>OX638132.1:101484025-102684025 GCA_951804985.1 Dryomyza anilis
CAACTACATCGTCAAGAGCAGCAATATCATCATTAGCAGCAGCAACATTATTAGCATTACAAACAGCATCATCATTATCTTCTTCGTGTATCGTTTGGCGCACTTGTCTCCTTTTTGCCTGTTTTTATTTAATTTATTGCCGCATTTTTTGTGACACTTTTGTGCGCCAGCCATGCGAAGGACATCTTTTTACGCATTCAGCCTGTGCACCGCTGTTTTCTGCATTGTCACCGAAAAGTTTTTGTTTTTTTCTTCACCCAAATGTTGCTGCCTTTTTTCACATTTTACGTATTTTTGATATTTTTTTTTCCTTTTTTCACCGATAAGACGCGAAAAATATGCAAAAAAACATTGATGTCAGTCGTAGTCTCCAAAGTCTTGCGTCTTACGCACGCAAAGAACCAAAAGTTAGCAAACAAACAAAAAGATGTTGTCTGCTTTTAGGCGCGATAAAATGTCATTTCAACGGAGATTTGTTTGCAAGTTGCTGCAACGCATTCAGCCGTATAAATCGCAATATGATTTACGCGTTTCTAAATATGTTTCATATAGTTTGGGGAATTTTACGCAATCGAATGTGCTACAAATTGCACATTTGTGATAGTGATAAATATGATTTAAATTTAATAGGTAGCCAATTTTATAGCAAATGTGTGCAGAAAGTTAAAATTTTTATATTTTCAATGCTTTTTATATGGTTTTGCTTTATGTATAATATAAAGCAGATGATCAATTATATCAAGAATGGTATGGGATTTTTAATATTTTTTAGTACTACTTATCTTGCGGAATAATTGTCTCGTGGAGGAATTGTGCGTGAAAGAATTATCCGTGAAAGAAAGAATTGTCTCGAGTAAGATATATCTCGAGAATGATTTGTTGGGGAGATATTTTTTTCTAAGGCTATTGATAAATTATGACAATCAGAGTCTGGAAAATATTTTTTTGGGAAATTCTTATCTTGGTAAATAGTTGTGACGTGGAGGAATCGTTCAGGAAAGAATTATCCGGGGAAGAATTATCCGCGAAAGAGTTCTCTCGAGAAAGATATATCTCGGGAATGATTTGTCGAGGAAATAATTTTCTCGGTTCTTAATTTTCTCACAGAAAAATTATAAATCTATATATATAAAACTCTTGGTCCGTCTGTCAGTCTGTCGGTCTGTCTGTCTGTCTGTCTGTCTGTCTGTCTGTCTGTCTGTCTGTTTGTTCCAGCATCACGTCTAAACCACTGAACCGATTTAACTTAAATTTTGCACCAGGATACTATGGAGTCCGGAGGGTGTCATAGACTATATATGGACGGGATTGGACAAAGGGGCGTAGCACCTCCCATACAACCTAAACTTTCAAAACGACATTACTCGGCACATACACAAGCTAAGAATATGAAACAAAAAACTCAAATACAAAAAAAAAACAAAAGCAATTACACCACATTAAAACTCACCACAATGAAACTCACCACACTCAAATTCACCACACTAAAACTCACCACACTAAAATTCACCACATTGAAACTCACCATACTAAAATTCACCACACTAAAATTCACCACTCTAAAACTCACCACACTAAAACTCACCACAAAAAATTCACCACACTAAAATTCACCACACTAAAACTCACCACACTAACTCACCACACTAAAACTAACCACACTAAAACTTCTACTGGGAAAAACTCTACGGGAAAGAATTCTACGGGAAAGAATTCTACTGGGAAGAATTCTACGGGGAAGCACAGTCTGAGAAAGAATTGAGAAAAGTTGTTTTAGCGGAGAATTAGTTTGGTTTTGGTTACTATATTTATAAAACCAATAAAAAATACGTCTACGGGTCCCTGATATAAATAATAAAAATGTTATTTATATTAATAAAATTGCTCCATAACCTTGCATTCACAAATTATTTGCACGAGTCGTGTACGGGTCCAGCTAGTTATATATATTTTCTCAGGGAAGAATTGTCTCGGAAAATACTTGTCTTGGGACAGAATTTGTCTCGGTCACTAATTTATTGTAGGGAAGAATTTCGGGAGAGAAGTGTCTTGGGAAAGAATTGTCTAGACACCATATTAACTATGGAAATAATTTTCTAAGGGATACAATTTCGCAGGGAAAGTATTTTCCAAAAAATAATTTTTCGGGAAAGAATTGTGTTGGCAAAAATTTGTCTTGGGGATGATTGTCGATTTTCTATAGTATCAGTCCCAGCAGGGTTACTGGAAAATTTTTTCCAGGAATTTTTTTTCTCAATATAAAATTATTGAGGAATCATTTTTTCAGGGACAACAGGTTTCATATAAAAATTGTCTCTGATAATTTTAAAAACATCATCGTATTAAATTTTCCAAAAATAAAGCATCAAACTTGAATACGGAATTTAAACCTTAAAAGCCAAGAAACCAAAAAGATTATTTTACCAATAAATACATAGAACATTTAAATAAAACTTTATTAAAGTAAAAATGTACATTCAACGTTTAATCAAAGATTATTAAACAAGTCAATTATCCCGCAAAAACGTACAAAATCCAAAAAACGTGATAAACATCAGCGCTTTTTAATTAATTATTAAAACAATATTTTAAAATTCCAATTAATTTAGCAAATATTGTCATTAAATATTAAATACACAAATATACCTGTCAACCAATGAAAAAGCGTGATGACGTGAAAATTATTCAGGATTTTCTTTTTTAATTCAATGACTACCATGCAAAACGCACGATTGAACGACAGACAGATAGCAGCAGATCCGATCAAACGGATGAACGTGCTGCAAATTCAATGGAATATTAATTACATTGTCCACAAATGTTGGCTGTGGCGAATTAACAAAAAAAAATCAGCGTTATAATCGCAAATGAAATTGCGCACCGCGAAACGAGACCCTTTAATCCCAGACGACAAAAAAAAAAAAAAAATATTTTCAAAGCATCGACACAAATGCAAAAATAAACAAAATCATGAAATTTAAATGAGAGAAAACAGCAGAAAAATGTGTTTTTTTTTAAATAAATGGAAAAAACACAAAAAAATGAATCTAAAATAAATAAAAAACATCCCCAGTGAACCATAAGCCAAAAAAAGGATCCGGCGACACGCGGCATTAGTGCGCAATCAGCATGGTGTCGGCCAACATGTTGGCCTACACTTTTAAAGTTCAGAAATTACACGTTTTGTGGGAATTTAATTTATAAAAAAAAAATGTAACTGTCATTCACTAAAAGCTTAAAGAAGAACAACAACGTCATCAAACGATTAAAGAGTGATTTGCAAATGAGTGGAAAAAGTGAACGTTGCCCTTTTTCAGTCGACAGTCGACGCGTCAAATTGTGTTGACGCGAATTATGGGCCACTCGGGTCATGTTCCGGTTACGGAGAGGCCGTAACGAAGCGTTTACTATTCGAGCGAACGAACGACAAAATAATAAAGTCAATGCGGTCGCAAGGGACAAATAAACCCTCGACGACTGTCTGGTTCTGTAGTCGCTGTTTTTCTCTTAGTCCTTGTTGCTCCTTTTTTATTTTGTTCCCTTTCGCTCAGACAGCTGTGCTAAAGGCAACAGAGTTTTGGTCAGCAAAAGCGCAGACATTTAGCACTTTTTGTTATTTTACTCCCTAGACCTTTGAGAAAATAGCGCCTTCTCAATGAGTCGTAAATTTACATCAATTACATGAGTAAACATAAAGTAAATTTGCATCAATTGTAAGTAAAGGCGGAAGGGAATTTGTGAAAATTGTTGAAAATAAAAAAAGACAGCAGATTGGGATTTGGGTAAAGAATGCAAATAATATACAGAAATTTTGACTTTTTGTTATGTGTCAGAGTTTTACGTTCGAAAAAAATAAACGATGAAATTCAAGTTTCGAATCATCAAAAGATAATTATTATATTGTGTACTTCAATTATTAGGATAGGATTTGGATAAATGAAATAAAGTCAGATAATTAAATTCAAATTTTTAAAAATGTTACCACATAAATTTGCCAAGTAAAACTTAAACTGTTTTTTTTAAGTCGGATTTATTTCGTTTATTAATTAGGTTATTTTATGCCATTTTTCAGTCACATTTATAAATACAACTAATATTAGATTTTAAGGTATCTCTGAAAAAAAAGATACCATTAAATTAATAGTGTTTACTGTTGAAATTAATCAATAGGATAAACTATTAATTCAATCGGCAAATCCCATTAAATACTACAACACGATATAAAATTATTTTTGAGTTTGTATGAAAATATTTTAAAAATTTAAAAGGGTTAAAAACTATGTGTAAACTTTGACTTAAAAATTTAACCTAAGTAACATTGAAATCATAAATTAAACTGTAAATTGAAGTTATTTGAAATGTCAACGAATTTAAAATTACCAAATATTATTAAAAATATAAAACTCTGAGTTGTCATATTTTAAGAAAACATATATTTAAGACAACAATTAGCATAATTTCACATCCGTTCTTTATTCGAATACGGTAATGCATTCTTACCAAATGCCATCTGAAGAAACAGTAGACCTGGGTAATTTATTTAAAATTAAAGTAAGGCAACATGCTCTACTTTTTACGAAAACCCTGATCTCAAGACTAAGATCTGATCTGATATTATCAAAAAAAAACAGATTTATTATTAAAAATGTATAATATATATCTTTATTACAATAATTACAGAAGTTTTGTTATAAATAAGTATTAAAACATAATATTAAGATATTATAGATTAACACTGAGTCAACATTGTTTGTTAAAGAACTAGAAAAGACCCAAAAAAATCAAAAAAAGTAGGTTTAAAATAGTTTGAAACCTTTTTTTTTTTTTCGCAGTGCTTCTAAAATATTTAGAAAACTTCTTCGGAAGTTCTTCGATCCTTTTGAGATTTTAAGATACTGAAAAAGCTTGCAGTGTTTTTAAAATATATTAAAATAAAAACTATTTCCAAATCTTTGACTCTTCTCACTTTTAAAAATACCTCCTTCACACGGTAGGCGAACATTTTTAAATTTAAAATATTTCCAAATAGATTGAGAGCAACTTCAGCAGTTGTGCGCAGCAGAGAGAATTTGCAAAAAGAGCAGAGAAAGGGGTGCGCAAGAAAATGCATAGCAACGAAAAGACTTCCAAGAACAATTAAAATTGCGCAGCCAAATATACACTTAATGCGTTATTACAATGAAATATATACATGAAATAACTAATTTTATTTGAAAATTACATAGAACTGTAGCATTAAACAATAAGTTATAAATTTGCAATAAATTGCAGCAGAAAAAATAGATAGAATTTACATTGGAAAAAAACATGGCGACCAAGAAAATTTGCAATATACTCACTGCGATTTACACAACGTCAATTATTAGCATCCGGTTTTGCATTGATATTCACACAAATTATACGATTTCATTAACACAAAACACTTGAACACTATTAACGCACAATTATAATGCACATAAATGAATCAAATTATAATTTAATTAACATTTATTAACAATTAAATCACTCACGCGAAATTTAATACTTAACGGCGCGCGCACCCGATGGAGACTGTGTGACGAAAGCCGACAAAGCAGCAAACAATAAAAAAAAAAAAAAAACACATAACAGCTGAGAGTAACAAACAATAACTAAATGAAAAACCGGTAACTTGGCAGTTGATGAGTGTTACTTGCGAGGGGAGCGAAAGTGAGTGTCTTAAGTCGGAGTATTAGTTGTTGTTGTTATTTTTACACTTGATATTTATTAGTTGTTGTTTTTTGTTGTGGTTTAACACCTTATTGTTGTTATTGTCGTAGGCAGATTTCTCACAATTGACAGCAGCAACGCGACGCGACGCTGTTACGTCACAAAGCAAAACGTGTTGCGGTGGTCATGAACTTGATTTATTTTTTAGAAGTTGTTGTTTCGCTTTTAGTTTTAGTTATTGTTGTTGTATTGTTTATTGTTGCTGGTTATTCATTGTGACTTAACTTCAAGTCAAAGTCAAGGCTTTTTATTTTATTTTAATTTTTACTACGTTATTCTGCTAATTAGCGTCACTTTTAAAACGAGTCTACGATTTGCATACGAATGACGAGACATGTTTTACGATGACATTTGCATTAATGAGGGAAGATCGTAAATGTAGCGGGCTTGTTTGGGGGCTCGGCGGTAGTCAGCTGTTTTTTGTAAGTTTTCTCGAAAAATTTATTTTTTCTAAAAATTTAATTTTTCACTAAATTCAATTGTTCATTAAAATTTTCATTTCTTCACTACAAATTCAATTTTTCACTTCAAATTAAATTTTTCATGAAAAATTCAATATTTCAATAAAAAATCAATTTTTCACTAAAAATTCAATTTTTCAATAAAAAATCAATTTTTTCACTAAAAATTCAATTTTCACTAAATATTTAATTTTTCACTGAAAATTAAAATTTTCACTAAAAATTAAATTTTTCACTATAAAATCAATTGTTCACTAAAAATCTAATTGTTCACTAAAATTCAATTGTTCACTAAAATTCAATTGTTCACTAAAATTTAATTTTTCACTAATACCAAATTTTTCAATAACTTTCAAAAATTCAATTTTTCACCAAAAATTCACTTTTTCATTAAAATTCAATTGATCATTAAAAATTCAATTTGTTCACTAAAATTTCAATATTTCACTAAAAAATCAATTTTTCATTAAAAATTCAATTGTTCACTAAAATTCAATTGTTCATTAAAATTTTCATTTGTTCACTAAAATTAAATTTTATTTTTTTTTTTTTTCACTAATATCAAATTTTTCAATAAACTTTCAAAAATTCAAATTTTCACCAAAAATTCACTTTTTCATTAAAATTCAATTGATCATTAAAAATTCAATTTGTTCACTAAAATTTCAATATTTCACTAAAAAAATCAATTTTTCATTAAAAATTCAATTGTTCATTAAAAATTTCATTTGTTCACTTAAATTAAATTTTTCACCAAAAATTCAATTTTTCAATAAAAAAATTCAATTTTTCACTAAAAATTCAACTTTTCACTAAAAATATATTTTTTCAGTAAAAACTTAATTTTTAACTAAAAATTCACTTGTTCACTAAAAAATCAAATTTTCACCATAAACTCAATTTTTCACTAAAAATTAAATTTATCAATAAAATTTTAATTTTTTTTTCAAATTTTCACTTAAAATAATAATTATTTCGATGATACCCTTTAAATCCATATTACTCCTTGACATGAAAAGAGTATTATAACATTTGCATTGGGAAATCTGAATTCTTGTTACTGCTTCCGTAAGTAACCGAGCCAGAGGGCTCAGAAAAAAAAAACAGAAGAAAACTTCCCTCAATTTTTAACAATTTTCCAACTTTTGTAAAGAAGTAAAAATCCTGTATGAGCCACAGGGCAGACATGTATTTATTTAAAAATATTTTTATTTTTACGCAAAGTGCAAAAAATATGCGTGTCTTTTATCTCGTACAGAAAATAAAAAAATAAACGTTGTAAGGTTCTTCATGTACAAAAAAACATGTCGCAACTTTTGCTGTTTCCTTATTTTTTCATTTTCTTCTTTTTTTTACCCTTTTTATTGCACTTATTGTTGCATTCATGCGTTTGTTCGCAGTCTGTCGAGGTTTGGTCTTTTGTTCGGTGGGTCCTTCTACCATTTAATAAAAGTTAATGATGTGAATTTTCATGGAAAACTCCGCTGGCGCTGAAACTGTCAAAATGTATGGAAAGTGACGTGTGGTCACATGGCAGACCCGGTAGAAAGGCAGCAGCAAAATTGATAGATCATTGACCATTACGTAATTCAGAAAACAACAATTGAAATTCAGAAGAAAAATTTATTCAAATTTACAGTTAAAGCAGATATTCCTTTTGGAATTCAAAAAACCTCAATTGTTATTCAGAAATTCCATTCGAAATTCAAAATACTTCAATTGTTATTGAGAAATTCCATTCGATATTCAATATACATCAATAGTAATTCAGAAATTCGATATTTGAAATTCAAAAGACATCAACTGAAATTCAAAAATTTCATTTGAAATTTAAAAGACATCAATTGTTGTTCAGAAATTCTATTTGAAATTCAAAAGACATCAATTGTAATCAAAAAATTATATATGAAATTCAAAAGACATTAATTGTAAATCAGAACTTCCATTTGAAATTCAAAAAACATCAAATGTTAATCAGATATTCCTTTTGAAATTCAAAAAACCTAAACTAAAATTCAGGAATTCCGTTTGAAATTCAAAAGACATCAACTCAAATTCAGAAATTTCATTTAAAATTCAAAAGACATCAATTTAAATTAAAAAATTCCATTTGAAATTCCATAGACATCAATTGATATTCAGAAATTCCCTTCGAAATTCAAAAGACTTCACTTGAAATTCATAAAATGTATTTGAATTTCAAAAGACATCAATTATAATTCAGAAATTTCATTTTAGACTCAAACGACATTATTTATAATTCTAAATTCCATTTGAAAAATGGGTATTTTCGACATTTTTAGAAATATCGAATATTTGAAACGTAATTCTTTATCGTCTTCATTGCAAATTTCACAAAAAATATATTTTTAAAAATTTATAAATTTATACATTTCACAATTATTATTTCCACCGTTCTATTTGCACCTTGAGCACCTGCCGGACACAAATTAAAATGAAAATAAAACAATTTCAAGTTTTTATAATGCATACAAGTGACATTTCACGTAAATGTGTGCTACGCGTACGTACCGTACCGTACATTTATATATTAATGGAGTGTGTAAATTGAATTCCATTACATGACGTCAATTAAACGCATGTAACATTCAATCAATACTGACAACGACAACAATGGTAGCCAAAAGATACCCACAATAGCAACTCCAGCCACTGACATTTCACGCAGCAAGGCACCCCCAATGTTGTCAGATAAGCGAAGCTCCTACAACAGGCGTTGCCACTGTTAAAATTTTATTTAAATTGAAATTGTTTGTGCCATCATGGCGCAATTGGCAGCGATGCGATGTCTTCGTCCAATGTTAAATGTCATTGACAACTGTTTACGGTAAAATGAATAAACAAACATGGCTGCCATTTGAGCGGTAGCTGTTCAACTGTCAAAAGTGACAGCGCACAGCAGACAGTTGAATTTGGTTTTTATTGAATTGAATTAATTATTAAATCGAATTAAATTAAAAGCAATGTTAATAAAATCTTTAAAAGCAATCAACAATCAACAATCAACTACATATTTTAAAATACCAAGAAAAATTAGAAAAAGTTTAAATTAATTTAAATGCAATATTCTTCAAAGTGTTTTATCAAAGCCCTGATCAATGTATATATGTCATTATACAATCAGTTGCAAGTCTAAAATGATCTGGACATGATCATGTCAAACTTTAATCTCTGAGATTCTTCCAATTTAATACGCTGCTCTTTAGTTCAGCTTTGCTTTTCACAAAATATGCTTTAATTCAACTTGAATTCCTTTCTTTCTTTATAAAAGAAAATAAAAACCAGTTGGGAAGGTTAGATCACATGGAAAATTTTAAAGTTATTTCCATGTGATCTTATTATGATAGTTAGGATTATCAAAATTATAGTCGGTTTAATCCGACTATAAATATGTGTGGTTACCAGTCAAAGTGGTATACGAATCCTGAAAATAACTACACACTTTCAATCGCTGAAGAATTTCCATTCATTTGATACCATATTTAAAAATGGGTAAGTGTACCGAATTTAGATTTTTTTTTTGTAACCACAAGTCGTTTCGCCGGAAAACATTATTTTCATGTATTTGAGCATGAGTCAATATATATATTTGACCAAAAAAAATTTACCTAAGCACTTATACAGTAAAATTGATCAGTAGATATAAATTTTATATGAGGTATTTGAACATAAGTGGTCGGTTCTCAGGTCACAATAGACCGATCATGCCAATTTTCTTATTCAAAATCTAAAGTTTCATTGTTCTATCTCTTCTACTTTTTCTGTAATGGTGATTTTAACAGACAGACAGAGGGACAGACAGACAGAGGGACAGACAGACAGAGGGACAGACGGACATCGTTAAATCGACTCAGGAGGTCATGCTGATCAAGAATATATATACTTTTCCATACCGGAGATGCTTTCTTCTGGGTGTTACAAACGGCGTACCAAACTGAATATACCCTTTCACTCTTAGTGTAGGGTATAAAAATCTTAAAACAATCGACACTTTTTCCACCCATTTACTACTAAGTACTACTCCGAGTACAATAAGTGGCAACTACTACTGCAGGTTTTTTCAATCACTCACGCACTTCCAGCACCTGTCAAACTTACAACGTTCTTTTCTGACTCCGTGCGAAGTTTCTTTTCAAACTAATAAAAAATAATTTTCCATTTTTATGCGCTGCTTTTGCCAACACACTGCTGTTGTTGTCGGTACTAGTTGTAATTATGTTTCCACTTGTAAATGTGATTTCATGATGACATTTTACGGCATCTTTGTTGTAATAATAAATTTTAAATAATGAAGAGATGTAAAAATAGTAAGAAAAACTATGAAAAATTTTCCGTAATATGAAAAAAAGTATTCATCCATCGTTGATAAATACGTGGATGGATGCTGGTGATGACTTTACATTGGCTGCATTCATCAACCTCAGCAGTTGTGGAGCTGTTGAGCAATTTAGGCTTGAATGGCATGCTACCCCGGTCGCCATTTTTTCCAGCATGAAATTTTTACGCTACATTTGCGCTGCATTTGTTATCGATGACATTCGATGACATTTGAACTCAAATATTTATAAACAAAAATGGAATTTAGATTGGAAATATGTTTTTAATCAATTAAGGAGTTGTATGTAACTTTAATAAAATATTAATAACAAATTAATTTGTAAATTGACAGCGGATATAGCGGTGCATTCAGTAATAGTGAGCGATTAGTTACTAAGCAATTTCGCAACTGCTGAGGTCGCTGAATGCAGCCATGGTCATCAGTCGCTGTTTAAATTTTTTACTGAAATTAACAAACAGGTCTTACAGATATTCGCTCCAAGAATAAAAACATATTATATAGAAACTAAATTTTTCATTGAGAATTCAATCTATCACTAAAAATACAATTTTTTACTAAAAATTCATTTATTACAAAAAAAACAATTTTTCACAAAAAATTCAATTTTTCACAAAAAAAATCAATTTTTTCACAATAAATTCAAATTTTCACAAAAAATTTAACTCTTCACTAAAAATTAAATTTTTACTATAAATTCACTTTTCACTAAAAATTATATTTATCATAAAATTTTTCACTTAAACTTCAAATTTCACTAACAATTTCAAATTTTCACTAAAAATTTAATTTGTATTTAAAAGTATATTTATATATAAAAGTATAAAGTATATATATAAAATAAAAGTATAAAGTATATACATTGAAGAAATCAAATTAAAATATATATTTTTCACAAAATTAAGATACTCTCCTTATTTATAATTCTTATAGTTTCATAATGCTTATAGTTTTGCAGCTTTGCGCTTTTCATTGACATCTGAGTGAACCGTCAAGTGTCGGCATTGCAGTGAAATGGTTTCCTAAGCAATCAGTTTTCTATGAGCACCCGCAGGGAAGTTAAGTTTTCTTTTCACTTTTAATTCCCTGAATCTTAATTACTTGCTGTAATAAGTTTTCATTTGTCGCAAATTTATTAGTTGATAGACTTCATTTTCTTGGTTTAGCGCGGCACTGTGAGGCAAATCGCAATAATAAAACTTACAAACTATGCATCAAAAAAACTGTTCACATTGTTCCGCAAAACTATCGTTTAAGAAATTAGCTAATTGAATCCAAATAACTGAAAATTTCAGAAATATTTCGGGCATATTTGTCTCGGGAAGATTCTCAAATTATGTGTGTAATTTAAAAGACAGATTCCTAACATATTTTAAGGATGTGCAGACAATTGCCACATTTGTTAAAAACCCCGCCTTTGTTTGCTCAAAACTTTCGAAATATGTTTCAAAACTGCCAACATTTTTGTCTAGGATAATTGAGAAAAAATGCCTTGAATATTTCAGAACTATTTCTGGCATATTTCCGACAAACACACATATAAAAGAAATTTCGTCAGAATCGAAGCTTCTGATACAAACACCGCCATTGTTTAAAATCCTTCAATAAATATATTTCAAAACTTCCTTTAGCCTGTCAAAAATTGTGTGTAAACTACGTTTGTTTTACAGAAAGTGTCAGAATTATAGGAAAATAATGATATTTTTAACCACAGTAACATGGTTGACACTTTAGCAGCTTCCTTTACAAAATTCTAATTGGAAAGTTCCAACGGATATGAAATAAAAAAGAAGACTCATGAAAGGCAGCAAATGCAGCAGCAACGCTTAAATGCGTAAAAGTCCATAATAGAGCAGAGTTTGTCCTTCCGCAACGGCATTTAGCAGTGCACGAAAAAGGACTAAAGGCACAATCATGTAAAATTGAAAGAGTTACCAACCACTTAACCTCAAATGAAAAACAAAAAAAAAAACTTTGAAATAAAAAGTTAAATCTCTAAGAAACACTACTCGTGAACAAAGACAAATTAAATTGTGGTAACCCTAGTAGAAATTTACACTGTTTGGATAGATATGATCATGACCTGATCTTATTGGACATGTTTTTTTATTTGTCATTTTTATTTATTTATTTTATTTAACTTTATTTATTTTTATACATATTCTTTTGTTTGGTTTTATTTATTTATATTTTTATTTCTAATTATTTTATTTTTTATTTTACTCTTTTTTGTTTGAACTAAGTTCTAGTCGAACGAGCCGACAAACCAATTAAACAAATACGCGTTGCGATAAATCAATGTAAAATAAGATCGGCACAACAGTAACTGTACATTTAAAACTGTGTAAGGCTGCAAAACTGTGTAGTGACTCTAAAACTGTCGGTTGATGTATATGCTATATATATATATATATATTTTATCACATACACCAACCAGAAAGGATTTTATTTATACCATTAATTAAATTCTTATATCCAATTAATAATATAAATAAAATTACTTGTTTTGTTTCAATTAATCTCAGTTGCTACATTTGTCTACACGGTAAAAACAATGTCGAATGTTGAATGTCATGTAAACAATACAAAGTGTAAAAATATTAAATTGGTTCAACAACCTTAAAAGGCCTACAAAATTGTATATTAGGTGAAATAATTTCCATTTAAAATTCAAAATTATTCAAATTAGATTATTGTTTCTGTCCGTGTAAAATAAAACGACCTTTTGTCGTCGGTCAATTTAAAAAAAAAAACGCCAAAAAATAAATTTAACATAATGAAATATACTAAATAATATTAAAATTTAAAACAATACTAAAATTAAATTCAGAAATAAAATTTGTAAAAAAAATCGATTTCTGTTGCCATTTCGAAATCCCCACTCCTTAATAAAAACTCTTCACCTTAATTTCAAAACATTTAACCACGAATTAAAAATTGAACACGAGATGCCATCATAGAAGATCTAGATATTCAAAGAAAAACTTAGTGCAGAGCTCAAGGACTTCAGAGTTACCGGGACGAAAAACCATTATCTTATTAAAAAAAATTTCAGCGCACCGAAACACAAAAGACTTTGGTGTGGAGGGGCAGAAACAGTGAAGAACTACAGTAAAAGAAAAAAAAAAACTTCTGCAGTATAGAAAAAATAAAAATAGAAAATTAAGTTGAAAAGACGTAGATGCTGCGAAGCGCAAAACAGTTATTTCATAATTTAGTTAATAAATGACAAAAATGAAAAAAAAAACAGAGAAAAATGGGAGTTAGAACAAGTAAAAGACAAAGAAGAGGTGAAGATATTAGTAGTGGTAAAATAAATGAAAGGCGCGAAAAGAGCGAATTGAAAAGGCGGAAGTCGTGCGAAGAGGAAGTAGTTTTTAGCGCTGAAAATGGCGGAAAGACTACGAAAAGACCTCTGGCTGCTGCTGTTGCCCTTTTTGCATTTTCATTTTTTTTTAATGCATAGTAGAAAATGAGTATTTGGAATGCACAATGCACCCCCTGGCGGTGCTCGGGCGGCACTGGTGTCGTTAATTAGCGAAATTGATTTGAAATTTATTGCCAGCCAGTTTGAGTGTTGTAATGACTACAACGGCAGCAGTTGCTATTGCTGTTGGCTGCATTGCGCATAATTGAAAAATACTTTATTTAAATCAATTTATAATTTTGCATTTTGTCATAAATTAATTACGTCAACAGAGCAGCGCCGTTTTCCTTTGTTATTGTCACTCACTATTGTTATTAATTCTACGACTACTTTTAGTACCTAGCACATTTTTTTTGTATTTTTGTTATCATTACATTTTATATTTTCTTGTTTTATTGCAGCCAATTTTTTTTTGTTGTCGCCGCCTGTCAAGCGTACTGAAGGGATTTATTTTCCCAGCGAATTCCCCAGTGTGCATCGATATATTTGCGCGCGATGGCGCCAAACGCGACGCCATTTTCATTTATTTCATCGCTGCACATCATAATGGCGCATAAAGTAAAATGTCGCCAGCTACTTTTGCTGCTGTCAACGTGCTACTTATTTACAACACAAATGGCGACGATAAAAGCGCAAGGTAAGTTTTTTTGACACATCTCACAAAAATAATATTATAAAAAATAAAAACGTTACAAAAAGGTGTAAAAAAAACTAAAATACTTTTCTAAAGCAGGCATGACAGTGACAAAGGCTGCCATTGCATGAAAAATCAGCATCATTTTTGTGAAAACTTTAAAATGTGCATAATAAATTCGGAAAAATACTATGTTTGCTTTAATGGAAATCTAACTAACCAAATTAATTCATTCTAAAGATGATATTGAAAGTAGAGCATATAAGTTTTTAAAACATAAAATATCATACATAAAAGAAAAAAATCCATTATGAAGAATTTAAGAATTTCGTTGTTGAAACAAGACCAATTGAAGAAGAATTCATAGATTTGAGAACTACAAAACATCAATGTTATGAATTCATTATCAATTTGGTTAATGACTGAAAAAGTACAAAATATATTTACATCATATTGAAGAATGCTGTTCATCAAACCAAATTTCAATCACCCTTTTTTTATTTTACGTTAATTTTTTTCCATACTTCTCAAATTCAGAAGTAGTTCTTCTTCTCTGTTATTTCTTATATAATGTTTGACATCCGAAATGTGTTTCGGATTTTTTTCTTTAAAAAAAAATATTTTTGAAATTAGCAAAAAAAAATCGGACTAACATTTTTTTTATAATAATAATAGTTTGGCGCAACAGTCCTGTATAGAACTTCGGTCGAGCTCTCTCACCATTTTGAGCTGTGCGTGTTATATTTGTACTCAAAGTGGTGGGACCTACAGTTTATTGCCGAATCCGAACGGCGGGTGAGAGCTTTTCATAGGCAATGGTTTTACTCTCGTAGGTTTGCCATTTACTGACGAGAAGTAGCGCGGTATAGAAAAATGTTTCTATGAAAAGATGTTGTTAGCCCCAGTCCAGGCTTGAACCGGGGACCTTTCGGCTCGCAGTCCAACGCACTAACCACTGAGATACCGCGACTGATCATTTTTTTTTTTAACTAATTTTTTTTTCAAAGATGGAATGAATTCCTTTCAAAAACAAGCTTTTGTACTAAGACATCGAATTGAAAAACTTTGGTTTGCCAATTTTTGATGAAATTTTATCTGAATTCAATTGAAACTGTTATTCTACTCAGACACCGAATAAAGTCCACTCTTTAGTCAAAGCCACATCCATCATCATTTCACCCTCCATTTATAAATACCTAACCATTTCTACGAACATCTCTGTGATCATATTATAGATCATATAATAGATTATATCACAGATCATAACAATAATCATATAATTAATTATATAATAAATTATATCATAGATCATATTATAGAACATATCATAAATCATATCATATCATAGGGCATATCGTGAAACATATCACAGATCATATGATAGATCATATCATAGATCATATCATATATTATATCATTGATCATATTATATAATAGATTATATCACAGATCATAACAAAAATCATATAATTAATTATATAATAAATAATATCATAGATCATATTATAGAACATATCATAAATCATATCATATCATAGGGCATATCGTGAAACATATCAGAGATCATATGATAGATCATATCATAGATCATATCATATATTATATCATTGATCATATTATAGCATAGATCATACCATAGATATTATAATAGACCATATCATAGATAAAATCATAGATCATATCATAGATCATATTATAGATCATATCATAGATCATGTCATAGATCATATTATAGATCTTATCATAGATCATATCATAGATCACATCATAGGTCATACTGTAGATCATATTAGAGATCATATCAATAATATATATATATCATCGATCATATTAGATCATATTATAGATCATGTCATAGATCATATCATAGATCATATCATAGAACATATCATAAATCATATCATAGATCATATCATAGATCATATCATAGATCATATCATAGATCATATCATAGATCATACCATAGATCATATCATAGATCATATCATAGATCATATCATAGATCATATCATAGATCATTTCATTAATCATATCATACATCATATCATACATCATATCATAGATCATATCATAGATAATATCAAATTTCATATCATAGATTATATTATAGATCATATAAATCATTTTATAGGGCATATCATAGATCATATCATAGATCATATCTTAAACCATATCATAGGGCATATCATGGATCATATCATAGATCATATTATAAAACTTATCATAAATTATATTATAGATCATTATTATTATAAAATTAATTATTATAAATGTCACATTTTTAAAAAAATCTTAAATTTCAAGTTTGTCCGTTATTATTAAAAAAATTAATTGATACATTTTTAAAGTTAAGATACCAATTGATCTTAATTGATCTTAATACGAACTTAGGATCCTAATACGAACTTAGGGTTCATCGTTCAGAAATTGATAGATATATAAAGGTTTTTGTAAATGAATAATTGACATTTTTATAATGTAGTTGGAGCATTTCTAATTAGTATATCATATCATAGAAAATATCATGGAACAAGGAACATTAATTAAAATCGAAATATGTGAATGGAATCTTATACCATTTATGAATTTCGTTCGAAGTTGACTTTCAGAATATCAGATTTAAATATAAATCTTTTTGCAAAAAAATGTAATTTTTGGTAGAAATATATTATAAAACCTTTATCTAAACTAGTCATTTAAAAAGCACTTAATTGCATTTTTTAAACGTATCCATACCACATAAATCATTATAGACATCATGCCAAACTTTAATTAAAAATATTAAATTTATATAACTGTGTTAACAAATAAATTGCCATACACGCATAATTGTTATATTAATTAAATTCACATTTAGCACTAAAATTAAGCTAATTAAATTGCCGCTAGCAAAATCCATAAATTTCCACAAACATTTTATTACTTATCGATTTATGGAAAAGCTAATTAAAATAACTCAGCTAAGTAATTACTTAAATGCAAAATTAAAAGCCAATTTTTTGCAGTTTTTTGCAGTTTGCAATCGCAATTATTCAAAAATACTATTTAGGCGACCATAAATAACAACCACAATGCAATAAAAACAATAAAAGCGGCAATAATTTAAATTAAATTCAAGGATTTTTTTTGCGGTTTTGGTTGATTTTTGTGAAACTGAAAATACGTCACATATACAGATGAAAAATATAGAAATGTAAAAAAATAATAAATTTCAATGCAATATTTGAGGTAATATTTTTCAACAGTTTGTTGTAGCACACAGCGCAACATTTTGGAATAAAATAAAAATGACATAGGTGGCAACGCTTTGCGAACATATGAAAAAATAAGAAAAACCAACGCCATTCAAATGCAATCAATCGTAGTTTTATAGGAATCTCTAAAAATAACAAAAATAAAATTCAAACACAGACACAGGTATTGGTATCAGTTTTTTGATAGTGCTTCATAAATATTCGAAATTTTTCTAGTAGTTTTGTGAAATTTTAACGTGTGTCATCATCTATGGCGCGCCATGACGCCCTCGTTTCAGTGATGCCGACTAGAATTTTAAATAATTGAAATATATATCGAGGCAACCGAAAGTATGCAATTGTCTAAATGTGTTTTAGGTTGCTACACTTTGAGAATTCACTGGAAATTCAAATTTTCATATTTTTCATTAAATTTCAATTTTTTACTAAAAAATATTTTAGTAAAAAAAAAAATTTACTGTAAAAAATATTGCTTTCAGAGAAAATTTATATTTTAATGAACAATTAAATATTTAGTGGACATTTGAATTTTTAGTGAACAAATAAAATTTTTTACTAATAGTTAAATTTGTTACTAAATAAATAAAATATTTCTTAAAAAAATAAATTTTTTACTAGAAATTAAATTTTTCACTTAATTTCAATACATCAGCAAAAATAAAATGTTTCACTAAAAAATTTAATTTTTCAGAAAAAAAATTTATTTGTTCACTAAAAATTCAAATGTTCACTAAATATTTCATTGTTCATTAAAATATAAATTTTCTCTAAAATCAATATTTTTTTACAGTGTGCTGGCATATGTATGAAAATAGCTAGTTGTCATACATTTGTAAAATATATATGTCATTTGAATTTTTAAATTAACATTGGAAAAATGTAATTTTATTAAAAAAAAAGAAAAATATTGCTATATTTTAACGACTAAATCCTACAACCCGATATATTTTTTATATGATACATTGCTATAGCAACAGAGCATGACGACACATTGTGTCATATGTCACATGTGTAAAATCGTCGCATTGTAGTACTTCCAAAATAGAAAAATACTAAAAAAAAACCAAACACATAAAAAATGCAATTTCATTAAATTTAGTTGCGACTTGAAATATACTCGAAAATATATTGGGTATGTAAATGAATTAAAATTAATTGCTGAGTCATGAATGTCATTTTACAGGTGAATAAATTCAAATGCGAAATATTTGAAATACATTTCATTTAAATTGCACCAAATTTATGGCATAATTTAATATTTGTTAAAAAAAAAAATAAAACCGCATTTAGTTATTTTGCATTTTGATGTTTTGTACTTCTTTTTAGTATTTAATATTTTATCCAAATCTGTAGAGTCAATGAACTCAAAACCACAACATTTAGGGCAATAAATAAAAAATACTATAAAATAATTTACAATACAAAAATTTTAAATAATTGAACCACATTTACAGTAAAATTTGCAGTTTTTGAACACCGTCTGACATATTTTACATTTAGTGGAATAATGTGAAAATCCTAAATATTCTGAAAGTGCACAACAACAGAGATCATATCACAGATCATATCATAGATTATATCATAGATTATATCATAGATCATATCATATATCATATCATATATCATATCATATATCATATCATAGATCATATCAAGATCATATTATAGATCATATCATAGATCTTGTCATAGATCATATCATAGATCATATCATAGATCATATCATAGATCATATCATAGATCATATCATAGATCATATCATAGATCACATCATAGATCATATCATATCATAGATCATATCATAGATCATATCATAGATCATAACATGGGTCATATCATAGATCATATCATAGATCATATAACAGATCATATCATAGATCATATCATAAATCATATCATAGATCATATCATAGATCACATCATAGATCATATCATAGATCATATCATAGATCATATCATAGATCATATCATAGATCATATCATAGATCATATCATAGATCATATCATAGATCATATCATAGATCATATCATAGATCATATCATAGATCATATCATAGATCATATCATAGATCATATCATAGGTCATATTATAGATCATATCATAGATCATATCATAGATCATATCTTAGATAATATCATAGATCATATCATAGATCAAATCATATATCATATCATAGATCATATCATAGATCATATCATAGATCATATCATAGATCATAACATTGGTCATATCATGGGTCATAGAACATTTATTAAAATCGAATACAAATATTTTAAACAATTGAACCACATTTACAGTAAATTTTGTATTTTTTGAACACCGTCTGACTAATTTTATATTTAGTTGAATAATCTGAAAATCCTAAATATTCTGAAAGTACAAAACAACAAAAAAATATGTTGTAAAATGTAAAACCAAAATTTAAGTATTGAATGTTTATAAGGTCTATTTTCACCATCATGGGTTAAGCACTAACTGCCACTTTAACACATAGTTACTCAAGGAATAAATAGAATTGAAACACTTAACTATATTTTGCAATAAAACTTATAAAACTTCACTTTAAAAACATTTCTACTACAAAGCAACCTATTTGATATTTAAAAAATAATAGTCGTGAAATTATGTTAATCTTGTTTTTATTTCCAAAAAACCAATTCACAGTTTAAAATTGCAAAAATTTTACAAAACCTAGAACTTTGAGTTTAATCAAGATTTTTCAATTAATCAAGATATTTGTGATTAATTGATAAATCATATTTTTGCAAATATTATACTAAATCATAAACATATAAATCATAAAAATTAAATAATTATAATTGATTTCAAATTTTATTTTTATAATAATAGTGTAATAAAATATTAATATTGAAGTATTTTAAAATATATGACAGTGCAGAAATTTATTAAACAAAATACTAATTAATCAATAATGTAAAAATATGATTTATCAATTAATCAGATATTTGATTAAAATAAAATGTGAATAAATAAATAATAAAAGTGTTGATGAATCCTTTGGTCAATTAACCTGAAATAAATAAATCAAACAGTTTCATTAATCAGTTTTATGCAAAATTGATTAATCAATGTTTTGATTGAACGAAAATCTTTATAAATCAATCAATCAATTGATTGATTAAATCGTTTTATTAATGAATTATCGGACAACACTAATACCAGATCATCTACGAAAACTATATTGTTATTTTTTTCATGTACATAAAAGTATGTTGCATAGTGTAATATTTGAAATATTTAACATTTGTTGTTTTTATTTTTTGTAGTTGTTTTTGTAATTTTCTAAATAAATTAGTTGTGGTATATTTAATTATTTCTAATATTCAATTATATTTAGTATTGCAGTTTTTTTGCCATGCTATGCCAAAATAAAATACATCGAAAGGGAAAATTTTATTTCAATTGTTTTCTTTTTTTGTCAAATATTTTATGTGTGTTAAAATTATTGAATTTGTAATAGTATTTGTAATTTAATTTAGCTGTATCATAAAATAAGCTAAACATGCAATAAATATAAAACTGCGCTCAGAAAAAAAACTCATAAAATTCCATTGAAATTTGTCAATAGGACAGTTATTGATTTAATAGTATACAAAATATAATTATTTTCATACAAACTCAAAAATAAATTTAAAGTATTTTGTAGTGTTAAATGAGATTATACCGATTGAATTAATAGTTTATCCAATTGACTAATTTCAATAGTAAAAACTATTAATTTGATGCTATCTTTTTTCTAAGTGTCTCGCTTTTTATTTATATAATTTCAATATAGATATATTATATAGATTTATGACATAGTTACTAGCCTATCGTTGAGCACTCTCAAATGGAAATTTAGAATTTCGGAGTGTTTTCAAGCGAAAAATATTCGCTTATTTGAGGATAAAATATAAAGTTTCCATTCTTGAGTTCTTTGAGAATTATTCAAATCGACTATTTTCGAAAAGTAATGGAAAAATATATGAACATGAAAAGTACATCATTGTCCTATTCTAGAACTTGTTCTTGCTGTGTCGTTCTATCGAATAGATCTATCTTATTCTTGTTATTGCAGCAAGAGTGAGAAAAATATTTCCAGATTCGAGAGTAAAATATAAAGCTTTCATTCTTGAGTTCTATAAGATCTTTCCATTTATGAAAAGTGATGAAGAAATGCAAGAACACGCACCGAATTTAATAGTCACATTCTTGATTTTGTACTTGTTCTTATTTTGTATCCACAAGTCGAACTTGTTCTTGCAGTGTTTAAGAGTCATATTCTGTTTAACTATACGAATTTAACATTTATTAGAATCTATTAAATAGAAAATTTAAACTCGTAAGTATAATTCAAACTTAAATTTAGTATTTCAGTGAATTTTGCAAAATGGTCTTAAGAAATGAACCTTGTAAGATATAAATGCATTTTTGAAAATTATTTATTTAATTTGTAAAAAAGAAAAACTACTAAAACCAATTTTAAATTCACAAATATTTTCAAATATCATAATTTCTACTTCACAAATTACCCTATAAAAAAAACTCAGACAAAACTGAGTAGCTGTAATTTTAGATTTTCACGAGAAAAATAATATTATTTACTCTACTTAATTTCGTCATAATGTTCAAAATTGCAAAATGCTATTTTAATTTGTTCAATGGTTTGAAAACGAAGCACAGTTGCACTTGACAATTGTCAATAAAATTTAGTTACTCGATAAAATTGTGTGTGTTTTTTTTTGTTGCATAACATTTTCACTGGTTTCTTCTGTTCACTGGTTACCACTAACCATATTTCAATGACACTTTAGAAAATTTGTGGAAATTAAGAACAGCGAATTTTAAATATGAGCAAAATAAAAACAAATATAATTAGTGCAATGGGTTGACTGTAAAAAAATGGGTTATATTTCAATTATCAAAGTCTTTAAAAGATTCCAGTTTACTATATGCAATTATAGTTTATTGATCCAATTGACGGTGTCTATATATAGATCTTAAGAAGAGGGTACTTCTTATAACAATTTCAACGTACTCAACATCCATACGTTACAAAAACTACAACGGAACCTCTTTAGATATCTTATACAACCTCTTGCCTAGAATGCAGTTCAATAAAATACATGGGCTAATTATATTTTGTTGTTGTAGTCATTTCTGCGCATGCGCATTCAAAGAGTAGAGCAGCTGGCCAGTTTAAAAACATCCACAGGCTTTATAAAGCCTCTGTAGCCTAATTTGAAGCATGTTATGCAGCCTTTTTAACATTTTGCGTAGTTTTTTGAACCTTTAGCAGTGCCTATAACCCGGACGGAACCTTTGTAAATAACAATACCAAGCCATACTAAAGTATAATGCATATCTTAACTAACTGACAATAAATTCTTACACAAGTTATTTTCTGGATGGTCTCGAGTAAATTGTCCAAATTATTATGCATCCTCAACGTCTTTTGATTTCTCTACGAAACCTATCAATTTGCCAGAATCTGAAGGGGGTTCTTGCGCAGACTCGGATGCAATTCCTGCGGGAAGCCTATTAATAGAACAGACACGCATGCGCACAGCTCTGTCTACTATTTCATCTTTTTATTCTCCTTCTTTTTATTTTTTTTTTATTTTTTAATTTTTCACTACTTCGTATTGTCTTCATGCTCACTTGACCGGCAATAAGCCCACTTTAAGCTCGCGTTAAGCCTCTTGTTTGCTGTCAGGACAAATCGTGTGTTTAGATTAAAGTCGACGGCTTTATGCCTCTGCGCATGCGCAGCTGTTGCTCGCACTTGGCTGTCGCGCCGGACAATGCGGCTGAAGTCTTTATTTGCTGCGCAGATATGTGCAAAAAATATTAGTATAACTTTTTAAAAATTCAATTTTTTCAAAATTCCCTTTTTCACTAAACATTTAATTTTTCACTAAAAATTCAATTTTTCACTAAAAATTCAAATTTTCACTAAAAATTCAAATTTTTACTAAAAATTCAAATTTTCACTAAAAATTCAAATTTTCACTAAAAATTCAAATTTTCACTAAAAATTCAATTTTTCACTAAAAATTCAAATTTTCACTTAAAATTCAATTTTTCACTAAAAATTCATTTTTTCCACTAAAAATTCAATTTTTCACTAAAAATTCAATTTTTCACTAAAAATTCAATTTTTCACTAAAAATTCAATTTTTCACTAAAAATTCAATTTTTCACTAAAAATTAAATTTTTCACTTAACATTCAATTTTACACTAAAAATTTAATTTTTGACTAAAAATTTAATTTTTCACTAAAAATTCAATTTTTCACTAAAAATTCATTTTTTCCACTAAAAATTCAATTTTTCACTAAAAATTCAAATTTTCACTAAACATTCAATTTTTCATTAAAAATTCAATTTTTCACTAAAAATTCAATTTTTCACTATAAATTCAATTTTTCACTAAAAATTCAATTTTTCACTAAAAATTCAATTTTTCTCTAAAAATTCAATTTTACACTAAATATTAAATTTTATCAAATTCCAAAATTTTCTTTACTTTTAACAAATCATTTTTCGTTGAGTATACGACGCCGATGGGGCGTCTCAATTTGCACACAGTGTCTACTTATGTTAACAACTACTTAGCCGTAACAATTGTTGTTGCTGCTAATTTGTTGTCGCTTATTATTGTTGTTGTTGTTGCATTAATGCGTGGAAAAATAACAACTTTTTAATACGTATCAATTTCAACCTTGCAATGTCTGAAATGAAGACGGATCCTGTGAGCCAAAGCACAAATCAGCATTTTTTAATTGCTGCTGTTTCAAATTAGCAATACTTGTTAGTATTTATTATGCTCAAGCGCGGAGCTGCTCATAAAAATTAAACGATTTTATTGAGAAAAAAAAAAGAAAATTTAAAGATTTATTTGAATTTTAAATATTTTTTTGTTTCTTGTGAGTCCTAGTGTTTCCTGGCCACAAAGCAACACATTTTCATTTTTTTGAAAGTTGATCGGATGTTGTTGCAGGCTTCTTCCTTTGATGGCTTTTAGCCGCACCGTACGCAACAACATCATCTGTTGTTGCTTCTGTTGCTACTTCTTCTGGTTGCAACATCAATGACAACAATATGAACACCCGTGGTTTTCATTTCGTTCAACTGTTTAACTCACTTGACTCGCACAGCACAATAGCAGCAACAACACAAATTACAACAACAACTACAACAAAAAATATTGCTACAGGTAACACTTTCATGGTTACAGTTTATGGAACCGGTTATTTCAACATAATACTTAAAAAGTCTATCTTAAAAATATGTTAAAAATCTAGATCTATCTAATCCCAGTATACCATTCGTTTCGATATCAATGCGAGTAGGCGGAGATATCACACGATATCGGACACGTTTTCGTAACGATATCTTACGTCAAATTGGAGCTACACGGAGTGAAATAAACTGCTAAAACTGATGGAGAATACGGCTCGAATGAAAAATATTAGAATTTCACTTATATCAATAAAATTCTAAAATTTATTATTTGAATATGAAGAAAGCAAATTACTTAGTTACTGCATACAAGAATAATTGCTCTCAGTTAATTATTTAATACCTAAGGACATAATCTCTGCATATCTAGAACAATTACTCTTAGTTACCTTCAACATATCGACAGACAGGCACACTAACAAACAGATTGCGATAACAAACGGTCAACGCAAAACAAAGAACAATAGCGAACTTATTCTTTAAGTATTGCAAATAAAACAGCATTAACATTGTTGATACCAAAGGTATTAGCCTCTCTGCATTATTAAGAATAATTACTCTTAGTTACTTTTTTGACCACTAAGAGGATCTGTTTCTTAAAATTAAGAATGTTTCCGTTCGTATACTTCTTGATTCCTACCAACCATTTCCTTCCGTGTAAATGGTAGGTAGATATCGATGCGGTCTGTCGGAGTTTTCTCGATACGAGAATTTTTGAAATCGGAAAAATATCGAATAAAACAATAATCAAAGTTCGAGATTGCTTCAAAAAAAATATTGCGATGTTAATTCGTCATTATATTTAATTATATTTCTCTGATTAAATTTTGACCATTTGAACTAGTATTTCGTAGTCTGTACATTTTGAACATTGATTATTCGTTATTTTCGAATACCCAATGTTTTATATCGTCAAACATTTGCCAACCCTATGTCTTCTACCTTGTAACTTGCACAAAACTAATAAACTAAACATGAGTTTCTCGAGGTTAATTTCATTTGTACAAAGTCGTGTTTAACCAACGCTCCATCGTATATATGTGTCCAACCCATTCACATACAGAAGGCAGCCGTTTCTTAAGACATCATAATTAAATTCTGACAGCATGTAAAATGAAGTTGAAGAATGAAATGAAATTGTTTTGGAAATGATGACAAGGTACAGCATACAGAGCAAATGTGTTGAAGGTCTGGCAATGCGGTAAACGGTAGCCAGGCAACAGAGGCAAATGTCTTCATAAATGACAGTATCAAAATTGTATGTTGGCAAATTTAATATGACTCGTAAGAATATGAATTGTAAACTAAAATGTGTAAAAATAGATGTACACAAATAAAACACTAAACAATAGACACACATAATTTACTTCTTTTGTCATACGTATTATACATATTCGTCAAATTACATATTTTGTATATTTACGAGCAAATTGTATATCAAATTTATATGGCATATTTCATATCTACGTAAGTTATTTTTGTGTATATTATGCAAAATAAATGTCTAAATTAATTTCATAATATTTTTCTAAATTTATTTGTATTTGTTGATATCATTTTTAAACATTCATATGCTTACGCATTTATTATACGTTTATATATATTCGTAAAATTACAAATATTTGTAAAATTTCGAACTTTTATATTTGTTTTCAATAAAATTGTATATACAAATTATTTGGGACATTATATTGCGATATTTATTAAATTTATGAAATTTCGTATATCTACGAAAGTTAATTTTGTGTATATTACGCAAAATACATAATGTATTTTCGTCTAACTTTTAATTATATTTTATAATATTTTCAAAATTTATTTAGAAAAGTTTTATGACATAAGTTTAAGAACCTTCGTATGCTAACGCATTTATAATGCGTATTATACATATTCATAAATTACATATTTTTGACACCTACAAAATTCAAAATCATTTATAAAATTATTTATAAAATTTATTTCGGACAACCTGCAATATTGTATAAGTTTACGAAATGTCGTATTTCAACGAAATGCGTTATGTTTTTTAGTTAAACTTCTAAAGCAATGTTTAATATTCATCATAATTTATTTCGAAAAATATTTGTCGAAATCAATCATAAACATTCGTATACATACACATTATATGTACCAGCCATAACCGGCTACATTTCATTTCGTAAGTTTCGTATTTCGTAAAATACATTATAAAGAGAAAAAGATGAATGTAACTCGTAAAACTATAGAACCAAAATTTACATTTTAATAGTAAGAACATAATACAATATAGCATACTGTACTCTAGTTTTGAATAACCAAAAGTTATTTTAACCGAGCTGTCCCAATATTACTTTTGACTTGCTAGCTACACCACATACACACGTCTTTTATGAATTAATTTATAGACTCTTGTTAGATGTTCTTGGCAACCTTCATTTTCTCATTTACCAACTACGACAGTTGTGTAAATTTGTACACTATATAATGAAAAAATATATATATCGTAAGACGTTGTTTCTTCATATCGTGGTTTGTTTGCCCTCTACAGCCTATTGACATTTTCTGTTCATTATCAGGACTCTGTTGGTATAGTACACGACATACAGGACAATATAGTGAAATACTTATATTAAATAGTTTTAGGTGCACGACCTTCACCTTCAGCACAGCCATTTCATTGTGCGGAGAAAATTGCTAAAATTCATTACAAGTTCTTTTGTAGATATTCTTGAAATTTATTACCGCAATTGTAACATATAGTTGCATCGAAATTCGGTTGTCGTATACGATTTCTAAAGGGCATGCTACATTATGTATCAAACTATTGGAAGTGCTCTTATTTTACGTAAAAGTTTTAATTACAATAGAAGAATCAATACGAAGAAATTTTTTCCGGCTACGAACTCATTGTTGAACTAACTAATTCGATTCTCTCGACTCTTAAGTCGAATTCGAAACAAAATATAGTGTATATTTGGACTACAATCAATTTAAAACAGTTTTAAAACAATTTTATGTATGTTTATGATAATATTTAAAGTGCTTTTAATCAATTTGTAGAAATTTCGTAGACAGTCGCAAGATTCGATACATTTCGGTTCGCAGTCAAAGCACTAACCACTGACCTAAAGACGATATTTTAATATACCTCGTTTACTATAATAATTTTAGTAGATGTAAATATATTTAATACAATTAGTAAAAATTATATAAAACAAACCAAGGTGGAGAAAAATCGTAAAATAAATTTTAAAATGGAAATGAAATGGTATTACATAATAAATAATAAAGAAAGCCAGGCACTATAAAATGAACTTTTCAATTGCTTCAGACACACAGACAGACGATGCTTGTTGTAAATTTGATATCTAATTTTATTTCGAGTTGAATTCTCTGTAGACACCGCCACCTCCTGGACAACTTCTGGTTGCATCATCAAATGCCTTTCTCCTGCCAACTTTTGCACTTTTGGACACCATGGTCTGTTTTATTGTTTTTGATGTTGTACATCATGTGACAGTTGGTTTGGTGACGTTGACATTTAGATGTTTACTTAAAAGCCATTCATTTTACAAAGTGAAATTAAATTTATGACTAGGAACGACGCTGGTAAATAGAATAGAAAACAACAAAATTTAATTGTATATTTAAAGAGAAGTAAATAAAATAAATAAAGGAACACGCACAAAAGTTTGAAGAAAGAAAAGTCAGTTTATTGGAATTTATACATAATATGGAAGGACAATAAATTGGCTACCCACTGTAGAAGACTCTTGATATCGCAACTAGAAAGTATCCGAATGAATTCCTCATTGATCTCGTAAGAATTTCGAAATGAACGTCATACTTTTAATATTTACCCTACAAACCATTTGACGACAATTTTTAAATTCGATATAATAATGATACATTTTATATATAAAACTCAAAGTATTTGAAAATTTAATTGCGTGTTCTTTATAATTTTTGTTTATCGAAAATAAATCCATTTATTATATCATCTCGATATCTATATCGACAAAAATAAAGATATCGTTTTAGACAGGTTCGTTTTTATCGAAAACCCTACCGTTTTCGTATCATTATAGATTATCTAAAACGACAATTTGAGCCTATAAATGATATCGTTTCGATATCGTAAAATTATCGTTTGGTTTGCTGGGTAATAATAATACGATTTCTAAAAGGATAAGTATTTCATATTATTTAAAATTGTATGCGCAATAATACAAAAATGTAATTCCAAACTCGTTAGAATAATAATAATAATACTTAGTTTGGCGCTACAATGCTGTATAGAACTTCGGCCCAGCTCTCTCACCATCAAAGTGGTGGGACCTATAGTTTATTGCCGAATCTGAACGGCGGGTGAGAGCTTTTCTTAGGTAATTTTTACTCTCGTAGGTTTGCCAATTACTGACGAGAGGTAGCGCGGTATATAAAAATGTTTCTATGAAAAGATGTTGTTTGCCCCAGTCCAGGTTTGAACCGGGGACCTTTCGGCTCGCAGTCCAACGCACTAACCACTGAGCTACTGCGGCTACTACTCGTTAGAATAAAATATGAAAAATGTCGACACTTAAATTTACTATTATAAGAAACATTTTAAGTGTTTGACAAGCTATGAAACTGTAGCGGTTAACTAAAAAATAATTTTAAAAATCATAATTTTAGTAAATGATTTAAAGTTAAGTAAAAAAGAATATAATAATAATTTATTTGAAAGTGGTCGTTAAAAGTTAAGCTTTTTGCGCAATAACACAGTATCAATAACACAGTATCATACGGATAGAAAAGATTTGTTTGAATATGTTTGAATGTAATTAAAAAGTAATACGAAATTACCATACATGTATTAGGAATTTATTTTTGTTCACGTGTAAACATTATTATATTGTCCAGCAGAATCTGTCAAATATACCATAAATATGTTACAATACCAACATAAAATTTTAATTGCATTTGAATAAAGTATTTCTTGGCAATTTACTTGGTTAAAACTATGTTTCGAAACACAGAAAATGCTAATCAAATCTAAATACAACGTATGTTCGCCACGCTCGTCTTAATTCGATAATTTATCGACTGACGAAGTTGGCAACGTTGTACAGCATTTTCGATCTACGCCATCTTTTGCCATCGTTTGAACATATTGATGTTTAAAAACAAACAAAAAAGAAATTGTATTTAAATAAATGTATTCTTGCAAAATTCTTCTTGTATACAAAGTTGACACTCGTTGATCGGCATTTGCTGCGTACGTATTGTTTGTTGTTCGTTGAGAAAACGTGTTCGCGTCGGTAATAATTTTGTTATTTGTAAATTAAATAAATATATAAATTGTGTTACAAAAAGTACAAATAGTAACAGAATATAATATAATTTCAGTATATAATTTCTGAAACTAATGAGAAAAAACCACAAATCAGTGTTTCGATTTTCAAACAGAATTCGGCATGTTTTTTTACAAAAGCCTCCGAGAATTCCTTGCCAACGCTATGTGCTGTACTGAGACCAACTGTAACTGTACCAAATATAAAGCGAGCCTGGATCGTCTGGTTTAGCGTCTACTGGTGCAATTGTGCATTCATTGATGCTGTCACTTGTACTTGCAGTTTTAAACCAATTATTTGTTTATGCATTTAAAAATTTGTATAAGAATTCAATTATTATAAATTCCCACTGTGCATGTTTAAAGATTTTTAATAAAAATTAATAAAAACCAACATTTTATTTTTATTTTATTTTCAGGATTTTTTTCCAAAAATATTTAAATATGTTTCTATGCAAACATATGTTTCACTGGAAACATATTTATATTCAGATCGTTCAAAATCAAAATCGTTCAATTTTATGTTTCGGTTCAAATATTTATTTTGTTTGGATGTAAAAATTAATATGTTTCCATTAGAACATACACCATATTAAGGGGCAACATTAAAATGGTTCCGTTATATTATAATGTAAGTCAGAGCTCATTACAACACTGTATAAGTCTTAATACAACCCTGTTTACAAATGATTTATCAGGCAATTATATATTATGTTTACATAAAATTCCAAAGATACATGTTAATGCCTGCAAAATTATGTTTGGGAGAGCCCTTTTTTTGCAGCGTGCATAGATTTAGAGGTCCTAGTTTCAGAAAAGTCGACGCGGATCGAAACATTTTAATATTTTAGTATTTTGAATCAGTCTAATATACATATGTTTTATGTTATTTCATAAAATATTCACAAAAACGTCGGTAGCTCTTTTGATTAGTGCGTTGGACTACGAGTCGAAAAGTCACTGGTGCGTTGGACTATGAGCCGAAAGGTCCCGGGTTCAATCCCTGAGCGCCAAGCTATTACACTACCTAACACGTTTTTTGGCATGGACATCCCATACATCAATTCTATAATTCGCTGGTGCTGAGTTTGACTGCATACTCAGTTTTTTTCAATTACGTAAAGTTTTCGAGAAAATTGCAATAGTATTTTTTAAGAACTACATTTTTTTATTTTAATTGGAGAGAAACTAAAATAAAAAATGGAGTTCTGTGGAAAAATAGTTAAACAATAAAACTCTGAACTTTAAATTGTTCAGACTAATTTTAATATACTAATGAATGCTAATATTCCAATAAGTTTTTAAAATATTTGCATCAAATTTCAGATTTTTTTTTTTTGGGAATTTTTTTTACATTTTAGGATTTAATAATAAACAAAAAAGGGCTTATGGTTATCTAAAGCATAGTTCAAACTAACTATCAAAATGACTAACTTTTTTCTAATTGATATACTTTTTAAAATATTCCCTGAGAACTTAATTTTGGTACTCTTTTCTACAATCAATTTTCAAAAAAAAAAATACTAATGCTCCTAATCTGAAAAAAATATAATTACTTCATATATAAAGTATGCAGCCGCGGTAGCTCAGTGGTTAGTGCGTTGGACTGCGAGCCGAAAGGTCCCCGGTTCAAGCCTGGACTGGGGCTAACAACATCTTTTCATAGAAACATTTTTCTATACCGCGCAATCTCTCGGCAGTAAATGGCAAACCTCCAAGAGTAAAAACATTGCCTATGAAAAGCTCTCACCCGCCGTTCGGATTCGGCAATAAACTGTAGGTCCCACTACTTTGAGTACAAATATAACACGCACAGCTCAAAATGGTGAGAGAGCTCGGCCTAAGTTCTTATAAAACTGTAGTGCCAAACTATTATTATTATGCTTATTGCATACTCAGTTTTTTTTCTATTACGTATCGTTTTTGAGAAAAAATCGGTTAAAAACGGTTATTTTTCAGTAATTGGTATGTATAATATACAAGCATTTTAAATTTTAACAGTTTTTGACGGAAACTGGGTTGACAGAGCATATTTTAAAAATGAGAACTAATACAAAAAAAAAAGTTAGTAATTTTCATAATTAGTTTATACTTTGGTCCTCTTGTTTATGTATGATTTTCTTATTGCTCATTTGATTCACAATGCTAAAAAAAATTTCGGAAAATAGTCTAAAAAAATAAATATTTTTCGAGTTTAGATTTGAATATCTTAAAAACCTATCGGAATAATAGTATTTTTCCGTATATTTTAATTAGTTTTGGCAATCGAAAGAAAAACTGCGATTACAGTTTTTGGGAAAACTATTTGTGTAAGAGACAATATTACAGAATTAAAACCAAAATAAAAAAAAAACGAACTCAAAAATCTTGTACAGATTTAAAGTTTTAAAAGTACTATGCATATCCTATAATCCAAGTAATTTTTGCCAAAATGAAACGTTTAAAAAAAATCATCAGCACCAACAACTACTCCCGCATTGTAACACACTTTATTACCAATCAACATAAACTCTCAATCAAGTACACAGTGTAATCAAAACTTTTCCTTTTTAGAAGAGTTTCGAGTTCGAGTGAAAACATTTCTTTTTTGTTTTGTTTTCAAATTCTGTTACATTTTCCAGAACGCCAACCGTTTTTGTGACTTCTACCTCAAACTTTTTACAAAACAACCACTATATTTGTAGAATTTGATATTTTCAGCACGATTCGCAATTTTATGCTTTTTAAATTTTACACTTTAGTGCGTTTCGCTGGTATTGCGCCAAGTGTTGTCCAGCATGAAGTGAACTCTCTCATCTTAACCACTTCCGTTTCCTTTAGATTTAGACGGGGGTCTACGGAAAAGTGAGCGTAATAATAATTTTGCCAATTTCAATATATGTTGCGCTTGAACAAATTTTCCACTTTAACTACTCCGCATATCTCTGAAATATCATTGAGTACAAATACCACCCACCCTATGTTCAGTGATGTCTTTGCATTTACCCTACTTCATTTCATTTTTCGTTACTCATTTGCCATAAATTTATCACTTTTACAACTTTTTAACTTTTCCGCTTTTCTTTTCTACAATACTTGACTTTGATCAAGTTGGGTCAGAGTAGGATACCATACTTTGTAAGTATACCTAAAGAAAAAGAACCAAAAATCTTGAAACATTTATTTAAAATGCAGAGCATAGTGTATTAAATTTTTGATAGTTTATGAATTATCATTTTTTATGCAGTAATCATATTAGAAAATTGTTATTAATGATTGAATTATTAAAAAATGTGGGTAAATTTATTATAAGTGTTTTTTAATTGCACTACAGAAAATTTCATAAATTCTACTTATAAAAGAACTGATATTTATTATAGAGTTAATTAAAACTTTACTACTTAAAACTATGTTTGAGAATCTCAATTAGTTTACTAAATCTTTTAATAGTTTTAGAGCCTTAACCTCAAAAACACTTACACAGTTAAGGGTTAATCAAATCAAAGCTACTTTATTAATTAAGCTGCATAGATAAATTCATCCCAGATTTACGTAAATTCCAATGCGCAATTTGTCGCTTTGATCTCAAAAGGCAAATTTTGATAAACTCCTTTGGCAGCCAATTTTCTATGTAGAGGTGCACTATATTTATGGTCACAAGCTAAAATATGCATAAAACAGATACCACAATATAAACTTCGGTTACAATGTATGTCTTTATTGTGTCTGGGGGTTTTTAATAAATACATAATATACGTATACTTAGTTATTATATGATTCAATTTGTAAAAGGGTACAGTATTTTAAGTGACATGTAAAAGTCTTAAATATATTCTATACAATAGCTTCCCATACTACGTATAGTCGCAATTAGTAGCGTCAGATTTAGTTATGCTCTACCCACACCATGAACGTTTTGTTGTTTGACCTATTACCTAATAGGTAATAATTTAGAGGTATTATGACAAAATGTTTTACACAAAAAATGAATTAATATTTTATCACACACACACAGTACAATAGACTTCATCACCCCTAGTAGAAATTTGTAGAAAAATGCACCATCGGGAATTATAGGGTTTTACTCAAGTAGCCGCGGTAGCTCAGTGGTTAGTGCATTGGATTGCAAGCCGAAAGGTCCTTGGTTCATGTCTGGACTGGGGCTAACAACATATTTTCATAGAAACATTTTTCTAAGTATACCGCACTACCTCTCGGCAGTAAATGGCAAACCTACGAGAGTAAACATTGCCTATGAAAAGCTCTCACCCGCCGTTCGGGTTCGGCAATAAACTGTAGGTCCCACCACATTGAGTACAAATATAACACGCACAGCTCAAAATGGTGAGAGAGCTCGGCCTAAGTTCTCATAGGACTGTAGTGCCAAACTATTATTATTATTATTATTAAAACTTATTAGAGGAATTATGAACGTTGTCTTGTAATGCCCCAATCATGCTTACAATAGTAAGATTGATATTATCTAAACAGTTATAAGTCCTGTTGGGATTTTACTTTAGAGAATTTAAAATCCGGGAATGATTGAAATCAACCTAGGTCCTAACAAGGTATGTTTGGGTAAACAAGGCAATGACAAACTGCCTGACCCGGACCTAATCGTGGTTCTTGAAATGTTTCAGATAAGGGAACTGCGTTACAATGAGACCGTCGACTTGTGGGCCTCTACAGACTCATATTAGAAATAATGATATAAGCTCAATGACATAAGCTCCCACTGAAATGTCTACTTGTGACTGTACTACTCGCTTTTATTATATTTCTTTGACGATTGCTGTACATAAGCGATATAAAATCTAAATTCTTTATAGAGACCCATATGTAAAAAATATCTTCAAATTACTTCCCAGCAAACCAAAGGATATCTTTACGAAAGCATTTATAGGCTTAAATGGGTGTTTTGATAATTTAAACTGATACGTAATGATTGGGTTTTCAATTAATACAAACCAATCTAGAATGATATAGTTATTTTACAGTTACAGATATCGAATTCGATATTCGTTTTCAATAAACAAATTTAATTTGTTCAAAAATTTTAGTTATTTAACAAGATATTTAAAGAGAAATGTGTATTTTAAAATATTTTTATTTTATCATATTGAAAATTTATTGTTACTTTATCGAATTGAAAATTATCTGGTTTGTAGGGTTTATGCAGTTAAATAATAGGACTATAAAAATTAAATATATAAAACATTCGAAAAAGTTAAAATAATTGGCTACTACTATGAATTATTTAAAGGGATAATTAGTTTTATCAAATAAAATATTAGAACCAGCAAACTATATCGAAATATATCGAAAAGTAAAAATTATCATTTTCGATTTTTATGATTCGATATCGAAAAAGTTCTCATTTTCGTAAACAAATATAATTGTGCAAAAAATTTAGACAAAAATAAACCTAATGGGCATATTCGCGGAATGAGTTAAGAAGTCTGTTGTAGATTTCAAAAAAAATAAAATAAAAATATACAAATGTGATTTAAAAGAAAATGTCCAATATAGTTGCAATTTAGCATGCCATTCGTTTTGATATCGTTACGGGATCAAAGCGAGATGTTGGAGAATTCACAAGACATCGGACCATTTCTCGTAGCAATATTGAGTGAGAATGTTTGTTGAAGTTTTCTCGGTAAGAGAAATTTTACGAAATTGAATGGATATCGAAAAGATAATTAACAAAAATTCGAGATTACTTTGAGATATAATTCGATTTCGACGTAATAAATCAACGATAAAGTTTAAAATTTAGATATCTCCTATAGGAGATAACTTCGAGGCATCGAAAGTCATCGAGACATGGCACACTGCCCAATCTGCCATTCGATTCGATATCGCTTCAATACTGTTTTGAGATGGCGTGGAATTTATTTGATCTCGATTACGATTTCGTATCTATATCATTATACCCTACACTAAGAGTGAAAGGGTATATTCAGTTTGTCACACCCAGTTTGTAACACCCAGAAGGAAGCATCTCCGGTATGGAAAAGTATATATATGCCTCATGCCCTCCTGACTGCCTCCTGCATGCCCTCTTGATTCGATTTAGGGATGTCCGTATGTCTGTCTGTTCCTCTGTCTGTCTGTTGAAATCACGATTACAGAAAAAGTAGAAGAGTTAGAGCAATGAAACTTTAGATTTAGATTACTTATATATCTGTCTGAACAAGAAATTTGGCATGATCGGTCTATTGTGACCTGAGAACCGACCACTTATGTTCAAATACCTCATAAAAACTGTACATCTACAGATCAATTTTACTGTATAAGTGCTTAGGTAAACTTTTTTTGGTCAAATATATATTGACTCATGCTCAAATACATGAAAATAATGGTTTCCAGCGAAATGACTTGTGGTTTAAAAAAAAAATCGAAATTCGGTACACCTACCCATTTGTAAATATGGGTATCAAATGAATGGAAATCCATCAGCGATTGAAAGTTTGTAGTTATTTTCAGGATTCGTATACCTTGGTGACCTATATACTACTTTGAATGGTAAACACACAAATGTGTAGGGTATTTATTTATAAATTTGATAATCCTAACTATCATAATAACACCTACTTTAAAATTTCCCATGTGATCTAACCTTCCCAACTGGTTGTAGTATTCATTCTAAGATGTTCGCAAATATCTTAACAATATAATGAAGTTTATTCGAAACGAGAAAAAAAAACGGTTCTGGATCGATATCGCATCGAATATCGAGATTGATTCGAAAAACTTTCCGTATTATCGATGTGATAAATATTTAAATATCGTATATTTTCATTAAGTTTTATTTTCTGAACATTTTTTTTAAATTAGTAGTGATAAAGCAACGAGATCGAACTTATTTATCGCAGTTAGTTCGAGAATACTTCGATCATCGAAGAACTCCGCGACAGGGCAGACTGGGTGGATACTACACAAAACTTTACTAAAGACATAGAAGATATAGTATTCCTCATGGGTAGCGAGAAATATATATCTATATTTATATCTGATAAACAAGCATGTCTGTCTGTGTATTTATTTGCCCGATGCGCTTGCATAAGTAATAAAGTACACATCATGCATAATTTAAATAATAAAACGGTCAATTGTCCCATGTAGCCAAGAGTTTATGAATGTCCAGCCATGAAGGACCAAGCCTAAAATAATACGCGCCCCTCCGATACAACCCGCCCTACGCTTGCAGTTCGCTGATACGACATTCGCATCAACTCACCCATATAACGTACCCACTCAACTCTACCATGTGACCATCCTATTCAATTCTTCTATATAACCCTCCCATGTAACCTCACTTTAGACCCGGCAATTTCACACAGACTTTCAACTAAACAACCAACACTCATGTCATACCAAGGTCCCATTGGGGAACAACTGACCAAAAAATTAAATTTAAATCGTATGTACTTTAGAAACATTTAAAATGCATGGCATGGATCCATGTTGAGCGTGCGATAGCCGTTGGTTAGAGTGAGGATTCAACGTATTTTGTGGGTTGCCCAAAATGAAATTCATTTAGTTTTTGGTCTGTACGTAATTAAGCATACAACCAGAGACCAATGGGGTTCCACGGGTTTCCACCTCGCTCTACCTCTATGTATGTCTTTGTTCACAAATATTCGTTGTGCGCAAATTGAGTCAATATTATGTTGGTAGTCAGTTTAGTTGGCTAACCGACCGTTGAGTCATTTGTGAAATTTCGACGAAAATGTGCGTGTGTGTATAAAAATTTACGGTATTATGCGTTATAAGTGGTGGCAATAAACCGTATAAGTCAACACTTGAGAATTTGTAATGTTGAAAAAATCTTTTGTTTTTATTACACGGAGTGAAAAAAGTTCTAAAATCCAGAAGGAATCAAGAAGTATACGGAGTAATATACAGCTAAACCGAAAAATTCTTAATTTCAAGAAATGGATTTTCTTAGTTGTCAAAAAAGTAACTAAGTAGAATTATTCTTGGATTCAGTTTTTAATTTCTTGGGTATCAAAAAAAAAACTAAGTAGAATTATTCTTGGATTCAGTTTTTAATTTCTTGGGTATCAAAAAAGTAACTAAGTAGAATAAGTCTTGAATTCAGGTATTAATTTCTTAGGTATCAAAAATGTTGTTGTTGTTTTCGTCCCATAATTTAATGAACAAGTGTTCGTATAATTGTTGTTTTTTCGATCTTGCTTTGTCGCTAATATGTTTTGTTTTACTTTGTCCGTCTGTCAGCCCCATCTGAATGTTCGTGTGCCTGTCTGTCGATATGTTGATGGTAACTAAAAGCAATTATTTCGAAGCTAACATAAAATAAAAAAAAATATAGTCGAGTTAATTTATTGTTTATCTAGAACTTTATTACCAATATGCATTTTTATATAGCAAATGACGTCTTTGAATACTTAATGTAATTGAATTGTTTATTTTATTTTTATAATTATTATTTAATTTAATCCCTGTATATTATTCTGAAACCGTTTACTTACCTTATACACTTTCTCCTCTTCTGTTGTCTCTTCTTTTGGTTATGTATAAACCTTCCGCACTTTACCCATCAGCATTGTATAGTGTATTTAGATAACAATGGAATGAAATCAACTTGGTATTTATGTTTACGAAGTGAAACGATACCAATATTCGTAGGAAAAATCGTTTTTTCTATTTATATCTTTAACATTCATACATACACAGACGCTTGCTTGTCATTGTTACTTTGTTGTTCTATTCGTGAAAACACACACTTGCAAACACTCTATATCATGCCGTTTTTTGATAAGAAGAAAAAAATGTGCAATCCAGCCAAATTGTACTTAGTTACTTTTTTGATACCTAAGAACTTAATGTCTGAATATCTAGAAAAATTTGGCTTAGTTACTTTCAACTGACAGACACGCAGACTATCATACAGATGGCGACCTCGCCAAACAAAGCATACAGACAGAGAAATATCGATGAAAACAACAACAATACATGAACACGTGTTCTTTTTGCCAAGAATACAGCAACAATTTTGCGTGTTCTTTTTGGTTTTTAATAATCAATAAATTAACTTCTGAAAATCCAGTTAAATAAAGTTTGTTTTCTTTCTTGACAACTAAGTAATTTGCTTTCTTGATATCCAGATGACAAATTCTTGAATTTTAGTAGTATTTTATTGATATTACTAAGTCAAATTCTACTATTTTTCTTGCTAACCGAATTCTTCTCGAGTTTTAGAATTTTATTCCCCTCCGTGTTTAGAAATTAAATTCTCTTATATCCCTACAATCATATTGACGATTCCAAAAATACTAAATAATTTTTATTGAATAATTTTTTTTCGAACAAAAAAACAAATCTTTTTATTTTTTAAATTTTTCCAAAAAATAAAATTTACAATTATTTTTTTTCGGAATTTTTTTCTAAAAATATTTTTTTTTTCGGACAAATTTTTGTTGTTAATTTTTTTTTATCAGACACTTTCTTTGTTTCATATTTTTATACCCTACACTAAGAGTGAAAGGGTATATTCAGTTTGGTACGCCGTTTGTAACACCCAGAAGGAAGCATTTCCGGTATGGAAAAGTATATATATTCTTGATCAGCATGACCTCCTGAGTCGATTTAGCGATGTCCGTCTGTCCGTCTGTCTGTCCGTCTGTCTGTCCGTCTGTTTGTCTGTCCGTCTGTCTGTCTGTCTGTCTGTCTGTCCGTCTGTCTGTCCGTCTGTCCGTCTGTCTGTTGAAATCCCTACTACTTTTAAAATTGAAGAGCTAGATAAATGAAACTTATAACTTAGATTACTAATATACCTACGCTGTATGTGCGAAAAAATTGATCGAGATCGGTTCATTGTGACCTATGATCCGACCACTTATGTTCAAATACCGCATATAAAATTTATATTTACAGATCAATTTTTATGTATACGTGCTTAGGTAAACTTTTTTGGTCAAATATATAGTGACATCATGCTCAAATACATGATAATAATGTTTTCCGACGAAAAGACTCGTGGTTCACAAAAAAAAAAATCGAGATTCGGTACACCTACCCATTTGTAAATATGGGTATCAAATGAATGGAAATTCTTCAGGGATTGAATGTTTGTAGTTATTTTCAGGATTCGTATACCCTGGTGACCTATATATCACTTTGAATGGTAACCACACATATGTGTAGGGTATTTATAGTTGGCTTAGACCGACTATAATTTTGATAATCCTAACTATCATAATTACACCTACTTTAAAATTTCCCATGTGATCTAACCTTCCCAACTGTTTTTTTTTTATTTTTCCAAAAAAAAAAATTTCAATAATTTTTTTTCGGAATTTTTTAAATTTTTCCAAAAAATAAAATTTACAATAATTTCTTTTCGTATTTTTTTTTTTCGAAAAATATATTTTTTTTCGGACAAATTTTTGTTGTTAATTTTTTTTTTATCAGGCACTTTTTTTGTTTCAAATTTTATTTTTTAAATTTTACCAAAAAAAAAATGTTCAATAAATTTTTTTGTTTTTTTTTTTTTCGAAAAAATAAACCTTTTTCATAAAAGTTTGTATTTTCCATTTTTTTTTTAATTTTACTAAAAAAAAGGTCAAATAATTTTTTTTTAGGATATTTTTTTTCGAAAAAACAATCTCTTTTCGAACAAATTTTTATTTCAAAAAAAATTTTTTTTTTTTTAATTCATAATATTTATCAATAAAATCTATTGAAAATCTTTCTCTAATATATCATTTAATTTGCTGAGTTTCCCTAAATTATAAAAGTAGAACTCTGCTTTATAATTTATGGCGCCTTTTAAGATATTTAAGCTCTTTAGTTTTTACTATATAATATCAAATTTTTATCATAATGTGTAAAATTAAATTAAAAAATACCAAAATATATGTCTATATATTAAATAAGCTTATGTAAACCCTCATAAATAATAGTTTTATGCAACATTTTGACTTCAAATCACGTTTCCGGCATCAGAAATGTTTTCAGCTATAAAACACATCATAACATTATTCAGTTATGCACCGATTAGTATACAAATTTTATTTTTTAAATTTTACCAAAAAAAAAATGTTCAATAAATTTTTTTGTTTTTTTTTTTTTCGAAAAAATAAACCTTTTTCATAAAAGTTTGTATTTTCCATTTTTTTTTTAATTTTACTAAAAAAAAGGTCAAATAATTTTTTTTTAGGATATTTTTTTTCGAAAAAACAATCTCTTTTCGAACAAATTTTTATTTCAAAAAAAATTTTTTTTTTTTTAATTCATAATATTTATCAATAAAATCTATTGAAAATCTTTCTCTAATATATCATTTAATTTGCTGAGTTTCCCTAAATTATAAAAGTAGAACTCTGCTTTATAATTTATGGCGCCTTTTAAGATATTTAAGCTCTTTAGTTTTTACTATATAATATCAAATTTTTATCATAATGGGTAAAATTAAATTAAAAAATACCAAAATATATGTCTATATATTAAATAAGCTTATGTAAACCCTCATAAATAATAGTTTTATGCAACATTTTGACTTCAAATCACGTTTCCGGCATCAGAAATGTTTTCAGCTATAAAACACATCATAACATTATTCAGTTATGCACCGATTAGTATACAAATTTTATGTAAATTTTACAATATATGTATTATATTTTTCTGACAGTCAATTTCCACATCATTACTGTCATATTGAGCGTCGAGCTCTAAGCCCCAATGTCCTCCTTACATAGTAACGTCACGTTGCTTCCGACGTAATTGCACAACTCTCTTTATTGCCAACATTTAAGTGTCTAATTTATTTGATAAATTGTATCGTCCTGCAACATTGTTGAACCAGAAAAAAAAAATAAAATAAATAGGTCCGCGATACGCGCTGTAAATCCCTACAAATGCGCGTCGCCATTACCGGATGTGCCCGTATTAAATCACATTTCACATTTAGGCACAAAACCAAGTGGCAGCATTTGTTGCCAATGTAACGCAGTGGCAACGCAAAAAAAAAACCTAACGGCATCTCGATTTGCAAAATGTATTTCTTCCGTTTGATATTAAAATTTATTATGCAGACAAATTGAATGATAATAAATTTGTCCTATTTACATTGAGGTGCATGCGGAAAAAAAACCAAACGTTTTACTCTAAATTTTAAAATTTCAATAATGCGACATCGCAGCAATCCAGAGAATAGCTTAATGAATCGAAACGATATCGTTTATAGACCCAAATTGTCGTTTTCGTTAATCTATAAAGATTGTATTAATTGGGTAGAGTAATACACAAAAATAAACGTAAATTTGAAAGAAATCGAGCTAGTACTATGTGTGTGGTAGATAACTAAATATACATCCTACATCACCTCTGTTTTGACGACTCAAAGAAATCATAATTATTTAAGTGTTTCTTATTACTCGTACCAAATATGAATTATATGTGCGCTCGCAGAAAATTCTTTGTTCTTTTTTCTGTTTCTTTCATTTGTTTGGGTTTGCTTGTGTTACTTTTGTACTAGGGATGTCCAAAATATATCGATGTTTTATAAACACTCGATATTTTGCTTCGATACATTGATGTTTTCCAATGCAATATAAGCCTCAAAATCTATTTGATACATCGATGTATTGTTTGGATATATCGAATAACTGATAAATTAATATTTGCTAATCGAAATTAGCTAAATTTAATTATTTATTTGAAATTATTCTATTTGAAACTAAACACTTTAAATAACCATACATATTTACCTAACCATTTTTCATTCGATACAGCGAAAATCGATGTTTTTGTTCGATACATCGATGTTACGAGTCGATGTATTATATCGACCAAAACATCGATATTTTTTCAGGGTACGGCAATACTCATAAATGAATATTCAAAATTATTCACTCACGATAAATCTTCATAAATGAATAAGAAAGTTCATTATTTTTCTTCACACTTCACGAGCGAGTAAGCAAGAAAAATCCGACTTACTCGTTATTCTAAAGTGAACACTCGAACAGAATTTGGCTGCTCACGAGTACTCACATTCGCTACATTTTTACTCCTCATAAGAGATGAGCAACAAATAATTTTTTCTTCTGTTCATATTCAAAAGTGTTCACAATCAAATTGGCAAATCTTTTTATTTACGTGTTGAGTGTAGCCTTTGAAGAAAATTAAAACATATCTCAAAAAGTGGGTAAAAAAAAATTTTTTTGACCCAAAATGGTTGGAGTGGTTTGGATTTGGAGTGGTCAATGACCACCAACAGTGGGTTCGAAAACCAATTAACCCAAACCTTTTTATTGCGGAAATTGATTGCGGACATCATGGGATGTCTAATGGTATCATTTGGAGTGGTCAATGACCACCAATTACCAATTTTTGACCCCTCAAATTGTATTGCGGAGATCGATTGCGGACTTCATGGGATGCCTTATGGTCGATTTGGAGTAGTCAATGACCACCAATTGACAATTTTGACCACAATACTTTTATTGCGGAGATCGATTGCGGACATCATGGGATGCCTAATATTACCATTTGAAGTGGTCAATGACCATCAACAGTGGGTCCGAAAACCAATTTTTGACCCATATATTTTTATTACGAAAATCGATAAGAAGATAAGTTTTGATGGGGGTTTTGACCAACACAAAGGGTTTATGGACCACTCCAAATGGTACCATTAGGCATCCCATGAAGTTCGCAATCGATTTCCACAATAAAAGTTTTGTGGTCAAAATTGGTTATTGTGGTCATTGACCACTCCAAATGGTACCATTAGACATCCCATGATGTTCGCAATCGATTTCCGCTATAAATTGTTTCTGGTCAAAAATTTGGTCATTGGTGGTCATTGACCACTCCAAATGGTATCATTAGGCATCCCATAATGTCCGCAATCGATTGCAATAAAAATGTTTGTGTCAATAATTGGTTTTCGGACCCACTAATGGTGGTCATTGACCACTCCAGAAGGTACCATTAGGCATCCGATGAAGTCCGCAATCGATTTCCGCAATAAAATTTATGTGGTCGAAATTGTTAATTGGTGGTCATTGACCACTCTAAATGGTACCATTAGACATTCCATGAAGTCCGCAATCGATTTCCGCAATAAAAATGTTTGGGTGTAAAATTGGTTTTCGGACCCACTATTGGTGGTCATTGACCACTCCAGAATGTACGATTAGGCATCCCATGAAGTCCGCAATCGAAATAAAATTTGAGGCGTCAAAATTGGTAATTGGTGGACATTGACCACTCTAAATGATACCATTAGGCATCCCATGAATTTCGCAATCTATTTTCGCAATAAAAATGATTGGGTCAAAAATTAGTTTTCGGACCCACTCCAAATGGCATCCTATGATGTCCGCAATCGAGTTACGCAATACAATTTTTGGTAATAAAATTGTTTTTTTACCCATGACCACAATAAGCAACACTTAACTACATACGCAGGGTGAATAAAAAGTTTTGCTAAATTTGATCTTTATCATTTATGAATATGAATAACATAGAATAACATAGTTGCTTCACTTTCGTGAATAAAGAGTAAACAGAAGAAAATCATTACTCTTGTTCACGAGCAACGTGTTTCAAATCTATAACGAGTACTCACTTTTGATCGTATTCATCTGAGGCAACGAGTGTTCATGAACTGTGAAGCAACGATATGAAATTTGTGTTCACGTTCATGAGCATGAGTGAACGTCAGTGAGTATTTCCGAACTCTGTATTTTTTTCAGTTAGACATCCCTATTTTGTACCTACTCACATTCGCAGTACGTCCTCTATGTTCGCATACTAACTTTAAAAAATTAAAAAAAAATAATGCAGAATACAATACCATACGAAAGTTTCTGCAATATGTAGAAATCGAGTTTCTAATAAGTACATTATGTAGTACAATTAAGATAAATATATGCAAACGTATTTAATTAATAAAACATGTAGTAGAAATACAGTTCCACATAAATGTAATAATTTGGATCTAATAATTTTGCTGAATTCAGAAATTTTAACAATTTACCAATTAATGAGCATGTACTCATTGTGGATAAATTTATATATTTTTGTGAAGATGTCAAACATTTTACTTCGTCATACATACATAGAATGAAATGCATATTGTTATGCCCTCTTTAACTCTAATAAACCAAAGTTGTCCAACAATGACAAATTCCAGATACCAACTCTTCACTAACACATTTCTCCATTTCTTTTTTTTAGAAACCTCAGCCTTTCACTACGACGCCAACTACTACACGCAGGCCGGTGCACCCACCACCTTTTTGTGTCCCGCCGAAGGCCTCTACGCCGATGATTACGACTGTCATATCTACTATCGCTGCGAAATGAAAACCAAGGACTACATTAAGCCATACATGTTCGCCTGCAAGGAAGGTAGCGTATTCTCGCGTGCGCTGCAACTTTGCATGCCGCCCATGTTAGCCGGACGTGAGGAATGTCTGCATTACATGAACAACGAAATCGATACGCATAACGGCAATGCTGATGATGATAGGCAATTGATGTATGCCGCCGCCGCTGCTGCTGCCGCCTCTTCTGCTGCTGCTGGAGTTCGCATTCCCGGCATTGCCAATAACGGCAACGCCATGTTGCACCATCAACAGCAATTGCAAAATTATGGCCTGTCCGGACTTAATGGCGTTTCGGTTATATCCTTTTCCACCTCATCGTCACGTTCGGCCGCGAGCACAACCGACGATGGGCCCACGTGTGCTGCTGATGGATTTATGAGCGATCCCGTTGATTGCACCGTCTTTTATCGTTGCATCTCGAATGGTCGTAGTTTTAATAAAATAGGTTTTCGGTGTTCAGATGGCACTGCCTGGGATGAGTCCTTGCAGTCGTGTAATCACATGCATAACGTACGTTCCAAGGGTGGTTGTGCGTCGCAGCAGCAGCTGCAGCAGGATGACGCTTTGCTAAGGGATGAGTCATCGACGTCATCATCCGCACAGTCGGGTTATCAGAATTCAACATCTTCTTCGTCTTCTTCCAATAGTCAACAGCAAAGTTCTACTAGTTCCTCAAGCTCAACTTCGTCATCAACTTCATCTTCGTCATCGTCTAACTCGTCATCACATGCTAACCATAACAACGGCACAAGCACTAACAACAGTCAACACCAGTCGAGCAGCACGGAGAGCTCGTCGTCAATGTCCTCCTCGTCCGCGTCGAGCATGCAAAGTTCTACCTCAAGTAGTCAGCAATCCTCGACGAGCAGCTCTAGCCAGCAACAAGGATCTAGTAATCAAAGCAGCAGCAACAATCAAGGATCTAGTAGTAATCAATCATCGGGTAACCACCAAGGATCCAATAACCAAAGCTCCAATAACCACAACTCCAACAACCAAAATTCCGGTAATCATAGTAATTCTAGTAACAATTCCAATCAAGGATCTACGAGCAATCAGTCGTCAAGCAGCCAAGGATCTAACAATAATAGTGCTTCCTCGGGTAATAATCAGAGTCAATCCAATCAGAATTCAAATAACAATAACCAGAATTCTACAAGCACTTCTGCAAATAATACAAACTCCAAAGATTGCCAAAATGTTGATACTTACATTGCCGATGATGAGGATTGCGCCAAATTTTATCGCTGCCGTGAAGATGGTAAAGGTGGCCTAGAAAAAGTGCCATTCACGTGTGGTCCAGGCACTGTGTGGAATCAGCTGGATAAAGTCTGTGATTTACCGTCAGATTCACAGAGAGAGAAATGCAAAATCACAAATGCTGAAAACGAGAATCAAAATCAAGGTTCTGGACATAACAATCAGAGTTCATCAAACAATGAGTCATCATCCGGCTCATCTAACAATAATAATCAGTCAGGTTCATCATCTAACAGCCAAACTACAGAAAGTAATCAGAGCTCTTCTAGCAATCAGTCAACATCTTCCAACAACAGCAACCAATCATCCAACAGTTCATCTGGAAGTAATCAGTCCGCAAGTAACCAAAATAATCAACAGCAATCAGGCAGCAATCAAGGATCAGGTAGTAGTCAGGGATCAGGTAATAATCAGGAAACGAGTAACAATAACCAGACCAAACCATCCAACCCCGATGGCGAATGTAAAGACAGCGAAACATATTTAGTAGATAAGTACGATTGCTCAAGGTTTTATCGTTGTGCTGAAAACGGCGTCGGTGGTTATGATAAAATCGGATTTGATTGTGCACCTGGTACCGTCTGGGACCCTGATGCAATGGGTTGCAATCATCCAACAGATGTTCAGAAGGAGCAGTGTAAAACAATGGCTAGCCAAGGCTCAAGTATTAATCAAGGTTCTAGTAATAATCAGGGCTCAAGCAATAATCAAGGTTCAAGTAGTAACCAAGGGTCGAGTAACAATCAAGGATCTAGTAGCAACCAAGGTTCAAGCAGTAATCAAGGTTCTAGTAATAATCAAGGATCGAGCAACAGTCAAGGTTCTAGTAATAACCAAGGATCTATTAGCAGCCAAGGCTCCAGCAGTAACCAAGGTTCGAGCAGTAATCAAGGCTCCAGCAGTAACCAAGGCTCCAGTAGTAACCAAGGCTCAAGCAGTAATCAAGGCTCCAGCAGTAACCAAGGTTCGAGCAGTAATCAAGGCTCCAGCAGTAACCAAGGCTCCAGTAGTAACCAAGGCTCAAGCAGTAATCAAGGCTCCAGCAGTAACCAAGGTTCGAGCAGTAATCAAAGCTCTAGCAGTAATCAAGGCTCAAGTAGTACTGAAAGCTCTAGCAGTAATCAGAGCTCAAGTAATACCCAAGGTTCAAGTTCAAATAACAACCAGCAATCGAGCAATACGGAAAGTTCTGGTAGCAACCAAAGTTCCAGTAATAATCAAAATTCTGGCAGTAATCAAACCACAACCGCAAAACCTCCACCGACGTATTGTGTAGATGAAAACACATTCCTTGCCGATAAACAAAATTGCTCTAGATTCTACAGATGTATGGACAATGGCAAGGGCGGTTTTAATATGGTTTCTTACGATTGTCCATCCGGTACCGTATGGGATCCACAAGCGAATAGCTGTAATCATGTGCACTCGGTTCAGAATTTAAATTGCAAAATGAGTTCGAGTAACAGTCAGTCGTCCAGCAATCAAGGCAGTCAGGAATCGTCATCATCGTCACAATCGTCGTCTTCCAGCTCATCCACAACTGAAACGAATAACTCATCGTCTTCCCAGAGTTCAAGTAGTAACCAAGGATCTAGTAGCAACCAAGGATCGAGTAGTAATCAAAGTTCAAGTAGTAACCAGGGTTCAAGCAGTAATCAAGGATCAAGTAGTAATCAAGGCTCAAGTAATAACCAAGGATCCAGTAGTAACCAAGGCTCAAGTAGTAACCAAGGATCCAGCAGCAATCAAGGTTCTAGTAGTAATCAAGGATCTAGTAGTAACCAAGGATCTAGTAGTAACCAAGGATCGAGCAGTAATCAAGGATCTAGTAGCAACCAAGGTTCCAGCAGTAACCAAGGATCGAGCAGTAATCAAGGCTCAAGTAGTAACGAAGGGTCCAGCAGTAATCAAGGCTCAAGTAGTAACCAAGGATCTAGTAGTAACCAAGAATCTAGTAGTAACCAAGGATCTAGTAGCAACCAAGGATCCAGCAGTAATCAAGGCTCAAGTAGTAACCAAGGATCCAGTAGCAATCAAGGATCTAGCAGTAATCAAGGGTCTAGTAGTAACCAAGGTTCTAATAATAACCAAGGATCAAGCAATAACCAAGGATCAAAACCATCAAAGCCCACGGGAAATTGCGATGGAAAAACACAGTTCTTGGGAGATGAAAACGATTGCTCGAAATTCTATCGTTGTGTTGCGAACGACAAGAAGGGCTACGACAAGGTATCCTTTACTTGTGGACCAGGCACAGTATGGGATAGTAAAATAGAAGCTTGTAACCATGCATGGGCTGTAGATACAACTAACTGTGGTGGAGCATCACAGCAAAAGCCAACTGAAACCACGACACAATCAGCACCACCTTCAGGTTCATTGACAACCAGCAAACCAATGGGTGAGAAACCGACACAAGTAACAAAACCACCTGGCACTACTTCCAAACCCGTTACATCGAAGCCACAAACAACAACAGAAAAACCTTCTGGCACAACAGCGATGCCCAATCCAACGGGCATATGCAAAGAGGAAGGATTTATTGGTGACCCCAAGGACTGTACCCGATTCTATCGTTGTGTAAGCAATGGAAAATCAGGCTTCACACAATATCCATTCAAATGCGGTGATGGTACAGTCTGGGACAGTCAACTACAGACATGTAACCATGATTTGGAAATGTGTAATCCGAATGCTGGCACGAAACCATCCACTGAGGGACAGTCCGGTTCGATGACGACCACAAGTCGGCCATTAGAGAAACCCACACTTTCTACCGCACAACCAACACAACAGACTCAAAAACCTGGATACGAACCAACTCAACAACCCGGCTATGAAACAACAACGCAAAAACCTTCCATGACCACAACTATGACAACGAGTAAATATCCTGAAAACACCGGAAAATATCCAGAGACAACAACCGTGATGCCAACAACGACAATGATGCCAACTACAACTACTTGGATACCAATAACACCGGAAAAACCAATCTCCTCTGGTACCAAATGCACAAAGGAAGGTTTCTTCGGTGATGATCAGGATTGTAAGAAATTTTACAGATGTGTAGATAATGGAAATGGTTCATTTGAAAAGCATATATTTGTCTGTGGTAACAACACTGTTTGGGATGCGGACATTGAGTCATGCAATCATCCAAGTGCAGTTCAGGATCCAAGATGTTACGTTGAGAGTACAACACTAGCAGGAACAACAGGAACAACAACTGACTCTTATCCAACGACTACTACGTCGAAATACGATTCCACTACTATGATATATACTACTACCAAACAACCGGAGTCTACCACAAAATACCCTGAGTCTAGTACGCAATACCCAGAGTCTACGACTAAATACCCAGAGTCTACCACAAAATACCCCGAGTCAACTACAAAATATCCAACCACGACCACTATTATCGAGTCCACAACCGACAACTACGAAACCACTACAACAGGCTATAAACCTACGACTGTCACCACCGAATCCACTACCAATGAATATACAACAACGATGATAACAACGTCAACAACACCGATACCCAATCTTGAACCGGGTACCGAATGCAAAGGAGAAGGATTTATGGCCGATCCTAATAACTGTCGCAAATTTTACCGTTGCGTCAAAACTGGTGATAAAATTGTAAAGAGCGAATTTAAGTGTAGTAAAGGCACCGCATGGAGCGAAGAGAAACAAACGTGTGACCATGTTGGAAACGTCGATCGCTGTATGGGACAGACGGAAGAACCGGAAACTACCACTGAAAGCATAAACGATACTACAACAGGTTTTCCATCTAGTACAACGCCTAGTTATGAGAAACCCACAACAACCGAAAGCACTACAACGAATTCTGACTACTCAACAACTACGTTGCCGACAACTACTATATTGACGACGACATCTACGTTACCGACAACAACAGATGTCACAGAATCTTCTACCACTGAAGGATCTGAAACCACAACTATTGGCTACAAACCAACGACCACGACAACAGACTCCACCACAACCAATGAATACACCACAACAATGCAATCAACTACTTCAGCACCCATACCTAATCTTCCACCGGGTACACAATGTCAGGGTGAAGGTTTCATGGCCGATCCAAATAACTGTCGTAAATTTTATCGTTGTGTCAGAAATGGCGATCATTTCGAAAAGAATGAGTTTAAGTGTGGTAAAGGTACCGGTTGGAGTGAGGAAAAGCAAACTTGCGATTATGCAGCTAACATCGATCGTTGTACGGGACAGACTGAAGAACCAGAACCGGAAACTACAACTCAAAGCATAGACGATACAACCACTGTTTCGACAGAAACTTCTTCGATTGGCACAACGACAGTTTCAGAGTTAACGACCACAAAGGGTCCAGAATATACGACAACAACCTCTCCAACTACCATGACAACTGATTCCACAACCTCAGCTTCAGAAACAACTACCATAATCAACGAATCCACAACTGGGGGATATAAACCAACCACAATGACCCCAGAATCCACCACCAATGAATATACAACAACTATGCAACCTACTACAACACCGGTACCTAATCTTCCACCGGGTACCAAATGCCAAGGTGAAGGTTTCATGGCCGATCCAGATAACTGTCGAAAATTCTATCGTTGCGTTAAAAGTGGTGATACGTTCGCGAAAAATGAATTCATGTGCGCTAAAGGTACCGGTTGGAGCGAGGAAAAGCAAACTTGTGATCATGCCCATAATGTAGAACGATGCATGGGACAGACAGAAGAACCGGAAACGACTACTCAAAGTATTTCAACGGAATCGACCACTATCTTGTCTGAAACGACTAAAAGACCCGATGATACAACAACTATAAATCCAACTACCAGCTCGCCAACAACAATGCCAACGCAATCCACAACTTCAGCTATCGAATCCACAACTCTAGCTACCGATTCCACAACCATAATCACAGAATCTACAACTCTTGCTATTGAATCCACAACTGCGGATGGCAAACCAGAAACTACAACATCTCTACCACTTGTGACCATTGAATCCACAATCATACCAACCGAAACAACAACTGGTATCACCGAATCTACAACAGCTATTAATACAGAATCTACTACCAACGAATATACAACAACTGTGCAACCCACAACAACTCCCGTACCTAATCTCCCACCGGGTACTCAATGCCAAGGCGAAGGTTTTATGGCCGATCCAAATAACTGCCGAAAATTCTATCGTTGTGTTAAAAATGGTGACACGTTCGCGAAAAATGAATTCATGTGCGGTAAAGGTACCGGTTGGAGTGAGGAAAAGCAAACTTGTGATTATGCCCATAACGTAGATCGATGCATGGGACAGACAGAAGAACCGGAAACGACTACTGAAAGTATTTCAACTGAATCGACCACTACCTCTTCTGAAACGACTAAAAGACCCGATGATACAACCACTATAAATCCAACTACTAGCTCGCCAACAACGGCAACCGAGTCCACAACTATTCCAACAGAATCCACAACTATTCCAATAGAATCCACAACTGTTCCAACAGAATCCACAACTATAGCTATCGAATCCACAACTCTCTCTACTGAATCCACAACCATACTCACAGAATCCACAACTCATGCTATTGAATCCACAACTGCGGATAGCAAACCAACCACAGTGAGCACAGAAACTACAACAACTCTACCACTTGTGACCATTGAATCCACAATCATACCAACCGAAACAACAACTGATATCACCGAATCTACAACACCTATGAGTACAGAATCAACTACCAACGAATATACAACAACTGTTCAACCCACAACAACGCCTGTACCTAATCTCCCACCCGGTACTCAATGCCAAGGCGAAGGTTTTATGGCCGATCCAGATAACTGCCGAAAATTCTACCGTTGCGTTAAAAATGGCGACAAATACACGAAGAATGAGTTTATGTGCGGTAAAGGTACTGGCTGGAGTGAGGAGAAACAGACTTGTGATCATGCTGGAAATATCGATCGTTGCGAAGGTCAAACAGAAGCACCAGAAACTACTACAAGTCCACCTAATGAAACAACCACAACAGAAACTGAAACCACAACCACACTCAAGCCAAGCACAACAGATATGCCTACTACAACCGAAAGTTCTACAACTCAAGAACCCACAACCACTCTAAATCCTAGCACGGACAAGCCAGGTTATGTACCAACAACTACCGAATCTCCCACAACCACAGATATCCCAACAACAACCGTCGCACCATCAACTACAGATTCACCTACATCAACTGATGCACCTACATCCACTGAAGCACCTATATCCACCGATTCACCTACATCTACCGCTTTACCTACATCGACCGATTCACCTACTACTACCGATTCCCCCACTTCTACCGATTCATCCACTTCTACCGATTCACCTACTACAACCGATTCCTCTATCCCTCCTACAACCACAACACAAAGTACAACCACCGAAGACTACCCTAGCACCACTATGGAGCCGATCAATCACGTTTGCACGCAAGAGGGTTTCTTCGCCGATGTCGAAGATTGCAATCGTTACTATCGCTGTGTAGATTCCAATAAGAGTGGTAAATATCAGGTGTATAGCTTCCGTTGCCCAGCTGGCACGGTCTGGGACACTTCTGTGGAAACTTGCAATTATGCCGAGCAGGTATCAGGTAACTGTTCGTCCGGCAGCAGTATCACTACGACTGAGAATCCACCAAATACTACAAGCGAAGGAACAACACAAGCAACCACCACAACTGGTTACACCGAAACCACAGCAACTGTTACTACGGAACAGTCGACGACGCCAGATTCAACATCGAAGCCTGTGGAATCTACGACGCAACAGGTGGAGACTACAACGCAATCGCTGGAGACTACAACGCAGCAGTCTGAAAATACTACGGAACAGGCAGAAACGACAACGCAACAAGTTGAGACTTCCACCAAACCAGTGGAGACTACAACGCAACAAGTTGAGACTACCACAAAACCACTGGAGACTACAACACAACAAATTGAGACTACGACGCAACAAGTTGAAACTACAACGCAACAAGTAGAGACCACAACAACGAAACAACCCGATACCACAACCGCACCCACAACAACAACTGAACAGGAGACCACAGCAAGTACAGCAACCACAACAGTAATGGACACAACAACGGAGCCACCAACACAACAACCAGACACCACAACTCAAGCGACAACAACAGATGCACCAACGACCAATGTTCCAGCAACAAATCAAACCGCACCCTGCCCGCCCACTGCCGAAGGACAACATCTTTTCATCTGTCCAACCGGATTCCGCAGACATCCAAAAAATTGTGATCTTTTCTATCAGTGCACTGAGAAGGCCGACAGTCATGATTTAAATATTGTAGTTTTTGAGTGTCCACGCGGCACCGTTTACAATGAGCAGCGTAATCTTTGTGATACTCCCAGCAGTGGGGAACAGTGTCTGCAGCAGTCAATGGCACGACACAACTTTTACGAGGAGCAAATCAAACGACGCAGCATGGTAAGTTGAAGAGTGTCTATATCGCATAAGATTATTTATATTAATTTAGCCATTGATGTGTTTCAATTATGAAATGCCAGTCGCTTCTGTGTTGCCCGCACTGGCGTCAGTTTGCACTCCAACCGCTGTCAGGTTGTCTTGCACTTGGTCGTTCCACCGGAGATTCGAATGGCATTTTTACGTTGACCACCACCGTGTACAGAGTTGAACCTCTTTTTGCAGGAGCACATGTCAAACCCATCGCCATCAGCCTGTTGATGGCTGTGCAGATCTCATCACGGTCCACATCGTCAGCAACTGGGGTTGTCCTTGCTTGACGTGTTCCCTCCATAATCTCAATTTACCCTGAACTATATTCCCGTTCCGTCCTACCATGAAGAGGCTCCTGTCTTTTAGAGGCTCCTGTCTTTTTATGAAGAGGCTCCAGGTGTCTTCTGAAAAAAAATTTCGTGCCTCTTACTATGCATCCGAATATCTTCACACTCGCGTCCTTCTATTTCTGTCTTCTTGCTCCTAAAAAGATATCTCTTTTCCCTCCTCTTCTCTCTGTATCGCTCCTTCGTTCCTTCGTGGCTCGCGTACCTACCGACTGCAGGGTGAAGATTATTTATACTCTTCTGGATCTGGCTATTATTGTAAATCACAATTCAAGAAAAACGTAAAGAGATTCCTACGCTATTTAGTATTAAAAAAAAAAATGACGCAATCGCCGACCTGTGATCCGGCTACTTTAAAATTTGTTTCTTCGGCATAGATGTCCATTAAATTGTTGCGGTTTCACTAACCCAATTACTAAACTAATCCCTTTTTAATTACTACGTCTCATATATGAAATTATAATTCACAGATACAAATACGCTCAACAGCGCCGCTCTGTCCCGACGAAGGTCACTTTGCGCTCAACAACGAGGACTGTGGCCAACTTTTCATCAAGTGTGGCTACTCGTCACAAACGGCGCGACTCGAGGGACAAGTTTATCGTTGCCCCGAAGGATTTGCCTATTGGTCAGTGAGTCGCCGCTGTGAACGCGCACAAAAGCTGATGAATTGCACGCCATCAAAGTATGAGGTCAACAAGGCGGTACCACTGGAGTGGCTTAACATTGGCAATAGACGAAGAAACCTAAGAATTTAAGTTGAATATATTATTAATAAGTAACTGAATGGATTATTTAAACAAAAATTATTTGCTGTGCATGCGACGACATAAAAGAACTGATCACTTCATTTAGTTAGGAATTTTGCATGCATAGCAAATGATATTTATTATAAGCTTAGTTTAAAAATAGTATTTAAACAAACGAAAAAAAACACAGAGAATAATGACACAAAACCAGTCAACAGCGTTTTTTAGTAATTTATAAAATGCTGTGAAAATACAAAAATTCAATAAACAATTTTGGGTACATGAGGTGACGGTATTTATTAAAATCTAATTTAAGTTTTGCCAACATTGTTTTAAGCGCCTAGTAATTAAGCAAGGATTTAATAAGAAAAAATCTAATATTTTAAAATCATTATAAAGCAGACAAACTTTATAAAGTTGTATTTGATCATTTGTGGTAAACAATTATTTAGTTAAATTTAATTTTTTTATAAAAATATAATTATTATTATTTAGCTTGAAGCATTTATTAACGATACTTAAACTTTGTGAAGTGCATTATACAAAGCATTAAAAAATGCCATAAGATTTTATTTAATAAAAAAAAAGAAAAAAAAAACTTTTCAGAAAATAAATTGAAAGCTTTTTATTTATTGTTATTAAATGTTATGACTACCATCTAAATTAAGACATTTGATATCCGAAAGATGTCCGATAAGATACTTTTTAGTAATACCTCAATTAGATACATTTTTGCTGTAACTAAATGCTGTACAGAAAGATCCCTGAGAGTCATTATCAAAAAGTCTTAACAAAGCAACCGAAAATAATGTCTGAAATTTGTAAATGTGAAGGTTATAAAAGTTAAAATAACCAATGGAGAGTTTTCTTTTTACTAGACAAATGATATCTAAAATATATCTTGAACCGATATTCGAAAGTTCTCCAAAATATATATAAAAAAAGTTATCTTTTAGTAATGATAAAACAAAATGAAAAAGAAATGATTTACCGAAAGATGCTCCTTTGACTAAATGATATCCTAATGTTATACAGAAAAATGTCTTAAAGTAACTCTCAGCAGTAGTCTTTTCTTCGAATAAACTCTTCCCGTGGCACCCAGACACTTGTGTTATAGCACTATATAGTGATTATTTATTTAATAAATGACTAAATACACAAATTTTGGTTTTGCTTTGTTTTATAGAATTTTTCAATATACAAACCAAAGCTATAGCGATTCTATTAGCAAAATTGATCTTACATCTCAATAAGAATAACTTTAATAAAATTAAATCTAAATTTTAAAAACTAACAATCATTTCATTTTGTGGGTGGTATACAACATCTTTTATACCTTTACCCTCATCTTTTGCACTTTCCCGATATGGGCGCCGATGGATTTTCACCCTTATAGAACTCTTTCAGCAAATCCATAGCCTCCTCCGCACAAATGCCACTGTGCATGGGTATTTCTTGTAGCAAACCCATAACGTGTGGCACATCCACTACAGTTTTGCCACCAAAGCGATCGTTGGCACAACCATACCATATATCTTTAACACCCAAAGCATGCAATGCCGCCGAACACATGATGCAAGGTTCCACCGTAACCACCACACTAATCTCTGTGAAAAGTTCCTCATATGGTGGTAGCGTATTATCTTTTGCACATAGCGCCAGTACCTGGTCGATACATTCAAATTCAGCATGTCGTGTTGCATTCTTTGTAGCGTTCACATAGTTGCCACCGCGTGCTATAATCTCATTGCGATAGACAAACACACAGCCGACGGGCACCTCACCAATAGCAATTGCGCGACGTGCCTCCACAAAGGCCTCAGTCATAAAGTGTTCCATGGTTTTAAAAAGCGCAGAGTTTCTGAAATAAATAAAAAATATTAAAAATATCAGTTCCGCTCTTATGACAAGCCACGCATTCGTTTGAAAGACTAGATTTGCGGATATGCACCTGGAACATCCGAACACTTGAAAGGGAAGGTGCCACTAGCTGGTTGATGTCCTCGTAAAGTACAAGGCTACTACAACTGCCATGCGAAGAGACACGAATTTTGATGTGGTCGTCGACAATCCGGCCAGACGACTTCGACTGTTGACGGCGGTCGGTCCAGCACCACACCTGGGATACGGGGTACAGATTTTTAATTAATTTTAAAGTTTATTAAACTAAAATAAAATCATTTAGCAATTCCCGTTAAAAAAAAAAAAAAACAATTCGATTGTCATCAATTTCCTTTTGTATTTGATTTCTTCGTCTAAAACGCGTCAAATTTTTCACTAATTTGCTTTCGAACTTGACCTTCGAAAAATCGAACTTGATAACATATACCAGAACCATAAGTTCGAATTTGAACATAGCCCGATTCTTGTCTTGAATACTACACTGACTTTAAAACTGAGCGCCGTTTACATAAACGCGTTTTTCAATCTAAAAATCGTTTAACTTTGTTTAAACTCAGAATCGAGTTATTCAGTGAACTTTAACCCTGCTGTTGGGTTAAAAAAACCTTACGAATTTTAGGTTAATGGACCATTTTGGTTCATACTCAATTTTCAAATCACGATTACACTAAAACTAAATGAGTTAGATCATGGAAACTTAGAAGTAAGATTACTTTTATACCTATGATGTCTGGTATTAAAAATGGTCATGATCCGTTTATTATGATCTGTGCACCAACCACTTATATGAAATACCTCATATAACATTGACATCCACGGGTGAATTTCACTTCATACGAGCCTAAGATACCAGATATTATCACATATGTGTAGGATATTTATAAATCGTTTAGACCGACTATAACTTTCCCAATTCTTATTTACTTCATTACACCAACTATTAATTTTTTTTCTTTTACAAAATTTTTCATGTGATCTAATTTTCATCACTGGTTACAGTACACAACAGTCATTCTGCGCAGCTGTCAAGGTTATTTTTGTATTCCTCATTCCAAAAATATAGTTTAATAATGTTTCTTTGGATAGGTTTACAAAATAAGGGCCAATAACTTTTGAACCGAGCTTTCATAATGGTGCTCACATATATTTGTAAATATCTCGCGTTCAAAATAACACATATGATCAAGTGTTATTTCGAATGAAAGGTAATTGAATATCCAATGAACATTTCTCAGAACATTTTTAAATTGGTTCATTAGTTTAAAAGAACTCGGGTTCATAAGTTTAGGATAACTTGAAAAAAGCTTTTTTTTTCAACAAAAATTTTAGAAAAAATTCATTCAAAAAAATGGAAAAAGATCGAGAAAGTAAGATGATACACAAATTTTAATTTCTTTTTCGAAGAAATTGATTATCAATTACAAAAATATATCGGTGAAATATATGGGTAATGGATGTAGTAAATTACGTTGACTAATTCGACTCATTTTCGAACTTTGAATTACTATTCTACTAAAATATATTGAAAATAAATTTCACATCATTCGGAATAGCAGTTTTAAAGTGTATAGGCGTGTACATATATATACTTTTTCATACCTGTCACGCCTACTGTGAGGGTCTTAAATATCATCACATACATTTTTTAACTTGTAACCCATGGGTAAAGGGTATAAACATAAAATGCGATTTTTTTAGTTAATACTCAATTGTAATTCTTCCATATGATTTTGTCTGTTCTCAAAATGTATCCATAGATTTCATTTAATTTTACATAATTTTCTTTAAAAATGTGCAGGCTAATTTTGAAATTTTACAAACTGAGCATCATCTTGTGTTTTCAATTTTTCGCCATTTTTTAAATGCATTTTTGAATAAAATTTTGGTCGTGGACATGACCCTGTAAGTAGGTGTATCGGTTTTTGATTTTTCAAGCGACTTGATATTTTTTTTTTTTGCGAAATTAAGCGCGTGACAATTTTTTTTTTTAATTTCACTTCGGCCGGTAAAGTGCAATTCAGCCAAAATAACAAAATAAGGTGACATACATTTAAGGTACATTTATATTCATTTTTTTAAATAATTTAATTTTAACTTAATTAAATTCAGAAACATTTCATCAATAACACCGTATTTTTATGCTTATTTCAGAGTATTTCTTATATTTAGTTGATATCATTAAAGTTATTTGGTATTTTCATAAATACTATATATAAAATAATAAATTAATCTCATTCAAATGCGCTTTGTATTAATATAAAAAAAATAGTATTTTGAGTTTAAATAGTATTTTTTATATATATTAACAAGTTATTATCGGACAACATTTCCTCTGCTTTTTGTGGCCAGTTTTGGTTGTTCAACGCACGTGGACTTGGATGTGCTAACTTAAATATTTTTAATGTATTCCAATGACGGGACAGCTTTAAACAAGTATAAACGTAGTCACCGACAGCAACTATTATTTGTGCCTGCACCAGTTCGATTTGTTCATCCAAAACAGCCAGACATTTATCACGAAGTTGTTTTTTGTAGTCTCCCTGTAACCAATGAATTTAGAATGTATTTAAAAATTAGCTTTTACTTCAAAAAAAATTTAAAATTTACAACAAAATAATAAAAAAAAAGTCAATAACAAATGCAAAAAAAAAAATTTAACAAAAAAAATATCTCGTTTTAAAATTAAATTTTAAATTTAAAAAATAAATAATTAAATTAAAGTTCACCTCAAGTTTCATTTCATAAATCTTGAGCTATATTAAAAAAAATTAAGAATACAAATTTTAAATTATCCAAATGTAACTGAAAATATCTTAAGCAATCAAAACTTTTAATACGGAGCATACGACACACACAGAATCACAATACCGTCATTGACGGCATGTTTACGGAGCATTGAGCAAGTATCCGTCGTAGCATAAACGATTACGCACCGTTAACGAACCGTCAAAACGTAATATCAACGGATACACTACGTATTTCATCCAGTATGACGGTCCGTAAACGTGCCGTCGAAAAGTACTCTCAACGGATTCGAAATCCGTTTCGAATGTCCTCTTTATCCTTTCACTGGACCGTTTCCGTATTCAAAAAACAGAACGTTTACAGAATCGTATTCTGTATTGCTGTTCCGTATACGGGACCGTTTTGTTTATTGGGCAAGTTTTAACAAAATTAAAATGTTCAAACAAAATTAAAATGTTCAAACCTATTCAAAAAATTCAACAACAAAAAACATATTTAAATATATATATTTGCTCAAATATTCAATTTAAAATATTTTAATATAATTAAATTTTCAACAAAAAAAAAAATGTAAAAAATAAGTTTTTTTTTCATAAAAAATATTCATAAACGTAATATGTTCAATAATTTTAAATTTGTAATAAATAAAGATTAATACTTTAAATAAAATTTAAATTTCCAACAAACATTTTTCAATAAAAATTCAAATTTCCAAAAAGAAGACCAAGTTTTGATCGAATTCCAATTGATATTCATTACAAATTTTAACCACTAAATTTAAATAATTTTCCAAAAAAAAAAAACATTATAAATGAACTAAAACATCGGGAACTAAAACGACGTAAACAAATTTATTTTAAATGAAACTATTAAAATTTTTATTATTGTTAAAAATAAAAAATAAATTATACTGACAAAATTATGAATTTTCAAAATTCAAACCGAAATTTAACATTTAAACAAAAAAAATTAATGAAATGCAAAATTGATGTAGTTAATACGAATTAACAAATTATTTAAAAGAAAAGTTAAAAATGTTCTAAAATGAATCAAGTCTAAACGGCCCCTCCAATGGCCACAACTTACCCTCAATTCACTGGGCGTAATGTTAGCACCGTGTGCATCAAAAAAGGCCAGCGGACAGAAATTATGCACAAAACATTGCTGCGCAAATGTCGTCAATGATCCGCCTGCCAAGTTCTTGAATAAAGTCCAAATTCGTTTTCCACTTGGTTCGTCCAGGGTGCATTGCAAACCATTGATCGGGCGTTTGTCATGAACAACTGGTGGCTGATGCACCACTCCACTGAGTTGCATCTCTTGACATACGGTGTTTACATTTCCGAAGGGTACCTACAAATTAAAAGATAGATACTTCTTATAATGTATAATGTAATGGATATTTATACTCCTGTCTGGTTCATGCCATTTGGGCCTGGATTCATGCCGACGAACATCAGTGGCTTCTGGCCGCTATTGAGGTAACGTCGCAAGTAGGCGCAATGTAGATCCGCCGCATACTCGACAGGATTATAGACGTGTGTGATATTGTTTGGAGGCGGCAACAGTTTTAGTTCTGTGTTTAGTCGACATTCCAAATTGTAGAAATATTGCCACAAAGGTGTCTCAAATAGTCCGGACGTTTGCATGGCTGTCGGCAAACAATTGGACGGCTGCAGCTCACTTGTTGCTCCTTCACTAGGAGCATTTTTTAGTAACTTATTTCTTAACATAACGTGTTATAAGTCGTGCACTTTTAAAATAGCCGTATATTTATTATTATCATGATCCATTCACAATGTAACACATGACAGTTCTTTGAACAGCACTGTGGAACAATTGAAATTTTATCAAATTTAAATTATAGAGAATTTTGTAATTTGTAATTTGGAAATTTGTAGAAACGTTTTAGAAATCTGAAAATGCAAATTTTGATTACAAAATTGAAAATTTAGTGAAATTCGAAATGTTAGCGAAAATTTTAATTTTTAGTAGAAAAATTTAAAGTGAAAATTTATTTTTTTAGAGATAAATTAAATTTTTAATGAAAATTTGAATTTTTATTGAAAATTTGAATTTGTAGTGAAAAATTAAATTTTATATTTCTGAATTAGATGACAATTTTTTCGAAAGTTTGCTCTCCCAAAATTGATTAATTTATTTATTTCACAGGAAGTCCTGTAGCGTGATTCCCTAACTCCGCATCGACAAAAATCGATATCGTTAACTACAATTAACGACAAATATTGTTACGAGGAATTCCGTACACAGAGGCGCGATTGTGTAACTTATTAACGACAAATATCGATATCGTTAACTAACAACAATTGTGGCATGCAGAAGCGATCGTCATGAAAAAATGTAAATATTTACGATATTTGTTGTTAAAAATAATTAACGATATCGATTTTTGTCGTTAATAAGTTACAGAATCGCCCTACAGTTCGCTATGATATAGGGTTATATAAATCGATGTTTGATTAGTCGACTAATCGACTTTTGGATATAAAAAGTCGATTATTTGAAGTCGACTATCTGATTGCAAAAAAGTCGAAAAATCGACTTTTAGACATTTTGAAAAAGTCGAATAGTCGAAAAGTCGACTTTTGGGTTCGAATTTAGAACCCTAATATATTTATCGTCAGCTGTCATCGTTAAGAATTTAACGAAAATTGTCGATACGATAGCGTTGAACAATTTTTGGTTGTTTGCCAGCTTACTTTTCAACGATTTAAACGATTTTTATTGTTAAAAATATTTCCGAATTTATTTGTCTACATAAAACGCATTGAAAGTTAGGGAATCACATTTTTTCATAACGATCGCTATCGCAAGCGACAATTGTCGGTAGTTAGCGATATCGAATATTATCGTTATGGAGTTACGGAATCGCGCTACTGAAATGATGAAATTCGATTGAAAATTGAATGATAAAATCGAAATATTTTAAATTTATATTGACAGTTTCATATCAAAAGACGCAGTCATTCAGCTCATTCTTGATTCTATATGGAACCATTATCAAAAGGTATTACTTGATTGATTTGTTACTTGGGTGATATGTTTCGGCCCCTTTCGAAGCGATTCAAATTTCTTAAATTCATTTATTTAAGCCTCCGATTAGTAAGAGTATCAATGTTGTAAAAAAGTGAAATGCTCTCATTACCCTATTTAAAAATCGGAGAGTTCAAAAAGTTGATTTTTAATCTATTTTTTCAAATTCCTAAAATTTGATATTAATATATTTCTTATTTATTCCACTGTTATACTATTCACAATTGGACCTAATTACCAATTCTTATAATTTGTTAAAATTTTGAAGACCTTTTAAAGAATATTTAATAAGTATTGAATATTTAAATAATTAAAGCACATTTGGTTCAAATTAAACTCATTTATATTTTATTTATAAAATAAAAGTTTGTCACAATTTTTAATTTTACAAACATGAATTTTTATAGAAATAACTTAATTCATATATATTATAAAATTAAAGTAATACAAAATACTCTTGATATATTTTTTTAATTTTCTTAAGTTTTCCCATTTTTTTTTTTGCTAATTTTCTTTAAATTTTGTAGAAAAAAAAAATTGTAAATATCACAAGGCATAATTTCATTTTGGGATTTACATAATTTATTTTTTGTTTTCCGAAAGTTCAAGAGTTTTTAAGCGATAAGTATGAAAAAATGTTCAGTATTTATTATATATGTGATGCGTTCTTGCGTATATTTCATATTAAAGTCAGTTATATTATCATCCAAGTAAACTATTTTTGAAAATAAACTAAAATTGTTGAAATGAATTGAAAAAAAAAAAGAATTAATTTCAATATATACTAAATTTTAAATGCAAATTTAAAGTTAAACTATATAAAACGTATTTAGCAACAATTTCAAAAAAGGATTATACGAAATCATCAACGAATCATTATACGAAATCATCAAATTGTACAAACATTTTAGAAACTATATCGACGTTGTCGTAATGTAATACTAATTAAAAAAAATATTTAAAAAAATGTAATTCGAAAAAATAATATTATAGATAACTTAGAATGGATTGGAAAATTATAAAAAAAGCATAGATTTTTTTAAACATAAAGGTAGAAATCTTGTACAAAACAGGAATATTGTGTATCTACAATGTCGATATTTTGTTGCCAATCATTTAATATTGAACACGTTGGAGCTTTCGATTGAATTGGAATTGAAATTTGAATAACAATGTTTCGGCTGCGACGCCAGCAAAATCGGAAGAAAATTCTATATCGTAGTTGTTGAACGACGAAAAGTCACCAAATACATTTTCAAAATGTCAAATATTCATTTACAAAAATCTTTATATATCTGTCAATTTTTAATCGATAATCTCAATTTTTTTTTACCACAGGACAAGAAAATTTAAATCTATCAATTGATATTTCAACATTAAAAAATGCATCAATTACTATTTATAGTATTAATCAACAAACTCGAAATTTAAGTATTTCATAAAAATGTATTTGGTGACTTTTCGCTTTACAACGACGACATATAACACATAAACTATTATTCAATGCGTTAAAATTCTATGGAAAAAATTCCATTCCATGTCAAATATTCCGACACCTTCCGATCCGAATTCGAATATTCAATATAAAATTCACGTATTTGAAACGAATTCAAACCGTGGAAAGAAACCAGTTCAAGCTTTCATGTGAATTACAGAATTATCAAATATATGAATTTAAATCAAAAGTTACATAGTTATGTATCAATGTATTTCAGGTGTGTGCGAGTTCGACTAAATTGACGACTAAACTAAATTGTACGGTTTTTCATTCGACCACAATTCGGTAAGCTGTAATTAGTGAAGTCCACAATCAATCGATTATCATTTTTTGTTAGCTGTTATTCAATTTAGATGAGTTTAGATAGCTCGAAAATTGTCAAAATTGAAAAGTAGACACTACATTACCGACACAATTTAGTTCAATTTTAAATTAAGTCAAACTCGGTATTTTTTCAATTTATATAGGTTGAAAATGTGTTAAATCGAATTCAAAAATTGCATTATCGACAAATTTAAGGTGTGTGTATGTGAATTTATCTAAATTTAAAGAATAAAAAAAAATATTGGGTATTCATTACAGATTTCGGTGAAATCGGTCATCAATAGATACGCATCTTAGTGCTGTACTCCATTAAGTTCAATATAATTGTTCGACATTTTGCTAAATTGAATAGCTAACACTGTATTACCGACAAATTTAGTATATTATTTAAATTTGGACTAACTTGCACACAATGTAAGTTTTCTTTAACTTTAAAACTATCAAAAAAACGTAATTAAATTTATATTTCAGTTTTATAGTAACGGGGCAATCGGAGCAATAAACATTTTAGAGTCGACGTTAAAATTAAAATCAGCTTTTTGACATTTCTTTCGATGTGAAAATTAATTTTAAAGTTGACTTTAAATTATCAATCGAAATGCGCTAATGATGATAAATTCAACTTTAAAATTAAAATAAGGTTTTTAGCATTTTATTCTATGGGCCTGCTATCGCACTTCTTTATCGAAATTAAGCACAATTTAGTCAATTAGTCTTTATGGCCCTATATGTTAAATGCCAAAAAGGACAATTTTAAAATTGACGTAAAATCATCTTTGATTATGCAAAATTAACTTTTTAAATAAATATTTAATTGAGTTTTGTAATTAAAACGTTGTATTATGCCTGTAAAAATAAAACTCATAAAATGCATTTTTAAATTATTAGAAAGTGGCTCTACAAAAAACCGTTATAATAATTTCTGAACGAAAATGGATAATATTAAACTCAATTGAAGCGGAACGAATTCGGCATTGAAATGCCATTCGAAATTTTAAGATACAACACACACTTTTAACAATTATCAGTTGTAGAAAGTAATACCAACCAAATACATGTTTAGTTCATTGGACTATAGACAAATGAGAGCCAAAGTTTAAATCCATATCCAGTTTTTTACAAATAATTTCCATGAGAAATTTTAATGAGAAACTTTTAACAAAAAGTCGTAATGAAAATTATGTTCAAGTTTAATTTTATCTATACTCGGCAAGCCAAACGATATCGTGTATATGCCCAAATTAATAAAACAAATCTATATAGAATGATAGGACAGTCTTTGTCATTACAGATATCGAGATGGTATAAACAAAATTTATTTGTTCAGAAAAAAATGTTTGTTTCGTTTGACCAATATTTTAATTGATATTTGATAGATTAACAGGAATCAGCATCATAAAATTCTTAAATAAAAAATGTACTTCATAAGTTTTATCACAAATGACGATCTTTTTTTATTATTAATAATCTTAGAAAAAACGTTTTTTGAAAAAGTGTATTTGGTTAATTTTATTTCTACGACGTTATATATAGGTAATGTATATAATGAATGAATTTAATCGCAGAATATAAAAAGAAGACAACATAGTATAATTTTTAAACTGCTGCTGATGTATATGCAAAATTTCATATAAAATAATAAATGAAAACCAAAAAAAAATAAAAAAGCAACAAAATAAATAATATACATACATATATAATATATATAAATAGTTATTTGCAGTATACATTTACAAATGCCAAAAACAACGACACTCTTGTCGTTCATCGCACAATCGCCGCCGCAGAAGTGCCACCAACTACTACTAGTTTATGGTGGTGCAGTTGACGCTGATTCGGTTATTGTTGATGTTGCAGCAACATTTGCCTCAGTGACAACAGCAACAGCAGTAGCAACAGCCGCTTGTCTTTGCTGTGCAGCCGCAGCATTCAGTAGATAATTGTCGAGCAATTCATTGGAATCTTCATCGTCTTCTTCCATGTGCGCTTCAAGTAATTGTTGTCGTTGCTCATCAGGTGCGTCTGTAACATCGGCTGCTGCTGCAGCTGATGCCGCATTGTACTCACTCAGCGAACTTTTCGACGACGAACGACTGCGACGACGTCTTTGATTAGGTGCTGCTGCTGCATCATCATCCAGTTCAATTAAATTATTTGGACGACCGCAAGAGTCATCGCGACGTCGCACGCGATGATGATGCGGATGATGGTTGCGAATGTTATTGTCGCCAACGTCAAGCAATGCTTCGCTCGATGCCGACGAAGAGGATGATGATGAACTCGAGCTGGAGCTGTCGCTTTCGCTGTCCTCGCTCGACGAATCCATGGGCGTCGGTTGGCAGGCGCTACCAATGGGCGCTGCGGCAGACGGCGGCGACGCAGCAGCAACGGCAGCCATGGCCGCAGAACGCATTAGTTGACAACGTAGATCTGCAAGAAAAAAGAGTTTATTTTATATATAACTATTTTATAAATTATATTAAAGAAAATGTCACACATACCATAATTTTCTCGTGACAGCTCACGTACTTTCTCCTCCAAACTGCGTATTTTCGCCACAAATTCGGTTGAAATGCGCTGCACATTCAATTGTTGCTTCCGCTGCGTTCCCTGATCCGTCGAGTAGCGATCCTCGATTTGTAAACATTCCTCGATAAGTTGCTGTTTGGTCAGGCTCTCGAGACGTTCGACGCGCGCCTTCTCATACACATTGGCAAATTCTTTAGTCAGGAATTCCTCCTCATCTTCGGGCAGCGAATAAAAATAATTATCATCGGAGTCAACGGAGAAACTAGAGTCGCGCGTACGTCCTGATGGTGTCAACAACGCGCTGGGCACATCTGCCAAATGTTCCTCCATTAAAAATTTGTTGGTGTTGTATGGCACAAGCGAACGTGAACGTGCCAGTTTGGCGCGTTGTCCATTGACACCGCCAACACCGCCGCCACCATTGTGACCGCCACAACCACCCGATGTTTGACACTGGCCCTTGTAGTTGAGGCGAGGTATTTGAAATTTCCAATTGGCCTTTTTGTAGGGTTTATTGGAATTTTTGGCCTTTGGTTTTCCGCGGCGATGTTTGCGTTTAGTTTTTTGTTGCTGTTGCTGCTGCTGTTGTCCTGTGTTGTTTGCTGCTCCGGCATCTGCTTCGGTTGCATTGGTCGCTGCTGCGTTTATGCCATTTGCCTTCTCCTCCTGTCCTGGTGGCGATGCGGCTGCACTATCTAACGCCGCTTCATTATCTACGGCTAAGTTTTTTTTTATGAAAATCGAAGACGCAAATTATTATACATCAAAATAATATAATTTTGCTTAATTGTTTAAGAAAATTGCAAGCAAAATTTATTTTCCGTTTCAGAATAAAAATTTCAGAATTATACAAAACTCACATTTTTCTTTAATTGTCAAATGAATTTTAATATTAAAAAGAATTAGTTTTCTAAATATTTGTATTTAAATACAAAAATCTTGCTTTTTGTAGACTTTATTTACAAAAATCGTTTTCTGTAAAAATATATTTTTTTTAAATTTTTTATAACTATTTTTTTCTTCTTTAATTTTTTTTTATTTATTATAAATTTTAATTTTTTTGCGTTAAAAGGAAGGGTTCATGTTTATATTTGTAATATATTTATGAAATTTCCTGGAATTGAAAATGAAATATTGACGGAAGATACATTTCGGTAAAAAAAATTGAAAAACAATATTTTCCATCGCCGATCCTTATTTTTTATATATAGCAACGTCGACATTTTAAAATTTTTTGTTTGTAAATATTGTTACAATTAACAAAATTTTCAATTTTTTTCAAGAATTGAAACCGTAACCGAAACCGATATCCGTTTAAAATCGATTCATTTTTATAACCGAAACCGTTATACGAAAATCAGATATAAACCGATATAAACGGTTTCGGTTTTAAACAGATTTTAAAAAAGGATAAAAACAGACGAATTATTTTATATAGAAGCTTTAAAGTACAAGGCGGCGTGTTTGAATATTATTTAATAAGATCAGAGATTCCCAAAATGAAAACTTCTTGTTCTACAAAACACGTTGTTTTTTTTTTTTTTGGAACAAATATTTCCAGAAGGAAGCATATCCGGAAAACTATATACATTATTCATGATCAGCTTGATCTCCTAAGTTTATTTTACGATGTCCGTCTGACTGTTGAAAACACGAACTAGAATATATAGAACTCTTATATATAAAACTCCTTAAATGATCAACTAAATATTGACTTTATATATGATCAAATATATAAAAATAATGTTTACCGCTTGCGGTGCACCTACCCATTGTAAATATGGGTATCAAATGAAAGGAAATTCTTCAGCGATTGCAAGTTTGTAGTTATTTTCATGATTCGTAACCCTGGTGACCTATGACATCACTTTAAATGGTAAACACACATATTATCGTCACACCAACTATCACAATATCCCTACTTTAAAATTTCCCATAAGACCTCACCTCCTTACTTTTTTTTGTAAATAGGATTAAAATGGTTATGTTATTGATTCTTGTAAAATATATTTTTTAGTTGAAGACACTGAACAATATGGGCATAGAGTGAATTTAATACAAAAATCGAAACTGTAACTTGGAATCGGTATGCCGAAACCGTTTCGTTATATAAACTCAAAACCGAAACCATAACCGAAACGAGGAAGAAAACCGAAAACGAAATCAAAACCGTTATTCGATTAGTATTCAATCCTCAATTTTTTTTATATTTATAAAAAATAATCATAATTTTTTTTTAATAAATGGGTACTCAAGGTTCATGTTAATTTTTTTATCTATTTTTGAAGACATCAACCAAATTGCATCAATTTTTGTTGACGACTCGATCATCAACAACATACATCAATTTTTGTGTTGATGCAAACTGAAATTTATACAATTTAGTCAATCGGATGATTCCAGCTAGTCTATTTTACACATCGCCAGACAATATTTTTGAAAAAATAAAGGTTTTGATTTTTAGGGAGTACTACGTGACCTTGTGGTAACTTCTATTTTGCACATTGCCTCGCAACCTATTTTTCTATAATTCAAAAACCAAAATCTCAAAATTTCGTCAGTTTCAGCCTAATCGTCGATAATGTAATATTCGACAAAAATAAATAAAAAATAGACAAAAATAAATAGCAAATGTTGCAAAAACTGCATTTTAAGTAAGTGCAGTGCATTGTTACCTTAAAATGTACTTCTATAAAAATACATTAAAATGCATTATCGCAAAAATACTCTCGAAAAAAGGCAATTTAATCAAAATGGGTGGCAACTCTCATATGCGACACAGCTACAAATCCACAAAGCAACAGAAAACAATAGAAATGAAAAAAATATTAAAAATTCTCGATAGTCGCCATTTGTCGTTTTCATATGTGCAGGAGGTATTTTTTCGCCTGCGTCAATCAAATGCAATATTTACCTAGTTCACTTGCGATTTCCATTGTTTTGCACTTGATTAACTTGTATAAACTCCTGGGAAATACTTTGCACTTATTTCACACTCTACTTCACTTTTATAAAATCGTATAATTACGGAAAATATTGCAAATAAATTTCAACGATTTAGATTCTATCGCCATCTTCTCAACAATAAAAAAATAATCTAGTTGAACGCGGACAGTGTTGCTTGCTTGTGCAATTCTGAATGAAGTACCTTTTCTATAAAAAGTGCTTTTTATGTAAAAAGTATCAAAAATTGGTTTCAAAAATTACACAGAAACAAAAAGTGACGTCAATACAACGTACATCATTACGACAAACAAATTAATCAAATGTCAACCGATAATCGCATTCGTCGATATTACGTATTGCGTTAATGAATCGAGATTTATTAACACATTCAGCCTAACCAATAAACGAAATGAAGTCGACTCTAATAAAATATTCAGCTTTTTCGACAACTTTCGCATATATTTTATTGTCAAAAAGCTGATACTTACTTTAAAGTCGACTTTATTTCGTTTATTGGTTAGGCTGATTGACAGATTCTGAAGTAATGTGTACGTTCATATTACGAATACGTTTATCAACCTTCTTTAATGAATTGATGTACAACGTACGTAGTATGTTTTTAATCAAAAAGGAATAAATGAAACACTTTCAACCAAATTTATAATCAAATTAATCCAAATTGTATTGAATTCAATTTGACTACGTATTTGGGAATTACATTTTTTGTTTACTTGTTGTTTATTTATTTAAATATAATAAAATAATAATTTAATTCAATTCAACATATTTAAATTAAAAATAAATTTAAATTAAGTATATTTATCGCACTATATACTTTTTTGCAAATAAAACTAAAGTATTTTTATTATTTTTTATTGTGTGCACTTTATTAGTATGTGAATTATTTAAAATTTTTATATCTGAAACAAAAACCTACAGAAAGAATAATTTGAACAATTTTTAAAGATTTTTTGTTAAGCCGATGTTTCAATACGATTTGCTTTGCTTGCTTGGTTTTGAGAGATGAATAGAACACATGCATTCATATGGGGTTAGACTAAATACAAAGCGTTCAAAGCTTTTGAAGTCAAAAAATTTAAAAATTGTATATTTGAAAAGCTTTGTAGGCTTTGACAACTACCAAACTGTCAGAAACCAGTAAAGCAAGCAAGCAAAGCAAGTCGCATTGAAACATCCGCTTTAGTGTTAACTTGTATTCAATTTTTATATATAAAATTTATAAATATGCTGATAATACATTTTGTTGTAGATAATTTGTAAGAGATATACAAAAATATTAATTTTTGTGCATATATTCAACATACGCATCGTTTAGAAAAGAATACTTTGTTTTTCCTTCATGTATTTTAATGTTTACACGATCTGCTGAAAAATGAAACTCATAGCTAGTATATGGACTATTAACATCACACATGATTTCATTGACCTTTGTAATGAAAGTATGTACAAAGTTAATACAGATTTTTGGAGACCAGTTCTGATTCTAAAAACAAAAATGATTATATAACTCAATTAATCGCATACACATTAAATACTTACTAGAGTCAATGAGCTCCGCTCAACATGATCAACAGGATCTTGTACAAAACCCTGATCAGATTTTTGTCCCACGTATATATCGTTAACATTTGCCAGATACGCTTTTATCCACCAATCTAATACTCTTATATTCTTCTTCCAATCATATGGAGTTTTTTTGATCAACTTTGTATGTACAAAGCGACATGCATCAAGCTCTTTAAAATTAAGAATTTTTTGGGCACATAATACTCCGCCAATTTCAGCCGTATAAAGTAGGTTAAAATTGAGCAGCTGGCTACGATATATACAGTAAATTTGGTTCTCCTCATCTACTGGTCGACTTGTATCGGGTTCGTCTTTCGGGTCGCCTGCAAAATTAAATGTTATAAAACTAATTACATATATAAATTACTATAATTATACTTGAAAAACAATATTGTTGAAATTTAAAATGATGTGTTTCCTGAGGAGTTTTTATAGTTTTAGTTGGTACGAAATCATGTATATTACATCTCATTAGGTACAACTTATTCTTGTATTTCGTAGCACTCATTCGCCAATTATTTTGAAAAGATCCGCTACGGATAAGGTATGGTGTTTTCATCAGTTGAGCCAAACAGCCACGATGAGTCAAAACTTCGAATGCTTCAGAATTCTTTTGTTTATCGTCTGCTTCCATATTCATAATATAACTGCATAACTCATCTAGCGTATAATTATATTCATAATTAGTGCGATATTTATAATCAGTTATGCCTGCATTTAAGTCTAATGGATACTGTTGACGTTTTGGTAATTTTAAATAACGAAAATCCTTGGGAGATTTTAATCCTTCATCACGATCGTTCTCCACCGCACCAACTATAGAAGTATTAACGAAATTTATTTCAGGAATATTTAAATCTAGATCATTCCTAGACAACTTATAAAAAAACTTGTAACCACTCATTTTAAAATTTTGTAAACGTATGGCAATGCTATTGGTTGATCAATGAAATTGTATATAACATGTTTTGAAGTGGCGTTCTTTGCTTTTATATAGTTTTGCAAAAACCAACAGCAAAACTCAAGATAAACAAAAAGCTTTTTTCCTGTATTCACAAAATGCAATATTGGATAAGTCATACATAAATTTATAACATGGGTGTTCCCATAATAACAAATTTAATTTGTGATAACAAAATTGTAAAGTGCAAAGTACATAAAAAAAAATGTTATTATCATGGCATATTAATTATTATATTTTTAGTTTTAGCGGTTTCACCGAATTGGGTTGCTTCATACGCTATTTTAAGTAAATGAAGAAAATTAAGTTAAATTATTTTGCTCTATGCACCAATTTGTTTCACATAAAAAAAAGGTAGAAATTTTGAGGCTAAACTATAATAATAATAGTTTGGCGCTAAGAAGAACTAAGGCCGAGCTCTCTCACCATTTGAGCTGTGCGTGTTACAGTTTAATGCTGAATCCGAACGGCGGATGAGAGCTTTTTTATAGGCAATGTTTTACTCTCGTAGGTTTGCCATTGACTGCCAAGAGATAGTGCGGTATAGAAAATGTTTTCTATGAAAATATGTGGTTAGCCTCAGTCCAGGCTTGAACATGGGATCTTTTGGCTCCAACGCACTCACACTCAGAAGAAAATGTACCATTAAGTACTTTATGGTACGACCATTAACCTTATAGTTCATGTATTAATAGTTTTTTCTTTTTAAATCAAAAGTTTTCTAATTATTTCTACAGTATTTGAAAAATTCACTACCATAAATTTAAATATTTCAATTTTATTATTTTAAATAGAATAAATACTGTTGTTTTAATGGTTTCCTCCTATTATAATAAACGTGGTCTAAAAAACGTAAAACGAATACAAACATGTTCGTTTTGTACGTCATTCTGCGTGTTTACTCAAAATGGTCGCATGTATTTTTTTTCCATATTATTAAACGCGACATTGGTAAGGACTCAATGTATTTAATGTAAATAAATTTTATTTATATATTTATATTTTTATTTAGTACAGAAAATAAATAATACATCGAACTTCTATTATGGCAACGGACTCAAAAATAACTGCAGACTCAAGTACTACAATCAATTATTGGAAACCAAAGCAAACGTCAAATGTTTTTTAAACTTTTGCAGCAAGAAGTGTCTTTTTATGTGTGTGTTGTAAAAGTGAATATCAATTTCGACATTTAAATAAAATAAATTGTACATTAAATTAACTAAAATACATTTTTGTTTTAATAAATTATTAGGAAAATGTAATTCTACTTTACCATAAAATTAATAATACGTATCATTAAATTTGAATAGATCTTTCTTATTGTAATTAAAATATCTCATTATACAATTTATGGTACAACCACACATTGTATTAACAGTTTCAATATTACTGAACTAATGGGACGCATCCTATTGACCAATTTTAATGGTTTAAATTATTGTTTTTCTATTGAAATACTATCAATTTACCATGATTTTTTTCTGGGTGTAGCATATTGTAGCCCAAGGATATTGTGCAAGTAGCCCAAAAGTAGCAAGTAGCACAATTCAAAAATTTAGTAGCGTCTGGACGTAAAATGTAGCCCAATCCGCTACTTCTAGCCCAAACTGGCAACCCTGCACTCGTAATGTTCAAAATCCCAGGAAAAAGCTTTTTGTGCGTTTTAGCAATTTTTTTGATAGAACGCCATATTCAATTAAATTTTGCATTGAGATAAGTGAAAAATATTTAAGATGAGCGATTATAAGTTTTTTTATCAGTTTTCCGAAAATGATCTGAACCTGGATATTCCTGAAATAAATTTAAATGGTACTTCTATAGTAGGCGTAGTGGAAAACGATCGTGATGAGGGATTAAAGTCTCCCGACCATTTTCGATATTTTAAATTGCCAAAAAGTCATCAGTATCCATTAGACTTAAATGCAGGCATCCAGGATTATAAATATCGCACTGATTATAATTATGTTTATACGCTTGATGAATTATGCAGTTATTTAATGAGTAGCCAACCGGACAAACAAAATAATGCTGAGGATCTCGATATAATAACTCATCGTGGATGTTTGGCTCGTCTAATGCATACACCCTACCACATCCGCGGTAAATGGCGAATGAGTGCTACAAAATACAAAAACAAGTTGTATCTAATAATATGTAATGTTCGTGATTTTGTGGGAACTAAACCTGTTACAACAGTAAGACCTGATCGAGAAACACATCATTTTAAGTTTCAACAATATTGTTTTTCAAGTATGATTATAGTCTATGTATTTTACTGTATAGTACTTAATTAATTACTTAATCAGACGATCCCACGGATGAACCCGATACAAGCGTACCAGTAGACGAGGAAAATCAATTATATTGCATCTATCGCAGCCAGTTGCTAAATTTGAATCTAGTTTATTCGGCTGAAATTAACGGTATATTATGCGACGAAAAAATTGAAAATTGGAGAGCACTTGACCATAGTCGCTTTGTTCATACAAAGTTATTAAACAAACATACATATGATTGTAAAACAGAAAAAAATAAATTAGATTGGTGGGCAAAAGCTTATCTGGTCAATGTAAATGATATTTATGTAGGGAAAAAATGTAAAAAAGGTTTTGTGAGTGATCCACTCGAACATGTTGACCGCAATACATTGACATTGGTATGTATATTTAATGAATATACGTTTAACATATATTTAATTAATTTTATTTTTTAGAATCAGAAATGGTCACCAAAAATTTGTATTAACTTTTTGCATACCTTCATTACAAAAGTTAGTGCACTAATGTATGATGTGAATTGTCCACATACAAGTTACGAGTTTCAGTTTTCTGCCGAACGAGTTAACTTTAAAATACACGAAGGAAAAACCAAGTACTCATTTTTACGTGAGGAATATGTTGCACATATACAACAAATATGATTCAAATATTTTATGAACATTACAAATTATTTGTATTACTCTAAATATAATAACTTCTTGGATATCAAAAAGAAAACAAATTTAAGTTTTTTAAAAACTTAAAAAATGTTAATTTTGTTTCTATTATTTTTATTATAATTATATAATTGTTTCATTGGACTATGTTCGAAACTTTTTCGTTACGAATAAACTGAATAGATTTTTTATGAAAACTTTGTAGACCCTGTTCATAATCAGAATGGTCCGGAAACCCTGAAATGTTAATACAAATTAAAAATAAATTTAAGTTTTTAAAAACATAAAAAATTACGATGAAATTTGTTTTTCCTATTATTTTCATTATAATTGTTTCGTTGGACTATGACGAAACATTTTCGTTAGGAATAACTAATTTTTTGTGAAAGTTTGTAAATCCTGTGAATTTTTTGAATGGCTCGGCAACCCTGAAATGTTACCTTTCCCAAAATGTTTGTAATTCAAAAGTTTAAAATGACAAAATAATTTGTGAATGTTTGTGCAATTTGTGTAGAAAATGGATTTTTCGGAATCATTTAATTTTGGCAATAGCACTTTTCTGAAGCTCGAGAGTCAGGTGAAACGTGCGATTGGCGACAATGTGCAACCAGAAAATTACGCGACTGACGCTGGAAGCAACAACCAGGACATAATCCAGGAGTCGCCGACTTATAAACAATCCTCTGCATTGAGCAGAACACGTTTAGGAAATGCATCAAATATCAGTAAAAGAAGTGATTTTCGTAAAACAAAATCGGATTTTAATTTGGGAGCAATTGTGCAAGACAATTATTCGGCATTCTTTAGTAGCAACTTTACTATAGAAGAGGAACAGGTAGCAATTCATGAAGATAAAGAAGTGGCAGATGTTGAAGTGAACAAAGCCACAGATGACTTGATGCGTGTTTCACAAATAGAGGCTGCTTTCCGCATGGAAGAAGATGTTTTGATTGCCGCAGACGATGATGAAATGCTTGCTGCTCAACTTAGTCGCAGTCTAGCCGTTGACAGTTTTGCTGAAATGTACAGCGATGGCTCACTGCTGGATGCTCCCATCTTTTCAGAGGATGTGCGTGAAATGCAGTCAGAAGATTTGCAGCCGCCTGAAATGCAACCAAATGCGGATTCTGTTGACGCGCTGTGGCAGAACTCTTTGCCGCTATCAGATGCTGAAGAAGAACAAGTAAAAGAGGAGGTAGCTGCAGAAGAGCTGCCTGCGCAACTAGACGAGTGCAGTTTTATTGTGAGCAACAACCACTGTAAAGAGGCACAGCATGCGCTGGCGTTGGAATTGGAGCGCAGCAAACGTGAGGTATCGCAAATACTGCAAGAGACGCAAAATATGAACTACACTATGGCTAGTGGTCAGTTACAGGTGACACCCACCTCTCAGACGCAGCAGTTACTAAAACGGTGAAACGCGGTTTCACCGAATTGGGTTGCTTCATACGCTATTTTAAGTAAATGAAGAAAATTAAGTTAAATTATTTTGCTCTATGCACCAATTTGTTTCACATAAAAAAAAGGTAGAAATTTTGAGGCTAAACTATAATAATAATAGTTTGGCGCTAAGAAGAACTAAGGCCGAGCTCTCTCACCATTTGAGCTGTGCGTGTTACAGTTTAATGCTGAATCCGAACGGCGGATGAGAGCTTTTTTATAGGCAATGTTTTACTCTCGTAGGTTTGCCATTGACTGCCAAGAGATAGTGCGGTATAGAAAATGTTTTCTATGAAAATATGTGGTTAGCCTCAGTCCAGGCTTGAACATGGGATCTTTTGGCTCCAACGCACTCACACTCAGAAGAAAATGTACCATTAAGTACTTTATGGTACGACCATTAACCTTATAGTTCATGTATTAATAGTTTTTTCTTTTTAAATCAAAAGTTTTCTAATTATTTCTACAGTATTTGAAAAATTCACTACCATAAATTTAAATATTTCAATTTTATTATTTTAAATAGAATAAATACTGTTGTTTTAATGGTTTCCTCCTATTATAATAAACGTGGTCTAAAAAACGTAAAACGAATACAAACATGTTCGTTTTGTACGTCATTCTGCGTGTTTACTCAAAATGGTCGCATGTATTTTTTTTCCATATTATTAAACGCGACATTGGTAAGGACTCAATGTATTTAATGTAAATAAATTTTATTTATATATTTATATTTTTATTTAGTACAGAAAATAAATAATACATCGAACTTCTATTATGGCAACGGACTCAAAAATAACTGCAGACTCAAGTACTACAATCAATTATTGGAAACCAAAGCAAACGTCAAATGTTTTTTAAACTTTTGCAGCAAGAAGTGTCTTTTTATGTGTGTGTTGTAAAAGTGAATATCAATTTCGACATTTAAATAAAATAAATTGTACATTAAATTAACTAAAATACATTTTTGTTTTAATAAATTATTAGGAAAATGTAATTCTACTTTACCATAAAATTAATAATACGTATCATTAAATTTGAATAGATCTTTCTTATTGTAATTAAAATATCTCATTATACAATTTATGGTACAACCACACATTGTATTAACAGTTTCAATATTACTGAACTAATGGGACGCATCCTATTGACCAATTTTAATGGTTTAAATTATTGTTTTTCTATTGAAATACTATCAATTTACCATGATTTTTTTCTGGGTGTAGCATATTGTAGCCCAAGGATATTGTGCAAGTAGCCCAAAAGTAGCAAGTAGCACAATTCAAAAATTTAGTAGCGTCTGGACGTAAAATGTAGCCCAATCCGCTACTTCTAGCCCAAACTGGCAACCCTGCACTCGTAATGTTCAAAATCCCAGGAAAAAGCTTTTTGTGCGTTTTAGCAATTTTTTTGATAGAACGCCATATTCAATTAAATTTTGCATTGAGATAAGTGAAAAATATTTAAGATGAGCGATTATAAGTTTTTTTATCAGTTTTCCGAAAATGATCTGAACCTGGATATTCCTGAAATAAATTTAAATGGTACTTCTATAGTAGGCGTAGTGGAAAACGATCGTGATGAGGGATTAAAGTCTCCCGACCATTTTCGATATTTTAAATTGCCAAAAAGTCATCAGTATCCATTAGACTTAAATGCAGGCATCCAGGATTATAAATATCGCACTGATTATAATTATGTTTATACGCTTGATGAATTATGCAGTTATTTAATGAGTAGCCAACCGGACAAACAAAATAATGCTGAGGATCTCGATATAATAACTCATCGTGGATGTTTGGCTCGTCTAATGCATACACCCTACCACATCCGCGGTAAATGGCGAATGAGTGCTACAAAATACAAAAACAAGTTGTATCTAATAATATGTAATGTTCGTGATTTTGTGGGAACTAAACCTGTTACAACAGTAAGACCTGATCGAGAAACACATCATTTTAAGTTTCAACAATATTGTTTTTCAAGTATGATTATAGTCTATGTATTTTACTGTATAGTACTTAATTAATTACTTAATCAGACGATCCCACGGATGAACCCGATACAAGCGTACCAGTAGACGAGGAAAATCAATTATATTGCATCTATCGCAGCCAGTTGCTAAATTTGAATCTAGTTTATTCGGCTGAAATTAACGGTATATTATGCGACGAAAAAATTGAAAATTGGAGAGCACTTGACCATAGTCGCTTTGTTCATACAAAGTTATTAAACAAACATACATATGATTGTAAAACAGAAAAAAATAAATTAGATTGGTGGGCAAAAGCTTATCTGGTCAATGTAAATGATATTTATGTAGGGAAAAAATGTAAAAAAGGTTTTGTGAGTGATCCACTCGAACATGTTGACCGCAATACATTGACATTGGTATGTATATTTAATGAATATACGTTTAACATATATTTAATTAATTTTATTTTTTAGAATCAGAAATGGTCACCAAAAATTTGTATTAACTTTTTGCATACCTTCATTACAAAAGTTAGTGCACTAATGTATGATGTGAATTGTCCACATACAAGTTACGAGTTTCAGTTTTCTGCCGAACGAGTTAACTTTAAAATACACGAAGGAAAAACCAAGTACTCATTTTTACGTGAGGAATATGTTGCACATATACAACAAATATGATTCAAATATTTTATGAACATTACAAATTATTTGTATTACTCTAAATATAATAACTTCTTGGATATCAAAAAGAAAACAAATTTAAGTTTTTTAAAAACTTAAAAAATGTTAATTTTGTTTCTATTATTTTTATTATAATTATATAATTGTTTCATTGGACTATGTTCGAAACTTTTTCGTTACGAATAAACTGAATTGATTTTTTATGAAAACTTTGTAGACCCTGTTCATAATCAGAATGGTCCGGAAACCCTGAAATGTTAATACAAATTAAAAATAAATTTAAGTTTTTAAAAACATAAAAAATTACGATGAAATTTGTTTTTCCTATTATTTTCATTATAATTGTTTCGTTGGACTATGACGAAACATTTTCGTTAGGAATAACTAATTTTTTGTGAAAGTTTGTAAATCCTGTGAATTTTTTGAATGGCTCGGCAACCCTGAAATGTTACCTTTCCCAAAATGTTTGTAATTCAAAAGTTTAAAATGACAAAATAATTTGTGAATGTTTGTGCAATTTGTGTAGAAAATGGATTTTTCGGAATCATTTAATTTTGGCAATAGCACTTTTCTGAAGCTCGAGAGTCAGGTGAAACGTGCGATTGGCGACAATGTGCAACCAGAAAATTACGCGACTGACGCTGGAAGCAACAACCAGGACATAATCCAGGAGTCGCCGACTTATAAACAATCCTCTGCATTGAGCAGAACACGTTTAGGAAATGCATCAAATATCAGTAAAAGAAGTGCTTTTCGTAAAACAAAATCGGATTTTAATTTGGGAGCAATTGTGCAAGACAATTATTCGGCATTCTTTAGTAGCAACTTTACTATAGAAGAGGAACAGGTAGCAATTCATGAAGATAAAGAAGTGGCAGATGTTGAAGTGAACAAAGCCACAGATGACTTGATGCGTGTTTCACAAATAGAGGCTGCTTTCCGCATGGAAGAAGATGTTTTGATTGCCGCAGACGATGATGAAATGCTTGCTGCTCAACTTAGTCGCAGTCTAGCCGTTGACAGTTTTGCTGAAATGTACAGCGATGGCTCACTGCTGGATGCTCCCATCTTTTCAGAGGATGTGCGTGAAATGCAGTCAGAAGATTTGCAGCCGCCTGAAATGCAACCAAATGCGGATTCTGTTGACGCGCTGTGGCAGAACTCTTTGCCGCTATCAGATGCTGAAGAAGAACAAGTAAAAGAGGAGGTAGCTGCAGAAGAGCTGCCTGCGCAACTAGACGAGTGCAGTTTTATTGTGAGCAACAACCACTGTAAAGAGGCACAGCATGCGCTGGCGTTGGAATTGGAGCGCAGCAAACGTGAGGTATCGCAAATACTGCAAGAGACGCAAAATATGAACTACACTATGGCTAGTGGTCAGTTACAGGTGACACCCACCTCTCAGACGCAGCAGTTACTAAAACGGACACAAAAACAGCAACGAAATGAGCAACATCAATCTCAACCACAACAAAATACACCAGCTGCTCTGCCACAAAATCATGAGGCACTTAAAAACATTGGCGCCTGGCATTTGCCCAGCAGCGTATTGCGTGCCTATGCAAAGAAAAACATTAACCAAATGTTTGACTGGCAAGTTGAGTGTTTAAGCAATCCCAAGGTGCGATATTTTTTATTTTATTTAGTATTTAATTTTTTCTTCAGAGAGTTATTGCTTTATTCATTTTGACAACTTTTAGAACGACTATCGACTTAAAATAGTTTTAAAAATAAAATAAAAAAATATTTAAACAAAATTTAATTAATTTAATTTTTTTTTATTATAATAAAAATTTATTTTTATTAATTTGTTATTTAATATTCAAAAAAATTTATAAATTCAAAAAAAAATTATAAATTTAATTCACTTCGGATTCTAATTTGTTTTTAAAATTTTAAATATATTAAATAAAACAATTATTTGAATTTATTATAAATTACAAAAGTATTTTGAATAATTGAATATTAACATTTTTGATTTTATTGTTTTTTTCAATATATAGCGTCATATTTTAGCTTTTGATACATTTTGAATTGAATTTCAAATCAATATTGTCATAGTTTGTATGAATTGAATTCGATATCTAAATACAATCATTTTTTTTTTTAAATTGAATTGAAAACGCTTAAATTGAATTCGTTAGGGAAACAATTTCTTTACAAATTCTAACACTATACCGTGCGGAATTCAATCAAAGGCTGGAACATGTTCAAGAAAATAAAAATTGTTTTAAAATTAAATTTTAATTTGCAAAAAGCATAAACAATTATTCCAATATCGTCATTGTAGAAGTAAAGCTAACCAAAAACATTTTTTATAAACATTTTTGAAGTTTATTGTATATTTTTTTAAAAAACAGTTAATAAATTTCAAAATCTGAAATGCTATTTGAAAGTTTAACATGTTTTCCACATTTGATATCGTTCAAAAATTCTCATAAATAAAGATTTAGGTAAACCAATTATTGAAATTTTTAAAATATTGTTGGTGATCATTAAACTAGTGAGTTTAATATATAAAACTACTCAACATTGACATATTTGATATTTTTTCTGAGTCCCCTAGGTTCTTTTCGAACATTGCAACCTGGTCTATTCGGCGCCCACATCCGCGGGCAAAACGCTAGTCAGCGAAATATTACTGCTGAAAACAATATTGGAGCGCCAGAAGAAAGTGCTACTGATACTGCCCTTCATCTCGGTGGTGCGCGAGAAAATGTTCTATCTGCAGGATCTACTCATCGAGTCCGGTTATCGGGTTGAGGGTTTCTTTGGCGGTTATACACCACCCGGCGGTTTCGACAGCATACACGTCGCCATCTGCACCATTGAGAAGGCAAACTCCATTGTAAATAAACTTTTGGAACAGCATAAACTCTGTGAACTCGGTATTGTCGTAGTCGATGAAGTGCATCTTATCTCCGATCCTGGACGTGGCTATATACTCGAATTGTTGCTTGCCAAAATTATGTATATGTCACGTAAATATGAGCTACACATACAGATTGTCACCATGTCTGCCACATTGGCGAATGTGAAACTGCTGCAAAGTTGGCTGCAGGCTGAGCTCTACATCAGCAATTTCCGTCCAGTGGCGCTGCAAGAAATGCTTAAGGTTGGCAGCAAAATCTACGATTGTCAAATGAAATTGTTGCGCGATCTGACGGCGAATGCTGAGCTATGCAGGCTGCTGCCCAATGACAACGAACATGTGGCACAACTGTGCATTGAAACGTTACTCGAGGGCTGCTCTTGCATTGTGTTTTGTCCCTCGAAAGATTGGTGCGAGAAGTTGGCACTGCAGATGGCTGGCGCTGTGCATGCGTTGGGTAAGAGTGGCACTGCTTTGGGTCTGCAGTTGCGTGCGCAGCTCAAGCGCACAGCCATCGATGAGATGAAGCAACAACTGCAGGATATACCTACTGGTCTCGATACTGTGCTGGCGCGTACTACCACCTTTGGCTGTGCCTTTCATCATGCTGGCCTCACCACGGAGGAGCGCGACATTGTGGAGAGTAGCTTCAAGAGCGGTGCTTTGAAGATTATTGTGGCGACGAGTACTTTGAGTTCGGGTGTTAATTTGCCGGCACGACGAGTGTTGATACGTTCGCCGCTCTTTGGCGGCAAGCAGATGAGTTCGCTCACCTACAGGCAAATGATTGGGCGCGCGGGCAGAACGGGCAAGGTTTGTGGTATTTTATTGAAAGTCTATAATTTTTAGCATTTACATTCTAATGATAAATATAATATTTAAGGACACTCTTGGTGAATCTATACTCGTCTGTAATGAGGCCAATGCGCGCATTGGTCGTGAACTGATCGCAGCCGATCTGAAGCCCATCAGCTCGTGTCTTGAGATGGAGAGCAGTGTTAGTAGCAACATAAAAATTAATATTAATATAAAACATATGTTATTTGAATTTCACTGATTTACAGACACATTTAAAACGTGCTCTGTTAGAGGTGATATCATCAGGTGTTGCCTCCAGTATAGCAGATATTGAGCACTTTGTCAATTGCACCCTGTTGAGTGCAGAGAAACGCATGACAGATGCATTAAATGCTGAAGTAGATGTCGTGGCGGAGGATGCAAAAGATGTGGCAATGGACCCAGAAAATTGCCTGCCTGATTATATCAAAGAATCGCTGGATTTTCTTATAGAGTATGAATTTATACGAATGCAGCATAACGAGGAGACGCATGCAGAAAGTTATGTGGCTACGAGACTCGGGTTGGCTTGCTTAGGTGAGTAAAATTAGAATTTTGGGTGAAAAATAGAATTTTGAGTGAAAAATAGAATTTTGAGTGAAAATATTAAAATTATTGAATTAAATATTAAATTTTTGAGTTTCAAATATAATTTTGAGTGAAAATAGAATTTGCAGAGAAAAATAGAATTTGATTAAAAAATAAAATTTTGACTAAAAAATTAGAATTTTGAGTGAAAAATAGAATTTTAAGTGAAAAATTTAATGTTGAGTGAAAAATAAAATTTTGAGTGAAAAATTTAATGTTGAGTGAAAAATAAAATTTTGAGTAAAAAAAACACTTATTATAGAAAAATAGAATTTAGACTGAAAATTAGATTTTTGAGTGAAAAAATTAATTTTTAATGAAAAATAGAATTGTGAGCGATAAAATAAATTTTGTGTAAAAAAATAGAATTATTATAGAAATATAGAATTTTGAGTGAAAATGGGAATTTTGAGTGAAAAATAGAATTGTGAGGGACAAAAATAATTTTGAGTGAATAATTTAATTTTTAATCAAATTTTTATTAAAAAGTGAATTTTTAGTGAAAATGGATTATTTAATAAAGAAAAATTAATTTTTATTTATTTTTAATTGTAATACATTTTTTATTGTAATTTTAATTGTAATTCATTTTTTTTTATTATAATTTTGTACATATTATTTTATATCGATTATACAATGCCTGTTTAGCTTCCTCGATGCCCCCCACAGATGGCCTCATACTCTTCGCGGAGCTACAAAAGTCCCGGCGTTGCTTCGTGCTCGAATCGGAATTGCATGCCGTCTACCTCGTGACGCCCTATTCGGTTTGCTATCAAATGCAGGATCTCGATTGGTTGCTATATCTCGACATGTGGGAGAAACTGACGCCGGCCATGAAAAAAGTCGGTGAATTAGTAGGCATCAAGGAGTCTTTTCTAGTGCGCGCCATGCGCGGACAACCAAATCTCGACTACAAACTGATGCAAATACATAAACGGTAAACATCACCGGTACTCGTCAGAGCTCTTTATTTAAATAATTTAATTTTTAATAGATTTTATACCGCTCTGGCACTGCAGGAGCTGGTCAATGAAACACCCATCAATACGGTGGCGCTCAAGTACAAATGTACGCGTGGCATGTTGCAGTCCCTCCAACAAATGGCATCCACTTTTGCGGGCATCGTTGGTGCCTTCTGCAACTCGTTGCAATGGTCGACGCTGGCGCTGGTTGTTGCACAATTCAAGGAGCGTCTTTTCTTTGGCATACAACGTGAACTCATCGATTTGATGCGACTGCCCGATTTGAATCATAAACGTGCGCGTGCGCTCTACGATGCGGGCATTACATCGCTTGTTGAATTGGCCAATATGCCGGCGCCGAGTGTCGAACAGGTGCTCTTCGATGCGCTCAGTTTTGATTCGGCCAAACAACATGACAATGAAAACGCGCATGACGCAGCACGTCGCAATACGGAGAGAAATTTCTTTATTACCGGCAAAGCAGGTCTGACGGTGGGCGAGGCAGCAAAACTGTTAGTGCATGAGGCGCGCATTTTTGTGCAACACGAAATTGGCGTGGGCAATATCAACTGGACGCAGCAGCCAGTAGCGACAGCAGAATTATCTACAGAAGAAGGAAATGCTACAGAGCAACTGCACATGTCGTGTGAGGAGCCAAAGGGTTTGAAAAATGCTCCATTAAAACGTAAATCCAGTGAACAATTAGATAAAGATGCATCGCCTGTGAAGTTATTGAAAGACGGCATTGGTAAGGGCAGCAGCATGCATATGGACGTGGCTATAGTTAATTTAAATGATGAACGAAAGAATGTAAAAAGTTTGACAAACAACGACGGAAACCTGGTCAAGAATCTGCCTGCAGACGTCAAACGAAATATGCTGGGAGACTGTGTGCCTTCAAACAGCATAAATAAACAGCTGCCTGGCAAAAGAAATCTGCAGACAAACAAAGAAGAAAGCGTGCCATCGAATAATGCAAGAAATTTGCAAGCATACAATGACAAAAGAATTCTGCCATCAGTCAACGAAAGTAGTCTGCCGTCTAATAAAAGTCCCAGAAAATTGTCTCATAAAACTGACACAGAGAAAATTAATTTGCCATCAGGAAGCAATAGAAATCAGGCAACTGACAAAAATAATCCAGCTTCAGACAAAAGAAATTTGGCACTAAACAAACAACGAAATCTGCCTCACGAAAATGAAAAACTTCAGCCGTTGGAAAGTATTAATCAAAGAGTTCAAGAAAAACCAACATCGTTATGTAATTTAAGAAACCCTCTGCTATCTAAAGAAACTAATCAGAAGCCTCCGAATAACCACAACAATCCACAGCATAAAAGAACACAAACCGATGCTGCTGCTCCTGAACATATGCAACAAGTTTCCGTGCAACAAGAAAAGACAAATAATTCTAATAATTTAAATACAAAAGTTGCACCAAAAGAAACTGTAAATTATAAAGAACCGGTTACAAATAATAGCTATCAATATGAATTAAGAAAAACCAAAGAGCATGACAACAAAGAGAATCATTCCAATATAGATAACTGCTTCAAACAACCCACTGAAAGCAAAAGATGTATCACTCGCAAATCTTTGGAGAAAATAGCAATTGCCACACCGCCAAAAACAATCGAAGCAAATCAAAAATCACCAACGCAAAAAACAACTCCACGTCGTAGTCCACGCAATCATTTTGCCAGTTCAACGCGCATTGCTCATAATAATAGAACTGCACAAAAAAGCAATTTTCATTTGACCACAAATGCAGAAATTGAATTGTTCAACGATGACGATGAAGAAGATGCTTCCTTCGAGATGAATACAGGTATCGAAAATGCATTGAAAGCTGCAGATATGTTAGCACCCTCATCAAAACCATCTACAGAGTGTTTAAAAGCAGCAGAAACTATACGTGCTACTCCTTCAAGGCCTCCGAAAGTTACAGAAACTTCAAGTTCAAAGGCACGAGCTACTTCTTCATCAGTTCCTTTAAAACCCACAACACCTATAAGAGCTGTAGATTCTTTAAGAACTAATGCATCTTCAAAACGTACAGAGTCACCAGAAACTACGGCGTTATTAAAATCTACAGAATCTTCAAGAGCAACAGGAACTTCGAGACCCATAGAAACTTTAAGACCTACAGCAACTTCAAGAACCACAGTGACTTCCATATTTACAGCAACATCAAGACCTATGGAATCACCAACAGAATCTTTAAGACCTACAGCAACTTTAGGACCAACAGAATCTTCAAGACCTAAAGAACCATTAAGACATACAGCAACTTCAAGACCTGCAGAGACTTCCAGACCTACAGCAACTTTAAGACTTGTAGAGCCTTTAAGAGCCACAACTTCTTCACGTCCATTAAAATCTATGGAATCTTCTAAATTTACAGAATCACCAAGAACTACTGCTTCTTCAAAACCCACCACAAGATCTACAGCGCCTTCAACATCCAAAACATCTTCTGGTTCCACAGCTCCTTCAAGTTCCACAGTTTCTTCTAAATCTACAACTCCCACAACAAGACCTTCAACACCACCAAAGTCTTTAGCATGTGCCTCACCTTCCACGCCTTTAGTATGCTTAAACAAAAGCAGCGATGAAATTCCCAGCTCACAGCAATTGCTTGCCGATCAAGACGAGCACATTATTGAGGGCATAAAGACGCCACAATCTTCACGCTTCCTGCGTTCTTATCGTTCGCAACGTCTCGCAAGCCCAAAACTGCCAAAAGCATCGCCCAGCGTTACAAATAAAAAACCACCTTTACAAGCAGAACCAGCCGTACAACAAGATCCACCTTCAACATCTATCGAACTCTCCGATATTTCGCTGGAAAATTCTCTGATGAAAAATCCCCAACAACTTAATGCTTCTCATATACTAAGCTGTTCAAAGACTGCAGCAGATGCAGGCAACAGTTTTCAAAGCATCGACATTATTGATATTTGCGGCAATCAGGCTTTATTTAAGGCAACCTTTAAAGAGCTGCTTGCAGCGCAAAGCTTTGGCATGTCGTTGGGACTGCAAAAAGAGCCAGGCAAACGACGACCTATAATAGGCGCCAATTTGCTGCTCAATCAGGTGACGACCAAGGCACAACACGAAGAAGATGCCAAAGAATATCTTTTTCAATTAGCTGATGATGCTGCTAGCTGCAGCGCCAGTTATTTGGTTGGCATTGCGTTTGCTAGTGCCAATGAGAATCTGGTCTACTTTATGAATATGCAGGACGAAGGCAGCTGTGAAGGTTTAACATCGCAAATTAAATGCAAATATCTACGCATGTTGCTACGTTCTGCGGCGCATACATTGCTCTTGCACGATGCCAAGGAGCAACTGAAAGTGCTGCGTCAGTTGATGCCCGATGTGCTGGAGATCGACGTTGCGCTGCAGGATCCCAAAGTGGCCAATTGGCTGTTGCAGCCTGATAAACATATGAGTTTTTTACATTTGGCACAACAATTTGCGCCCGAATGTGTTGGATTGGTTGCGCTTTCCGGCACGGGGCGTGGCTACAGCAGTCTCGGACTGGATGCGGAAAGCACCATTTATGCCAAGGTCAGGTAAATACTATGCTAAATTTATAATAATTTCAGTTTGTTTTAATTGTTCTATTGCATTTGCTTTTGTGTGCAGATGCTGCATTGAAGCCTGTGTTACGGGTCACATACTCAAAGGTCAAATTGAGAATCTGCAGCGCATCGGCTCTGGTCAGCTGTTTAAGTTCTTCATGGAACTTGAAATGCCGCTGCAATTGTCGCTCTGCAATATGGAAACTTATGGCTTTCCGACTTGCGACAGCGCGTTGCGCAAATTGTTTCAACTGATGGTCGAGTCCATGAAGAAATTGGAGACACGCATTTATGAGCTACATGGTTCACGTTTTAATTTGGGCTCCTCAGCAGCTGTTGCAAGAGTAGGCATTTATTTTTATTTTATTACTTCATTTTTTACTTTCTTTAATAAATAATCAAATAGGAAAATTTATGGCAGGGTCGAGGCAGTTTATAAACATTATTTCGAAGGATTTCAAGCAGATAATGGCGGTGTTTGTATAAGAATCTGTCTGTTTTCGGTCCGTTGCCAAAATATCTGCCTTTAAATGCAATTAAATTGGATAATCTGTCATACGCACCGCACAAAATTCCATTTATCTGTGTGTTTGCCTGAAATATTCTTGAAAAATGCTAGATATATTGTCTCGGTTGATTTTTTATATTTGTACTTCATACATTTTGAATTCTTTTTTTTTTATAGATATTGGGACTGCATCGTCGTGGCAATGGACGTGTCAGCACTTCGCGTCAAATTCTGGAAAAGATTGACTCGCCGATATCGCAACTCATTATTACGTATAGAAAACTAAGTGCTACATTGACCAAAAATATACAACCTCTTTTAAAATGCGTTGTAAACGACAGGTGGGCGTCAGTTTTAATTTGAATATTTCATAATTTTTAACATTATATACATATATAGTTGATATTTTAATATTATACATATATTTTTTGTTATTTCTCATTTTTATTTTAACTTATTTCATTTTCTTCATTGTTATGCCTGATTTTCACTATGTTAGTTTGTGTCATTTTTGTTGTCTTTACATTGTGATTGCAGAAACTGTTCAAAATTAAAATGTTTATTAACCATGTCAGTCGATATCAAAATGCTAACATGTTGGCATTTTTTTAGAACAACAAATTTGAGAAATATTCGAACATGAAACTGACACAAAATGACATAGTGAAAACCAGGCATTATTTTAATTATTTTTTTAAAGATTATTTTTGATTAAATTTATTTATATATTTTTTATTTAATTATTTTGACAGAATACATGGTCAGAGCATAACATTCACATCCACGGGCCGCATATCCATGACTGAACCGAATCTGCAAAATGTTGCTAAGGACTTCCATGTTGAACTGGGTGGTAAGCATGCGCTCTTTATTAAATTTGAAATGTTTAAAACGTCAGTAGATATAGAAACAAAATTTAACTCATTCTGGAAAACTGAAGGCTTCTTTCTAACATAATAAATTTAACTCTTTTGCTTCACTATTTTACTATTTATACCCCAAGAAACAAAACGGTCCGTTAACGGTTCCGTATACGGAATACGATTCCGTAAACGTTCCGTTTTCTGGATACGAAAACGGTCCAGTGAACGGATAATGAGGAACATCGAAACGGATTTCGAATCCGTTGAGAGTACGTTTCGACAGTACGTTAACGGACCGTCATGCTGGATGACAGACGGAGTGAGTCCGTCGAGAGTGCGTTTCGACGGTACGTTTACGGACCGTCATACTGGATGAAATACGGAGTGCATCCGTTGATATTACGTTTTGACGGTCCGTTAACGGACTTGTAACGGAGTCGTCCGATTTGACGGTACGTTAATGGTGCGTAAGCATGCTACGAAGGATACTTGCTAAATGCTCCGTAAACATGCCGTCAATGACGGTGTTGTGATTCCGTTGTGTCGTATGCTCCGTATAAATGTTTATTGGGACATTACATTAAAAGTAAAAGAATATATTCACTAGTTTCTCTGCTTGTAAGACCCAGAAAAAGAATTTGTCGGTATGGAAAGAGTATATTTATTCATTTTTGATCAGCGTCACTTCCCGAGTTAATGATGTCTGTCCTGCTCGCTGTATGTTGAAATCACGAAACGAGCTAGATCAGTCAAACTCATGAGTTAGATTATTGAAAATGGCCGCGATCGGTCAATTGTGTCCTGCGATCCTCCCATTTTTATACATATATCCTATATACCACTAAAATATACGGTAGCATTTTATTTTATTTTTAAATAAGTTCTTTTATTTTATGTTAAAATATTTAAAAAAAGAAATCTAGGGAACCGACTTCGGTATACTTCCTATACTCGTAGATAAATCTTCACACATCATGTAATGATATTGATCTTAAAAATATTCATCATAGATAAGAAGCAGCGAATTTTGGGATAACAAATTATTTCTCCGGATGCAGGTGAACAACATTGTTGTACTTTAACTTAGGAATTTATTTCAGTTTCATAACTACATTATCATATTCACTCGTGAGCGGCTTTAATGCAAATTATATATCCAAGAAATATGAGCTTTTTTTTATTGGAATATCTACTAAGATCCACAGCACTCAGACAGATTATATCCATTGTACTGTGAAATCTATTCCCTACGATTTTGTGGCCCATGCCCAAGCCGGGATTCGAACCCGAGACCTTCAGAATGCAAGTCCAGCGCGCTACCTCTGGACTGCTGAGGCCGGCAAATATGAGCTTACTTTACAGCAGTGTGCCTCATATTATTAAAAAAAGTGCAAAAAAGTATTTACCTACATTTTCTAAGCAAATGCTATTCAATCACATATAAATTTAAATAAATGTCGATAATTTTGACATTTCGCATTGGCTTTAATTTTTAAAGTCGAGTTTTCTTAGTATGACCCAGTTTTTATTTTTCTTATACTTGTTACTAACTTTTAGATAACTTCATTCGGTTGCCTTTCATTTCTTTAAAAGACTACCTTTTGGATAATAACTTTAAGGCATCTTTACGTACACCCTTAAGACATATTTCAGACAAATCAAATAGTTATTTTTCGGCCAATCATTTGTATTACAACTTTCGGTTATCAATAATATTTAAAATATAACTCAAAGAAATCATTTGTCTAATTGGGTTTGTAGATATAGATTTTTTTTCCTACATTTTTAAAACTTTATTTTATTTGTTAAATTTGTTTGAAAAAAAAAATTAATATTTATCAATTTTATATGTTTTTTTCTCAAATTTGTTTTATTCCTATTTCTTAATATTTGCATAATGAAATTTTGCAATAAACATTTACATTCTACAGCGGATAAAGTACTAGTTTCTTGTCGCAGTGCCTTTTATGCGATCGATGACAAACGTTGCCTAATTTCTTCCGATTTTTGTCAGCTGGAAATGCGCATATTGGCGCATTTATCACAGGTGAAATTAATTTTTATTTTTTTAAAACCAATTTTAATATTTATTTTATATTTATACAAAAGGATGCAACACTGCTGCAGGTAATGAATTCCGAGGCGGATCTCTTTACCGCCATTGCAGCGCGCTGGAATAAAATCAGCGAAGACAAAGTCTCCGAACAGTTGCGCAATGGTACCAAGCAGATTTGCTATGGCATCGTCTATGGCATGGGCATGCGTAGTCTGGGCGAGGCGCTCAAGTGTACCGAACAGGAGGCGCTTAGTGTGTCGGAACAATTTCATGCGGCCTATCCGGGCATAAGGTAGTCAGTCATTGGAACATTTTATTAAATAATTTTGAATATTCTGGGCTGTTTTGCAAACCACTTTCGTAAAAAATTTAAACATTTGACAAACTAATCCCCTAATAACTTAAAACGAATTCGTTAAAAAAGTGAGAAAATAAATCTTTTAAAATAATAAAACGGAAACGAAATGAAACAAACAAATTTATTTTGAAATGAGTTGCGCCGACACAATATATTTTTGTTTCTTCTTCACAGAGCCTATTCCAACAAAGTCATAAAATTTGCCGCACATAATGGCTACATCGAAACCATTACAGGTCGCAGACGTTACTTGGAGCAGATAAACAGCAGCGAGCCGCACATAAAAAGTCTGTTATTTTAAAAGCAGTAGTAAAAACAAATAATTTATTCTTTTTTCAACAGATCAAGCTGAACGTCAAGCGGTTAATTCAACCATACAAGGTTCTGCGGCTGACATTGCCAAGAGCGCTATTCTACGCATGGAAAAGAACATCTTAAAGTATCGCGAAAAGTTAGGCATTGTGCCGCACAGTGTGCAGTTGGTGTTGCATTTGCACGATGAACTGATATTCGAGGTGCCCGAGGAGAAGGCGAAAAAAATCGCCAAAGTGCTAAGTGTAACGATGGAGAATTGTGTAAAGCTTAATGTGCCGCTTAAGGTAAAACTGAAAATTGGCAAATCTTGGGGCTCATTGCAGGAAGTTAAATTGTAAAAAGTTTTAGCTGCTTTATGTTTGTAATTTTTGTTATTAGTAAATTTTACATAAAATATTTTTTTTGTATTATTTTTTATTTTCAATTCACTTTTAAATAGTAATATTAACGATATTGTTTTCTTTGCACTGCAAATATTTACAAGCCTTCCTTCTGTGCCCATTCGGTCCATGAACCTGGATACGGCTTGGCGCTGTTTTTTTTAAAGATAAATATTAAACATGATTTAATTTATTATATTTGCAAAGCATTGCGATTAAAAAACTTACTTGGTGAAACCGTGTGCTATGGCGGCATCGGTGGCACGTTGGGCGCGTCCGCCAGCCATGCAGCTGAAAATCAATGGTGTCGCCGTGTTGGGCTTGGTGCGATTGAAGGCCGTCTGAAAATCGTTGTCGGACATATTGAAAGAAGCCTCCAGCTCGGGCACTAAATGGGGAGATGTGCAAACATTTATAAGTTGTTTTTTCTTTCGCTGCAGCACTTATCTTATCGCAGGGCTTAATATATTGGTCTCGCGTGTATTTTGATTAATTGATAAAAAAAAACTCCATTCGTTATGCCGAAAAATGCGTAACACATAAAGAATTTTTCTTTGGCAAAATATATTGGTCTTTTTTTAAATAAAATTTTCTTAAAAAAGAATTAATTAAATATGTTAAAAGAACTTTAATGTGAACTAAATCCAGAAGGTGTTGTATTTTATAACAGCTGCGGTTTTTTTTTTACACATAAATAATGCCCTCCAAAAGGTCAAAGTTTTGACTATAATCACAGAACGACGCCCCTTTCTTAACATTTATAGGTGCTAGCTGAGTTATAGTTTAAAGTAAGGTAATGCTGTACACGTGTACGTGATGTTACTGGGATTGTTATAAAAACGAAATGCGGACAAATTAATTGTGAATAATTTACAAAAAAATATATGTCCATTTATTAGCCACATTTCACAAACTTTTAAGTTTGTTTTATATGTTCAAACCTCTATAATTACACTAGCATTTTTTTGGAAGGTTCAAGACAGTTAAAAAACATTTTTTCGAAAGATTACCAGCCGACAAAGGCGGAGTTTTCTGTTTTCGGCCCGTATCCAAAACATTTTGTTTCGGGAATCTTATAAAAGCATTTCTGATATTTTCTGAACAGTTTTGGATTGTTAAATGAAATGGTTTTAAACGTATGTCGATTTTAAATACAAACCCTAATAAAGACACTACCGGAGACGAAATGTCGGGCATTTTCAGCAATATTTCCGAAAAACAGACAGTTAGTTGGAACTTTTAGGGAACCGTACAGAAGTTTATCAAATTTTGTGAAATTTGAATGGCAGATTTCCCTGCATATTTTGGGTATGTACAGAAAAGAAGCAGCTTTTGATACAAACAAAAAAATGATTACAAATTTTTCATCCTGCCAAAAATTTTATCTATGAGCGTTTTGCACATATAAAACAAAGCAAGGTTATCAAATTTTGTGAAATTTTAATAGCATATTTAGGGAACTGGCTGAAAATAGTCACCATTTAATACAAACTCCGTCTTAATTAAGTTAAAAATATTTTGGAAAATGTTTCTTAACTGCCTTTGTAAAAATAAAATTATTTATTAATTAATGTTATTTTTTTGAGTGTACTTCCTACTAGAAGATCTTTAGAAAATGAGTTTTCTCTTAAAAGCAAAAAAAAAAACTAAAAATCTTTGTAAAATATTCCCCTAAATGAACAACTGTTAACATACAATTTTTATTATTTTGCCGGCTGCCATGCACTTTGTAAGTCTTATTACTATCAAAATTTGCCGTTTTATAAAGTAAAATACACAACTCACGTGGAATATTAATGCTGGCTGGAATGACGCCCGTCTTTGCCAGCTCATCCTTGTTGCGCACATCGATCAGATAAACCTCTGGATGGTTGGGAATATTTTTGATTTCTTCGTAGGTGGCCATTTTTCAATGAATTTATTTAATTTTCACCAGTTACTTCTTTTGATCGTTGTTTGCCGCTTCGCAACTTGACTCTGACTAAACTCTGTAGACTCTACAGAGTGGCGTTGAAACAGTTGAATGGTTGTGTTTTTTTTTTTTTGGTCAAGTCATGATTGCTCTTTATGTGTTCTGTACAACATAGCTATATATCTATATAACATAGCTATTAATCTAATCGATATGTAGCCGCTGTGTGTCTTTATAATAATTAAAAACATTTCCATAACAATTTGATCGGTTTTATTTTGACCACAACATCAAACAGAACAAATAGTGGTTTGGGTTTCATTAAAATATACCCCCATTGTGTGTCATCATCATTTTGTATTATGTGTAATATTTATGAGCAGGTTTATGCGAACGGGAGAGCGCTGACAGTTATCTGACAAATGTCAGTTTTACGTTTACTGCATTATGAGAGCTATCAGTTATTCTGTTAAAACGATTATATATAACATGAACTGATAAAATGTTCTGTAATTATGAATGTAGATTTAGTTAAAATTATTATTTTACTTTAGTTTAATTTTAGTAATATAACGAGTTTAATCCTATTTAATAAAATTACTGTAATATATCGTCGTTGTAGAATGAAAAGTCACCAAATACATTTTTATGAAAAACTTAATTTTCGAGTTTGTTGATTAATATTATAAAAAGTAATTGATGAATTTTTAAAGTTGAAAAATCACAAAAATTACATTTTCTTATCATGTGGTAAATTGAGATCATTGACAGATTTATAAAGATTTTTGTACATGAATATTTGGCATTTTGAAAATGTATTTGGTGACTTTTCGTTCTACAACGACGATATATTTCTTTTAATACATCTAGAATTAGAGATTGGTACCGTATCTAATAATGGTTTTAATTTCGGGTTTTTCCCATTCGGTTATTATTTTTTTTATATCGACCATTCCATATAATTTTTGAATGTTCCATTTTTGATTCTCCATATCTGAATTTATGTCCTGTCAAATTTTGTTGCAGATCCGTCGAATTCATATCTCGTTCTTACCTCATTTAATATGTCCCATACATTTCATGCAAATCGAGAGCTAATAGAAAACTTTAAACGCGTTTTCTGCAAACTCGCTTCTTTTGGGTTATGACACTCTACACTCTTATAGTAAATGAGCGATATGCTAACGGGGGTAAACGGTGAAAAAACGACTTTTATTTGTTTTAAAAACCCGAGATAATTATAAAAATCTTTGAAGGCTTTTCCTGCAGAACTTACTTTTTGGACTTAGCTTAAGCTATTAATATTATTATGAAATGAAAGTGGTCGATATACCAATAGCTTTTTTTGTATTTCTTTTTTAAATACAAATTCAGATTTTTAGTGTTCAGTACAGCTCTTGTTACAACTTGGTTTTAAATTAAACCATTTTAAACTGTACGTTCTATATCGGCTGAATTGTACTTTACCAGTCGAAATGAAAAAATTGCAGTTCCCTTTTCTTTTACCAAAATGGAATAATAAATATAACATTTTTTTTTTGTGTTAAGTTGAATTATTCCTCAATGTCACCCAGCTACTTTTTGTTCACATTTTTAAACAATCAAAATTTTGCGTTAAGTGAAATTATTCCAAATATGTTTTCTTGCGAAACCACGGAACTTACAAATACCCAGGCACTATTGTGTAAATACACATTTTAAATCAGGTAATAAAAAAATCATATTTTGTATAGGTTTTAACATTTTAATAAACTGAAACTAAATTAATTGATATTTGTGTGTTTATTTTGAGGTTATGTTAAACTATTGTATTAAAATTTTACTGCACAAATTCATTTTTACACTTTTAACATCCATCGTGGTTCTTTTTTTATCCAATGAGCACTTTGAAATATTCAAAAGGTTATTTTTTATGAATTTAACAAAAAAGCATAAAATTTTTCTTAAACGAATGCAGTTTTCAAACAAAATACCTAAATGCCGCTGGATTTTAAAAGTGGCTTCAACTGTACATACTACTACTACAATCATGCATATTTCGATATTTGACTTTTGAACAAACAGCTGTTTTGGCAATGCATTCACATTTCGGTTTAGTGGGTTAACAATTTGCTAAATTTTGAGTGAGTTCTATCGTTGAATTTATCATTGGTACAAAGTTCTACTAATACAGCGACTCTCTAACATTTTATATTAATGGAACACATTTTAAATGGTTTAAGAGAATCCTACAAAGAAAAATAAATATGGCAATGAAATATTTCACAACGGCTATGGCTCTTACCAATTTATTTTGGTCAAAAACTCTTTTATTTTCTTAACATAAATTAACTCTTGACCAAAAATAAACTTTGTGAAACGCTGCTATAGTATTTTAAAGTTTAATCTTCTACTTATTATAAACAGTACTGGTTGCGATTTGGTGGCTTAATCTAAAAAGGTTTTTATTGAATGAAAATGTTAACCAAAAACATTTCTTCGTATACGCGAAGTTATTTAGGTGCAAGATATTTATGTGCAAACATGGTATGTATTATTAACACTTTCTTGATTTAAATCTAAATTCTCAAATCTATACAGGTTCCCAAACAGGTCAAGGTACAAGTGAAACAAGGTGTCGTTGTGGGACAAGAAGCTAATCTACCAAATGGTAACATATACAGCTGCTTTAAAGGGATACCATATGCAAAACCACCTGTAGGAGCTTTGCGTTTTAAGGTAACTTGTTCGGATTCAATGGGTTCAGTTGGATTTATAATCAAAAATTCATTTCTCTAAAGTCACCTGTACCCCTGGAACGTTTTTCGCAAAACGAATTGGACTGCACGCAAGAACGTGATGTCTCCCATCAGAGAGATCCTTTCAGCGCGGAGGTTGTCGGTTCTGAAAATTGTCTTTTCCTAAATGTCTATGCACCACAAAGCAACAAAAAGAATCTACCCGTCATGGTGTGGATACATGGTGGCGGTTTTTGGTTTGGCAATGGTAACAGTGAGTAGTGCGTAAATTTAACTAAAAGCATTTGGCAAAATTATTATAAATTGTGTTTTTAAATTTTAGTTATTTCCCCAAGTATCTGATGGAGGAAGATGTAATTGTTGTCACGTTGAATTATCGGCTCGGTGCCTTGGGTTTTCTGTGTCTGCCGGAGGAGAATATACACGGCAATGCGGGACTAAAGGATCAGGTTGGTTTTTTCAATAATTGTTTATATATTTGCGATTTTTATATAATTTATTCAACAATAGCGCCTAGCACTGCAATGGCTGCAAGACAATATCGCCAACTTTAACGGTGACCCCAATAATGTCACCATTTTTGGCGAGAGTGCAGGCGCCGCCTCCGTACATCTGCACGTCTATGCCGACCACGCAAATCGGTTATTCCACAAGGCCATCATGCAAAGTGGCACCGCCAACATGGAGTGGGTTTTCCAGTCAAATCCCGATTACAAAGTGCGCAAACTAGCTGAACTGCTGGGTTGCAAGGCGCACAACTCCAAGGACATCTTAACGCATCTACAATCAGCGCAAGTGACGCCACTGGATTTACTGGCATACAGTCTGCCTGTTTTGACGCCAGACGAACGACGTCGTCAGTTGCCGTTACCTTTTAAGCCAGTCATTGAGGCAGCCAACTCACCGGACAGCTTCATACAACGCCCCATTTTGGAGAGGCTGCAACAAAAGAACGCCGTACAAAAAATGCCGCTCATGATGGGCTACAACTCTGCGGAAGGCATAGCAATGATTGTGAATGCCGCACGTAAACTGTCTTTGTACAATGAGGATCTGGCGCGTCTGATACCGCGAAATTTAGATTTAGGCGCCGGCAATACACCGGACACACAGCAGCTGGCACAAAAACTGCGCGACTTTTATTTGCATGGCAAACAACTGGACAAGACTTTGCTCAACGAGCTAACTAACCTACTGACTGACTATCACTTTGCCATCGACATGCAGCAGGCTGCCAAGTATCATGCACAGCATCAGACACAATCACCATTGTACTTTTATCACTTTGACTATGTTGGGCAGTTGAATATGTACAAGCAACTGTTTCAGATGAGCAAATTGAAGGGTGCCTGTCATGGCGATGAACTCTTCTATCTGTTCCAGATGGCGGGCAATGAGCAGCAACCTGCCGCTGAACGAGATTTACTCATGATTCGACGTTTGTGTAAGTTATGGGGTAATTTTAGCAAGTATGGCAATCCCACCGCCAAGGGACAACAATTGCCTGTTGTCGATTGCGAATGGGCGCCGGTTATGAAACAGCCGCACGCCACTGATTCGGCATTTGTGCTTGACTATTTGCACATTGCTGACGACTGCCAAATGCTGCAGAATCCCGATCAGGAACGTATGCAATTCTGGCGTGACATCTATGAGACACATCAAGCTTCGGACTACTCCAAAGTTAGTGCGAAGCTCTAAGTGCTCTGTAAGTAAAAAGTAATTTAAAAAGAATTTTAAAAAGTATTAAATGGACATGTTTTAAAATACACTTCAGATCGATTTACAATAATTATTGAGTTTGTTTAGCTTTTTATTCGAGTATGCCAAATCTACTTAATACTTTTGTATTGCCAAAAATATAAATTGAATTTCAAAATAAAATTTTTAGTAGCTTCAATCGAAAAATGTAAAATTTATGTAATATATATTGGTTTTGTATAAGTAAAATAATCCAAATTATAATGCTTCACATTTTTAAAATATTCTGCCATGTTTTGAAATTCACAACCAAACTCGAGTTGAATTTGTTTCACAAAACTTTAACAGATTGAATTCAATTGGACTTTTGATTTTGTATTTATAAATTTAATACTGGAGTAGGAAAAAATAAATTCGATCGAATTGAAATTTATATACAATCAGCCAATAAACGAAATAAAGTCGACTCTAACGATAGTATCAGCCTTTCCGACAATTTTCTCTAATATTTATTTGTCAAAAAGTTGATACTTTCTTTAAAGTCGACATTATTTCGTTTATTGGTTAGGCTGAATATAAATTGTAAGTTGGTACATGTGGGTCGATGTGTTCAAATACTACTAAAAAAAATATTTTTTTTTATCGAAATTATAAAATATGAAGTAGTTAATTTTAAATAAATTATTAAATTTATAAATGATTTGCATGGTTTTTGTGTGTATTTGATGATAATATAATTTATTTTTAATAAATAATTTCAACATTTACTTTAATTTTTGTTTTAATGAGCAGAAAAGACATTTTAATTTTATTTGTCGAAAAGTCACCAAATACATTTTCAAAATGCCAAATATTCATTTACAAAAATCTTGATAAATCTGTCAATTTTTAATCGATGATCTCAATTTTTTTTACCACATGATACGAAAATGTAAATCTATCAATTGATACTTCAACTTTAAAAATTCATCAATTACTTTTTATAATATTAATCAACAAACTCGAAATTTAATTTTATCATAAAAATGTATTTGGTGACTTTTCGTTCTACAACGACAACACCGAGAAAAAAAGTTCACTTTAAATTTTAAAGTTCACGCTTTCAATTTAAAGATTTAACGAATTTAAAGTGTAACACTTTAATTTAATATGTATCATATTTAAATTCAATGTATATCATTTAACTCAATTTATCTTCATGCCGGATGAACATAGTTCATAAGCACAATTTGATGAATTGTACGAATAAAAGGGATGTCGAAATGGTTAAGAATTACAACAATGATCAATAATGAGACGAGAGAGAGGTAACGCAGGCAATGGTCATACGAGCATTTTTTGTACTCTTACAAAAAACGTTAAAAATTAAAGTCACATTAAAATATAAAATTTATTTAAAATTTAATGTAAATATTTGAAATTTTAAGTTTTCAAATACGGCTGACTTTCATACATGCAAACTTTTAATTATAAAGTGTTTTGCACCGGAGTTTAAAGTGATTTTAAAGTTTTATTTTCTCGGTGTACATATTTGATATAGAGTTTCCATACAGGTGGTTTCGCTGTCAAATAAATTCAAACATTGGTTATGTGGAAATTGAAATGAAAATGATGTCAATAGACACATTTTTAAATCAATATTCTGATGTTTTCTGTCACATTTTTGGCCAGAAAAATAATTAAAATATATAAGGCGTTGGATTGCAATATATCTTGGTAAGTTTGGTTGCAAATTATCCGCGGACAGATCCAGTTTGTGTGCACTGTTTTCCCCTGTTAACTTCAATCGGAAGGAAGGAATCTCTATTAAAAATGTACCCATTAAGCAATTTAGGAGCGCTCTGAAATTGGAGTCATAAAGGAGACCAATTTTAGAGTGTTTTATGAGCCCTTTAGAAAAATGAATCTTCTTTTTTATCTCTATCTCTTTTAAGACAGTTTTCGTAGCTCTCAAAAATATTACTCATAAAAAAATCATATTTACGAGTAATTTAGGAGCCCTCATAAATAAGACTCCTAAAAGCATTAAAAATAAAATTGTTTCTGAGAGCTCAGAAAATAGACTCATAAAAGAGTCTCATTCATTAGCGTTTTAGGTGCCCCCCAAATCAAACTCATAAAATCATCCAATTTAAGAGTATTTTAGGAGCACCCAGAAAAGGGAGTCATAAAAGTATCTCATTTATGCCGGCTTTAGGAGGGACTGTTTAAATAAAATTGATAAACTTGTATTCGTTTTGAATTTGAAATCAAATAAAAATTAATAAAATATTAGTGTAAATTCAACAGACAAACCTACATATTTAATGGGTTTTTTGAAATTAATGCATTTTCTCACGGATGTCTGGACTAAGATAAACATGAACATGTACTATGTTGGATTCATTTCAGACACATTCTATATTTCTGAAGAAAGAAAATCTCCAAAAATGAAGTAATTCTCAAAATGTGAATGTTTTAAGAATATTTTAAAATGATCAAAAATACGCGGATTTTGCGCTCATTAAAGTTCAGTTTCTGTAGCTTTTTTGGGGTTTTTTTAGAGCTTAAATATGAGTGTTTTAGGAGTAATAAAAGTGTCAGAAATATGAGGGTTTTTGGGCTCATACTTAAAATGGTGCCCTCTACCCAGGGGTTGGGAGCCTTTTAGGGCTTTCTTTAAAGCCCAAATATGAGTGTTTTAGGAGTAATAAAAGTGTCAGAGATATGAGGGTTTTTGGGCTCATAAAATGGTGCTTTCTATCCAGGGGTTGGGAGCCTTTTTGTGCACTTTTTAGTGCTCAAATATGAGTGTTTTAGGTGTAATAAAAGAATCTGAAATATGAGGGTTTTTGGGCTCATAAAATGGGGCCCTCTACCCAGAAGTCGGGAGCCTTTTTGGACTCTTTTAAGTGCTCATATATGAGTGTAACACTCATAAATATGACACATTTAGGGGTCTTAAAAGACTCAAAATGTTTGATGCGTATACTCTCTGGTGTGTATTCAAACGATACGTTACGATATCGTTTGGTATGTTGGGAAGTTATTGTCGATCAAAAAATAAAAAATAAATGAAGTCAATATAAAACTAAGGTTTCTTTATGACTTAACATTTTACAGAAAACATAAAATCGGTATCATTTCAAATACATTTTGTAGTTTCATTTATTTTTAATACTTTTTTTTATTTAAATTTTGAATAACCCAGACGCTGTGGATCAATATTGTATTCAAATGCGAAATCATCGAACCCTAATTATGGAAAACCCGTTACAAAATATAGAAGGATGGATATTGAATATATGTTGCACTGTATAGTCAACATTTTTTAATAAATTCTAAAATAATTTAGCGGTTTTCAAGATCAAAGTAATTACTTTAAGAATAATTAATAAGTAATAACGATGTCATCCATTGTTAATAAATTGTGAATTGTTAAAGTATTTTTGCCATTCTAAATACCGATAGCATTACCCAACACGATTTTCCCATGAATCGCTGGTGCTGATTTTGGTCGTACTCACGACGATTGAGTACGTTCATGTATTAATAGTTTTTTTTTTCATATTAATTCAAAAGTTTTCTAAATAATTTGATGGTATTGGAAAAATTAAGTAGCATTAATTTAAATATTTCAATATTAATATTTTTAATAGTATAAATACTATTGTTTTAATAGTTTCCTCCTATAATAATAAACATGGCATAAACACATAAACAGCATGTATTTTTTTGTAATAATAATAGTTTGGCACTACAGTCTGAAGAACTTAGTCGAGCGTGTCTTATTTGTACTGAAAGTGTTTATTGCCGAATACGAACTGCGGGTGAGAGCTTTTCATAGGCAATGTTTTACTCTCGTAGGTTTGCCATTGACTGCCGAGAGGTAGCGCGGTATAGAAAAATGTTTTCTATGAAAAGATGTTGTTGGCCACAATCCAGGCCCGAGAACATGGAACCTTTCGATTCTCGCAGTCCAACTTACTAACCAGCTACCGCTGCTACACCGGTAATATAAACATTATTTTTGTAATAAACCACATTATTAAAGGCGACATTGGTAAGGGCTCAATGTATTTAATATAAATTATTTTTTTTTGTTTGCTTTAAATGTGCCAATATTAAAAATGTCGGGAAGAACAGATGCAGGGAGATTGTTCCACAAACGTATCGTGCGACTGAAGAACGATTTCTCTCTGAAATGTGTGGTTCTGGTGAGAACCGAATGGACTACGGAGGGTGGGCTTGGTTCGATGCCCGAGTAGAACGAGAGAACACACGACCTTGTGGAATCAGGCCATGTATTTCCCACTTACCATTGTAATACCTATAAAACAGACTTACACACCCTACGGTCCTTCGGTGCTCATGAGAACCAATAGAGGATTTTCATCCCCTATTAAATATGTATAGTCGAATACCATAAAATTAATAATAAAAATAAAATAAAAAACAAAATATTTATAGGTCGTTCTTATTGTAATTAAAAGAGTACATTTTATAATTTATGGTACAACATATTGTATTATCAATTTGAACTAATAGTATGCATCCAATTTTAATAGCATAAATATTTATTTTTCTATTGAAATACTATTAAATTACAATGTTTTATTGCTGGGTGTATAGAATGTCGACATGTTTTTCTAGTTTCTTTTCACTGTTATTGAAATCAGTATTCTTAAAAATTGAAGCAATGTGCGCTGCTCATTATGAATATTCAAAGCAGGAGACACTAAACACTGGAAGAGATGTGAGCATCAGCTATACTGTGAGGGATATCAATGAACTATTTATATGAAAAGTACGTGGCCAATAAATAAAGCGTTCTAAACCATTAATTAATTTATATTGTCATTGTCTTATTTCTTAAATGTGTTTGATCTCAATATATTGTATTCATTCATAGTGTTTTTGCAGGAGTCAATTCGTCTTTATTTAAATACTAATTAATAGGCTGGCAGTCATTAAGAATTGCAAGGCAGACAGTCAAAATATTTAGCAAAATATGAGCTGTGTATAATTTCCATATATCTGCTTCTACACTTCTTCACCTTCCTATAACCTGGCAATAGGTTGGACAGACAACAGGCATGTTTGTTATAAACTTCGCCTTTGTCTGCGTGGAACCTGTCTTTTTTTGTTGTTTTGAGCTTTAATACTGCTGTGTTTGCCTACCTGTTGCCCGCCTGTATCCTGCCATATATTTTGTCTGTAGAAATTTTATGAAAAGTTGAATTTTGTGTTAAATTAATTTTCGTCTAGTGGTGCTCACTGAACTTTGTACATACCATTTTTTACATTTTCTTTCAACACTTTGTATAATTAATAAAACCGCACATTTTTTAATATTGTATACAATGTTATCAAAATTTTATTGTTTTATTTCTTTTAATTATGAACGAACATCTTAAAGACAAAAGAACTACAATTAAAAAAGAAAAACTTAAGTTGATTTTAATAACTTTCGCATAAATGCTAAAAGGCTACAAGTGGCAGAGCAGGGCTCTTTCTAAACAAAATCAAGACAAATGATGACATGCTAAGAGGCAAACGAAAGCATTAAATTTTGTTATTAAAGCATAATATTAAATTTAATAATAATAATGATAATATTAATAATAATTAAAATTGCACGAAAACAGCAGCGAACTAGATAGAAAATGTTCTGCAGCAAATTGTAAAAAAAAATAATTTATAGTGAAAAGTACGATAATAAATGTTCATTCATTTAATTAAATTTAATATATATTACACACTTTATAAAGCTTATACAATTTGTTAGGTAGTTGAAATTTGTTGTTTTAATATTTTAAATACGCTAGTAACAATGCTTGTTCTTTTAGTAGATGTAAAAGAAAAACATAATACAGTATTACAAAGAATTTATATAAATTTGTATTTGGTTCTAAAATGTGTATTTATTATTATTTTGCACGCAAATTACATGTATGATTTATCCAAAAATATGTTTGTTTCATGATATATTTATATTTATTATTTAGGGTAACTTCTACTATATATAAATTGTAAATTACTGCGCGAGCAAAAGTGCTTTTAGTAAAGTTAGCGGAATAACAGAAAAGCGAAAGAAAAATAGAAAACAAAAATTTGCTAAAATAATTGTAATAGTTGAATTTAAATTTAAATTAAACAAAATGTTTAACATTTCGTTAATATTGCCTGTAGTATATCTATATATGTTACATATACAATATATAAATTTCATTTAAATTTTCTTTGCAGCAACAATTTCAAAAAAAAAAAAAAATAATATATATAATAAAATTTAATAATAATTTACTTAGCAAAAAGAATAACCAAAAAAATAAAAACTAACTAAAGAGGCAAAAAGAAAAACCGAACGAAAAATATATGTAAAATGTATTAAAAAATATATATATAATTTTTTAATAATTGCAAACGTTCAACATTTAACATTAGAGACGCTTCGATGGTGGCACCAAATGTTCGGGCAGCACATTTGGCAATTCGTTGCCCTCCACTTTGACAGTGATTAAGTGCATGGCGAGCGCAAACTCATCCGAATCGAGAAAACCATCGCCATCGATGTCGGACAATTTCCAGATTTTGCTCAACACCGAGTTGGGCAGCTTCGACTTGATAAGCTCCTGTTTGGCGGCTACGAAATGCAACGAGATTAAGATTTATTTAATATAATAAAATATTTGAGTTAAACGTATTTTTTTATACTCACTTGAGCCCGAAATTTTGCCATCGATGGGACCGAGTGCCGTGAAGATGGCATCTGTGCGTGCTTTGTCCTTGTTGCAAATCCAGTCGTGTTCGCCGCAGCCCGCATCGATGCCCTCGCCCTTCATGTAGCCGAACGGCGAGACATTGTCATCGATGACACCCTCGAAGGCGCCTCCTGCAAAGTAAGAAAAATCGTTAATTTGTAATTCAAATAATATTTTTGCATTATAGCCTAGATCTATTTCATGTAATCTACCTCCAACTAACGAGACCAACCAACACACACACTCAATTAGCTGCAATTAAAATGTGGCAACGCATTCAGTCCACTTGACTGGCGGCGGCTGCTTTTCTATAGTTTCAAACAAAACGAAAAAAAAAAAACTAGAAAATAAAAGTAGCAAAAAATTGCATTTTTTATTACATCAATTGCTCGTGCTGATTACAACAATTGATTCGCTTTGTTACTTTTGTCTGATAGCCGGCTGCGAGAATCCACTTGGGATCACCATGTCGTGGTCGTCGTCGTTGTTAAGCCTATGCCTATGAATTAAGATTTTTGCATTTTTTCTACATCTTTCGCAAATGCATATTTTAAATAAACTGTGCAAATAAATGTTTTAATGTTTTTTCCACTTTTGAATGGCGGGCCATTTACATGATAGTTTATACTTGATAAAAGCGTGATTCCAATAGTTTTTTTTACAGTAAAAAAATTAATATTAAAAAGTTCAGAATACGATAAGGCGTCCTTTCTAAATACAAAGAATCCAGATCTAAAGCCTATTCAAAGTATCCTGCTGTGACACTTATGAAAAACCTTATTGAAAATCGTATTTTGGTAATCTGATCGGTATTATCACAGAGACAACATGTTGTGTTCAGAAAACTATAAGTTGTATAAAAGGGCAATAAAATCCGTAAATGTAGAATTTTAATATTCTTTGAAAAGGGTAAGAACAGCAATCCTGATCATGCAAGCTTGAAGTCAGACAAACTTCATCAGGCACTGATATCATCCTGAACTAAATTACCACTCGGAAGATGGGCAAGTGTATCAAATTTGTTTTTTTTGTTTTAGGCTAACAAAAGTCCATTTTCATTGACATATGTCTCCTCGCTACAAAACAAGTAGACATGCAAAACAAAATACACGACCTGCAATACAAATCAGCAGAAGTAGGCTTGAAAGTAAACATCAACAGGACTAAGACCATGTCCATCAACACATCAGACCCAAACTGCTCTTTCAAAATTGGCATTACCAACATCGAACCAGTGCACAGCTTCACCAACCTGGACAGCGTGATTTAACGGTGAAGCCAAAGAAGAATAGAATAATAGAATAAATAAAGCGAAGGGAGCCTATGCTCAAATGCACAAAATCTGGAGATCCTCGTTTCTCTCCGTATCTACGAAGCTTATGACATTTGAGTCCAACGTGAAATCAGTCTTACTCTACGGGTGCGAAACTTGGCTGATAAACAACGTCTTGCTCAATAAGCTGCAAATATTTATAAATGGATGCCTGCGCCGTATTTTAAAAATATGGTGGCCAAGAACAATTGCAAATATTGAATTGATGAGAAGATGCGGACAGGATCCGGTAGCGATCCAGATTAAACGACGAAAACGGAAGTGGTTTGGTCTCACCTTACGTAAACCAACAACGGAAGTGTGCCGTCATGTGCATGAGTGGAATCCGCAGGGCAGCAGAAGACGCGGCCGCCCAAAAATATCATGGAAGAGATCTCTTGATGTGGAAATTCGTGACTCAGGAAAATGTTGGAGAGAACTTAAAAAAATCGCTCGAGATCGAAACAGATGGAGAAGTTTTGTTGAGGCCCTATGTTCCACAAGGAAATAAAGGACAAAGAAGAAGTCGATTTGAGAGCATTTTTTTTGTAGGTTTTAGCATAAAATATATGCGATGATATAATGTAAAAATAAAATATATTTTCTTCGACAAGTGTTAATGATACATAGGCGGATCTGCGGACCGATCACGTCCATTTCAATTCTTAATCGCATAGTAAACAATTTAAATTCTGAATTTTATTTCTTGAGCAAATTCAGGAAAACTGCAATTGTGATTTATACAGACGATTATTGTTGGTGGTGTCACTGAACTATAACATGTATAAAAACACAGTTTACTACGGCCAGTAAATTGAAATGCTCTCATAAATGTTAGCATTATATGAAGAATAGTTACAAAAGTGGGCGAAACGAAGGAGACAATCCACCGATTATGTCCATATTCAATAAAGTGATTTCAAAATAAAGGGTTTTTCAATAAGAGCCGCTACAAACGTTTTTTTTTAAATAAAACAAAAACGGTTTTGGATGAAATTCTGTATTCCTGTAATGATGCCATTATGTATGGAACTCGATTTATTTTGCATGGCCACCACGGGCACGCTTGCAGAAGTCCAGAAGCTGAACCCAATTTTCGACGGTTTTCAAGCATAAATCGGCCGATACTGCTGTAATTTCACGTTCGATATTCGTACGAAGTTCATCAATCGTCGATGGTTGTTGGCATAGACCATAGACTTGACGTAGCCCCACAGGAAATAGTCTAACGGCGTCAAATCGCACGACCGAAGCGGACAATCGACTGGACCATTTCGTGAGATAACACGTTCTCCAAACTTGGTTTCCAATAAATTGATTGTGGCATTCGCTGTGTGGCTTGTGGCGCCGTCCTGTTGGAACCACATGTCCTCCAAGTCCATATCATCCAATTGGGGCCAACAATATGCGGTTATCATTGAACGGTACCGATTCCCATTCACAGTAACGTGCCGGTCTTAATCATCACGGAAGAAGTACGGCCCAATGACGCCGCCGGCCCATAAACCGCACCAAACCGTAATTTTTCAGGATGCAATGATGACTCATGGAGTACGTGTGGATTGCTGTCTGACCAATAACGCATATTTTGTTTATTGACGAAGCCATTCAGCCAGAAATGAGCCTCATCGCTGAATATGATTTTTCGAATTTTTACTACCGAATTTCGGTAGTAAATTTTAAATAACTTCGACTCGTTGTTGGCTCGTATATCTTTCCATCATGAAATGGCAAACCTTACTGAAGAGAAATGTCAAAAGAGCGGCAAGAAATATGGCGTCGCTCTACTTATGTAGCGTCCCTGTTGAAAAACCCTTTATATACGCGGACAAACGGATCTCGCTAAATCGATTCAGAAGGTGACGCTGATAATGAATATTAATATAATCCATATCGATCACGCTTCCTTCTGTGTGACCCAAATTAATATCGGCGTTGTGGAATTAAAAATCACCAAATTAATTTTAATGAAAATCTTAAATTTGAGGTTTATTGGTTATTTTTATAAAAAGTAATTGATACAGTTTTAAAATTGAAATATCAATTGATAGATTCACATTTTTTTATCATTTGGTACAAATATTTAGATCATGGATCAGAAATTCACAGATATATAAAGATTTGACGTGGTTAAAGTCTTTGATATTTAATAAGAAAAGCCAATTTATAAATCGGGTGAATTGGATGAAATTGATAATTTTAATTTAACTTAAAATTTAAAGAATCAATAATGAGAATCAATCAAAAAAACAATACTTTTGTTTTTTAAATATACAAAATACCTCAATTTATTGCTATTGATGAAATTATATAGAATTTCAGTATTAAAGCATATATCACATAATACTTTCTTATCAATAACATGCCAATATAGGGTACTGCATAACTATTTACTATAGTGACTCATAAAGTCAACATGACAACGTTAGTTAAAAATAAAAATAAATTATGACAATTTTAGAATTCTTCGCAATATAACAATCAAAGTGATCGATGAATAATATAAGCAGGTAAATGAATTTGTTGACCTATAAATGTACTTAAATAATAAATTAATAAACAAATGTCTGAATAATTTAATCTACAGCTGTGCGTCCAAAACTTTTGCAACCATACAATTTTCTAAAATAAAAATATGCTCAATAAATTCTTTTTTAAATATTATAGTTCATTTCAAAATGTGTCGCCCCTTAGATTTTGCGCCCTGGGTCCGGTCATAATTGGTCTCTATGTTTAACGGTGCACTAAATTCAAAAATGTACCAACTAACTTCATTCAGCTAAATCGGATTGTCGAAACATTTGTTGGGGGAACTGCCATATTCGGTTGGCGCTGAAAATATTAGCCTATACACACTCCCAATGGTTCTAAATTTGTACTAAATTGATCTAAAACAGGTTGAAATTGGTTGTAGTCCAAACTACAAATAAATTGATCTAAAATAGTTAGAATTTGGTTGTAGTCCAAACTACAATTCTTTTAGTTTTGACAATAACAACCGACTAAGCGGTTGAGAGAACAGCATAAGTTGGTTAGCGCAACAAATCTGTATTTTGTGCGGAGGAAACCAAAGATTTCTTTCATAGGCCCATGTAATCGTTTATAATTAGGGTATTCACAGTTTCATGGTATAGGTACGACATTGTATGAATACGACAGTACGGCAACTAAACTCTGAGCACCACTTTTCTGCTTGTTCAAATATTTCGTCAAATAAATGCAGCTGATTCTTATAAATTTGGGATTTTTTCAAAATATCATTTATTTTCCTCGATTTGTAAAGAAAGACAAATAAATTTGCATTTTATATGCACTTTTAATATTCAATTTAACAATGTTTCTTCCTTTCACAAAATACGACACCAAAAAACATGTCTCAGGGTTACTCTTAAATAGAATACCTGTCGTATTTCACTTTTATAAGGGATGCAACAACAAACTGACGTTACTGTGTTATTGTATCGTATATATACTACATGGTACGAATACCATACTAAAATACGACGAACTGTGAATACACTAAATATCTTTAGCGATTCATAAATGATAGTTTTCAATATTAAAGTTTATATTAAAAGTTTTTATATTTTAAAACATAAATTATGTTTGTATTAATTATGTCCATTTATTTTTTGTATAAAATATTAATAATCTTTAAACAAATTTTAGTTTAATATTGAACATGTGTCATTTTTAATATTTTTTTATTATCATGAACTGGGCATGACATAAAATAAATATTTAACAGCTGATACTGAATAAGACTTCTTGCGAATCCACTTGAAAATGATGGAGTCATCATCGGAGCTCATTTTAACTGTGACAAAATGAATAATATTGACGTATATTACGACTAATCAAATTATGACAAGAATCAAATTTAAACAGAACTACTCAAATATCCTAAAATAACAGTACTGCACTTTTATCAAATGCAAAGTTAACGAACTCTCTTCAATTAATGTGAACAACATTTATTAAAATCGCTGAAATAGAATAACAAAAGAAACAGACTGACACATTAGTTGTTTCGAATGTATTCTATAGAATCGATCTCTCAGTTTTTCTTTTCATCAACACATGATGTATTTAGCTATTCATTTATTTAGATATTTATTTAGTTGGACACTTGACAAACAAAGAAGCCCAACATTGCTGTTGGTTACGTTTAATTTAAGTAAAATCATTTAATTTCCCTTCGTTTGCAGTACGTTAACCTTTGATTAATGAACTTGGAAGTTGTAGTAGTAGAGACAACATACTAACGGTTTGCATTTTATTTTATTTTTTGCTGTTTTTAGTATTTGTGGGTCAAACAACCGGCTGCCGCACTGACACGTTCGACAACAAGAAGATCGTGTATTCTTTTTCAAGTGTGCATAATTGCAAACATTTATTTTGGTTTTATTTAAGAGTTTTGTAATAGTTGGTTTTTGGAGAATAATGTTTGCGAAAGCGAACTTTTTACTACACTCAGAAAACAGTTTTCTTACACGGATAGAAAAGATTTGTTTGAATGTAATTAAAAAGTAATACGAAATTACCATACATGTATTAGGAATGAAGTGTAATTAAAGTATAATCGAAATTGAATTTATTTTTGTTCACGTGTAAACATTATTATATTGCCCAGCAGAATATGTGAAATTTATCATAAATATGTTACAATACCAACATAAAATTTTTAATTGCATTTGAATAAACTGTTTCTTGGCAATTAACTTGGTTAAAACTATGTTTCGAAACACAGAAAATGCTAATAAAATCTAAATACAACGTATGTTCGCCATGCTCGTCTTAATTCGATATTTTATCGACTGGCGAAGTTGGCAACGTTGTGCAGCATTTTATACCGACGCCATCGTTTGAACATATTGATGTTTAAAAACAAACAAAAAAAAAATTGGATTTAAATAAGTGTATTCTTGCAACATTCTTCTTGTATACGAAGTTGGCACTCCTTGAGCAGAATTTTCTACCTACGGTCACCGAGTTGACACTCGGTGATCGGCATTTTGTGCGTACGTGTCTCTTGTTGTTCGTTGAGAAAACGTGTTCGCATCGGTAGTAATTTTGTTATTTGTAAATTAAATAAATAAATATATAAATTGTGTTACAAAAAAGTACATAACAGAGTATAATATAGTGCAGTATATAATTTCTGAAACTAAAGTGAAAAAACCACAAAAATCTGTGTTTCTATTTTCAAACAGAATTTGGCATGTTTTTTTACAAAAGCCACCGTGAAAACCTTGCCTACGCTATGTGCTGTACTGAGGTCAACTGTAACTGTACCAACTATAAAGCGAGCCTGGATCGTCTGGTTTAGCGTCTGCTGGTGCAATTGTGCCTTCATTGATGCTGTCACTTGTACTTGCAGCTTTAAACGAATTATTTATTTATGCATCTAAAAATTTTTATATGAATTCAATTATAAATTCCAACTGTGCATGTTTAAAGATTTTTAATACAAATTAATAAAAAAACAACATTTTATTTTTATTTTATTTTCAGTATTTCTTTCCAAAAATATTTAAATATTTTTCTATGCAAACATACTACTTTTTGCACTGAAACAACTGATATGTTTCACTGTAAACATATTTGTATTCAGGTCGTTCAAAATCATGTTTTTTTTTGAACATATTTATGTTTCGGTTCAAATATTTATTTTATTTGAATGTAGTAATTATTATGTTTCCATTAGAACATACTCAATTTTAAGGGTCAACATTAAAATGTTTCCGGGATATTATATTGTAAGTCAGAGCTCATTACAACACTGTTCAAGCCTCAATACAACACTGTTTACAAATGATTTATCAGTCAATTATATATTATGTTTACATAAAATTCCAAACATACATGTTAATGCCTGCAAAATTATGTTTGGGAAAGCCCTTTTTTTTGCAGCGTGTATGTTAAGTAACATTTATTTATGTTTGGCAGGTTCAATTTTATTTATTATGGGGAAGGTATTTCATTAATAGAAGAAAATTTTCATTATTATAAGAAAAATGTTTTCTTACAATCGGGATAATTTCCTCAATATGAAGAAAAATAATTTCAATACATTGTGCAGTAATATCAAATTGAATAAATACAAATGAATTTGAAAACTAACTTGAACTGAAAGTTCTACTTAATTTGGAACCTCTACTATAAATCCAATGCTGCACACACGTTCCAAACCCAAAAATATGCCTTTCGATGTAGATCATGATCTCTCAGTGTCAGTTATGGAAGTGCCAACAGAATTTGATATTCCACATTGTAATTATCAAATTTATCTACAATAAAGTCAAACTTATTTAATAGCAAAACGTCTGACAAATGTGCGTTTCCTGCGCGTCAACTTAATTCAATGAATGAAAGAAAGATGCTGCTTGCTGCATCAGCATGAATGAAATATTTTAAAATGTTAATAAAAAAATACAGAACGTGCATTATTTAATATATATAAAAATAACTAAAAAAATAAAATAAAAAAAGTATAAAAAAGCTAGATTACAAGTAAATTCATTGAATTGTCAAGTAGGCAGAAAGTTTAAAAACAATTTTTGTGCCATTAACGCGGTGAAAAAATATAAAATAAAATGATGACGGACGACAAACACACTTTCAGACGACGTCTGTCACGGTGATGATAATACACTTGAGCCTATGATACTCGGGCACAAGTTTCGCGCCTTTTTAAGTCGCTTATATAAGTGTAAAAGTAACAGACAAATGGAAAAATGAGCTTTTTCGAAATAAAAGCAAATACAAATGCAAATTACTTAAGTTTAATAGTGAGGTAGATAGTTGCTTAGTGGGAGGTTATAATAGCGCTGATAATAAGTTGAGAAGGTTAGGAGAGGCGACATTAATACAGCTGATCATAAAAATAATTTATAGGGCAGACATGTTTTAGTACTGTAATTAATACTTTGATTAATATAGTAAAATTTAATAAAAAATAGGTTTTGTTTAAAAAAATATATTTCTACTACATTTAATTACATTTTAAGTGCATTTGTATTTAATTTTATTGATTTTACTAAACAATGTTTTAAAAATTAAAAACTATATATTTCAGATACTGAAAATGTTTTTGTTTTCTGTATTTTAAAATTTTTTGAGGTCCGTATGCAGAAATTGAACTCAAATAAACCCGAACAATGCCTTGAATACAAAGAATTTACTGATAGCACATATTTTATATTTTTACTCATATTATTCATATTTGGTACAAGTGTAAAGCAATATTTAAATGTTTGCTTTTGCCAGAATTGCAGATGATAAACGCTGCATATTTAGTTATGTTTAGAAACTTTCTATGTTCATTATCAGGAAAATATATTTGTTATACACTTTCACAAATATTTTTTAAGTAATCCCTTTTGAGAAAAAACATTATTTTTCTTGGCTTTTAAAGAAATACGGAATGCAGATTTAATATTTTGTTTAACATATTTTACTACTTTTTAAATTTTATTTATTTAAATTTAAAAAGAAAGAGTGTGGTAAAAAATAAGCACAAATGTAGTTTTTTTTGCATAACCTGAATTTGAATAAATGCAAAATGTGATAAAAATAAATGCAGATGTAGTAATAGATTTACATATATTTGGAAGTTTAAATAAAAAAAATGAACTTATTTTTAATACAAATGTACTAACATTTCGTACAAAAATACAGTAAATATTTGTAGTTGTTTTCCATGTAAAAAAAACAACTACATCAATGTAGTATAAAGTAATATATATGCTTTTGGACGTACATCAAGTATATATCTATTTATTATTGAATGGTTTTTGTTGCCCGCAGCTGTATTTAATATTTTATGAATTTAATAGAAATCTTTTAATTTTAAAGACATTTCTCTTTCTCTTTAATGCAGCACTTTTTCAGTGTATATTTTACAAATAGCACTTTAAAATATAGATAGTTTATAAGTAAGTATAACAGGTAGTTGGTTATAGGTAAGTTTATGCTATAGGTGCTAATAGATTGGAAAATTCATGCGTATGTTTTTCTTAAGACCGCGATATTTTTTCATTGAAGATAAAAGGCTTCGCAGTTCTTTTCAAAATCACATTTGCTACAATAAAAATACGCGCACCATTTTTTTTATCACCTCTTGCACAATATTTATGCAAACAAAAATTTCATGCGCGGAAATTAACAGGTAAATATTTATTGTGATCTATGATAAAAAAAAATGTAGAAATATATAAAAAAACCTGTTGCCAAGCATGTGCAGCCTCTAATTTCCATCTAGTTTCAATTAAAATACATATCGTGCCTTGCTTTAAAATTACACACTGCTGTTAAATGCTTTAAATGGGTGGCTTATAATCGAATACCTCTAATAGGTGTCGACATAAGGTTCGAAATGAAAAAAAAAAAACTATCTATAAAAGTGCCAACTTAAAAATACTTTTTGCTTTGTGTAACTAATGAAAAATTAAACAAACACCAAAAATGTTATAAATTATATTTGCTTAACTTATCATTTCGATGTTGAACAACATCGCTGAATATAACTCACTAAATAAATAGAGCATATCATGTGATAGTAGCACAAGTTCCAACAAATAGTTGTATAAGCTAAAATAAAATAAGCTATAAAATTAAAAACAAAAAATAATACTGACTTTAATTCGTACGAATCTTTAGTTATCATAGCATAAACATTAGTTAGCGGAGGGGGGTCGGTCTCTCTGTCTGTCAGTTTGTGGCAATTTGTGTGCATTTTTGCGCAGTGTTGTCTGTTAAAAGCAAAGTTCAACACAAATTAACTACAACTCATCTAAATGCAAAGCAATTAGATTTATGTTTTATTCACTTTGTAGTAATTGTATTAAGATTTATTAGGGAAAATACACAGAACAAAATTTAATGAATTTGTTTGTTACAAACTCAAGGTTCAACCAAATTATGAATAGTTTGTAATAGAAATTAATACCATACAATTTATGGTTTGACGAAATTATTTAAATTGTTCTAATTAGTAAAATATGTAAATTATTCTTTCAAGTGGTAAATATCATTGAATACTACGGAATAGTATTAATAATTTCTGAATATTACTGAGTTATTTTTCAGTTTATATGAAAATATATTTTTTTTTAAATACTATTAACTCAATAAGTGTGCAGCAGCAACACTTCTGAAGTACATAAGTCGATCAACATTTAGAATATTTGATAAAATAAAAAGAGTTCGTAAAAAACATTTCATTTCAAGTTACATTTTAACAGTTTATTTTTTTAAATTACTAATAAATTCGTAACTTTAACAAAATCATTTTGGCGAAAAATAGTGATTTCTTTTAATTTCACATTTATTATACATTTAACAAAATATAAAAAATTGTTGATTTCGTAAATTTGTATTAAATAAAAACTTTTTTTTTTACTTTTTATTTTGACTTATAACAGTTGTTTTTACTGAAATTGTTATTTTGACTAAAAAAAATAGTAAATTTGAATAAAAATTGTCATTTTGACTAAAAATTTTCATTTTGACTAAAAATTTTCATTTTGACTAAAAATTGTCATTTTGACTAAAAAATTTTATTTTTGTTATTTTAACAAAAAAAAAATCATTTTGACTAAAAAAAAAAATATGTTTGTTAATTTAACTAAAAATTATCATTTTGACTAAAAAAAATTTATTTTTGTTATTTTAACAAAAAAAAAAAACATTTTGACTAAAAAAAAAATATGTTTGTTAATTTAACTAAAAATTGTTAATTTAACTAAAAATTATCATTTTGACTAAAAATTGTCATTTTGACTAAAAAATGTAATTTTGACTAAAAATTTTCATTTTGACTAAAATTTTTTATTTTCGTTAATTTAACTAAAAATTTTCATTGTGACTAAAAAATTTTATTTTCGTTAATTTAACTAAAAAATTTGTTTTTGACTAAAAATTTTTATTTTTGTTAATTTAACTAAAAATTATCATTTTGACTACAAATTGTCATTTTGACTAAAAATTTTCATTTTGACTAAAAATTTTTATTTATGTTAATTTAACTAAAAATTATCATTTTGATTAAAAATTGTTAATTTAACTAAAAATTATCATTTTGACTAAAAATTTTCATTTTGACTAAAAATTTTTATTTTCGTTAATTTAACTAAAAATTTTCATTGTGACTAAAAATTTTTATTTTCGTTAATTTAATTAAAAAATTTCTTTTTGACTACAAATTTTTATTTTTGTTAATTTAACTAAAAATTATCATTTTGACTACAAATTGTCATTTTGACTAAAAATTTTCATTTTGACTAAAAAATTTTATTTATGTTAATTTAACTAAAAATTATCATTTTGACTAAAAATTGTTAATTTAACTAAAAATTATCATTTTGACTAAAAATTTTCATTTTGACTAAAAATTTTTATTTTCGTTAATTTAACTAAAAATTTTCATTGTGACTAAAAATTTTTATTTTCGTTAATTTAACTAAAAAATGTAATTTTTACTAAAAAATTTTATTTTCGTTAATTTAACTAAAAATTTTCATTTTGACTAAAAATTTTTATTTTTGTTAATTTAACTAAAAATTATCATTTTGACTAAAAATTGATAATTTAACTAAAAATTATCATTTTGACTATAAATTGTCATTTTGACTAAAAAATTTAATTTTGACTAAAAATTTTCATTTTGACTAAAAATTTTTATTTTCGTGAATTTAACTAAAAAATTTCATTTTGACTAAAAGTTGTTAATATGGCTATAAAATTTCATTTTGACTAACAAATTTTATTTTTGTTAATTTAACTAAAAATTGTCATTTTGGCTAAAAATTTTCATTTTGACTAAAAATTGTTATTTTGACTAAACATTGTTTATTATTTTCAATAAAAATTATTATTTGACTTTGTTTCACAATTTTTATTTGTATGAAATTAGTTGATTTGATAAAAAAAAATTGTATAGAAAAATAACTTATTTTTTCTAAACGTTGTTAGTTTGACCAAACATTGTTATTTTGACTAAAAACATTTATTTGTATAAAAATTGTTAATTTGACTAAAATTTTTCATTTTGACTAAAAATTATTAATTTGACTAAAAAAATTTCAATTGAACTAAAAGTTGTCATTTTGCCCAAAAATTGTTATTTTGACTAAAAATTGTAATTTTTACTAAAAATTGTTATTTTGAATGAAATCCTCAAATTGACTAAAAATTGTTATTTAAAAAAATTGTTATAAAAAATGTAATTTTGATTTAAAAATGTTACTAAAAAATATACAAAGCAACCCATTTATTATTAACAAATTCTTAGAAAAGTACACCAAAACTCATACAAACTAATACAGCATAATACTCTAAAATCTTATCAACTTTAGGTTTTTTTTAAAGATATCTTGTCGCTCAACAAAAAAAAAAGATAAAAGAAACAAGTCAAAAAGTATGCGCTCATAACTGCTTTAACTTGAAGCACTAACGAAATAAAGAAAATAATTGAAAAAAAAAAACCAAATCTATAAATTAAAACCTTCAACTCGAAATCATTATTAAACTCGCATTAGTTCATGTTCAAAACTGTCTCACTCACCTTTGCACTACGTCTAAAATACACTTCCCTCCTCAAAGTTAAATCAATAATAGTTGAGCATTTTTTTATTTAGTCATAATATATATGACGTACATTGTAAATATCAAACTAATTACACTATAGCAATGTGTTTGAATTCACGTACCACCCATTTATTATTACCTTTCCCAACAACTTCCTTGCACTTTGGCTGACTGACGCACACTAACCCAATGAATGAATGTCATATATTGTGTTCGCAACCTTGTTAGTTACTTTTACAGGTTTTGTTTTAGTCTTTGCTATTCTCAGACACCACACGCCGATGAAGTTGAAATGGCTTTAACTTCTATTTCTACAATTCCATTTAATTTTGCTTTAGATGTGTTTAAAATTTAACTGCATTTTGTGTACTTTTTACTTTATTACTTTGCAATTATTTAAAGTTAAAATGAGATTTTAGTTAAACTAATCGATGATGTTGATGTTTAGCTTTCGTTAGTTTCTATATGTATATTTTTTGGGAACGTTTTATTTTGGTCATGCAGGTTGCGTTTAATGCTCGTGCTACTGACATCTACAATAATACAAAAAAGTCTCTCAAGTGTGACTTTTTCCGATTCCAATTTTCGTTTTTTTTTTCCTTTTTTTTTGTTTTTGACGATGAGTCACATTTGATGCTGATGAAATGTTTTTGCTAAGAGGTGATAATAGTTTTGCCATGAATAAAACCTTTATTGAACAAGTTTTTATATGGGCAATAAGTGATTTTTATATGTCAAATATATGTCTTCAATCATATCTTTTACTTTAAAAAGAAAAAATAATGTTTGTTCACTTCAAAAATAGAGAATTAAAAAAAGAGAATTTAATTTAATATTTTTTACAAAATATAATGTCTTAAAAGCTCCAATAAATGATACTAATTTTCATTTATTAAATATCTTTATTATGACAAAAATTGTTTTATTTTAATTAAATATGCTATATTAACTAAAAATTGTTATTTTGACTAAATTATTGTTAATTTAATAAAAGAGAATTAATTTCAATATTTTTTTATAAAACGAGTTTACAGGAAATATGTCCAAGCTCTAATAAATGCTACAAAACCCTTTTATTAAAAATCGTTATTATGACAAAAATTGTTATTTTGACAAAAAATATTGTTTTTTGTAACTATTTTAACTGAAAATTTATATTTGAACTGTCTTTTTTCCAAAAAAAAAAGAATCATTTTGACAAAAACTGTTTCTATTACTAAAAATTTGTTATTATAACAAACAAATTTGTTATTATGACATACAAAATTTGTTATTTTGAATAAAATTGGCTAAATTTAATACTACAAAATTTTCTTATACTAAAAATTGTTATTATGATGTAAATTATTATATTGACAATAAATTATTATTTTGACTAAAAATTGTTAATTTAATAAAAGAGAATTAAATTTAAATTTTTTTTTTAGAAAATTGTTATTTTGAATTAAATTTACTATATTAACCAAAAATTGTTATTTTGACTAAATATTTAATTTTTTTTTAATAAATTTAATATTTTGAATAAAACATTTAATTAAAAAAAAAAAAAATTACAAAATTTAGTTTGGTCAAAAATTTACTGGGCGAAAAAAAGTGTTCTGTAGAATAATGTTTCTGAAAGAAATTTTACTATGAAATAAAATAACTAAGAAGTACACTTTTGTTTTAAAATAAGTAACAATGTTTAAAAATAGGATACATGCATTATCTGCTAATACAAAAACTCCCTTAAAATGCATGATAAGACTGCAAGCATGACTCACAATATCGTTGGCTTATAATCTGCTAAGAATTTCCAACGAATTCATTATTATTTTCTTTGCTATAATCCTAAAATGCTTATGTCATTTTGACAACTAATGAAAAATCGCTATCAGCACTACGGCAGCAACAGGATATCTTTTGTAGTTTTAAACAATTATTTTAAAAAAACCTTAAACACAATGAAAAGCGAAACTACTTTATTTAATTAATAAATTTTTTCATTTGAAATAAATAAAAGCATTAAAATTTAATACATGGCGGTGCATGTTTCGTGCGTAGAGTAGATATGTCGCTTATCAGCAACAAGTTATCAGCGGCAAATTAGGAGTAGAAAAAATACAGAATAATAAAGAAGTTACATAACACAAATATAAAATATTGCTACAAATAAATAAATGCTCTTATTTTCTTATCTCTTTGCAAAAGTATTTGAATTTGTCTGCGTGTCTCTTGCTGCTCTGGATGACTACACGACTTACTAACTAATGCTGTTTTTATTATATATATATATTTTAAAATTTTTTATATATTTTACTATTTGTGTCTGTATTTTTTTCGACTTATCAAATTTAGTGACGAACAGAGCTCTAATTTTTAATTTGCGCCAAATGGCAACTGATACAATATATGCTATACTTCAATTAGCATGAATTTAGAAAAAGAAAAATGATTTTTAGGGCAACTGCACTATTTACAAATGATTAGATTAACAGAAATTCAGAAATTCCATTTGAAAGTCAAAAGACATCAATTGTATGGCAGAAATATTATTTGATAATCAAAACACATGATTTTCCGAAATACCATTTGAAATTCAGAAATTCATTTTAAAATTCAAAAGACATCAATTGATATTCGGAAATTCCATTTGAAAGTCAAAAGACATCAATTGTAATGCAGAAATTCCATTTGAAATTCAGAAGACATCAATTAAAATCAGAAATTTCATTTGAAAGTCCAAAGACATTAATTGAAATTGAAAAATTCCATTTAAAATACTAAAGACATGATTTAAAATTCAAGATTTCAATTGAAATTCAGAAATTACATTTGAAGTACAAAAAAACGTCAATTGAAATTGAGAAATTCCATTTAAAAGTCAAAAGACAGAATTTTAATGCAGAAATTTCATTTAAAATTCAAAAGACATCAATTGATATTCACAAATTCCATTTTCAATTCAAAAGACATCAATTAAAATTCAGAAATTTTAATTTGAATTACAAAAGACATCAATTATAATTCAGAAATTCCATTTAAAATTCAAAAGACATTAATTGAAATTGAAAAATTCCATTTAAAATACAAAAGACATGATTTAAAATTGAAGACTTCAATATTCGGAAATTCCATTTTAAATTCAAAAGACATCAACTGATTTTCAGAAATACCATTTGAAATTAATAAATTAATTTTAAAATTCAAAAGTCATCAATTGATATTCGGAAATTCCAATTGAAATTCATTTTTAAATTCAAAAGACATCAATTGAAATTCGGTTATTTCATTTGATATACAACAAACAACAATTGAAATTCAGAAATTCCATTTTAAATTCAAGACTTCAATACTCGGAAATTCCATTTGAAAGTCAGAATTGTAATGCAGAAATACCATTTTAAATTCAAAAGACATCAATTGAAATTCATAAATTTTATTTGAAACTCAAAAGACATCAACTGATTTTCAGAAATACCATTTGAAATTCAGAAATTCATTTTAAAATTCAATAGACATCAATTGATATTCGGAAATACCATTTGAAAATCAAAAGACATCAACTGATTTTCAGAAATACCATTTGAAATTCAGAAATTCATTTTAAAATTCAAAAGTCATCAACTGATATTCAGAACCATATATATATATGCATTATATATATATATGCATCATATATATACATATGCATATATAATATATATATGTCGAATTTTTATATACAAATTTTAGTATTTGGAGCGGCTGTGTTAAATATGATTTAGTATTAGTTTATAAGCACATAATTATATTAGCTTGTAATTTTATTTTGGCCTTGTAGGCTTATTAATTACATTGGAAATAAATAAAAAAAAAATAAAAAAAAAAATTCCATTTGAAATTCATTTTTAAATTCAAAAGACATCAATTGACATTCCGAAATTCTATTTGATATTCAACAAACAATAATTGAAATTCAGAATTGGAAATATTGCAATTTAAAATAAATGCTAAACAGTTATATCCAGAGTTTATTTTTTATAGGTACTCAATTCTTTTTGTTTTATTTTCTGCTCATATATTCTGAATTCAATTTGACTCTTTGAATTTCCTTTCTAAAATGTAATACGTAATATTCCGAATTTAAATTTGAAATATTTAAATTTAACCAGCGATTTTTTAACATATTATATTTCTTAAATAAAACCATATTAAAAACCAACTTGAAAATAAATACTGCCCCTACAAAAAATGGTACTGAAACTTTGAATTGAGCAAAAAAACTGTTTAAAAATTACAAAAAATTAAAAATAACTTTTTAATTAAAACTCAGCGTTAGACAAACGTATAACTGATCGTACTTATATATTAAACGTAACGTTTAATTGCTATGCAAATTTTATAGAAGCTTATTTATGATTTTTCTACACGCCAGAGAAGAGAACGCAAACGAACGAAGATTCGCAATCTTTGTACTTATTTTGTACTTTTAACTTTCTGCTTTATCTCTGTGCGCGTCAACTGTGCGCTTCGTCTGTCGTCTCTAAGCTTATGCTATATGGTACGCTTAAACAAATAACTTGTTTTTTACTCATGTTTCTAGCTGTTGAAATACATTCTCTTAACTGGGTCAATTGCTCGGTTACTGTAAAAGTGTACTTGGTTGCTTAAAAATGATTAGAAATTGAAATTTAAAACAAACAAAGCAGATAAAACCAAATACGTAGTGTGAGGTGGAGGCGACGAAGAGAAACTAAATTAAAAAGTCTTATGACATACTAATTATATTCAGCCACTTACCCTTCACCATCGGCTCCAACACACTGGTCTGCTCCTCCTGCGGTATCATCTCCATGAGACGCGCAATATCCTTGGCCAACATATTGTCCACAATATCGAGCAGATGCGGCTTCAGTGAATGGAACTTCGTAAAGTCCTGATGCTGCAGCACATCTTGCATTTTCTTAATATCTGGAAAATCGCCAGGCGAGATCGAATGCTCGCGCTGTATGCGATCGTAGATCTGGCCCAGATTCTTAATCAGTTCCTTCTTCTTGCTCTCCTTGCCAAACATCGAGGGCATTTCCTTGCGCAGCTCCGCGATGATGAAAGCATGCACCTTGGCAAGACGCGCGCGTTTAATTAAATCGTTGAGTTTGCGCAGCGCTGCATTGCGTGGCAGTGACTGCAGATCACGGAACAAATCTTGTTCCTCATCCTCGAATAGACGACGATTCGAGTCGAAACGCAGCGGTTGATCCCAGAAGGAGCCGATGTAGACACGCGCCACCTCAGGAGTTTGCAATACCTTGCCGAGGGACCACATGAGTGCGCCATATACACGCATCAGCTGCTGTTGATCGATCATATCGGCCTTGTTGAGTATAATGCGTATCTTGTCATCGTGACCCTTGAGCGCCTCAATGGAGCGACGGAACTCATCGGAAATATCCAATTTATGTGCGTCGAACAGCAGTATAATGCGATCAACACGTTCTGCAAACCACTCTAAAACTCCGGTGAAATCATAACCACGATCGATGCGCTGCTTCTCGCCGGACAAAATTCCGGGGGTATCTACAATGGAGATGGCCTGCAGCACCGGCGAGCCCACCGACGAGCACTGGAAGCGATTCAGAAAAGCGTTACCGTATTTGCTGAGTGGCCGGAACTGTTTCTTGGGATCGACGACCAGTGCATTACCGGGTATAACGCCCTCCTTTTCGTCATACATCACAGCAATGAAACGATCGGTGGTGGGCTCGGGCCCAATGCGTATTCCAGGGAAATCACGTTCCAGCAGATAACGTATAAAAGTCGTCTTGCCCGTGGAGTATTGACCGACCAGCAGAATCATGGGCTTGGCATCGAAGTCGGGATCCTCCAGTTTGGGCGAATGAAAGTCATGGAACTGATAGTGCTCCTCGAGGGGTAACAATTTGCTGCGATAGATTTTCTTCAACTCACCGATGACATTTTCCACCACCTCCTGTTGATTTTTTTCGCGTTTCAAAAAGCTGAACATTTTGTAGAATTTTACGTTGGTTTCTTTTTTTCAAATTTTAGTGAAATTATTATATTTTTTTTAATTAATTGTATCTAAATTAATTTTTTATTCTGTAACGGATAATAGGATAAAAAGAAGAAAAATCAACTATTACTATTAAGGAACGTACAAAGAAATAATTGCATATGATTCACGCACGGAGAATTTATTTTTGGAAAAATTCCGTCACGATTTTTTTCTTGCTTCTGTAATTTTTTTTTGTTTTTTAATTAGCCTTCGATTATCTTTCTATTTTTGTTTTTATCACTTGTATTATACACACCCTTTAATTATTATTAATATATTTTAGGAAAAATGTCCAGTTTATTGTGAGTCGTGCAGTCAGTTTAATTTACATTTAATTTCGCGTTCCGTCGTCCAACACCACGATTCCACTGAAGCAACTCCCTCAAATGAGAGCAGAGACGTGAAAAAAAACTATCAGCGGAGTAAAAGAACAAACGTCACCTGACAGTTGATCTGACAGACAGCAGTGTTGCCGTTTAAAGAAAGGGGAAGATTTTTATTTGAACCAAAAATAAAAATGGAATTTATTAAATGCTATCATGGTTGAAGTATACACAGGTTAGTTCATCTAGACAGATAGTTGGCAAACAGAATGTTGAGAATGTCAAGAAAAAAATATTGAAAATAAAACAATTAATTGTCATTTAAAAATTTATTTAAAGGTTATGTTTTTTGCACTTAATTTTCACTATTTTATTAAAATTTCACTAAACAATTTAACTATTTTACATTCTAAACACACGATGGTTCATTTATCGCATTGCAACTTACACAAATGTCGAAAAACAAAACAATATATAAAACTTTTCATAAGTTTCGAGCCATTTGATTGGTTCAATCCGTACGGAAATTGCGATTTTCTATCATTTTTGGCCCCTTATATTGGGCACAACAATTTATTATAATGGGCTCGAAAAATCGAGACACGGTTAATATGTGATACGATTAATTAATCGTATCGCACAATTGTGCGTTCGATGAATTAAGCTTACGATGAATTGTTTGGTTTCAGTTAAAATAAAGAAATGGCAACACTGTTCGCGAAGTGATTGGGTCACCTCGTAGTGCAAAAGTGACACATTTCGAAAATTGTCGAGATTTTTATGGAATAAAAATTGAAGAACTTAACATATAAAACAAGAATGTCTTTATTTTTGTTGACGAATTTGAGAGCAAACGTTTTTTTATTTAAATTATTGTTTTAATAAATAATTTAATTACTGTTGATATTTTGAAATGCTTGTATTATATTTGATAACACTTCGAATTTAAATTAGAACTACACCATTTTTAATTGTAACGGGAGCTTTCCTTTTGAAAAATTCAAAATTCAAATTTTTTTTTACATTTCAAATTTAGAAACTTTCAAATAAATTAAGATTTTTAATTTAAAATTGAGAAAATTTCGATTGAAATTGATATTTTCATATGAAATTGGGAATATACGCAATTGAATTTTTCATGTTTTGTAAGTTTAGGTTGAATGGAGGGCACTCCCCGTTGTCCAATTACGTCAATATATAGCCGCTGCCACCCAATTAAACACGTATTCAAAAATTCATATTTAGAAGTTGTTCTTTCTTCAGTTATTACTTGGTAACCATGAGTTCGTTGTTCACTTGAAATATTGAAATACAGACTGAATATTGTTTTCTTTTTAAACAAAACCAAGTTTTAGATAAATATCATTCACGCGAAGGAAATATAGTCTATTGTTGTAATAAATAAGTTATTTACAATTTATTATTTCTTGCGTATAGTAGGTATAATATATATAAATTTGTATAAAAAGTTACTATTTGTTTTAAAGATAATAATATTAGTTTAACATTCTACTGTCTTGTCTGCACTACTTTTAAATACTGTATTAAAAATTCGCCCATATCAACGCCTATATAGAAGGCCCAGTCCAAATTGGCGCGCGTATTATCCGCAGTTCCCTGCGACTGCGCCTGCAGTAGATCATTGAGCGAATCCGTCGTCATCAGCGCATTGCCATGACTACCATGACTGATAAATGAGGAGCGCAGAAAATTCATAATACGTTGGTTTGTGTAGCTCATATCCTGTAACGAGAAACACAGCAGTTTAATTAAATATACCTCAAATGCTGATTTCAAAACGCACCTCCTCGATATCATCATTTTCCTTAGTTATGCGCACATAAATCAAGGTCTTGTCATCGCGATCCACTGAAATCTCCACTTTATCCGTCGGATAGACAAAGGACAACTTGTCCCAGTGCGCCTCCATAACGGCGAAAACGGCCGACGTTAGAAACACATATGCCTTGCGCAGCTGATCCTGCACCACCAATGTCACTTCATTGTAGAACAGTATCTGATCGGAGGCGAGAATGCCGGGCAACAGTTTCCAGATGCGATACGCCGACGGATCGACGGCTACATTACGCGATACGCTCGGTGCACGCTGCAGCGGCATCGCATTAAAGCCCACCGTATGCAACATGCCTTGACCCGCGAGCGCCACCAACTCCGCAGCGCCACTCAGCGGTTTTGTGAAGGCGCCGACCAGTCCCTTGCCCATGCCGGTCACCACCTGAACAGCAGTGCGCGCCTCCAGAGTGTGGCGTGCAATGCCGCCCACCGCGCCGAGGATGCTGATGCCCAGACCAGTGGCGCCCTGCGTCAGCCCTTGTGCAAAGCCCTGCGGACGTGAACGTCGCAAAGCCTCTGTGCGCTGTATATGCTCCGAGTCGAGCGACAAACGATCCAGATTGCGCGCAACAGACGAAGCCAACTTGGTTACAGAATTTACAGTGCCCGCGGTTACATTGCGCAGCAACGAGGCCGATCCTTGCGTTACGCCCACAATAAAACCCCAGGGGCCGCGAAAGAGACCGCGTACCGGCATCGAGACGAAATCACGCAACCCATGGGAGAATGAACGCGCCAAACCGCTGGGACTGCCGAGTATTTCGAGAGAGCCCACAACCCAACCGGCGCCAAAAATAGCACCCGACAGATAATGCATACCCAGTGACTGACCGAAGCGCAGCGGCACCGTTAGTATCTGTTGACGCTCGTAGGCACCGAACGAGAGCGGCGAATGATCGAGTGCAATATACAAACGCACCGACGTGTGCACGGAGAGTAGAATGTGCAGCGGTTGTATGCGGAAGGACTGCAGCTTGAAGGGCTCCGAAATACAAATCGCCTGTGCGGCGACATCGCGCGGCAGCAACACTTCACCGGCGCTCAAAGTCAAACGTTCGAACTCGCGACTCGGATGGTAGACACAATTTCGGGGTGCCAATTCGACGAGCGCATCGAGCAGATCATTCAAGTAGGCATCTTCAATGTAGGCGCGTATGGGACTAATGTTGAGTTCCATGGCGCGTATTTGCATTTCGTCGTCGTAGAAATTCGCAATAAAACGCACCATCGGAACACGTTCAGAGTTCGCGATACATTTGCGCCACTCATCGTACATGCGATCCAAGTAATGTGCTTGTGGTAAGTTCGTCACGGTTCGCTGGTACAGATCTTGGGCACACAGCACCACAGGGAAGTCATAGTTACCATTGGAGTAGAGCTGATTGTCGATCTGTAAATTGCTGAAGTGCATTTGTAGTTGACGCTGATCATTGTCGTCGTCGAAGGCGAGCATAAAGTCATCGACATAGAGCGCGAATATCTCCGTCTTCATGTAGTCTTGTTCTTTGGCATCTGTGTAAATACTAACATTTAATTCTTTGATGAAACAGCGTAGCTTTAGTTGCATTTTGGTGTCACAATCATTGCTAAAGTGTTTGCAGTTGGGCATTGGTACAGCTGAAATTGCCGACAGCTGGGTGGATGATGTGCAGCTGTGCATGGAGGTGATGGAATGGTCAATGTCCTCGGTGGGATCGAGTGTGGCGGGTGGAGGTGGTGTCAAGAAACGCGAACGCAAATCCTTTACAGAAAATTCCATTTGCTGTGTGAAAAATGGGAATGGTTAAGATAAAGCAATGAGTTCTCAAAAGTTGAATATATGAAAAAGATGCAGAAATAAATTTCAAAAGTTTCTTTGAAGGTCTAGCTGATTTGAATACATAATCGGAATTAAAGTTCTCGATATTGGAACATAAAATTAGTGGATTTAAGATGTGTTTAGAAAGGTGTAAACCATTAGTACTCTAAAACAGATAGTTATTCCAAGAAATTAGGCATTTTAATGTTTCTTTAAATTTTGACCTAACTTCCATATATATTAGACCTAGTCGGAATAAACATTCTCGATTTTGAAACTTTAGATTAGATGGTTTAAGATTTATTTAGAAAGGCGTACAAAATAAGTCTTCAAAAGCAGATAGGTATTCTAAGAAAATAGGCTTCTTTGAAATATGAGCTTACATCAATACAAATTAAAAATTATCGGAATTAACATTTTCGATTTCCAAACATTAGATTAGTATATTTAAGATGCATTAAGAAAGGCGTAAAAAATAAGTCCTCCGAAGCAAATAGATAATCCGAGATGTTAAGGATTTCAATGCTTCTTTGAAACTTGAGCTAACTTCCTACATATTAAACCTAATAGTAATTAACATTTACATTTAAGATTAGTGTGTTTAAGATGTAAAAATGAACACCAACAGCAGAAGGTATTCCTAAAAATTAGGCGTTTCAATGTTTCTTTGAAACTTCAGTTAACATCCGTACATATTAAACAGTGTCGTAATTAACATTATCGATTTCGAAACTTTAGATTAATAGGTTTAAGATGTATTTAGAAAAGCGTACAAAATGTGTCCTTAAAAGCAGAAGAATACTCCGAGATGTTAGAGATTTCAATACTTCTTTGAAACTTGAGCTAACTTCCGTACATATTAAACCTAATCGGAATTAACAATAACGATTTCGAAACTTTAGGGTTTAAGATGTATTAAGAAAGGCGCACAAAATGAATCTTCAAAAGCAGATAGGTATTCTGAGAAATTAGGCTTATCTGAAACATGAACTAACATCGGTACAAATTAAACATTATCGGAATTAACAATCTTGATTTCCAAACATTAGATTAGTATATTTAAGATGTATTTAGAAATGAGTCCTCCAAAGTATCCGAGATATTAGGGCTTAGGTTTCAAAGAAGCATTGAATTCTTTGAAACCTAAGCTAACATCCATAAATATTAAACTTAATCGGAATTGACATTCTTGATTTTGAAACGTAGGATGTACTTAGAAAGGCGTAAAAATGAGACCGAGAAATTCGATATTGCAATGTTTCTTTGAAACCTAAGCTAACTATCACACATATTTGACACACTCGGAATTATCATTCTTGATTTCGAAACTTTAGAAAGTCTAGAAAATCCGGGCATAGTTGGAAATTAGGAGTATTTTTTTTTAATCTTCTTGATCTTCCCTAAATATTAATGACATATTACAAATAAAACAATGTACCTGCGAAAAATAGTAAATGGACACACGTATAATTTTATGATTATCACAGATGCTAAGCTTGACATCACCATGTTGTGGTATGTGCAGAAACTTTTCCCATGTTTTGTCCGTGCGTATAGGTTTCGACCATTTGATGATGTTTTTGTTTAACTTGTCTAAAATATATAAATATTACATTTTCCGTACTTAGCAATTCTTAGACACACATACCATTTTTCAATGCTATAGTCAAATTGCATTGGGTCGACTCAACATCCGGAAAGTTCGCATACATCTCAGGCGGTGTATAATAACATTTACTATAGGCGGGCAACTCCTGATGCCACACAAAATGTTTTCCCTCATAATCGGACGTTGGACTGGTGACTTTAGAATTTTCTGCGGCGCTCGTTTGTGCCACCAACAATTGCAAATCCGTTTGATTGTCCAGCCACAGTGCCGGCGTTGTATCCTCGAAGACGTTAAGATAATAAATACCCGCTTTTTCGATCAGTGTTACAGCTAATGCTATGCTCTCATTGCCGTTTTGTACGCTAAAGCATTTGCGTGTAAATTGCATGGTCAAAGGTATTGGTATCGAGATGTCGGACTCTTCACAGATTTTGAAGCATACAAAACTCACGAAAGCAGTATCGCTGGAACGCATTGCTTGGTGAGCATGCAGATCGTAAAAACTGTCGATTGTGATGCCGATACTAAACAAAAAATATAGCAAAATATGGTGTTAAAAACAAAAAAAAAACGTTTACAAGAAAGAATAACATTTTCCAGAAGACACTTTGATGATGCTCTATTCGAATATTTCAGGTTTTATCAGGGAAGAATTGTGAAAATGTTGTTATTTCTCGGAAGAGTTAGTTGTACGGTAGCAATGATCTAAATACCTTTCGGAGAAGATTTATCGGAGAAGACTTATCGAGGATGAATTGACGAATACGAATAAGTTCTAGATCAATCTGAAAACTGTAATTTCAATTCAAATATTTTATGGAGAACTTGTGTAAAAGAGTTGCTTTTCGGAAGAATTTTACGAAATGAAGTGGATGCTTTTTTTAGAAAAGACATGTAGGAGGATAATTGTCGGAAAAGAGTGAGACGGAAAAGAGTGAGACAAATAGTTTTGATTTTTCTGGGGAAAGAATTTGTGTGAAAGCAATGCTTCTCGCAAATGTTGTAAGTTGCAAATGATGTGGATGTATTTTAGAAGAAATCGTGTCGGGTAAGAGTTGTCGGAATAGAATATGTCCTAATTCAATTCCATTCAGTTGTAATTTAATTATAGGTGCTGACAATCCTTGGGAAGAGATTCACAATTGACCTCTAGATCACCAAGTGGAACTGATGGTACTGCCCTCACACACTCTGCTTAACCTAACATAACTAGGAATAATATGTCAAAAAGAGAAATGCATGGAAAAAATGTATCCCAAAAAATGTATCCCAAAAAACAATTCCCCTCTTACCAATTTTTCGTCGACTTTACGGGCAAGAGATTTTTCTTGCACACGCGCACATCCAACGCCTTAACTTCACTGCGGCTCGAGGACTCCTTGTGATCCAGCGTAAACGGCAGCACACAAAGCTTAGTGTTTGTGAAATTCGTCACCGAATACTTGGAGCGCAGTATAAAGATTTTTCGTTCGTTTTCAATTTTAAAATCGAGCACCAACTTAAGCACCTGATCCGTGCTAAGTATCACAATCTCTGAGCTTATGTTCTCCTGTGCCACATAGAATTTATCAACGGCCTCTGCACTGGTCTCTTTAAAATAAATGGGCAGCGAAGAGATCCAATTTTCGCCATGTCCTATCTCCACAACAAAAGCGCTCGTAATGGCAAACATCATCTCAATGCAATTCGATTCGATGGTCATGTGCTCGTTGTGATTATGGTTGCGCACACGTACCGTGATCCCGGTGGCATTAATGAACATGCCCCAAGGCGCTACCTCCAGACAAAGTGAGCAGGAGAATTCGCGTGTCGGTGCGCATTTGTAGACGATACTCGTTTTGGTGCCCTGATAAGAGAGCCGTTTGATGCGCAACTCCTCCTCGTCCTGCACGGGCCATTTGGAGCGCTGCCCCTTGGCCATTTCATGTAGCGCATACTCGATGTTCCATTTTTGTTCGTCATACCAAAAGAACTCATTCCAGTTGATGGATTTCAGCGAGAGCATATAGTCGCGCTGTGACTTGGCGCCAAGTGGAAAGCTGTTTCGGAACGATGACGGGTTTTATTAAAAAAAAATATATATTATTCAATGAAATTGTTTTACTTGTAATCGAATTTGATCGTGTGCTCTGTAAGATGTGTGGCTGGGACATTCAGTAGTTGGCGCCCGCCCTCAGCCGCCACGGTCAGCTGCTCCAAGGTGCTGCTTTCCTCGGCATTAACAGCGCATGTGAGCGTAGAGTAAATCTCAAAGATGGGCCATATCGTAATAAGCAGCTTTTGTGGATGGAATTTATCTGTCATCAGATCACTGATGTCTTCACGTATTATGCGCACCCAGAAGCTGATGAATTCGTTTTTGTGAAATGGCACTAGCGGAGTAGTTATTATTTAAATAGCTAGTAAAAAAAGGTTGTAACAAAGCTCTAGTACCTTTAACCAACCAAGGCAGATTCCTGTTGGTTTTGAGTGGTATGTCGCCGGAACGACCTTTACCGATGCCCGTGGGAAACTTCAGTCTAATCAAAATCATTAATGGTTATAACTAGTTTTCTATTTAAATATACCGCAATACAAACCTCATAACAATATTCGAACTGCGATACACCTTTCTAAAGAACGTATCACGACTCTTCGGCTCAATCGAGTACTCGAGCAGATTCTTCTCGTCGTACTGTCGACCCTCGTGCCGTATCTCCAACCGAAACTCGTGCGGCACCATTGAGACCAGTTCGAACTGTCCCTTGATCAGCACATATATCTGTGTGGCCGATAATTTGCGCGATTTTAAAACCAGACACTTATTGCCGATGCGTATATTCTGCAGTAATATCTCGCCGTCGTATTTTAGACGCAACGGCACCGGTTGCGATGCCTCCGTCATGCGTGTCTCATCGTCTACGATAAATATGGATATCTCCTGATTGAAGTAATCGCTGCGGAATGAATACAGATTACACTCTTTCGGATGTAGCTGAATGCGTTCGGTGGTGCCGGTCTGACCGAATGACATCAAGGATTGAGTGCGATTGACAATGATGAATTTCGTTATGAATGAGTGACGCTTACGCGGCCGATTCGTTTCGAAAAACTCCTGCCAGTGCATTTTAGACGAGATCAGCGTATGCAATATGGAGGGACCCATATTGAATCGCACTCGGTCCACCACAACGTTGGCAAGTGTTGTGCGTTGCTTCTTGTTCACCTGCAGAAAGCTCTGCACATTGCTCTTATCCATCAGGTAGACTAGATTTAGGAAACCATAATCGAGACATTTAACGAAAACATTGAAATCACAGGTGAGCGTATAATTTTTCATTGTGCGCAATGCCACATAAAAGTTGAGACGCTCTACGTTGAGCACCAAAAATGTTTGACTAATCTGTGTGTTTTGGGTGAGTTTGAATTTTTTCAACATCCTCGGCAATTCAATGTTTTCGTTGGGCTGATTTAGAAACTTTATGCGGAATGTGTTGAAGCTCACGAGCAGCTGCAGCTTGGGCACACACTCCGACTGGAAGGCGGTGTCGACGCGCATACAACCGACCAACACCTTGGGATGTAGTATGAATTCGGATTCTTTGCGTTCGCCACCATTTAGTACGTCCTCTATTTTCATGCTGGTGATCTGGGAATTTAAATCAAAAATTTAAAATAAATAAAAACATTAATATTTTTTAAATACGCACCGATTGAAGTTCTTCGTCTTCCTCGCTGTTGTCGAAACACTCGCCATTCACCGAAATCAGCGACTGCAAGATGACGACGCGCCAGATGTTGGCGCATATATCGCGCTCCGGCAGTTCGATCTCCTTGGAAACCGTCTCTGAAAGCCAAAAATCACAGTAATGCATAAAGCACTCGTGTGTCTCGCTGTAGTATTCCATGCGGCACCTGATTTGTATGGGATTGGGCACCTTACAAAGTACAGAAGAATTAATAAAAAAATTCGTTAAAAATTATTTTCCAAAACTTACAGCCATTGGCACTGGATAGATGTGTATCTTGGTCATTTTTCTAGGCTGCGGGTATCGCCAGCAAATGATGCCGTAGTTCTTTTTGATGATTTGAATTTGGTAGGGGAGGGGGAGCAGCGTGTCGCTGTGCATTTCGACAAATTGAAAGGCGCCGGCTCTGGAAAATTCCAATATTCGATCGAATTGAAAATTTGAACTAGATTGCGATTCGGTATATAATAAAAACTACATTGGGGAACATGTGCACTAGTTTAGCACAAAATGTGCACTAATTGAGCACAAGTTGTGCACTAGTTGAGCACAAGTTGTGCACTAGTTGAGCACAAGTTGTGCACTAGTTGAGCACAAGTTGTGCACTAATTGAGTTGTGCACTAGTTCAGCACAAGTTGTGCATTAGTTGAGCACAAGTTGTGCACTAGTTCAGCACAAGTTGTGCACTAGTTCAGCACAAGTTGTGCATTAGTTGAGCACATGTTGTGCACTAGTTGAGCACAAGTTGTGCACAAGTTGTGCACTAGTTGAGCACAAGTTGTGCACTAGTTGAGCACACGTTCTGCACTAGTTGAGCACAAGTTGTGCACTAGTTGAGCACAAGTTGTGCACTAGTTGAGCACACGTTCTGCACAAATTAAACACAAGTTCCTTTTTAGATGCGAATATGCGGTGTGGTTTACTAGATAGCATCTTATTAAACCAAGCCCTTTTAATTGTGTTAAACATATAAAAACCAAGGTAATAATAGTTCAAATGTAGTTACCTCAAATCGTCCTGATAGAACTCATCGCGCTGTTTGAACTTTTTGCCCACACAATGCGTCGGACACTTAATCGGTATTAAGGTCGCACGCGTTGCTGCGCTGCTGCGATCGTTATCCGGCGGCCGCTGCAGCAAAAAGTTTTGCCACTCATGTGACACATAGTTACTGACCCGCTTATAGCCCTCAAAGGCATTTTGCAGCTGCTGCAGCACACGCACTCCCAAGTCCAGCTGCATAACATTAAATTTGGCATTTGCCGAGATGAGCGGCAGTGCGTGCCACGGTTCCGTAACCAAATCAGCCGCAAAACGCACCCCCACTGGATGCACAAATATCTTCAGTTGCGTCTGCATATGAAGTGAGCCAATTGAAGCGCGTGCTATCAACTTTTCGGGACGCGTTAAAAATTTTAAATTTACATTAACATCCGCGCAGCAGATGCGACACTGATATTCGGGCAAATGCAACATCTTTACATCAATGCGATGTATTTTCAGCTGTATACGATCGGCGCCAAAACATTTCTTACGCAACAAACTTAATTTGCTGGCGCGTACTATCGGCGTGGTGCGACGCAGCTCAAAGCAGGGATTTTCCAGCATTGCGGCATAAATAATAACGCAATCGCGAGATAGCTGCTCAATGTTTTCCTCGCTTATGAGCAGCACCAAAGGTTTGGCCAACTCGAGTTGAAACTCGGACAGCAACTGTTTTGTCAGCTGCGACTTGTAGGAGAAAAGTGGAGGCGGTATGCCACCATCACTTAGTTGTCCCTGCTTTGTGGTGAGCAGCGTGTCCGGAAACAGATTGACACCCTTGGGTTCGGCACTACTTATATCTGCGCCCGGAAATTTGACGACCTCGCGACGCGCCACATTTATATTCAAATCAAAGAGCGATATTTGTGTCGAACGATCGTACATGTTTTGTGTCATCATAAAACTGGGTTGCGACAGCGTCAGCGAAAGCAGTGGCACACAGCTTGTAGTATGTTCTTTGTTGACATCGCCCAAATGTTTAACATCGAATAGTTTAATCAGAAAAATGCCGGCAACCAATGAAATGCTATGTGGTATATGACGTACTGGCGTCGTTGGTTGTGTCATTGGTTGAAACTGTGCCAGCGGCATCAATAAACTGGATGATGACGAGGAGATGTTGTTGCTAAGCAGTGAGGTAAAGCGTTCGTTGCTGCCGAGTCGCTTGTTGCAGTGACTGTTTGACAGCACCGACTGAAAGCCAGAGTCATTCGTTTGTAGTGGCAGCGTTAAGGACTCGTTGCATTCGTCGATTGAGTCGAAGAGCGACGTTGCGTGTGGCGTTTCGTAGTTGATGCGCTTTTGTTCCAATGAATTACGCGACAGCGTGCTGACCGAACGTGAGCTCATGGTGCTGTTGCTAGAGAGGAGGTTTATCAAGGAGCGCGATTTCTTGAGAAATGGTTGTGACTGCGTTCTGCGCGTTTGTGATGGCGGCGGCGGCGGTGCCACTGGTGCTCCACAAACGGTTTCGATAGTCCTGAAAAAGGAGATAAAAAACATTCATTAATGCTGGATTTTTTTTTTAATTCAATGATTACACTAGACAACTCGATTTTTTTTATCTCACACAATTTTTATTTAACTCGTGGATCATAATTTTGAGTTCAAAATATTGAATTTTACTTCCTATTTAAATTATGCTTATTGCATTTTAAGTTTTTTTCCTAATATGTACCCTTTTTCTTGATTAAATTCTAGCGAAAACTGCTATTTTTGAGAAACTTATATGCTACAGTTATGTCCGTCTGTACTGTTAGAATCACGATTACAGGAAAACTACAAGAGCTTGATCAATGCAACTCCGCAGTTAGATTACTTATACATTTACACTGTTTGGTATTGAAAATGGGCATGATCGATCGAACCCTTGTGGCCTAATCTTTCTTTTATTGTAAACAAAAACTTTAACATTTTAAAATTTTAAACAATACTTAGTTGTTGCGACACTTACTTGTTCAAGAGTTTCAAATGGATTATCATACAACTAATCAGATTTATCTGATACGTGGTCAAGGAGGCAATAAAGTCCGAAGCGCAGTTAAACTCCAGCGCCTGACCGCAAATCAACACATTATTGTAGACAATACACGGTGCATAGGTAATAATGAATGTGAACTTATTGAAGAGCTCCGAGAATTGCAACGATGGTTTGCGATTTTGATTGTTCCACTCGAAGGCGGGATTGGTGCGATGAAAATTGTTCGTTTGCTCACGCATGTGCGTCAGTATTTGCGTCCAATTGCCAGTGGCCGCCGATATATACTGGCAGGTCAGCTCATACTGACGATCCTCGACGGCCGAGCCAGGCGTACTCAGTATACCAAGCTGTGAGGCTTTTGAATAGACATCGGCGCGTATAGGATTGCGTTGCAGTGGATTCTCTAGATTTGGCGTGATTTTTATATTTTCCACCTATAGCAGAATTTAGAAAATTAGTTCATTTTATTTTTTATATTTTTATGTTATGCAACACCTTTAAAATGGCCACCGTGCAGCATGGCTTGCCGGAATTCACAGGCAAATAAAGCGTGATACCTTTGCTGTTCAAATGTATCATGGGCATCATTGCCGAAGTCATCGGCCCTTTCTTCGTCTTCAGCTTATCATTTATTTTTGGTTTTTTTCTGCAATTGTTGCAGAGCAAACACATAGGTCCTATGAACTCGGCCACTCTATCCAAATCCAGTATCACTTCAATGGCCTGCATAATGATTACGATCTCGTTTATATTGTGATTTGGCATTTTGTCTGCCTTGTCACGTTTGGCACCAATGCGCTTGAAGAAGTTCTTGACACCGACACATGTGACGATTACATTGAGAAAAGGAGCGCTCGAACTCTCGGCGATCATCTTAATGCGCAGACATTCGTTTTCGTGCCACTCGCGTTTGTCGTTCATGTCCAAATAGCGTAAGTTTAATTGTCCTACTTTGGCGGTGTATTTAGTAAAGTCCTCATGTATGTCGACCGTCGAGAGTAGATCCTCCAGCTCAAGCAGGCATTTGTTGTTCTTCAGCTCTTCGTTGCCTTCCAGTTCGAGTATAATTTTTGTGATGGTCCATTGGCAGAAGAGGGAGGTGATGAATTGTGCGGGTGGGGCTGTGACGAGAGGGATTTAGTTTACATGATATAATTAATTCATAATATTTATTTCAATTTTTTTAAACAATGCTAAGTAAATCAATCAAATCAAATGAAAAAAAAAAAAACAAAAGCAAAATACAATGAAAAAACAAATGCAAAAACAAAAATGAATAACTAAAATAAAACAAAAAGAAAGAGAAAACACAAAATGAAAAACAACTGCAAAAACCTAAAAGAGAATAAACAGATTTAAAATTAAAATATAAAAAACAAAAACAAACGACAAAAAAGAAATGAAAATAAACTAAAAAAAAACAATATTAACAGCATATACCAGATTGATTTACTAAATGCTTTATTAGCATTGCAAGAATTATAGATTTATTTTAGATATATTATCTTTTTAGAGCATTTGATTAGTGAGTTTTTGATTTAATCGATGCATTTTACGTTTCAATTTCAATCAACGAGAAGAAGCATAAGTTATGTTTCGCCAAGAAAACAATCACATATTTATTATATTCAAGCAAAGAAGCATGAATTACTTTGGCCACGAATCAAAGCTCATTCTTATGTTCTCCACGAAACGAAGCACATTATTATTTTCTCCTCGAAGCGAAGCTCATTATTATTTTCTCCACGAAACGAAGCACATTGTTATTTTCTCCTTGAAGCGAAGCACATTATTATTCTATTTACGAAACGAAGCTCATTATAATTTTCTCCACGAAGCGAAATACATTATTATTTTCTCCTCGAAGCGAAGCTCATTATTATTTTCTCCACGAAACGGAGCACATTGTTATTTTCTCCACGAAACGAACCTCATTATTATTTTCTCCACGAAAAGAAGCACATTATTATGTTTTCCACGAAACAAAGAACATTATTATTTTCTCCACCAAACGAAGCACATTATTATTTTCTCCACGAAACGAAGCACATAATTATCTTCTCTACGAAACAAAGCGAAGCTCATTATTATTCTATTTACGAAACGAAGCTCATTATTATTTTCTCCACGAAGCGAAATACATTATTATTTTCACCTCGAAGCGAAGCACATTATTATTTTCTCCACGAATCGAAGCACATTGTTATTTTCTCCTTGAAGCGAAGCACATTATTATTTTCTCCACGAAACGAAGCTCATTATTATTTTCTCCACGAAACGAAGCACATTATTATTTTCTCTACGAAACGAAGCACATTCTTATGTTCCCCACGAAACGAAGCACATTATTATTTTCTATACGAAACGAAGCACATCATAATTTTCTCCTCGAAGCGAAGCTCATTATTAATCTATTTACGAAATGAAGCTCATTATTATATTCTCCACAAAACGAACCTCATTATTATTTTCTCCATGAAACGAACCTCATTATTATTTTCTCCTCGAAGCGAAGCTCATTATTATTCTATTTACGAAACGAAGCTCATTATTATTTTATCCACGAAACGAAGCACATTATTATTTTCTCCTCGAAACGAATTATTATTTTATTTTGCTACATACCCTTTTCGGACACTTTGGATGACTCGGAATTCGTTTCCAGGTCCAGGAACTCTTTGATGCTGGCATTTTCCTCAGCTGCCGTTATAACTTGTATCGCTCTGCGGTTGTTGCTCTTAGTGCTAGTGTTAGCAGGCGATTGCAGCAGCTTGCAGATACTCAACAATAGCTCTATATTAGGCTTCATGGCTTTAACCTAAAATTAGTTTTTAACATTTCAAAATATTACCTACAAAATCTAAATCCAAAATCACACCTTCTTCGTTGATATAAATAAATGTATCGGCGTTGTGTCCGCGTGTAGCGTCAGCGTTAGAATATGTCGCCCTTTTTGGGGACACATTTGGGGATCCATTTGGGGATCGACAACACGGGTCGGTTGTTGCGCTGGCAACTTATGTGAAGCATTGTCCATGATTGGAATCTCGGGCGCCAGCGATTCGCCCGAATTATGCATGCTTAACTGCTCCGGCTCCAGACTGTCACTGCTGTCGTCCGAAAGAATATCATCGGCTACTCTTTCGGTTTTTTTCGATGCAATTGCTTTGGACTCATTCGCAAGCTTTACGCCTTTCGCGGATTTTGGCTTCTTGTCAACTTTTAAGGCAGGCGCTCCATTTTTCGGTTCTTTCGCTTTGTCTAACCTATGCGTCAAAGCCATGCTGATGGTTGTGTGTAGTGGCATAAGTAAATCATCGCAGCTGCCATCGGCGGCGCAGTTCTGAAACACTATGTCGCCAATGGTAACGGTCCAGTTGAAGGTGTCCTTGGCATTCAGCGACAGCATTGCGATTTTATGACGCATATCCGAGCGTTGTATTTGCTCGGCATTGGAGCACAGAATAAAGATACGCGGCAGCCGTATTTGCGTGTAGGCGTTGCTCAGGCGCTGCTCTTCGTTGCGCACAAAATGTTCGGCAATGCAAAGTTTACCCTGTGCCAGCTCCAAGTTGAGCACCAGATTCTTAATGAGTTGCAGCAGACGATTTTGCTGTGCTTCTTCGGTGGTATGCTGCACATGCTTGGTTGTCTCCGTGCATAGTTTCTCATCGCGTTCGGAGCTAAAGTGCACCGTCTCCTCGGGATGAGAAATTTTGCGCGTGTTGCGTTCCGAGGGCAGCGAATTGCGCGAATTGTGTCGCACGAATTGTGGTGGCAAAGTTGCGGCAACGCTGGAAGCAGCTGTTGTCGTGGCTGGTGGTGGTGCGTTCGATGATGCAGCCGCCGATGGTGCGTGGGGGTACAGTGGATGCTCTGCGTGAATAAAATAAAACAAAAAAATATTTGAAAAATACACGATTTTCAAAATTTTATTTAGTATGTGTTTTTTTCCATCTCAAAATTTCGATTAAATCAGCTATGAACTTGAAATATAAAAAAAATAAAAGCAAAACCCAAAATCAAAAATACACGGAAAAATCAAAAGCAAACATAGTTAAAAAGGTAAAACAAAATTTAAGAGCGAAAACACAAAAAAAAAACAATTATTATAAAAAACACAAAATCAAAACATAAAGTAAAAACAAAAACTTAAAATAACGAAGTCAAACGTAAGAAAAAAAATAAAATTAACAAACACAAAATCATATAAAACTATAAAAAAAACAGTAAAAAAAACCAAATAAAAAATAAAAAACAAAAACTAAACACAAAAAAAAAAATCCAAAGCAGAAAAATAGCAAAATCACAAGTCACACGCAAAAAAATAAAGCAAAATAAACAAAACAAATAAAAGTAAAACATAATTGCAGAGAGAAAAACAAATTATATGGAAAACAAAAACAATAGAAAAACACAAAGACAACGAGAAACAATTATAAAAAAAAAACACAGAAAACAAAAGCATATTTAAGATCAAAAACAAATGAAAAAATCACAAATTTTCACAAGAAAAAAACACAAAAGCAAAAAAATAAACACAAAAAATAAAAGCAAGAATAAAGTGAAAAGGGGAAATTTTTACAGTAAAAAAAACTAAATCTAAATGCAAAACTAAAACAATGAGAAATAAAAATACAATTTAGAAAAATGAAATACGAAAAAGAAAAACCAAAAACAAAAGAGAAACAAAAAAATCACAAAAGAAAAAACAAAAAAGAGATAATTCACACTAAAATCAAAAACTAAAAGACAAACAGTACAAACAAAAGTAAAAAAACACAAAAAGCAAAAACAAAAGCATATTTAAGACGAAAAACAACAGAAAAAATCACAAAGGACAAATACAAACCACAATTAAAACAAAATAAGAAAATCACACGAGAACAAAAAAAACGGGAAACAATTTCTATTTGAAATTAATATCAACAGTTTTACTCTATTTAAAATGAAAAATCGCAACTTCATTTGAAATTTAGTTAATTTCAAATGAAATATTGCAATTTCGTTTAGCATTTAAACAATATCAGTTAGAAAATGGTGTAGTATATATGTTTAAACATTTTATATCATAAATGGATGTCCATAGTAATCATTTCGCAGAGTAGTATTATTAAGTATCATAAAACAAGAAAAATACCTTTTTCCATCTCTAAATCCACATCTTCTTGACAGCTCAGAAACTCCAACAGCTGCGCGCTCACATACAGCTTATATTTCTCCACCCACAGCGCCATCACCAAATGTATACCGCCGCCGGCATCGTCGAAAATGTGCTCAGTGTGCTTCTTGCCGCGCGGAAACTGTGCCTGCCACTCCAGCCACTTGTTGTAGTTGTTGTGCAGCTTCGGCGTTGTGCTGATCAACTCATGACGCTGCACGACATGATGCCGCAGCTTCAGCAACTCGGCGTGCAGCGATTTAACGCAGGCATTCCAAATGCTATAGGTGCGATAGCAACGCGCGACCAGACGCAGTTTTACCAACTGCGCATGCAGTCGACAGGCATCTGTGCTTTGTTGCAGGGCAGTCGACGGCTTCAGTTGCTGCGTCAGCTGCCACAGCAGCAGCGGTTGATATTTTTGCAAACACTTTGTCAGTTTCATGGCGTGCAGCAGCTCGCAGCGCGTAAAATCCAAATCAAGTTGCTCACAAGTCACATCCAACTTTTGCTCGGCGACATTGTCGGGCGGCCAGTGATGCGGCTGCAGCAGTCGACAATAGCTGAGCTGCGCCTTTGGTATGCACAGCAGTTTGGTAACGCTGTGCGTCGCATTGCGCACCAGCGCAATATGAAAGTTTTTCAACTGCACCCGATAGTTTTGGTAGCAGGCCTGCAAAAGCTCACGCGGCTTATCGGGCAGTTGACACGTTGTGTGCACCAGGCGATCGGGTTGCAGCGGCTTCGTCAGCTCGCCATGCAGCAGCTCCAGATGCACTTGAAAATGTGGCAATGACTGTTTGAGATTGCGCGACATTCCGTGCGGCGTCTTATGGGCGCCAGCAGCATCTGTTGTGGAAGTTTTAGGTTCATTAAACGCATAGAGTTCGCAGTTAATACGTTTTAGCTCAAATCGAAAAATGCACGTGGGAATGTGTTGCATTAGCGCATCGTAATCTTCCATCAGCGGCGGATGTAGTTTCGGCACAGTACCAGCACTAGCAGCAGTACCACCAGCGGTATTTGTATCAGTACTAAGCGGTTGTTTGGCCACGTGGTTTTTGGCCGACTGTTTAGCAGTATTGCCGTGCTTCGCGGCTCCTACAGTTGATTCGCCTACCTTGTTGCCTGCTGCAGTATATGCTGGGTAATCGTAAGAATCTATAAAAGCTTTAATGATTTTTGTAACCTGTACAAATTCTTGATTGTAGCGAAATGTTACGCCTGCGCTGAGTAGGCGATACTGCACATGCAGATCGGTACCACATGGATTCGACGATGATTGAGCGCCGGATGGTGGTGGTGGCGGCGGTACCACCAGACTGAGAATATTTTCGTCAGAGGCGTTGCTAAGCTGCTGTCTGTACTCGACCAAATCGAAGGCGAGTATGGGGCTGCGATAGAGTAGATACTCGTCGGTGATGTGTGTCGAGTACTCTTCGTAGTTGGTGCCGCCCCAGGATTTAGCTGTGGGAGGGCATTGCTCGTCGAAGAGGCTTTTGTCCATAAAAGAGTAACCGTATTCGTACTGCAATGAAATAAATAAATGAAAAAGTTCATAAATGATATAAATTCAGAACTTAAAAAAATCATTAATGAAAAATACATAAATGAAAAATTCATAAATGAAAAAATTCATAAATGAAAAAAAAACTCATAAATGAAAAATTCATAAATGAAAAAAAATCATAAATGAAAAATTCATAAATTTAAAAAAATTATAAATGAAAAATACATAAATGAAAAATTCATAAATGAAAAATTCATAAATGAAAAAATTCATAAATGAAAAAATTCATGAATGATAAAAAATCATAAATGAAAAGAAAAAAATAATCATAAATGATAAAAAATCATAAATGAAAAATTCATAAATAAAAAAATTCACAAATGAAAAATTCTTAAATGAAAATTCATAAATGAAAAATACATAAATTAAAAATTCATAAATGAAAAATACATAAATTAAAAATTCATAAATAAAAAATTCATAAATGAAAAATTAATAAATGAAAAAATTCAGAAATTAAAAAAATCATTAATTAAAAATACATAAATGAAAAAACTCATAAATGAAAAAAAATTCATAAATGAAAAATTCATAAATAAAAAATTCACAAAAGAAAAATTCCTAAATGAAAATTCATAAATGAAAAATACATAAATGAAAAATTCATAAATGAAAAATTCATAAAAAAAATTCATAAATGAAAAATTCATAAATGAAAAAATTCAGAAATTAAAAAATCATTAATGAAAAATACATAAATGAAAAATTCATAAATGAAAAAAATCATAAATGAAAAAAATTCATAAATGAAAAATTCATAAATAAAAAATACATAAATGAAAAATTCATAAATGAAAAATTCATAAATGAAAAAAATTCATGAATGATAAAAAATCATAAATGAAAAGAAAAAAATAATCATAAATGATAAAAATTCATAAATGAAAAGTTAATAACAGAAAAACAGTTCATGTATGACAAAAAATATTTATATATATAAAAAAAAATAATTAAAAAAACACATAAAATAGATATTTAAATAATTTATAAATTTAAAAAAGCATAAATGATGTAAAGGAAAATAAACTAAATAAATATAAAAAATAATAAAATTAATAAATTAAACTAAAAAAATAATAAATTAATTAAATAAACAAATTAATAAATTAAAAAATGAAATCACTTTTGAAATACCTACCGACTCCGTTTCCACGAATTCATTCGGATAGACCTCATCGCCTCGACAGCTGCCCATCGGCTCAATGCAAATGCTCGTCAGCCCCATTTTCATGCTCATCCAGTGGCGTTCCTTGGACGACACCATCTCATAATAGATGCCGCCCAGACTGATGCGCACAACTGGCGTATAGCGCAAACGCTTAGTGGCGCCCACAATGGAATCGCTGTAAAATTCACAATTTTTCAACGTAAAATTCAGCTCCTCAACATAGACACCAACATCCATAATATGCCCCGGTGGTTCGGGTACACCAGATTCATCGTCTGCACCGAATGGCTCAAAATTAAAACTGGGCAATAGATTCCAGGCCCATGATAAATACGAACCACCTGAGGTGGTGGCAGTATCCGTAGTCGCCTCCTCATCGGCATCCTCGATCGAACATTCTGTAACGGCGGCTTTTTTTTTCTTCATCAAGTCGGTTGAAAGACGTATCAGACGCATAATCATGGGAAACTGCAACGAAGAGATGTTGATGTCGAACGATTTGGTGAAGATGTTGATGCGGGTGCTGCTGTTGATGGCGACAGTGTTGGCGTTGTATTTGCGCAGTATGCGAAACTCCAAAGTGCATCTGGAAATGGAAAAAATATGATATAATTTTATTGTAAAAAAAAAAAAATTTATTCAAATAAGTTATAAATCGCCAGTTTTTTTTGAATTTATATATTTATTGATTAAGTTAGTTTTTTGCGGTATTTAAGAAATATACGGTATAAACACGAAATCGGTATATTTCTGATTTTTGAATATCGGTTTCGGTTACGATTTCAATGTTTCTTATCTCCAATGTTTGTACAAACAGTATTCAAATGGATTTCGGTTTTAAAAATAAAAACAAATTTAACAAATATCGATTTAAATTCCCATAATCGCAATAAATACATTGTACCAACCTATACAGCAGCGGCTCCTGACACACATCAATCTGACCGGCCGCATTACGTTTGTCCAGACATATCGTCAAGTCGGAAACTTGCACCAGTTTGCGCATGACAACCTTCACCGGATGCACATCCACCATGGCCGCCTGCCAGCTCTCGTCGGCCGATGCAAACGACAACAGCTGCACGTTCATCGAGATGACAATATCCTCCTCGACATATTTGAAAATAATATTGTGACAATTTAGCACAATATTGTTGATGATCTTGTTGACAATGCCAGAGCCAGCACCGGCGGATTGTTGCTCCGACGAATCTTGACGCTTCTTCTGCAGCTGCTTCTGTTTGATCGGCACCAGTTCGCCATTCGCGTCGTGCTGCGGCGATGAACCCGCCGATCCACCGGGTGCTGCCGCCTCTTCTTTATGACGCGCCTTCAGCACAAACTCTATCGTGTTGATGGTGATGCGTATTGGCTCCGATGTGATACGCGTCCAAGGCACGCGAATGTTTAGTTCATGTATATGGCCAGAGAGCAATTCAAAGGGCAACTTCAGCTCCTGTTCCAGCACATCGAGACGCAGATCGAGATTGTTAAAGGTGGCCTCGCCCTCCCACAGTGAGACCTGTGCATCTTGCGGCCGTATATTTCGCACATATTTTGCCAAATGATTAAGTATGATCGACGTTAGATATGATTCGATTTTAAACATTATTTTTCAATTGATTTTAGTTCAATTTTTTTTGCTTTGTCTATATATTCGACGACAATTCATCGCATTTTTGTTTTTTTATTTTTTTCGCTTTTTTTATTATTGTTGTTGTTTTATAATTAATATTATTATCTTAAATGTAAATTTAGTGAATGTTTATCTTGTAATTGTTTCTTTGTAGCGAAATGTTTTTTGGTTGCGGAAATTGTAAAACGAAAAATTTTGTGATTTTTTTTTTCTTTGGAATTTGATGATGTTGTCAAAAAAAATTTGAAAATGAAAACAGCTGATTGCTGTCAAGAGAGCGCGTCGCTGATTGGTTGAGGAAAGCCGGCCAAGCTCATTGTTTGTAAACAAATGGCTGTCAGTTTAAAAATTTTGTAGTTTTCCTAGCAAAGAGCATTTGATAAAGTCAATGAATGTTTTAATAATTTCTGTTGCGATAATAATGCATGGTTTCCATACTATATTTCGTTATCCCCAAATCGATATCACTCAGTGTTTTTTTTGCTATAAATTAGTAAATACAATATAATATTGTTTTATAACAAACAGACATTCAAAATAATATTCAAATTAAAACAAAAATTGAACAAACGTGCAGTAGTCATTCTGCTGCTGTTGCATTGGAAATGTCCAATTATGTAGATTTTTCTTCAAATTATGAACATTAGGAGACAGTGTCTATTACTATGATGAAGAGATTGGCCCAGAAGGAAATCACAGATGGTGCACACAGAAAAAAAGTGTGTAAATACAACTAAAATGTTAACCAATTCAATTAATTTTTAATTGAAACTCAGCTGATGTAACTTTTAGTACTATTTAATTCCATATTCGTAATAATGAGAATATATTAATTGGAGAAACTTTAATTAATTTTTTGTCATATTGATATTAAAGTTGTTATATATATTATATTTTTTATTGGGAATTTTTAAATCATTAATTAATTAATTAGTAACATCAATTAAAAATTTCATTCGATAGAAATTGAATCAATTAAATATTTTGTTAAATTAAATAAAATATTTACCGAATAGAAACATATGAAAATAAAAATAATTTAATTTAATATATAACATAAACATATAAAATAAGTATTTATACTTTTTGATATGCTTTGTAAAATTCTTTCAACCTAACGAATGTTTTACCAAAGTCAGTTTTCACAACTTCCACATGTGGGCCAATTAATTGAGTCAAACATAAAATTTGATATTCGCTTTTTAATGATTCAATATGCAACAAAATGAACATCATAAGCTGTTGGTTCAAATTCTTGTTATTAAAACCATTTAATGCTTTAATAACACAACATACACTAAATAATGCAATATCCTGTTTTAAAATATCAACGTAGAAGAAAATAATGTTAGAAGAAACTGAATGACGTCGCCGACGCACAAACAAAAAACAAAATGAAATCCAGAAGAAAAAAACAGTGTTGCAATTTAAGAAAATGAATAAATCAAAAATAACATATAAAAGTAGTTAATACTATTAAAGATTTAGTTGTATTGAAATTATATTAAATTAATTCCTTTTCATATTTTAATTAAAAATGTGTAAATACAATTAATTAATTAGTAAATACATTCATATTTTTAATTGGAATACGATTTTGTTTGCTATTAATATCAATTGTTATATATACGTACAATATTTTTTTCTGTGTGGAAATTAATATAACTGTTATGAAGGGAGACACCACAAAATTAGAACATTTTATTTGACATTTATTTGTTTTAAAATGATACAAGACACGTAAACTCCCGCAAAATCCAAAGATCTCGTTGTCCTAGGCGATAGCATGGCGCGAAATGATGTACATGCGATCGAAGTTTGCGCGTAGGCGGCTGTCGTCGTCGAATTCACTCCACAGCACCCATCAGCGAGACGATCGGCTTGAAATGATGAAACCGATGAGACGCTGGAGAAAGAGTGATGATGGGCTCCAGTGAGTATCGGACTCTCTCCGCACAGCGATTCCTCAAAAAGAGTTTATGCACAAAAGTTTGGTTTTTAATTTGTAAAATTGTTTGACAATTAATTTATCAAAATTTTAATGTCAATGTGCTCTAGCAAGCTAGAAAAGTGATATCGATTTATAGGAAAAGTTAAAACATTTGAACTTTTGCTATCACTCGCTATCACTCAATATCAACGGGGGATATCGCTTGCTATAAAAAGACTCGTTTCTTTCTAGCATTCATATTTCTGGTTTGAACTGATTTGTATTTCATCTCTGTTTAGCGAAATGGTGATGACGAGTGATAGCGAAAAATAGTATGGAAACCATGCATAAAATAAAAAAAATAATAAATAAAATAATTAAATAAGAATATTTAGTTTTAAAATAATTAAAAATAAAAATAATTAAAAAATCATTTAATCACAATTCTGATTAATCAGAATCCTGATTAATTGATTAATTCATGTTCTGATTAATCGAAAATCTTGATTAATCAGAAAATTGATTAATTAAAAATGTTGATTAATCGAATTATTTTCACAAAAATTAAATTTTTCACTAAAAATTCCATTTTCCACTAAAAAAATAAATTATTCACTAAAAATATCATTTTTTTTTTCGCTAAAAATTCAATTTTTCATTAGCAATTTAATAATTTTAATTTTCATTAAAAATTAAATTTTTCATAAAATTGAATTTTAAAATAAAAATTAAATTTTTAATTAAATTTTTTATGTTACTAAAATGTACCCGAGAAACATATTAACGAAGCTCCGTCAGACATAGATCTATAATTCGGCCATCGGCGGTACGTCTATGGTCCGTAGTAAACTGTAATATAAACGGATCCGTAAATAACTCCGTATGATTTCCGAATGAAATATTCCGTAATTCTTCCGTTTATACTCCAACGCAACGGCAACGTTATTAGTTTACTTTTTATATTTCAAATTATTTGATTTGGTGAACCAAAGTAATGAGCTCGATGGTCCTTGAGACCGAACAACCTAACAAGATAAGTAAATAATATATAAATAATATATGTATCCAGAAAACGGAACGTTTATGGAATCGTATTCCGTATTGCTGTTCATTATAGGGCACCGTTAACTTACCGTTCTTTTCATGGTAACAATATTTACTAAAGTTTGAATTTATTATTAAAAATTTTATTTTTCTCTAAAAAAATAACTTTTTAAAAAATCCGAAAATAAATTTTGAAATTTCACTGGCAGCACTTTCTGTTTGAAAAGTCAAAAATTAATGTTTTCCAAATATTATTTTTCATATACAAACAAAATTTTTTAGTTGTAACAATTATCTTTTAAATTATTTATTTAATTCTTTTAAATTTATTGTTTTAACAAAATTACAATGTCTATCAGAGAAGATTCCATCAAAAAAATGTCCGTGTGTTTTCCTAAACCTTTGCCGCCCATTGACATAAAAACCGTATCGGACGAAACTGGGTTTACGGCGCTGGAGAAGGTAACATTGCAGAATGCTTGGCGCGTTATAAAACGAAGATTTCGGGTACATGCGAAGAATGTCTTTCTGGAGTAAGTCTTTGGAAAGATTCTGCAATAATAATAACAAAAAAAACTGAATCCTTTGAAGCTTCTTCACGGCGAACGAGAGCATGTTAGAGCGCTTTCGCATGCAAAACGACAAATTCCACATGGAGAGCCTGCACATGCATCCGCAGTCGGTGTTGCGCATCTATGAGCGACTCATCGAGGATGGTCTGGAGAATGCGGCCATCATCAATGTCATCATGACGGATGTTGTGGGTTGGCACAAACGCTACAACGTCACAGCCGAAGAAGTTATCGTATGTATCATGCTGATTTTCAATTAAGTTTTATGTAGATATTTTAAATGGGAAACATATTTCTTATAGTTGTACACGACGGCCGTTAAAACGTATCTATTAACTGTGCTCGATTATATAAGTTCGCCGACGTTGGTGCTGGCACTGGACAAACTATGCAACCTCATTAATGATTTTCACAGTGAGCATGGTGTGGGTTTTCGCAAGCACAATACTAGCGGCAGCAATAGTCAGGAGGGGTCGAGCGAAATGTAGAACTCATAAATGGGCTTTATATAAAATTATTAGATATCGGAATTTAGGATTATACAGAAAATTTAAGTTTTTTGAAATTATCATTGTTTTATTGTTTGTTATTTAGTTTTTAATATTTTGTGTTTTTTTTTTTATTTATAATTTTTAATTTTTTTTTTTTTTTTTTTGAAATTTTAAATTCATTTTAAATTTTAAGTTAATTAAATTTGTGCTTTATTATTTTTTGAATATTTATTTTTAAAATTTCAAATTTTATTTTTTTAAAGTCTAAATTTTGTTTTCTTTGTAAAAATGTAATTCTATATATATTTTTTTTATACCATTATAGTGTTTTAAGTGAAATATTTGTATTTTATTAAACAAAACAAAATAATAAAAAAACAACATCATAACAGTATCAATTTATTTTAACCGCATTTGATTAACATTTTTTTATATATTGTCGCATATCACACACAGAAAAATCATCTTTTGGCATGGGGTTAATTGAACCAACGATTCAGTGTTGCAACCGAAATACATTTTTTGTAACCTCATGTCATTAAAAGGAACGTACCTTATTTTTCTACAACCGAAAAATTAGTCCGCGCAACTGCACGTTCGGTTGCCGTAACCTCATGATTGCATTTTTCCGAAAAGTTAGACCGCGCAACTGCACGTTCGGTTGCCGTAACCTCATGATTGCATTTTTCATTCTGCCAAAATTTGTTACGGCATTTGAGTAAGTTGGTTTATCAACAAAATAAATGACAAACGGGAACCTGATGTCTATCAGCAGTTCGGTTGCCAGTTTCTTACCAACAATTATGGATACATGCAGAAATAAATAAACGTCAAAAATTTTCACATGTCGAAAACAATAGGAAATTCATTAATTAAGTTACATTGCGAAATAAATATACAAATATTAATAAAATAATACATTTATTCAATACAAATTGCTCATTAGCTAGTGATATATAATATAAATAAAAAATATGTGAACAATGGAAATAGTTTTTTTATTTGTTTATTGGTTTATATATCTTTTCATAGTGTTTTTTTTCTGGTAGCAGGAATTAGTAGATATATTTCTAAATTGTGTGCGCGACATATTTACATACATATATAATACATAAGTTTAATACATAAATAACTTTGTTATAATAAAATTTCCATTGGAGGTTTAGAAAACCTCATACTCAACGACTAGGAGGTTGTGACAACCTCATGCTTACCAATTTGGAGGTTGTCGCAACCTCATGATCACTGATTTGAGGTTGCGATTATAAATAAATAAAATTTCCATTGGAGGTTTAGAAAACCTCATACTCACCGACTAGGAGGTTGCGACAACCTCATGCTCACCAATTTGGAGGTTGTCGCAACCTCATGATCACTTATTTGGAGGTTACCACAACCTCATGTTCACCGATTGATCACCTATTTGGAGTGTGGTACAACCTCTTTCTCAACGACTAGGAGAATGGCACAACCAAATTATGATGTTGTTGCAACTACTTTATCAGTTTTTGGTGCAACCGAATGATTCGGTAGGGCAATTTAGTTAGTTGCCGCAACAAATCAGTTCTCTGTGTGCATAGACAATTAAAAGTTAACTTAAAAAAAAATTCAGAAATTTGCTTATACGAAATTGGTCAAAAAAGTAGATTCTACTCTTAAAATTGGCTTTAAATTGTCTATGAGTTGTCTATGAGAGTACATTAGTTAAAAAAATAAACTGATCGCAGGATTATTGTTAAATCCCGGGATTTTCCGGATTTTAAATATTATTAATATATCATTTTTTAGTATTTTTTCAAAAGTATTTCAATGTTCTTATACACATTTCTTGAAAAAGTACATCTAAAAATAAATTAAAAATAGTAAACAAATAGAATATTAAAACGTCCTCATTTTAAACTAATTTATATTTTGAAGAAGGTCGAATGATTTACTATCAACTTTGCTGGCGAATGAAATCCGAGTTTCGGAATTAAAACTGAAACTGGAACCATTGTCTACAAACGAAAACTTTTTTTACATACATTTTTTAATAATAATTTTTTTAACTCTTCAGTACAAATTGCAAATATACCCCTTCTATTCAAATTTAGTCAAATTAACTTACTCATTGTCATAAATATATAATTGGATATGAAACCATCGGTTTTTTCATTAAATTAATTTACATTCAGTCGTTTAAAACAAAATGAATAAAAACAAACACAAAAAATATATATGTATTTTATAGACTCATAGCGAACATTTTGAAATACATAAAATTGTGTTTTTCCAGAAAAATGGGATCAATTTGATCTACATAATTTGTGCAGAAGGGTTAATACATTTTCACTGAAACTCACCAAACCTAAAATCATTACATTAAAACTCATCACACTAAAACTCAACATACTAAAACTAACCAAACTAAAATTCACCACACCAATAATTCTAATGGGAAAAACTACGTGGAAGAATTCTACGGGGAAAACAGTCCGAAGAAGAATTGTCTTTGAGAAAAATTGTTTTAGCGGATATTTTTTATGGTTACTACATTTATAACACCGGGAAAATTACATTTTTTTCTAAAAAAAATAAAAATTTCGTTCGAAAATATTTTGTATTCAATTTTCATAACAAAAAACAAATCGTCGTTGTAAATAGAAGTAATTGTCAACAAATACATTTATTTTTCAAAATCGATTTTTGCATTTCTTACCCCTGTTACCTTTCTATTGGAAAAGTCGTGATTTTCTATGTTGAGTTGTTTTAAAGAAAATAAATTATTAAAAATCTCTATATCCATTGTTGACCTTGACGTATGCGCAACTTTAAATTTAAATGCGCATCACTCATACGCAGCCGCACCCCCAACTATTTTTCTATGTCTCTAATGACTTCAGACAATAGTTTCTGCCATGAATATTGCATTTTTGTAAAAGCTTTTAATATTCTACATCCTAATTGCAATGCAAACAATTCACAACGACGACAAAAACAAAAAATATATTTTAAACTACAACTTAATATAAACAAAATGTATTATCGGCGCAGAGCTGCTACTGCTGTTGCTGCTACAGTGGATTACGTTGTTGCTACCTATCACTGCTGCTGTCCGTTTCAAAGCCCCGTCCGCTTTCTTAAGAAATTCAGTCGTACAGTGACTTTTGTCGTCCACGCAATGCACAGCTAGACGAAGGCAGCAACTACTGTGCTAAAAAAATAAAATATTACAAAATTTATACAAAATTTAATAAAAAAAATATTTTAGAAATAAATACCCAATTAGTAAAAACTAAAACTCATCAAAAAGAAATACTAAAAACAACTTGAAATAAATTAAATATAATATGTGATAAATTTATTTTTGGAAATTGCATTAATTAATTGACAAATTTTTGTCAAGATAACAATATAAAGTAAACTTTTACAAGAATAAAAAAACGAGTTTTTTTTTCTTAAAATGCAATAATTTCGCATGCAACGATTTATTTAAAAGAAATAAACTAATTAAATTAAAAGAAAACTCCAGTTTGCAGAATGGTTGCAATTCAAGATGAAAAGGTAAGTGTTAAATTAAAAATGTTAATTATTCTACTTTAAAGAAATTTGTAGAAAAAAATGTTATAAAACGGTTTTAAAAATCAATGCAAATTTAATATAAACTTTTAAATTTAGTCAAAGACCACATTTTTGGTGGACTTAAGGCAGTTTTAAAAAATGTTATCGTCAGATTTTCAAACAAAGGCAGAGTTTGTATTAAATTCTGCATGTTTTCTGCCCAAAATGAACAGAAAATCTGCCTCTAAAACTGTCCATTTTCTCCACATACCCAACATATGATGCGAATTTGTTAATAAAATTTCCAAATATTTTAATAATCTTCCAATACAAAATTTGTGAAATTTTTCAAGAATATTTATGCATTTTTAATCTTTCACAAAGATAAATGAAAGGAAAGATGGTATATCGCAGATTATGAAATCTAAACGTGAAGATTGTCACGTGCAGAATGTGAAATTTAAACGTGACGGGAATTGTCTACTTCAGTGGTTGAATAGAAAATAGATAGAATTTGATACAAAGTCCACATTAGTCTGCTTAAAATCTCACGTAATATTTTTTGTTTAAAAATGGGAACATTCTAATTTAAAGTGGTTATTTTAATAATTTAGATTGTATAATTAAAATTCAAAAATGCCGAGATTATGGTCAAACATTTGAATTATTCCAGTATTATTTTTGTAAAAAAAATTGGATTGCTATGAACAAATCGACGCCACTTATGAAAATAAGCACGTTTCAAATTTTTGTATGAAAATGTCCATGTAAAAAATTGAAACGTGTTTCCAAAAGGTGATTTACATAAGTTAAAATATTGTTTTTGCGAATACCCTGCAAACCATTTAACGTAAATTTTTAAATACGATATAAAAATGAGAAATTTTCCGAAAAACTTTTTTTTTAAACACCTCAACTAACATCTTTTGTTTAAAAATTGTTTTTTTAGGGAACTTTATAATTTAAAATGGTTATTTTAATAATTTAGATTTAAATTTCATAATTTAAATTTCATAATAATTAGAAAATTTTAATTATTTTTAATATAATTTTTGTAAAAAAAATTGGATGGCTAAGAACAAATCGACGTCCCTTACGAAAACAAGTACGTTTCAAATTTTTGTATGAACATTTCCATATAAAAAATTGAAACGTGCTTCCTTTCGTCAGAGGCATCAAAATGAGGATTTACATAAGTTAAAATTTTGTTTTTGCGAATACCCTGCAAACCATTTAATGCTAATTTTTAAAAACGATATAAACATGATGAATTTTCGATATAAAATTCAATGTTTTTCAAAATTGAATTGTGTGCTCTTTAACTTTCTGAACCAATAAAATTTGGTTGTCGAAAACAAAATCATTTACGATATTATCTCGATATTTATAATGACAAAATAACGATATCATTCTGTAGGTTCATTTTTTTTTATCGAAAACACAATCGTTTTTGCATCGTTATAGATGTTGAAAAATGATAATTCAGTCTATAAACGATATTATTTCGATATCGTTAAAAGATCGTTTTCTTGAAAAAAAAAAAATAATTATAAAAATTCCAAGTAAAAATTAAAAAATTATAGATTTTTTTTGAAAAGTTAATTCTTGTTAATATTGTTTTTTTTTTCCAAAATGCATTTTAAGATAAGATTAAAAAATATTCAAAAGTTTAAGGTAGGAATTATAAGATATTATATACTAGCTGGACCCGTGCACGACTCGTGCCAAGATTTTCTGAATTCAAAGATATGGAGCGATTTTATTAATATAAAAAACATTTTTTTATTATTGATATGAGGGGCCCGTGCTTAGCTGTTGAAATTTTTTTATTCGTTTTATAAATGTGGTAACCAAATAATTCTCCGCCAAAACAACTTTTCTCAAAGACAATTTTTTCTCAGACTGCGCTTCTCCGCAGAATTATTCTCAGTAGAAATCTTCCCGTAAAATCCACATAGAACGCTTTCCCGTAGAATTCTCAACGTAGAATTCATCCCGGTAGAATTGTTCCCGGTAGAATTCTTTCCCGTAGAATTCTTCCCCGTAGAGTTTTTCCCAGTAGAAGTTTTAGAGTGGTGGGTTTTAATGTAGTAAGTCTCGGTGTAGTGAGTTTAGATGTGGTGAATTTTGGAGTGGTGAGTTTAATTGTGGTTAGTTTTGGTGTGGTGAGTTTTAGTGTGGTGAGTTTTAGTGTGGTGAATTTGAGTGTGGTGAGTTTAAGTGTGGTGTTTTTAAGTGTGGTGAGTTTTAGTGTGGTCAATTATAGTGTGGTGGGTTTTAGTGTGGTGAATTTTATTGTGGTGAGTTTTAGTGTGATGAATTTTAATGTGATGAATTTTATTGTGGTGAGTTTAGTGTAGTGAATTTTAGGGTGGTGAGTTTTAGTGTGGTTAATTATAGTGCGGTGGGTTTTAGTGTGGTGAATTTTAGTGCGGTGAGTTTTAGTGTGGTAAGTTTTAGTGTATCGAAATTTGAGTGTAGTGAGTTTTAATGTGGTGAGTTTAAAAGTGGTGAATTTTAATGTGGTGAAATTTTAGTGTAGTGAGTTTTAGTGTGGTGAGTTTTAGTGTGGTGAAATTTTAGTGTGGTGAGTTTTAGTGTGTTCAATTTTAGTGTGTTGAATTTTTGTGTGGTGAGTTTTAGTGTGGTGAGTTTAAGTGTGGTGAGTTTTAGTGTGGTAAGTTTTAGTGTGGTGAGTTTTGGTATGGTGAGTTTAAATGTGGTGAGTTTTAGTGTTGTGAATTTTAGTGCGGTGAGTTTGAGTGTGGCGACTTTTGGGTATAGTGAGTTTTAGTGTGGTGAGTTTTAGTGTGATGAGTTTTAATGAGGAGAAATTTTAGTGTGGTGAGTTTTAGTGTGGTTAATTTTTGTGTGGTGAGTTTTAGTGTGGTGAAATTTTAGTGTGGTGGGTTTTAGTGTGATGAGTTTAAGTGTGGTGAGTTTTAGTGTGGTGAGTTTTAGTGTGGTGAGTTTTAGTGTGGTGAGTTTTTGTGTGGTGAGTTTTAGTGTGGTGAGTTTTAGTGTGGTGAGTTTTTAAGTGGTGAGTTTTAGTGTGGTGAGTTTTAGTGTGGTGAGTTTTAGTGTGGTGAGTTTTAGTGTGGTGAATTTTAGTGTGGTGAGTTTTAGTGTGGTGAATTATAGTGTGGTGGGTTTTAGTGTGGTTAATTTAAGGGTGAATTTTAGTGTGGTGAGTTTTAGTTTGGTTAGTTTTAGTGTGGTGAGTTTGTTTTTCTTTTTCTTTCCTTTTTTTGTTTTTCATTTAGTTTGGATTGTGGTTTTATGTGATTGGTTTTGTTTTTGTATTTTTGCTTTTGTTTTGTGTTGTGCTTTTGCTTTTTTGTTTTTATTTTTTTTTTGTATTTGAGTTTTTTGTTTCATGTTCGTTGCTGGTGAAAGTGCCGAGTTATATCGTGTTTAGGTTGCATGGGAGGTGCCACGCCTCTTTGCCCAATCCCGCCCATATATAGCCTATCTTTCCTTCCAGACCATACCGCATCTGTGGTAAAAATTTCAAGACAATCGGATCAGCCGTTTAGACGGAGAAGCGGAACAAACGTGATTGCTTTTGTTTTTGTATTTTTGCTTTTGTTTTGTGCTTTTGTTTTTTTGTTTTTAAATTTTTTTGTGTATTTGAGTTTTTTGTTTCATGTTCGTAGCTGGTGAAAGTGCCGAGTTATATCGTATTGAAAGTTTAGGTTGTATGGGAGGTGCCACGCCTCTTTGTCCAATCCCGCCCATATATAGCCTATCATTCCTTCCAGACCATACCGCATCTGTGGTAAAAATTTCAAGGAAATCGGATCAGCCGTTTAGACGGAGAAGCGGAACAAACGTACAAACGTACAAACGTACAAACGAACAAACAGATTTATTATATTAATAGGATATATATTTTTTTTTTGAGAATTAAAATTTTAAAAATAATACTTTTGAGAGATTTATAGAGAATATTTGTTTGGTAATTTTTAGTAAAATATTAATATTCTTTATTTGGGATTTTTTTTTTAAGAATATTTTAAAAATTTAGTATACATTTTGAATAAAAAAAAAGAAAAAGGGAAAATTTGTTTAAATCGTGTCGAGTGAATCTACATTTTCAGTGAGTTTTAATTATTTATTTGAGACAATTACCTATATTAAGAAATGAAAGAACAAATAAACCACGTTGCATGTTCATGTTAATTTAAGTATTTCAAAAATTCATATGATTTATATTTTTGTTCTTTTGTGTAGTATAAATTTATGATGTGATAAGCTAATAATTGACCACTGACACACAGTGTACGCAATTAGTCAATTTTGATAACCATGTTTTACACACTTCAGACCAAACACTCTAGAGTTAGTAAATCTACCAAAAATTGGTACAAGTTTTGATTTCAGTTTACGAAATACCCGCCTAATCTCTAATTGCTGATTGAATTTACGATGATTTATTATCGCTAAAAGTAGTAATTGTATCGTTGCATGAGTTGACGATCGTCAGTTGCTGCTCCCGAACACATGTGTCCAATATGGGTAGTCACGTTTTAAACGGATTGATAATTAGACTAACTATTAATGATTCAAATAGATGAGCAAAATTAAAGAATTTTAGTATTTTTATTATATTTATTTAAAATGCGAATATTTAAAAATAATTTCAAATAGTAAAAGATTCAATTGAAATGTTTTCAGTTAAATTAAACAATGTTTGCAAATAACAAAATTATAATAACTACGACAAATATAAAATGTTTTAGATATAATAAGTAAATTATGTAAATTAAAAATACAAATAATAACAAAATACTTAAAAGAATTATAATAGAGTGTCAATTTTGAACTAAATATAATCAGCGGTAAATTTGGTTTTTTTCTCTAGAACAAAAAGTTACAATTGACTCAACCATTTGAACGTTTTAATGTTTGACTAGAAACTAGACTAAAAAACTTATAGAAACTTATTGTTCTATAAGTTCGAGTAGAGCAATTTCTTATAAAATATAATAATAATAATAATAGTTTGGCACTACAGTTCTATAAGAACTTAGGCCGATTTGTACTCAAAGTGGTGGGACCTACAGTTTATTACCGAATCCGAACGGCGGGAGAGAGCTTTTCATAGGCAATGTTTTACTCTCGTAGGTTTGCCATTTACTGCCGAGAGGTAGCGCGGTATAGAAAAATGTTTCTATGAAAAGATGTTGTTAGCCCCAGTCCAGGCTTGAACCGGGGACCTTTTGGTTCGCAGTCCAACGCACTAACCACTGGGCTACCGCGGCTACTATTTAAATATTAAATGTATTAAAATAAATTTAATAACTCTAACATGTTCCAAATTTTTTCTTACCCCACACAAAGTGCTTTTGTTTTTCAGGAATATCTCGGAAATATTTCCCGCAAGCACACATATAACTGAAAGTTGTTGTGAAGTCTATAAGAGGTTATAGCATTTTCAGGAATTTTAATGCCAGAGTTTGAAAACGAGCAGAAAGTAGGTAGATTTAAATAAAAATTCAGACTTTGTCTCTTTTAAATATTTTAAAAAATACTTCTGAATTGCCCTGAGCCTGCACTAAAATTCATTCCAGAAAATAGATATGATAGATTAAAGATTATTAATGTACCATATTTTATTTGCAATAAGCATTTTTATGTTTTTCTATAATTATAATTTAAACATACACAATGTAAATCATTGTATATGTATAAATTAAGTTGCAGCAACGAAATACTTCCAAAATCAATCAAAATAAATTTAGAAATGCCTTCAATCATAATGATAAGTTTTTGATGTTTTCATTATGTTGAAAATCAATAAATTGTTTATTTATTTTTGTGAGAATTGCAACCACTACAAATCTAAATATTTAGAAATTTTAAATATTTTTGATTTGGCACAACAACGGATATTTATCAATAATTATCGCCAGCTTTGTTAATACAAATTAAATATGGATTATCTTTGAAATTTATGTAGATAATGTAGATAATAACAATAAATTTAATTTGGAGATGTTAATTTTAAATATTTTAATAATTGATTTATAAAACTTAAATCAAAAAATCAAATTTTACAATTTCTGATAGATGGGGACAATAATTGTGCTAAATAGTGAGAACATTTTAATCTATCTAATGACAGTCCCAAAATAATATATTTATACCCTACACCTATGAGGTACAGGGTATATTAACTTTGTGCATATATTGTAACGCCCCTTAGGAGGCGTGTTCGGTATGGAAAAGTATATATATTCTTGATCAGCATCACTACCCGAGTCCGTTTAGCCATGTCCGTCTGTCTGTCCGCCTTGCTGTCCGAATACAGAATTACTTGAAAAATACTGATCAGAATGCGATGAAATTTCGTCTCAATATATTTTAGCCAAAAGTAGGAACTGAGTTTGAAAATGAGCTAAATAGGTCAACGGACACGCCCACCTCCCATACAAGTCACTTTTATATAACTCTTTCGGAACTAATACTTCACAAAGTATTCAAGGTATAGTTATAAAATTTTAAACGTATCGTTAGAATTCACCTAAAAATATTAGGTCCAAAAATGGGTGTAATCCGCCCACTTTTTTTTTCATTATTTCCCGGGTTTTCATAGTGGAAATTTTATCCGCAAATTATTAAAATCAAATCTATGAAATATTAGCCTTTCAAAATTTTAAATATAGTTTTTTTTAGTTTTTTTATACTTTTGTATACATTTTTTAATTTATGGGGATATAAGACGTAAATTTCTGATATATGAATAATATTCTGAGGGTGGGGAGGTTCAGCATAATTATAAACTTTAAAATTAAGGTATGCAATTCAATATCCCACATTAATATCCCCACCAAAGGTGTAGGGTATTATAGTCGGACCCGACCGACTATAAAAATCCGCCCCATGTGACCGAACTTACCCATGTGACCTAACTTCCCAACTCGTTTTTTTATAATATTAACTCTTTTGCAAAATTGCAAACATACCACTTATATTCAAATTGGGTCAAATTGACCACTCATTGCCATAAATATATAATTGGGTATTAAATCATCGGGGTATTCATTAAATAAATTCAATCATTTGAAAAAAAAATTAATGCAAACAAGAACAAAAAATATATATTTTATACACTCACAACGAATATTTTGAAATACCTAAAAATTGGGTCATTTTGATCGAATTTATGCAGAATGGTTAAAATCAACTCAAAATAAAAAGTAAGTAATTGGTTAGGGGGACAGTCACTATTGGCTCGACAATTATTTTTCAGATAATGAATTACTTGTCAAAAAATTATTTCTTTGAGAATATTTTCCCGAATAACTCATCTCCGGATAATTTTTCTTTTACAAATATTTAATGAGATAACTCTTCCGTAGCTCATTTAATAGATAGTTTTTTTCCTGACATAATTCTTTCCCAGCGATAAAAGAGAATTGTTTTCCGTGCAATTCTTCCCAGGAATTTTTTTTTGTCGAGTCAAATATTTTATTATCGTAAAATATATTTAGTTTATGAGAACTAGAAAAATCAATAACTTCCCGGATATGATTTTCCCTGAGATTATTATTTCCCGGCAAATTATTCGACAGAAAATTCTTTCCCGATTGTCTCAAATAGAGTAAATTTTATATATTTGGATAGTTTTAATGGGAACAAGTTTGGAAAAAATCACGACAATTCTTTTTTGAGACAATTTTTTCTCGGGATAAATTATTCCCGAGACATTATTATTTTTGTAAAATTATTGTTTACAGTAAAAGTATGTATTTAGTAAATTTAATGCGAGACGGACAATTTCTCCTCAATAATTTTTTTATGAGACAATTCTTTGCTGTGAATATTGAAACCATGACAAGTATTCTTCCTCGAGAAAAATACTTTACAGAATAATTTTCCGTAACCTGTAACATCAACTAAAAAATATGTATTTCCTGGTTGGGAAATACATTAAATATTTAACTTGTTGTGCTTCGTTTTTATTTGTGGAAATATCTGAAAGCGCTTCTACTATTTTTACTATGTTTATTAGATTAGCGGATACAATCTACACAAATTGTAAATATTAAATATACAAATATTTATAAACCAAAATCACATTAGAGTTAAGTTACATTTTCCTTATTTGACTTATGAATGAATTGTATAAACATTAATAAACGATAAAATTGTTTTTTGTAGATAATTTCTATATAAATTTAAACAGTTTTCCTTTTATAGTTTCCAATATAGACATTAATACAAATTTTATATGTTGATTTAATTGAATATATTTTATTATTCTCTTAAAAGTGAAATGCATAAAAAATGCTTTTTCATTATACACGTGCCGTTCCATGTTGCGTGTCATTCATAAATGCAGCAGCTCCTATTCGCCCCTTGCGAATGCATTGAATTTCAATAAATTAAAAAGTTTATTGTTTTGATTGATGCCTAGGGTGCGGACCAAATACTGATGTTTTTGTATTGCGCCCTATGCCACCCAACAATAATCCTTATATATTATTCCAGTTAAGTATTCCAGTAGAAAGGCCTCAGATCAGAAACAATTAAGAACGTTAAGTTAAATAAAATTTTTAAATTTATTTGAATATATATGGAGTTGTACAATTCTTTTCCGAATAATTCATGGTTGAAAAACTCTTCCCTGAACAATTGTTACCTAATATAATTTTTGACGAGACAATGTTCACCAAACAATTTTTTTCCTAGAGACTAAATTTGGCCATGTTCATCTGAATGTTCAAATGACTTGAGAATTAGTTTGCTCCATACGCCATATTTAGGTGAATAAAGTATGGAATATTCTCTTTTTAAATGTGTGTTCTGTTTTTATTTATTTTTTTATTAAAAATATATTCCGTAGATATTCGTGTAGATTTTCAGAAGAATTACTATTTACTTTTTGCATTATTCTTCTCAAAACAAAATAAATGCTGTATGGAGCAAACCAATTCAAATATTTCATTATTATTTTTGAGAATTTCATAAAATAATGATTAGAACTGAATTAGAATTTGTTGAGGATGTATTGGACCTTAACAGATTCAATTTCTACTTGGTTTCTACAAACAAGTATGACGTGTCTTAAGTCATATCGGTCTTGACCACTGGTTGGGTGGTGTTATATCATATGACGTGCTATGGGTTGGTGCTGAAGTAGGTGTGTGTGCTCTAAATTTAGCACCGTGCGGACGTCACAAAATCTACAGACTGTGCGACATGATCTTGCGAAAGTAAGGAAAAGCCTAAACGATATAAATATTTTTGGCACTCTCTCTGTAATATGATTTTGTTCATATTATTTAATTGCATTTACTTCTTATTTATTGTAAATTCAATAGTTTTATGGCAGACGACACTGCCATCGTTCGTCAAACGTAAAGCATTGCTGACTGACTGCAATTTTTAGTGCATTTGTCAAATGTTTATTTTTGCATGACTGCAAATATTATTGAGATGCACTTGAATTACGATTGAATGACGGATTTGTTGTCCTTTTAAGCATTTGTTTATGCAAATTATTCGGGCTTGCTAAACGACGCTAAAATATTTTCCGACTTAGATGTTTTGCAGTTTGTCAAGTAGTTGCAACTGATGCAAATGTGAACACAACAATAATGTGTTCTGGGTTGACAGAAATGTCAGGCTTTGAATACATAATTCAGTGGTGAAGACAGTGAATTCAGCGCCGATTGTGAATTCAGTTGATAACACATTCGTTTTTATTGAACTATTATCGTTTAGTAGTTTATAGTAATTGTTTATGTTAAATTTAATAAATCAACTTAGTCATGAACGTACTTACAAAATCAAACTCATAAATACTATCCCAGGCTACCATGTCACGGAGACCTCCGATGCCTCAAAGATTTCTCGAATAGCTTCGATAAAAAGTTCAATATCGTTAAATTTTTCACTTAAAATGCAAATTTTCATTTAAAATTACATTTTTCACAAAAATTTACATTTCCACTAAAAATTCAATTTTTCACTTGAAATTCGATTTTTCACTAAAAATTCAATTTTTCATTAAAAATTAAAATTTTCACTAAAAATTAAAATTTTCACTAAAAATTAAAATTTTCACTAAAAATTAAAATTTTCACTAAAAATTCAAATTTTCACTAAAAATTCAAATTTTCACTAAAAATTCAAATTTTCACTAAAAATTCAAATTTTCACTAAAAATTCAAATTTTCACTAAAAATTCAAATTTTCACTAAAAATTCAAATTTTCACTAAAAATTCAATTTTTCACTAAAAATTCAATTTTTCACTAAAAATTCAATTTTTCACTAAAAATTCAATTTTTCACTAAAAATTCAATTTTTCACTAAAAATTCAAATTTTCACTAAAAATTCAATTTTTCACTAAAAATTCAATTTTTCACTAAAAATTCAATTTTTCACTAAAAATTCAATTTTTCACTAAAAATTCAATTTTTCACTAAAAATTCAATTTTTCACTAAAAATTCAATTTTTCACTAAAAATTCCATTTTTCACTAAATATTCAATTTTACACTAAAAATTCAATTTTTCACTAAAAATTCAATTTTTCACTAAAAATTCAATTTTTCACTAAAAATTCAATTTTTCACTAAAAATTCAATTTTTCACTAAAAATTCAATTTTTCACTAAAAATTCAATTTTTCACTAAAAATTCAATTTTTCACTAAAAATTCAATTTTTCACTAAAAATTCCATTTTTCACTAAAAATTCAATTTTACACTAAAAATTCAATTTTTCACTGAAAATTCAATTTTTCACTAAAAATTCAATTTTTCACAAAAATTCAATTGTTCACTAAAAATTCAATTTTTCACTAAAAATTCAATTTTTCACTAAAAATTCAATTTTTCACTAAAAATTCAATTTTTCACTAAAAATTCAATTTTTCACTAAAAATTCAATTTTTCACTAAAAATTCAATTTTTCACTAAAAATTCAATTTTTCACTAAAAATTCAATTTTTCACTAAAAATTCAATTTTTCACTAAAAATTCAATTTTTCACTATAAATTCAATTTTTTACTAAAAATTAAATTTTTCACCAAAAATTAAATTTTTCACTAAAAATTCAATTTTTCACTAAAAATTCAGTTTTTCACTAAAAATTCAGTTTTTCACTAAAAATTCAATTTTTCACTAAATATTCAATTTAAAATTTGAATTTTCTGTAAAAATTCAATTTGTCTCTAAAAATTAAAATTTTCACTAAAAATTTAATTTTTCACTAAAATATTTAAATTTTCACTAAAAGTTCAATTTTTCACTAAAAATTCAATTTTTCACTAAAATTCAATTTTTCACTGAAAATTCCAGTTTTCTCTTAAAATCCGATTTTTCACTATATATCAGTTTTTACTAAAAATTCAATTTGTTAGTAAAAATACACTTGTTCCAAATATTAATTTACGATTTGTTATTTGCCAGAAAAATGTTTGGCAAAATGTTTTTAAATAATCGATAGGTGCTTCAAAAACAAAGAATTAATGTCTTTACACCACTCTTTTATCTTGCACGAATAAAGAGTTATAGCAAAAAAACGAAGAAATTGGAGAAATAGAAAATCTTGTCATGCCAAAAGGGCGTATCTTTTCGTTTTTTTGCTATAACTCTTTATTGGTGTAATATAAAATAGTGATGTGAAGGCATTAATTGTTTGATTTTAAAGCACCTATCGATTGGCTTCATTATTTAAAAATATTTTGCCAAACATTTTTCTTGCAAATGATAAAAATTCAAAAAATAATTTAATATAATGATAATGATCGATAGTTGCTTTAAAAATAAACAATTAAGGCCTTTACACCCGTATATTATCTTATACCAATAAAGAGTAATGGTAAAAAATGAAAAGATTTGCCCTTTTGGCATGACAAGATTTTCAATTTAGAAGCTAGAAATATCCAACAAAACCACACACGATTTTAGCACAGCATATTTGAGGAAAAACTTATTCAAAATGTCAAATATTACACATTTGCCCCTTTGGCATGATAGTGACGATATATCACTAAAATATAGTTATAACATAATTTAGATTTTTTCACTTAAAATTAAAATTCAAATTTTCACTAAAAATTCAAATTTTCACTAAAAATTCAAATTTTCACTAAAAATTCAATTTTTCACTAAAAATTCAATTTTTCACTAAAAATTCAATTTTTCACTAAAAATTCAATTTTTCACTAAAAATTCAAATTTTCACTAAAAATTCAATTTTTCACTAAAAATTCAATTTTTCACTAAAAATTCAATTTTTCACTAAAAATTCAATTTTTCACTAAAAATTCAATTTTTCACTAAAAATTCAATTTTTCACTAAAAATTCAATTTTTCACTAAAAATTCAATTTTTCACTAAAAATTCCATTTTTCACTAAAAATTCAATTTTACACTAAAAATTCAATTTTTCACTAAAAATTCAATTTTTCACTAAAAATTCAATTTTTCACTAAAAATTCAATTTTTCACTAAAAATTCAATTTTTCACTAAAAATTCAATTTTTCACTAAAAATTCAATTTTTCACTAAAAATTCAATTTTTCACTAAAAATTCAATTTTTCACTAAAAATTCAATTTTTCACTAAAAATTCCATTTTTCACTAAAAATTCAATTTTACACTAAAAATTCAATTTTTCACTGAAAATTCAATTTTTCACTAAAAATTCAATTTTTCACAAAAATTCAATTGTTCACTAAAAATTCAATTTTTCACTAAAAATTCAATTTTTCACTAAAAATTCAATTTTTCACTAAAAATTCAATTTTTCACTAAAAATTCAATTTTTCACTAAAAATTCAATTTTTCACTAAAAATTCAATTTTTCACTAAAAATTCAATTTTTCACTAAAAATTCAATTTTTCACTAAAAATTCAATTTTTCACTAAAAATTCAATTTTTCACTAAAAATTCAATTTTTCACTATAAATTCAATTTTTTACTAAAAATTAAATTTTTCACCAAAAATTAAATTTTTCACTAAAAATTCAATTTTTCACTAAAAATTCAGTTTTTCACTAAAAATTCAGTTTTTCACTAAAAATTCAATTTTTCACTAAATATTCAATTTAAAATTTGAATTTTCTGTAAAAATTCAATTTGTCTCTAAAAATTAAAATTTTCACTAAAAATTTAATTTTTCACTAAAATATTTAAATTTTCACTAAAAGTTCAATTTTTCACTAAAAATTCAATTTTTCACTAAAATTCAATTTTTCACTGAAAATTCCAGTTTTCTCTTAAAATCCGATTTTTCACTATATATCAGTTTTTACTAAAAATTCAATTTGTTAGTAAAAATACACTTGTTCCAAATATTAATTTACGATTTGTTATTTGCCAGAAAAATGTTTGGCAAAATGTTTTTAAATAATCGATAGGTGCTTCAAAAACAAAGAATTAATGTCTTTACACCACTCTTTTATCTTGCACGAATAAAGAGTTATAGCAAAAAAACGAAGAAATTGGAGAAATAGAAAATCTTGTCATGCCAAAAGGGCGTATCTTTTCGTTTTTTTGCTATAACTCTTTATTGGTGTAATATAAAATAGTGATGTGAAGGCATTAATTGTTTGATTTTAAAGCACCTATCGATTGGCTTCATTATTTAAAAATATTTTGCCAAACATTTTTCTTGCAAATGATAAAAATTCATAAAATAATTTAATATAATGATAATGATCGATAGTTGCTTTAAAAATAAACAATTAAGGCCTTTACACCCGTATATTATCTTATACCAATAAAGAGTAATGGTAAAAAATGAAAAGATTTGCCCTTTTGGCATGACAAGATTTTCAATTTAGAAGCTAGAAATATCCAACAAAACCACACACGATTTTAGCACAGCATATTTGAGGAAAAACTTATTCAAAATGTCAAATATTACACATTTGCCCCTTTGGCATGATAGTGACGATATATCACTAAAATATAGTTATAACATAATTTAGATTTTTTCACTTAAAATTTAAATTTTCGTTAAAATTCATTTTATAACAGGTGCATTCCATACCAAAATTTCAACATGTCATTGTAGTATATTTTGAAGAATTTATTTTTATACAATGTATGCCAACTGCTGATGCAATAACAAACTTCAGATTTGATTTTACAAACCCATTAAATAAGTATTTAATTCATTAAATACTTTTAAAATCTAAACGACAAAATTTAATAAAACAATTACTATAAAAATGTATAAAACAAATGAGGCACCAAATTGGATTTTTCTCATTACAATTAAAAAATTATATATATAATTATTTAATTACTCAAATTTTATTTTTCAAAAAAAAAAACGCACGTGATGCGAATGAGAAGTGAAAAAAGAGGAAATAAATTCGCTGGCATTGTGACAAATATGCACAAAAATAAAAAAACAATTCAGATAAACAATTGAGAAACACTTGAGAAATGAAAAAGATGGGTGACTGGCGAAAAAGGAGGCTCGCATATGATTGATGAGAGCCAAGAAATTGCTAAAATTTAATTAATGTCAACAACAATTAAGCAAAATGCAATAAGAAATTAATTGAAAATTGTACGAATGCAAATGATTAAAAATAAAAATAAGAATAATACACGAAAAAAAATACTAAAAAGAGTAGAAAAATTTTTGGGAAAATGCAAAGAAAGTGCAGAGCATTAAAGTGGGAGAATTCTGTCAGTGGCGAAGAATTCGTTTTACGACATTATCGAATACCAAAGAGATTCAGTCGGTTTGCAGAATTCGCAGAAAACGGTCAAGCGAGAAAATTTCGAAAAACATTTAATTTTTAACAAATAGTGCAATACGTTAAATTAATTTAGAATTACTTGAATAATATTTCATACTTTTAATAAATAATTTAAAAATTATTGAAACTGTATTGAATGAGTTTTGAAAAGTTTTGAAATAATTTTGATCAATTCTTTATAAAAAGTGTTTTAATCATTTTGTATAATATTTTCTTAGAGCTATTATATAATAGCGATAAATAAAAAAACTGCTAAATTCTGTTTTAAGTGCGTTACTTCGGTCTTCGAATTTCGTAGCTTTATTTAAAATGGATTCGGAAAAAGTTGTACGCGCCATGGCGCGTTGGTGGCAGGTAATTGAAGTTTTTCAGTTTTTTTTTGTTTAAATTCTCTTCAAAAACACCCTCACTTTTTGTACTTCGAACCAAAACCCACATCTTGAAATCAAGTGCAAAATTCAGATATTTTTTGCGTATTATCTGCAGCGCATCTTCTTTGCCTCTGGCGCACGGCACATCACAAAACACACCCCAAAACATTTATTTTTAAACGCGCAAAAATTTATTTTATTTTTATTTTATTTATTTTTGTTTGTATTGCGCGCACTTTTAGCTGCGTTTCTGATAATTATTTTTATGTAAATGCATTTTCTTGGATGCAAAGAAATGCATTTTAAATTTGCGGCGACCATTAATTCGACGACTGTTTACGTAGCATGTGGCAGAATTGGAACTGGTGTCGGCGACAGGTTTTTAAAATAATTTTTTAATTTATTTTAATTTTAATAAGACCAGTGAAAGATCAGTGAATGACGGGAATTTTGAAAATAACTAAGAATTATTCTTACTTAAGACAAAATTTAAGCGCGGATTATTGATGTTTTTGCGTACGGGAAGAAAACAGGCAGCATTTCATACAAACTGCTTTAAAAAATGTGGATGAAATGTTTTTAAATGTTGTCCGGAGCATGCCAAATGTCTACCCGAGCCAAAATTACTAGCATATTTTCTGAATATTTCATACATATTTCCGACAAACACAGATAAACAGATAAATAGAAGATTGTGGAAAGCGTGTAGCAGATTATCAAATTTTGTGTCGTTTTTAAAGCAGATTTTCGGAATAGTTTGGGTATGAAGTCCAAATACACATTTTTATTATAAACTCTGTTTTTGGTTTCATCAAATCTGTCGGAAATAGTGGTAAAGTGATCGGTTGGTTTCATATAAATGTGGCAGTACTACACACAAAATAAATAAAATAAAAACTATTGATTTTATAGTGTTTCTTTCTGAGTGTATGACTGCTGATATACCATCTAAATAATCAACTGATTTTTATACCCTACACCTATGAGGTACAGGGTATATTAACTTTGTGCATATATTGTAACGCCCCTTAGGAGGCGTGTCCGGTATGGAAAAGTATATATATTCTTGATCAGCATCACTACCCGAGTCCGTTTAGCCATGTCCGTCTGTCTGTCTGTCTGTCTGTCTGTCCTGCTGTCTTGCTGTCCGAATACAGAATAACTTGAGAAATACTGATCAGAATGCGATGAAATTTCGTCTCAATATATTATAGCTAAAAGTAGGAACTGAGTTTGAAAATGAGCCAAATCGGTTAACGGACACGCCCACCTACCATACAAGTCACTTTTATTATCGAAAAGTATTCAAGATATAGTTATAATATTTAAAACATATTGTTATAATTCACCTAAAAATTTGTGGTCCAAAAATGGGCGTGATCCGCCCACATTTATTTTCATTATTTCCCGGATTTTCATAGTGGAAATTTGATCCGTTAATTATTAAAATCAAATCTATGAAATATTAGCCTTACAAAATTTTAAATATAGGCGTGGTCCGCCCAATTATATATTTCTAATTTTTTTTTTAGTTTTTTTACTTTTATATCAATTTTTCAATTTATGGGGATATAAGACGTAAATTTTCTGATATGTGAATAATTTTCTGAGAGTGGGGAGGTTCAGCATAATTAAAAACTTTAAAATTAAGGTATGCAATTAAATATCCCACATTAATATCCCCACCAAAGGTGTAGGGTATTCCATAGTCGGGCCCGCCATATGTGACCGAACTTACCCATGTGACCTAACTTTCCCAACTCGTTTAATTTGCAATCATTTTTTCGACATTTTCAACTATATTTGGAAATGTTTTGGGTTTCGAAATTTTATTTTTCAACGAAAGTAGAACATTTCAACGATTTAATTTTCGACATCTATTTATTTACGAAATCCGTACAATTCAACTAATCATTTTCGACATTTATTTTTGGACATTATTTGATTTCGACAAATTTTGCATTTTTCTACATTTTCTTCTAATATTTTTAGTTTCAAAATGTTAAATTTCGATTTATCGTAGCCGACAGACCCTTCATATTTCCAAATTGATTTTTCAAAAAAAAAATGAAAATGTTCACTAAAAATTAAAAAGTTCACTAAAAGTTCAATTTTGACCGAAAATAATGATTTTACTAAAAAATATTTTTTTTTTTATAAAAAATACTATTTTTACAAAAAAAAAACTTTTACTAAAAATTCAAATTTCACTAACAATTAAATTTTAACTATAACTTAAATATTTCACTGCAAATTCAATTTTTCATTAAAAATTTAATTGTTCACTATAAATTCTATTTATCGCTAATAATATATATTATAAATTATGAAAAATAATATTACTGCGTTTCTTAAAAATATCTTAAATCCACTATCAGTCAATCTAACTAAATACGACAATTTTACAAATAATCATTGTAAAGTGTCAAAAGCCAAATATTAAAATATTGAAATTCTAATTAAATTAATCAAGCATTTTTCTGCTGTCAAACGGTCGAACCATTTAATAAACAAATTATTCAACCAACAACTTATATAAATTATTTAATTAAATTTAGTTTTTCTATATGACATTTTTGTAAATAAATAAAATTTTCCACTCGAATTAGTTTTTCATAAGAATTGAACCCAAAATCGCGTATTAAACGACGCGATAATTTCCGTAAGAGTTTGGCAAATGATTGTGGCGCCTTCGAGACACTGACGCGCATTGCCCGAAGCACGTGTAGAACGCAAAAGTATTTGCTATAAATAAAAAGTAGTTGCAGGAAATCACACTGCACCGAGGGACTGACTGAATGAAGACTGAAGAGAGATCATTTTATTTTGAGACAGAAATTTCGCACTTTGTTAACGACGATAACATTGAACTTGTTGGCTGTCGTAATTGTTGTTTTTTTTTTCAGTGAAATTAAAGTAATTTGTAATATTTTTTATTTAACTTTTTATGTTTGCTATTCTGAACTTTAGACTGTCAGCCAGGAGGAGGCCGATCCAAATGCGCGCAATCCGATGCTTTACGATCCGCTGCAGGACGGCGTGGTCAGGAACTCGAAGAAGATGCAGTATGTGGCGGCTTTAGTGGGTGAGAATTATTTTTCAGATATATAAAAATCTAAACTAATGATTTTTTTTTATTTATTATGTAAGTTTAAAGAAATATTTTAAATTATATTAAAACATATTATTAAATTCGTTTTAGAAAAATTTGAATTTTAAAAATAAGTTTTCAGCAATTTTTAATTTTTTTAATAAAATTTTTAAAATTTGAAATATTGTGCGAAAATTTAGATTTTGATAGAAAAGTTAAATGTTGAGTAAAAAGTTGAATTTTGATTGAAATGTTAAATTTAGACTGAGAAGTAAAATTTTGAGTGAAAAGTTAAATTTTTAGTGAAAAATTAAATTTTGAGTGAAAATTTATACTTTGAGTGAAAAATTAAATTTTGAGTAAATATTATATTTTGAGTGAGATGTTAAATGTTGAGTGAAAAGTTAAATTTTGATAAAAAATTTAAATTATGAGTGAAAATTGAAATTTTTAGTACAAATTGAAATTTTGGAATATTGAGTGAGAAGTAAATTTTTTATTAAAATGTTTAATATGAGTTCAAATTTAAATTTTGAGTAAAACTTAAATTTTGAGTGAAAAGTTAAATTTTGATTGAAAAGTTAAATTTTGCGTGAAAAGTTTAATTTTTAGTTAAAAGTTAAATTTTGAGTGAAAAGTTAAATTTTGAGTTAAAAGTTAAATTTTGATTGAAAAGTTAAATTTTTAGTGAAAAGTTAAATTTTTAGTTAAAATTTAAATTATGAGTGAAAAGTTAAATTTTGAGTGAAAAGTTAAATTTTTAGTTAAAAGTGAAAAGTGAAATTTTGAGTGAAAAGTTAAATTTTTAGTTAAAAGTTAATTTTTGATTGAAAAGTTAAATTTTTAGTGAAAAGTTAAATTTTTAGTTAAAATTTAAATTTTGATTGAAAAGTTAAATTTTGAGTGAAAAGTTAAATTTTGATAAAAACTTTAAATTATGAGTAAAAATTGAAATTTTTAGTACAAATTGAAATTTTGGAATATTGAGTGAAAAGTAAATTTTTTATTAAAAAGTTAAATATGAGTTCAAATTTAAATTTTGAGTAAAACTTAAATTTGATAAAAAAAGTTAAATTTTGAGTAAAAAGTTAATTTTTGATTGAAAAGTTAAATTTTGTGTGAAAAGTTAAATTTTGATTGAAAAGTTAAATTTTGAGTGAAAAGTTTAATTTTTAGTTAAAAGTTAAATTTTGAGTGAAAAGTTAAATTTTTAGTTAAAAGTTCAATTAAGAGTGAAAAGTTAAATTTTGAGTGAAACGTTAAATTTTTAGTTAAAAGTTCAATTATGAGAGAAATGTTAAATTTTGTGTGAAAAGTAATATTTTTAGTTAAAAGTTAAATTATGAGTGAAAAGTTGAATTTTGAGTGAAAAGTTAAATTTTTAGTTAAAAGTTAAATTTTTAGTTAAAAGGTAAATTATAAGTGAAATTTAAATTTTGATAAAAAAGTGTAATTTTGATTGAAAAGTTAAAGTTTGAGTGAAAAGTTAAATTTTTAGTGAAAAGTACATTTTGAGTGATAATTAAACTTACGAGTGGAAACTTAATTTTTTGATTGAAAATATAAATGTTGAATTAAAAATTTTAAATTTGAGTGAAAATTTTATTTTGAGTGAACTTTATTTGACTGAGAGTGAACATTTTGTATGTTTTTAGTGAAAATGTTTACTAAAATTTAAATTTTAATTAATATGAAAATTTAAATTTTTAGTGAAAATTTATATTTAAGAGAAAAATTGTAATTTAGAATTTAGGGAAAATATAAATTTGTGTGACAATTTTGTTTTTTTTTTTATTGTGAATTTTTGATTTTAAATGAAATAGGATTTTGAGTCACAGTTTTGTAAATTTAATATATTGAGTAATATACAAAAATTATGAGTGAAAATGTGAATTTAAATTAAAAAAAATTCGACTGACATTTTTTATTTTTGTGAACATTTTAGTTTTGACTTCAAGTTTAAATTTAATACTAAAAATTTAGAATTTTAAATGATTATTTGAATTAAAAGAAAAAGAGATTTGAGTGCAAATTTATGTTTTGGGATAAATTTTAAATTTGTATAAAACATTTGAATAATAAGTTCATATTTTGGTTTTGCATTAAAATTTAAATTTTATTCTGAAAATTTAAAATTTTGAATAACTATTTGAATTTTAAAAAAGAGATTCGTGTGACTTTTTGAGTGAACATTCCAGATTTTGTTGAACATTTGAATAATGATTAAAAATTGTGTTTTTGACTTAAATTAAAATTTTTAAATAAAGTTAAAATTTAAATATAAAGAAGAGGAGACAGAGCTCAAATTTTAGTTTATGGAAAAATTTGATTTCAAAAAGTATAATTTAAAATTTTTGATTTTCAAATTAGAAATTATTATGTTTTAAATATTGAAATAACTTAAATTTAAAAATGATAAATGATAATTTGAAAATTTGAAATAATTCCATTTTTTATAAATAATATTTGTATTATTGACAAATCCAAATGTTATAATTGCAGTCTGTCTGGGTGCCGTAGCTGCCGGTACCGCTCTCGCCTGGACCTCGCCAGTGCTGCCACAAATCAGCAGCAATAACGATGAAACTTCAACAAATAGCACAAATTCTACAATGCCATCCGAAGGGTTACAATTAACAATGCAACAACGTAAGTTATAATGGTTATTGTAGATAAAAATTGAGTAAATAAATTTGTAAAATTGGTCTAAAAAAATGTGTATATCTTAGTAGAAATATACCCTATTAGGGAAAACATGATGATGGTCAGATCATTTGGTCATATAACTGATCGGTTTAAAATATGCTAAAAATACATTGATCAGTTTATGATCGAATTCTACTACAAACAGAAAAAATTCGCTCAAATCCCATTAAAATTGGTCAATAGGACAATTATTGATTTAATAGTATACAAAAAATAAATCTTTTCAATGGCAATGTCATGGTATTTTCTAGTATTTAATGGTATTTTCCAATTAAAATAGTATTTTATTCTGTTGACAATTTTTAATAGTAAAAAACTATTATTTGTATTAAACTATTAAACTATTATTTGTCTGGGTGTAGGGTCACTGGTTTGTAGAGTTCAACATAGGTATATTAAAATTTAAATATTTAACTTCTTAAAATAAGGACTGCGTCGAATAAAATTGTCCGCTAAAAAATGAAAAAATCTAGTAATCGATTTTTTATAGAATAAAATATTTTATTTTGCAAATAATTTTTATTTAAAAAAAAATAAAAAAAACCAGAAATTAATATTTTAATAAAAAGTTTTAATTTTTCCGGAACCCCATCCATTAATGTTGTAATGGTAGTGTCCGACACCCTCACAGCTGCTGAAGACCACTTTCTTTTAAAGTCTTGAAGGTCTTCGGCCACTTTTTTTGTTGTCTTCATCTCCCTTTTTACTAGAGCCCAGTATCTCTCAATCGGCCTGAGTTCTGGACAGTTTGGTGGCTTCTCTAGGCACCAAAATCACTGCATTTTGTTGGATCTAAGGCCGTTTTGCAGTAGTGACATGAAGCGAGGTCAGGCCAAAAAAATGTGGACACATCATGTTGGCGTAAAAATGGAAGCAATCTCTTTTGCAAGCATTCCTTCACATATATTTCGCTATTAATTGTACCCGATGTCACGAATGAGCTGCTCTTTTTTCCACAACTGCAAATTGCCTGCCAAATAAGGAATTTCTTTGGGAATTTTGTCATTTTTTTTTATTTGAATTTTTCAGCGACATTTCCTCGAGAATCGGCTGTATAAAATTCCTGCCCAGGTAGCTGAGAAAAGTCCGCTAAAACATAAGTTTCGTCGTCCATTATGCAGCAATCGAATTTTTTAAAAAAATCTTGGTTCAGCTTTTTAGCTCGTTATTTTGCGGTTTCATTCTTGACGGCTTTTACGTCTTCAGCCCAGCTTCTTTATTAGTCCTGCGCACGAAAATTTCTGAGCAATCCGCCTTTCTCGCCAATTTCCTTCCGGATATGCTTGGATCTTTCTTTAAAATATTCACAACCTTCTTCGACTTTTCAAGATCATGTGGGCCTTTTTTTACCAGAACCTTTCTTCCTTAAAGCGGTTGATAACGCGAGAAATGGTCTTAGGGTTAACCCCTACCTCCTTGGACATTTTTTTAAAAGACCAACTAGGTTGTTTTTGAAAAATTTTATTTATATTTTCTCGCACTTCCACTTCGTTTGCCATTTTCGCATTAAATAAATTTTGTATTGACTATAACTGACACAAATTATTTTCTGCCATTTAATTCAGAGCTACTATGGTCAAATTTTTTTAATTTGAATCTTGCAATAGCACATTATGGGAAGATATGTAACGGACAATTTTATTCGACGCAGTCCTTATATCAATTTTCTTAAACTATATTATCAATAAATGCAAAAAAAAGTTATTTAAAATATTTGTATTTGTTAAGTTTTATTTCTACAGTGACGTTATGTATTAATTGTTTAAATAATCAATGAAATACTTTAGTATAATCGGAAATTAGTATAATTTACTATAAATTATAGTTAGTATTTTACTAATTATTCATTAAGTCAGGCGCTACTCGAACGCTGTTCTCTAAATAATTATTTATAATAGCAACAAATTAAATCAACGTTATATTATTTATTATTTTATTATGACTATAGTTTTGATTCACCTGTTCTTTAGTTGTAATCCCCCATCTCCCCTCGTTAACACTGACTACCATAAGTATTTATTGACAATGGAATTAAATTATCACTCAAGTGTAAATAATTTAATCATTGGATTTTATTTTATTTGGTCAACAAAGTTCTCATTGAAGGCACATGCGTTAAAAGTGCAATTATAATTTGCAATATTAATTTATAACGAACATAAAAAATTATTATAAAAATTTTATGACCATTATAAATTATTTCAAGTAGTTAAGTATTATAGTAAATTTTGCATTTTATATATTTGGCAATATGTTTATGTTTTTATATTGCTCTGTTCAAGCCGTAGTTTGAAATAAAGAACATATTATGAATCAGCAATATTTATTATTATTTGCCTCAATTTTAAAATTTTTGTTGTAACATTTATATATTTTATTATTTTTATTAAAAAGTGTGTTAAATTTTTAACTTTTAAATATAAATTTCATTACAATTGATTAATTATAAATATTTATATGAAATTTGTGTGCCAATATTAGATTTTAGAAATCTAAGTATTTTTTGAAGAACATAAAAAACTCTTAATTAACACTTATTTTATACAGCAGATATTTTAATAAATATACAAAACATTAGCAGATATCGTCGTTGTAGAACGAAAAGTCACCAAATACATTTTCAAAATGTCAAACATTCATTTACAAAAATCATTATATTTCTGTCAATTTGTAATCGATGATCTCAATTTTTTTAGCACATGATAAGAAAATGTTAATCAATCAATTGATATTTTATCTTTAAAAATGCATTCATTTGGTACTTTTATCAATTGAAACATGCTCATAAGATACCCCAATAGATCAATAAAACTAACGTTTAAACCTTGCTTTTAAAAAAACACTCATAATTTCATTATCAAGTGTTCAATCGTCAAGTGATCCGTGTAGTAAGCACTATTTGTATTACAATTACTAAAAGTTGAACAACAATAAATAATAAAAAAATATATTTTCTATTATCTTTGCCATTACAGAAACCTGGGTCAGTTCCTTGCTGGCTATAGGCGCCTTTATGGGCGCTTTGCCTAGCGGTTATATTGCCGATGCGATCGGACGTCGTTATACCGCACTTTTATTGGATGTACCATTTATTGTCGCATGGTTGGCAACGATATTTGCGAATTCGGCTGGAACTTTGTACTTTGCGCGTTTCCTCATAGGTGGGTAGTTTTTTTTGAAATTATATTTATTTAATATAGATATTAACAAAAACCTCTACAACTTATAATCTAAACATATTTATTTTATACTATTAATAATCTATTCATAACTATTCATACTTTATTAGTAAGATATTTGTAGCCGCGGTAGCTCAGTGGTTAGTGCGTTGGACTGCGAGCCGAAAGGTCCCCGGTTCAAGCCTGGACTGGGGCTAACAAACATCTTTTCGTAGAAACATTGTTCTATACCGCGCTACCTCTCGCCAGTAAATGGCAAACCTACGAGAGTAAAACATTGCCTATGAAAAGCTCTCACCCGCCGTTCGGATTCGGCAATAAACTGTAGGTCCCACCACTTTGAGTACAAATATAACACGCTCAGCTCAAAATTGTGAGAGAGCTCGGCCTAAATTCTTTTAGGACTGTAGTGCCAAACTATTATTATTATAGAAAGATATACTATTAAAGACATATCGTATAAAAAGACCATTTTATTCAAAACCTATATCGTCACTGTCATACCAAAGGGGCGAATGTGCATTTAAAGATGTTGGGAAATCAAATTTTAAAGTTTGAAGTGCTTTAAAAATTAGCAAAAAAAAAATTTTTTTTAATGTTTCTGTTATTTTGGTTTATTCATGAATCATTGTAACGTATATAAAATATCTTTGGATTTGGACTACTTATTGAATTATAAATATAGATTTAGTGAGGCTATATCCTGACAAAAACGCAAATATTTTTGTTTTTTATGCTATACTTTATATTAGCGCAAGGTAAAATAGTAATGTAAGGCATTAGTTGTTTGTTTTTAAAGCACCTATCTCTTTGCATCATTATTTAAAAATATTTTGCCAAACATTATTTTGCAATTTGTTATTTGCAGGAAAAATGTTTGTCAAAATATTTTTAATTAATGATGCAGATCGATAGGTGCTTTAAAAGCGAACAATAAATGTCTTCATACCACTATTTTATCTCGTATCAATAAAAAGTTATGGCGAAAAAGAAAAGATTCGCCCTTTTGGCATGGCAAGATTTTGAATTTTTCACATTCGTCCTGTTGGTTTTGTCTTTTGTGGCTAGAAATAACCAAAAAACGATACGCGATTTTAGCACAGTATACTTGAGGAAAAACTACATTCAAAAATATAAAAAACGCAAATTTCAAAAATTACACATTCGCCCCTTTGGTATGATAGTGACGATATTATATATTGTATTGTATACTATTAAGGGTCAATACTATTAATAATGTATTCCTTTTAATAAATTTCTAGTTTATTATTAACTTATATTTTATATAAAATATATAATTTAAATAAATGTTTAGCTCTCCTTTTTATGGTATATATAATTTAATTATTTGTATACCTTTCAAATATACCCCTATAGGCATCTCTACAGGCAGCTTTTGCGTTATTGCACCCATGTATATTTCCGAAATCGCTGAGACCAGCATACGTGGTACACTGGGCACTCTATTCCAGCTTCTTCTTACCATCGGCATTCTATTGGTCTATGTTATAGGCTCCATGGTGACCTGGACCACGTTGAGCGTGCTCTGCCTAATGGTGCCTATAGCTCTCTTCATCGGCATGCTTATACTACCTGAGACGCCTGTCTACCTGCTAAAGAAGGTAAAGTCAAAAATGTTTATAAAATAAATCATTTTCTTATACTTTTCCCAATTCGATTTATAGGGTCGTCGTGGCGATGCCGCTCTCTCGTTGAAATGGCTTTGGGGTCGTTACTGCGATTCACGCTCTGCCATTCAATCGATTCAAAGTGATCTCGATCAGGCCGGCAGCAAAGTCTCATTCATGGATCTGCTGGCAAATCGTCAGGCACGTAACGGTCTCATCATCTCAATGCTGCTTATGTTCTTCCAGCAGTTTTCCGGTATTAATGCCGTTATATTCTATACGGTACCTATTTTCCAGTCAGCCGGTAGTACTTTGGATCCATCCATCTGCTCCATTATTGTGGGACTCGTGCAGGTCGTTATGACGCTGACCGCATCGGTGCTGATTGAACGTGCCGGTCGCAAAATGTTACTACTCTTCAGCAGCACCATGATGACCATTTGTTTGGCCGTTTTGGGTGCATATTTTTATTACAAAGATGGCGGTCGTGATGTTTCCAATATTGGTTGGTTGCCACTACTATCGGTGGTACTGTTCATTGTCACATTCTCAGTGGGTTATGGTCCTATACCGTGGCTCATGATGGGTGAACTTTTCATGCCCGATGTAAAGGCTACCGCTGTGGCGCTGACCGTTATGTCGAATTGGTTTTCGGTGTTTATGGTGACCAAATGTTTTGGCTCAATGATAGAGGCATGGGGTTCTGATTTTACGTTCTGGTTCTTTGCGTTATGTATGCTGGGCGCTACGCTCTATGTGGCGGTTATGGTACTCGAGACCAAGGGTAAGAGTACGGCTCAGATACAGTTGTGGTTGGGTGGTAATAAGTAGACGACTGAAATTTCTCAGTTATTTAGTGAATTTATTAATATGGAAATTTGTAAATAAGCAGTTCTCAAAGACAGCGTACAATTTAAGACGTAAAGATTACAATATACGTAAAATCAGTCAGTTATCAGTCAGAATTTATGGATGTACAAAAAAGAAAACAAAAATACATATTTTTGAAATTCTTAAAATATACTGATTTAAAAATATGTACAATTTAATGAATTTATATACCTATATAATACAAAAACACTATAAAAAAATTATATAATAATAATTTTAATTACTATAAGAAATCCTAAAAGTTGCAAATAGCAATTTCTAGTGTAATTTATTTATTAGTTTATTAGTATTTAGTAGAATTTTATTATATAATTGTCTTTGTGTAAATAAAAAAAAAAATTAAATAATAAAAAAATAATGAAAAACGAATTTAAAAAAATATTATTATTTAATTTTTGTTTTATAGAGTTCTAGAAAAGGTACATACGAATTATAGTTGAAATTTTGAATGTTGAAATGCTCAGAATTTTATTTTGAACAAAAGTAAAAAATAAAATGAATTATATAAATCTTCTCATCAAACAGGATGAGATCTAAACGATATTGAATCCTGTTATTTATAGGTTCCCAGATAGCAAAATGCTTTCACTGTGAGCGCACGACTGATAAAAAAGTCACACGCGTGCGTGCACAGAGTAGCAATCGTGTGTCCGCAATTAAGACTCAATACGCTCGCACTAGTGCGAGGCATTTGTGAGCCGCATTTGAGCATCAATATAGTAGCACGAGTGCGTACAAAATTTTAAAAATCAAAAGAATGAGACGCATATGCTCCTCAATATAGTCGCACGAGTGCGAGCAAATGTGTCAGGCGCATATGAGCCTCATATAACTCGCACGAATGCTGAAGAAAATAGTATGCGCCGCATTTGATACTCAATATAGTCGCACGAGTGCGAGAAAATTGTGTGAGGCAATATCGCTATTAGCCTCATATCGCACTATGATCTCACTACGCAATCACGTCGTGCGCCCGCACGACTGCTAATTTTGTGATTTTGATGTGCTCGCATACTGGTCTCATATCGCACTCATGTCGTGAGCCTGCTCTAATGCGAGTTTTGTGATATTTGTGTGCTCACACACAGCTCTCACTACGCACTGCCGCACGACATGATTTTTTGTGCGTCGCACATTTGCTGCCTGGGTTAAAACTATTATTTTCAATAAATCTATATGATACAAAAATTTTAAATTTTTTGGAGAAAAACAATATCGCTATTATAGATATTAAATTTCGATTAAATGATGCCGTACATTTAAATCATTCTCGACAGATATTTCCAGAGATAATTCTTCCCCGGACAATTCTTTTCGATACAATTCTTTCTCCAGACTATTTTTGACCGGAACATTCATTTCCGGTCAATGGTTCCCCGTGACAATTCTTATTTGCAACAATTCTTTCCAAGCCGATTTTCCCCCCAAAGTTTTTTGTGACATTTGTCAAATTATATAGACGTAGAACATATACAAGATCGGATTGGTAAAAATTTTGAAATTATTTTATCGAGTTTACTGCGAATTTTACTAAGGTGGTCTGCAATTGTCTACCAAAAAGACTTTTTCTATTTTTAGATGTTGACAATTATCAGCTGTGATTCGAAACTGAGCTACAGTAAATTTCGTCTCTAATACTAACCAACTGAGCCACCAATGCTAAAGATCGAATATAAATAAATTAAATATGTAGAATGTAATTTTTACTATAATAAAATACAAATTTTATATTGCTAATATTGCAACTAATATAAATGCTATTTAAATGCTGCATTGACCAAATGTCAAAATAATCATACGTTTTAATCAAAATTGTCAGTTCGTATTATAAATTTTATATAATATTGAACTCATAACCTCGTCGCCATATATAGGCGCCTGTTGAGCCCACAAAGATTATTGTATTGCGCTCCGTACAAATTGTTTTTATATAAAAAATAAAACATTGAAAAAGCCCTTTTAATTTAACCCAATGTACACCCTTCGCCAATTTGATAACACTTGTTAATGGCGTTTGAAAATTATTTCTAATTGATAACCTACAACCTATGTATTGTATAACGGCTGTCATAATAAAATAGTTGAATTTATTTTGATTTCAGCATTTTAATTGCATTTCTAATATATGAAATAGGCATGGCAATGAATGCATTTTATAGAATTTATAGTAAAACAACGCCCATTTATTTATAAAATAATAATTAGCATCTGCGAAATGCTGTTATCAATCATGAGTTTATTGATTTAACCTCTTTGTAGCGTGTTTTATTTTTGATTTATTAATTTTTTAGTTAACAAATTTGAAAAGTTTCTATATACTAAGTTTTAAGTTTACAAAAATGTATGATATGTGTTTACAATATTCATGATTTAAGAGATATTTGTTTGAAAGTTAACCTTTAATCTTTGACTTGAAGGATATGAATTGAATTAGAAATGAATCGCGGATGTTAAAATGCATTTTCTATCGAAATGTTGACAACGAAATTCATATTAAATTTGTTTCAAAAATCTGAAATGGATTTAATTTAGATTGAAATACTTTTACAATATTTTGTATTGAGCAATTCAATTCCAATTTATTGGAAATTTAATCATTCCGATATTCACTAATCTAACTTTGACTTAGACGATTTGAATATATTTAGAAAACAACCGGTTATATTTTGAAATTCACTTTCGATCCAAATTTACATATTTGACAACGAAAATTCAATTTGATGGACAAAATTTATACGGAATCAATTCGATTTAAATACTTTTATTTTGCATGGAAAATTGATTTCCGAAACACCAACATCGAAATATTGACGAAATTCATATTAATATCGTTAAAAAATCTGAAATGGATTTAATTTCGATTGAAATACTTTTACAATATTTTGTATTGAGCAATTCAATTCCAATTTATTGGAAATTTAATCAATCCCATATTCACTTTACATTTAACTTTGACTTGGACGATTTGAACTAATTTAGAAAACAACCGGATATATTCTGAAATTCACTTTCGATCCAAATTTACATATTTGACAACGGAAATTGAATTTGATGGACAAAATTTATACGGAATCAATTCGAATTAAATACTTTTATTTTGTATTGAAAATTTTATTTCTGAACAGCAATAAATAAATTATATCAAATTTTAATTTAAATATTTTATTTGAACATGCCGAAATATTTCGTATTAAGAAATTAAATTCCAAATTTAAAATGAATATGAAAAATTAATATTAAAAATCAAATTAGATAGAAATTTAAAAACTGCTGATATATCTACTAAATATTCTGATTTGAAGAAACTCTATTTTAATTGTGTCACATTTATTTGCGTAATACAATTGCACCTTCTAGATTTATTTATATAAGCAACTGATAATCATTAAAAATTCCACATATTCTAATAGTGCACTTTTGATTTATTACAAAGTGTATCGATTAAAAACTACAAGTACTGTCACTTGTTTTACCATATTTGTAAATGACATTTTTTCTTTTTTATATTCTGAATTCCGACAACATAATTAAAATTTATTTTTATTGACTTCGTATCGAACGCGACTTGAATTGCGCGTAAGTGCGACCATTTTCGAACTCAGTATCAAATGTTGATAATTTGCCACACGTTGTAGGTGGCCTTGACAATGACAATGAATACCCGTTGTAGATCAGCCGGAAATTGAGTAAGTTGTAAAATATTGCGTAAGTTGTTATGCAAAAGTAGAAGATGGAGTTTAAAAGTACTTTCAATTTTTAATAACCTCAAAAGAGGCATATTTAAAATAAGAATTATTATTACTATAATTAATTCACGCATATTTTATAAGTTTTTTTTTAGATTTTTTGCACTTGAATATGTAAAATATGTAAACAATTAACAATTAATCCAAAGCTAGCTTAAAACATAAATAGGTAACGGACTAAAAATAAAAATACTACAATAAATATTTTTTTTAATATTATTTCAACAATTTTTGTTATTTAAAGTATTCAATATGTAGAACAAAATATTCTTTTAATTAAAAAATACATTTTAATAATACTTCTAAGTTATCGTATGAATACCATTAAGTCAATAAATGTCATATTTATAAGTTTATATTATAATATAACAGAGTGCGGGTAACAATTTTTGAATTGTTTTAGCGGTATAACTATTACGTTTTGATGCCTTATTTACACATTACCGATATTAGCGATGAAATTGCAATGCTCAGGCTTTTGTTCAAGATCCAAATCTACATTACGATGCAAGAACAAGAACGACACTGCAAGAACTTGTTTTGCAATTATTTCCATTCAGCATTATTATTCTTTTCAAGCATAAATATACAAATTTAAAATGTTTTTGAAAAAATAAATAAAATTATTAGACACGTTTATTATTTGATTAAGTGGCTAAATTTTATTCCTATTAAAGAATTTGCCGAAAGAACAAGACTACTCAGTAGGAACAAAATTAACCAGCCGCTGCAAGAACTAGAACCAAACTACGATGTCTTGTTCTAATCCTTTCAATTGGTCATCACTATTGGTCTATGGAGCATGTTAAGTACATTTTTTAGAATATAAAATTACTGTATTTCAATAAAGTACTCAATACACTGAGATTCACATCTTGTTCAATATCTTAAAATTAGATTGAAAAACATTAGCAGGTTACTGGCAGTATATCAGCAAATTTCTGGAAAACGTGCAATATTCTGGTAGAGTTTACGCAGGCATGGCAGATCATTTAGTTTGTTTTTCATCAAAAAGTCAACTTTGCAGTAGATTTCACAGTAGGTTTTACGCAGGCAATTAACATTTTCACAAATTTGTGCATTTTATGGTAGATTTTTGTAATGTTTTTGGAATGCAATTTGTACTATCCGATTTTCGACAAAATATCATAAGAAAGTTGTCGGCAGTAACATAGCAGTGTTAACATCACGGTTAACATCACGGCATATTTGGGGAACGGACAGAAAATAGGTTGGAAATGTTTATACAATAGGTAGGTAAAGGTAAAGCTGATACAAACTCCGCCTTTGAAATATGTCAAAAAGTGTTTCTAAATTGTCTCGACCCTGCCAAAAATTTTGTCTTTGAGTTGTTACTCTCGAATATTATGTCTGGAGAATATTGATTTTCAATCAAAAGGTTCACTTTTTAGACTTATTCATGATTCCATAATTAAAAAATTATGATTTTTACTTGAAACAAAATGTATACATATTTTTTTTGAATATTTGAGGAATCAAATATTTCCAATTTGTTGCGGCAAACAACAATTGGCCTACCAAATTATTCGGTTGCGACAGCAACTGTAAAGTATTTGCAACAACTGGTAGTTCGGTTGTGGCAACCTCTTTTGATTGTTCATTCAAAATATATTTTTTTTTATATTTGTACTAAAAAATAATTTTTCACTTTTAAATTTTCATTTAAAAAAATGATTGATGATCAACTGGGGTTTATATATCGCGGATTTTGTATTTTGTATACCACCACACTAAGAAAACAAGATGTTCATGAAAGTCTTGCTGCAACTATCTGTTTAAATTTACGCATTGTAGCAAATATTCAAACATCCCGTAAGTTTATACAAACTTGTAGCAAAACTCTTAGTAGTAGTTAAATATGAAATTTACGCAGATAGTTACGAGATGTTTGCCACAACAGCAATGAAAATTGAGATATTTACAATTGACTGATAGCAAACATCGTGAGTTCTTGGATATTTGCAACAAAACTGTGGGCTTATTTAGACATTTGACTATTGTAAAAAGAAAAATGGCGTACTTTTTATTTACGCTCGATTTATGCACAACAACTAAGTAAATCCTATGGTGTAAAAAGTGGCAACTTAAACATTTGATTTTAATGGTAAAAGTGAAAATAACATTTTCTGGGATTGAAATGATCAACACGTGATAGAAAATGTTTCTTTTTAGAGTTTAGAAGAAGTCTCAAGTCGTTGTACAATTTTACCTTCGAATGATTTATAAAGACGATGGCGTTTTATACCCAGAATACTGTATTATTTCTAGAATAAATAAAAATACATTTAATTTCTTTTATTTAAATTCAATAAAAATTACTCCGCGAATTCTAATGGAGTACCTTTTCCGAATATTCATCAACTATTTTCCTCTTTGTAAGATGTTTGGTTTATCGTATTCGATGGATGTTAGAGAAATGGTTGTCTCAAATACGATCTAAATAATTTGTAAATAACTTGATATTTAGGGCTGTGATATTTCTGGTAATCATCTTTGTTTTCTTAGTGCATATATATTTGGTTGCTTTTGAATATTTGATTTTTGTTTGAACCTTAAGCAATATAATTGTTTATTATTCAAACATAGATATGGTTATTTTAAGCCCTTGCTATAATTTTTTAAAATCCCGGGACTAATCCCTAGTGAGCATGAGGTTGTCGAAACCTCCAATGGACATTTTATTTTAATTATATTTTTATCTTTTTCATCTAAGTGTATCAATGTTTCCTTGGTATTTTTTCAAAAAAACATTAAGTGAAATTTATATTTCAATGATTTTGCATTTTAAAAAATAAAGGGTTTTTCAATAAGAGCGCTACAAAAGTGTTTTTTCAAGGGTTTTTGCCATTTCATGATGGAAAGATATACGAGCCAACAACGAGTCGAAATTATTAAAATTTACTACCGGAATTCGAATTCGTATATCTTTCCAACATGAAATGGCAAACCTTACTGAAGAGAAATGACAAAAGAGCGGCAAGAAATATGGCCGTTTGCTGTCCCTGTCGATCTACTTTTGTAGCGTCCCTGTTGAAAAACCCTTTAATATAAAAATTTAAACAATTAAATAATTATTATTAAAAATAAAAGTTCGATATCATAACAATTTGCCGAATGTTTCACACGATCGTATATTACGTATACAATTAAAATAACAATTAATAGTATACGCAAGTAACAAAATCAAGGTCTGCGTAAATTTACAACAGATATCAATTTTAAATAAGGCGCTTAATTTGTGCACACTGCATATAAATTTAAATTTTAGGTTTACAAAATTGAGTAAAATAAATACACGCGCTTTTGTTAAAAGTAAATTGAAAAATTTGCATAAATTCAAATAAATATATTATAAGTCAACTCCATTCATACATTTATACTTGCGGCTCTATGACTTATTGTAGTGTTCAACGACTTCAAGTGACTCTTTTATTAATCTATAAAAAATGCTCTTTTATTAAGTTATAAAACTCTAATTTAATGGATTTCTATACAAATGGAATAATATATATTATTGTTCAATTCATAAAGTTATTTTTTAATTCGAATAAAAAAAAGAAAAAAATTATTTAAATAATTAATAAAGTCTTTGAAATCACGCACTCAAAGCACGGAAATATTTGAGCAAACACAAAAAAAATATCTATTTCTCTCAATTAATTTATAATTTGTTAAACAATTAAAACAAAACATCAGACAATTATACTGATGCAAACAATAACATTAGTTAAGTGAATGAATTACGGTTCACAGAGATTTGTTCCGAAATGTTTTGTGCATTTTTGAGTAATTTTATCACAAACTCACTGACTTACTGACTGACTGACTGACTGTTTGAGTAACGGTCAGAATTCACAGTTTAATGAGGCGTTTCAATTTGAGCGTTACATGCGGTATATCTCTTTTTTTGTTGGCGGCATTTTCAAAAAGTTATACTTAATATGATAATTTGTGTTATCTGTTGGTTATGTCATCTTGATTTTATATATTAAGCACAAAAAAAATTACAGTTCATCTATATGTTTTATGGTAAATTCAGTCATGTTTCAGCATTCGTGCGAAATTGTATTGTAATTTTAATTCGGTCAAATTTGTTTTTGGTGTTTCTAAAATTTGAGTTTTAAAGACAAAAAATTCACAATTGAATAAATTTGTTCAAATAAATGCTTAAAGGAGAATAACTTCAGAGAATAACTTCAGAGTATAGGAGGAAGTACTTGAAATCATACTCAAAGCCAACTCAAATTGTCAGTTCTTTGCAAAGTACCGCTGGATCCTCATCAACGTGAGTCTGAATGATGACGAAGACTCAAACACTATCTCAAACAATATCTAGAATTGATGTTAGTTATCACAAATTTGATTCGATTAGAATATACCCCATGCAAACTTAAATTTTGGTAAACGGTGTATTTTACCATATATTAACATAAATTTATATTTAAAGAAGATAATGTCAATATTAATACAATTTGTAGTTAACATGAACAATTTTCTAATTGTTTTTCAAAATTCATCAATATATTTTTGTAATATTCATGCAATATTCAAACAATATTCAAGCTTTCGATCTAAATCGAAATTCGAATTTGCGTTTTGTTATTCTAAAACTTGATGTTTTAATATATAAAATATTATTTAAAACGAATCTAATTCGTTTTAGTAAATACTATGTATAATTCGATATTCATTGCAATATTTTTAGTACCTAATCAATTCGATATTTATTATTAAAATTCGATGGAAATTAAAATTGATAAAATATTCCATTAATTGATACCATTTAATTATATTGTAACTTATATTAAAAAAAATTGTGTTTGTAACTAAAATATATAATTAGAAATAATTGATACTTAACCAAAAAAGTGTTTGAAAACACATTTTTAAATTCGTCAAGTTAGTCTAAATATAAATTTCAATAAAAATGAAATATAATGTTGCCCCAATCAATGGTTTTATCAAAGTGACCACTTTTTCTCACTAGCTTCGCTCAGATATCAGCTGGTAGGGATATCAAAAAAACTGGCATTTAAAAAAAAACCGGTTATCGGTTTGTTGATTTTGTTTGTAACCGGTTTTTCGAAATTAAACTTTCTGTATTTAAAAGAAACAATGTATCAATTTCAATATAAAACACACATTTTTATTGACTAAGGTTTGATGTTAGTCACAAAAATACATTAAGGGTGTATGCGAAATCGACTAAATTGTAGACTAAACTAAATTGAATGGCTTTTCATTCGATCTGCATGTCTGTTTATTGTCATCCAATTTTGTTAAATTTAGTCTGCTCGAAAATTTGCTAAATTGAAAAGTCTGGACTGTAATTGGAATCCTCGTGATTGAAGATAATACCTTCCAATCTTTGAGTGCGGAATTATTGTAACGAAATATCATCTTCAGCACAACATAGTGTCAAAATTTTCCAATTGTTTCACTGGACTTCAAATATTTACTGATCTGATCATAAAAGATACAATATGTAAATTAAATGTATTATTAAAATTGAAAAAATGTACAAACATTTTCAATAATGCAGCAGAATAAATTTAAAAACCGGTTAAACCGAGTGCAAAAATAAACGGTTTTCGGTTTCTGGAAAAAAAAAAACCGAACCGTCGGTTTGTGCAACCGGTTTTTGACATCCCTAATATAAACTGATATAAAATATGTTTTTTTATATTATTTTTTTTATTCATCAATGCTTAGTACAATGCTATAAATGCGCTCCGTGAATAATAATTACAATGGCACAATTGTATCTCGACTTTAAAACGGCACACGAATGAACTGTAAAATGTTTTTAAGCTGTTTTAAGTTTTAGTTAGCTCTTGAGCGCTGCTTAAATAAGTCAGCTGAATTTGGTGGCGGAATTAAAAGTTTACAAAAATTTGACTTAAATATTATTAAATAATATTTAATTATTCTCAAGTGCTTATAAAGCGCTTCAAATCTTTTTTTTTAATTTGTTAAAACAAAATAAATTTTAATATTGCTGCAAAAGTTGTTTCTATCAAAATGGCAAAATGGGTAAGTTATAGAAATTTAAATGTTTTTTTAAAACAATTTATAGTTTTTAAACTTTTATTTTTTCCAAAATTCTATAATTTATATAAAATGAAACGAACAATTTTTAAAAAGATTTTTTGAACTTTGTGAAATAATATTTAAATTAATCATTTGAAAAATTTTAGAAGTTTATAAATATTTTTTTTTTATAAAATCTTTAATTTTTTTTGTCTATATCTCGTAAATGAAATGTTGCCCTCAAATATTCGATGATTTCTGAAACAAATCGAGATAATGAGAAAACTTTATTATCTCGTTACGATATCTGATGACATCTTAAAACGAATTGTAGTTTGATAAAGTTACGAGAATCGTCATCGAGAACGAATTAATTTCCTGACATCTTGAAATAGTCTCAAAATGATATAGAATCGAATGGCAAAATGGGTATAGACTACAGCGCAATTTATACATTTTTATTACGTGGCTCTAAAAAGTCTGTATAAATAGTGTTAGATATTTTTATACCCTACACCTAAGAGGTACAGGGTATATTTAGTTTGTGCAGATATTGTAACGCCCATTAGGAGGCGTGTCCGGTATGGAAAAGTATATATATTCTTGATCAGCATAACTACCTGAGTCCGTTTAGCCATGTCCGTCCGTCTGTCTGTCCGTCTTGCTGTCTGACCGGATACAGAATAACTTGAAAAATACTTGTCAGAATGCGATGAAATTTTGTTTCAATATGTTTTAGCCAAAAAATGGTTCTGAGTTTGAAAATGAACCAAATCGGTAAACGAACACGCACACCTCCCATACAAGACACTTATATATAACTTTTTGGGAACCAATAACTCGAAAAGTATTAGATATATACTTATAAAATTTAAAACATATTGTTAGAATTCGCCTAAAAATATATGTTCTAAAAATGGGCGTGATCCGCCCACTTGAATTTTTTTCATTTTTTACCGATTTTTTGTAGTGGAAATTTTAGTCGTAAATTATTAAAAATTTTCCCTCAAATTATACAACTAATATATCCAACAAGAGTGTAGGGTATTCCATAGTCCGACCGACTATAAAAGTCTGCCCCATGTGACCGAACTTACCCATTTGACCTAACTATCCCAACTCGTTTCTTTTCAAAAATTTTATATTTTAAAATAAGATAATTTTTAACTCGACAAGTTAGCATTTAAATATTACATATTAATATAGGTATTTTCAATTGTAAATATATGCACATTTATAATGTCGAAAGAAATGAAATTAAAAAAATAAGTTCAACGTCATATGAAAAAGTTAAATGTCGTGAATTTTACCTTGTATTGTATTTAAAATATTTTAAAATTATATGCAATATTTAGATAACGAACGGATTTCCCCTACCCCCTCAGAAATAATTAAAATTTGGTACAAATGCTGCACCATATTAAACTAAGACAACTTATAAATTTTGAACCTCTACCTAATATGAATCCCGAAATATCACATGTTAAAAAGAGAAAAAATAGGTGAAAACTCACAAAGGTGGGTTAACATGTATTGTATTGTATTTATCTTAAAAAATAGTTAACGTACAAGGACATTTAAAATGTATAAACATGGCATATAATTTTATTATGGTATCCAAAGGTTAAATGTCATTATAATATGATCTAAATTTTGGAATGAAATTTCCTAAAAACCCATATTTTTAAAAGTTTCAAAAAAATATATGTTATTTCTTATTTTCTTCATAACATTTGTGTGTATTCGTATTGGTTCCTGATTTATAAATAAAAATATGTAATCAAGTTAACTTAATTGCTTTTATTTTAACAAGTAGTTTACATATATACATAATTATTATTAAGTAAATGCAATTAAGTTAACCCACCTTTGTGAGTTTTTACATTTTTTTTAATTTTTTAGTCGCCATTTCTCGGGAATTCGGGAAATCGGGAAAAATACGTCACAAAGAAAGGGGTGAATGTGCAATTTTGACATGAGCGTTTTTTTACATTTTTGAATGTAGTTTATCCTAAAGTATGCTGTGTCAAAATCGCGTGTCATTTTGTTGAATGTTTTTAGCCACAAAAGAGTTTAAAAAATTGAAAATCTTGTCATGCCAAAAGGGCGAATCCTTACGTTTTTTCGCCATAACTTTTTATTGGTATAAGATAAAATAGTGGTGTAAAGCACTTATCGATATGCATTCCATAGTAGAAATTTTGGTAGGGCCATGGTCATGAAGTGATCATGTCATTATTTGAGATGATCGGGATATGACGAGGCCCATAATGTCCTTGTAACGCAGTGTCCTGCTCATGTATTGACCTCAGGCCATGATCATGTACTGATCGGGCAAATCCCCCATTTTAATATTTACCCGACAATTGCCTTGTCTGAGCCCGAGCATAATAGGGTTTCTCTCATTAATCTAGATCATTGCCTGATGCTAATTTCGATATGAGGAACAAAAAATGTAGCAATGAGCGGGAACATTGACTATTTAGGTAATGTAAACCCTGGTATGGTAAGCATGATAAGGGCATGCAAAGGCAATGATCATATTTTCTCTAATAGGGCTTACCCAACGAAATGCCGATCATTTCCCGATGGCGCATCGGGAAAATTTCTACTAGGGTTATTAATTAAAAATATTTTACCAAACATTAATTTGCCATTTGTTATTTGCAGGAAAAAAAATGTTGGCAAAATATTTATAATTATTGTTTGTTTTAAAGCACTTATTGATCTGCATCATTATTTAAAAATCAAATTTTAATAATTTTGAAATAATTTTTACCTCATTCGTTTATTGTATCCAGCCGTTCAAAATACAGAAAGAAACCTTGAATGTTTGAAATTACAAAATTTCCTTACACAATTTTATTTATATTAGAGTTAATCCAAATATAAATTAAGTTAGGTTTGTTATCGTGTTCGTGTATCCGCGGTAGCTCAGTGGTTAGTGCGTTGGACTGCGAGCCGAAAGGTCCCCGGTTCAAGCCTGGACTGGGGCTAACAACATCTTTACATAGAAACATTTTTCTATACCGCGCTACCTCTCTGCAGAAAATGGCAAACCCACGAGAGTGAAACCATTGCCTACGAAAAGCTCTCTCCCGCCGTTCGGATTCGGTAATAAACTGCAGGTCTCACCACTTTGAGTACAAATATAACACGCATAGCTCAAAATTGTGAGAGAGCTCGGCCTAAGTTCTTTTAGGACTGTCGTGACAAACTATTATTATTATTAGGTTCGTTATCGAGAACGTATAAAGTATTTTTAACCCAACATCAATTCGTCATGATAATGTTTAGTCAAATAAATGAAAATTCTAATAGGGTAACTATGAAAATCAAAGAATATTTTCATACGTTTTTAATTTTTTTAAAACCTAAGTCAAATTTGAATAATTATGGCTATGCGATTAATGGAACTTCAAATGTTTTTGAATTCGACTAAATGATTATCCAATAAAACAGTATTCTGATTAATCAAAATTTTGAATAATTAATTAAGCGCTCAGCACTATAAGTAATATATTTTTTGACTTTATCCATCAAGGATAACTGGAGAGACAGACTAGGTCTGCGGCATCTAGTATTTCTTCGGTGATACTGCAAAACCGCCTATATTTATTTTCAAATATATCTTAAAAAATGAATTTTACAGAAGAAACAAAACTATTTTGAGTCTCAATTCTGAACATACTTCAGACAAAATTAAGTATGTCATAACATATAATGGCATTTATCTAATTTATCCGATCAACATATCATTTAAAACCCGATTAAAACACAATATTAGACGTAATTTTCACATGTAAGGTTTTGCAGTATCGTCGACGATTTGATTTCATAAAGTTTCATCCCATGTTATAAAATCTTGTCACACTGTGTCATAAAATAATATGATAAAAAGTTTGAATATAACTAAATGTTAAAAATATAAATGGATGTGACTTTTTAAAATTAATCATAAAAAAAATTGTTTTGACGTGCTATAGTCCAAGCAAGTACAACGTAGTTTTGAATTTTTTTTTATTAATTCTTCACCAAAAAAATATATAGATTTCGTCTTAATGCATTTCTAAATATAGATATCCGATTAATACATAAAAAATGTTAGTTCAATACATTTATAAATAAAAAATCATGAAATTAAATTGTTTGGGCATTAGATAGTGGTAGAAATTGTAAAAGTTGATTAGGGTTATGGTCGGTTACTGATCACTGAATATTATACTTGTCATAAACCGTTCAGTTAATTGAATAACATGATCATTCCTAGACTAATTGGGAAGATATGTCTAGTGTGTGGTATTCCCTATTAGAAATTATACTAAAGTCATGATATGGAACTGCTCATTGTATTTTTATCATTTCATAATCATGCCAGTTACTTGACAAAGATGTTCTGGCCATAATAATATCTATAAGGGTTAATAGATATTATGTTAAACTAATTGATCTCCAAATTTTCCAACAATAATGTTCAAAAATAAAAAAAATAATAAGTTTGGATTTAGTAGTTCATGATATTACATAAATATGACCTATTTCGCCAATCTTTTTATTTAAAACCCTTTTAGTAAATGAAAAACCTCAATTTACAATTTGTAAACTCAACAATTTTTTTGTCAATTATTACTTATAAGAACCTCTTGAAAACCAAATTATACTTTAATTTACTTAAAATTAGTTGTATGTTTTTGAATTGATTTCCTATAAAATGCGTCAATATTATTATTCATGGAAATTCCACAATATAATCAAAACAAATCAATTGAATAATTTTAGCAAATACGTTTTTTTTTTGTTGGTTCCAACACATATATCATGTGCACAATGACTGGGCCCTCTGAGGGCCCGTGACATACTCGCACCTGACGCCGCTATCCACTTCAGACAAAACCAGAATAATACAAATAAAATTGCCCGGATTTTTCCATGGATGTTTTTTTTTAAGAATGAATTTTTTCATACCTAAAAAATTGTGTCGCCTAGAGTGTTGATTTTAACATTGACAATGTTTTGAATGCACTTGAAATAAAAATGAAACAATTAAAATAGAAAAAAACACACATAGTAAATATTATTATTGTTAGCTTCAACTATTTTATTTTACTAATTTGAATTGTTTAGTTTAGTAAATACTAAATAATTGAATACAACATGTATCAAGTGCAATTTTCGTTTGTATAAAACATCGATAGATGGTCGTAGAACTACTAGGTATTGTTTGTATCTACTACGTTATCTGTATCTCATCAGAATGTTAGTTAGATCGTTGTACGATCGGTTTTGATTGGCCCTAATGTGCGCTGATAAGACTGAAAACTATAATAAGTATTTACATGTGTTGATTAAAAGTAGCGCAGTGAATCTTTAAATTCATGCGATTTTCAAAAATTTCACACAGTTCTGGATTTTATTCGTTTAACTCATATACAACGGAAACGGTTAGGTGCTCGGAAAATTAGTACTATGCAAGAATATTTATTGTAAAGTGTCTTTGTGAAAAAAGGATATTGCAAAATTTTAAGTTTTATAGAATTTTTTGGCTTATATTTAATGTAAGTAAAAAAAAAAACCATAAAGTGTGAGTGTTACAAAATTAAATTTTTCACGAGAACAATCAAAATAAGCTAAAGTTTTGTGTATTTAAATTCAAAATGGTTTTTATAATAAAGTGCCAATGAGGACATATTGATATAATACAATCCAAAATTATTATAATAAAATAATCTTTCAGAAAAAGTACCATAAAATCAAATTAAAATTGTCTGTAATTGATTTAATAGTGCATAAAAAAATATATATATTTTCCTATAAATAAATTTTATAGTATTTAGTAGAATTTAATGGTATTTATCGATTAAAATAATAATTTATCCGATTGAGTAATTTTAATAGTAGAAAACCATAGATTTTTTTCTCAGTGCACCATACTTGAAATTATAAATATTTATATGATTTGAATTATGATTTAAAATAATTTTAAAAATAATAATAATAATAATTTGGCACAACAGTCCTATAAGAACTTAGGCCGAGCTCTCTCACCATTTTGAGCTGTGCGTGTTATATTTATACTCAACGTGGTGGGACCTACAGTTTATTGCCGAATCCGAACGGCGAGTGAGAGCTTTTCATAGGCAATGTTTTACTCTCGTAGGTTTGCCATTTACTGCCGAGAGGTAGCGCGGTATAGAAAAATGTTTCTATGAAAAGATGTTGTTAGCCCCAGTCCAGGCTTGAACCGGGGACATTTCGGCTCGCAGTCCAACGCTCAACCACTGAGCTACCGCGGCTATATATTTTAAAAATATAAACTAAAAAATAGAAAAATATTTTGCGAGTTTTAAAAATAAATATTCATTTTTAAGGGAGAGTTTCAGAAAATAAGTTCGTACATACAAATTAATTCAAACAAAAATTTCCAAGTATACTAAATACAGTATGGATTGTAAGTTTTCAAAATTGTTCACTTAAGCTAAGAACATTGTTGGTTATAATTTAGTATATGATCGATCGATCCGCACCAAAATTTGACGGGTTATAAAGAATCCAAAAATGGATAACATTCAAAATAGTCTTAATCGAATCAGCATGTTATGGAATGGGGTGGTATATTTTCAAGCATTTAAAATTTAGAAAATATTAACTAATATTTTTTTTATAAATAACGTTTATAGAGGGAAATCAACATTACTGAGCATATTGATCACTTTAAAGTTGAACTAGGATTTGCATTATTGGTTATTTCTTTTTCAAATTGGATTCTTTTAAGACTTTTCGAATACCCAACTACAAAAAAAAATCCAATGACATTCTGGAAATATTTAAAAAAAGTCTCATTCTATGATTCGAGGTTCGAACATAAAGGTCAGTTTACAAAAATTTTAAAAATAGAGTTTATTGAAAACTTTGAAAAACAACCAAATCCTTATGTAGGATTTTTGTAAAAATTTGATAGAAGCAGACCGCTATTTGCGGTATTTTTAAACCGGAACCGTTGTTAAAAAAATGTGTGGAACCGACATCGAAACGCATTTAATTTGTTTGCTTGGAAAATATTTAAAATAGATCCGTAATTTTTCGATTTCATTTTTCTTGTATATCTTACAAATTTATGTCGAGATTTACGATTTTATATTATATCCCTTTAAATATAAATTTAAAAAAAATGTTCAATGACAATTCGCAAAGTAAGAAATTTGATATAAAAGATCCAAGTAATATATGTTTTAAATCGAATTTTATTAACAAGAACATTAAACCTATTTGTTTATAATTAAGAATAACTAGGAATAATAATACCAAAAATTACAAAATTTCACTAATGAAATAAAAAAAAAATAATAAAAAACCCCCATATACAATTCATTTAAATATACATACTTATATATTTTTTAATATTCTACGAACTGAGTTTAAATAAACAAAATAAAAAATTAAAAGCTTCAGTGTTCAGAATGTCCTCACTAAATAGGGTTTCGCAATCAACTCACTCAATTGGTGAAAAGTCCTTGCACCTCTTGGTAACTCCGACCACTGTACTGTTTCCGCTGAGTTTTCGTATTCTAGTTTACGCGCCTCTTCGATTAAAGCCCCGTAGAGGACAGTATGGCTTTAAGAAAAAGCAAATTGGGTTGGGTTAATGGATTTTTTTCGCAACTTTAATTGGAAATTGTGTTTCGCAGACAGAGACATAAATGCTGCGGCTTTAATGGTACAAAATATTATTTTATAAGGTATGCGGTCCTTCATACCTTCTAAAAAATTAGCATTAAACCCAAGGACCACTCAGGAAGTCTTTCAAAATTGGCGTTCTAACAAGAATGCTGACAAAGAAAGACTTCATATACAGGCTAGGAATCGCTGTAATGCCGTGATCTCACGCGAAAAGTTTCTTCACGAACAAAACGCGCGGAAAAAGGTCCTACTCTACCATAGAGGTAGTAAAAATTTCTGGTCATTCGTAAAAAGGGTGAAGAATCAAACGACATCGTCTACTCCAACTCTTATTATGAATGGCCAGACCTTCACTGACCCGGTTGACAAAGCTAATCTCTTGGCAGAATTATTTGCAAATAATTCAACGCTCCCAGACAGTAATCAACCACTGCCCGTCGTCGATTTTGTTTCTTCTGCAATGCCAGAGATTCATTTTCGAACTCGGGCAGTTAAAAATGTATTTGCAAACCTCAACATTAACAAAGACTCTGGGCCAGATATCATATCTGCCCATGTGTTGAAGAAGTGTGCGTCAACGCTGGCTTGTCCGTTGCGTAACCTTTTCAACATCTCCTACACGACAGGAGTTTTTCCATCTTGTTGGAAGGTTGCCAATGTCCAGCCAGTTCCGAAAAAGGGCGAGGCCACGAACCCTGCCAATTACTGACCCATTGCAATATGCTCTGCACTCTCCAAGGTAATGGAGAGCGTAATTAACTTCCACTTTGTGAACTATCTTGAGCACAACGAATTGCTCAATGACCGACAATACGGTTTCCGTAGATCCAGATCCACAGGTGACTTGATGGCGGTCCTCACCGAAAAGTGGAATTATTGTGTTCAGCTTTTCGGGAAAGTAAGGTTGTTGCTCTGGATATTTTCAAGGCTTTTGATCGAGTATGGCTTAAAGCCCTCGTCTCAAAATTAATTGCATGTGGTGTCGGTGAATCTTTTACTCGATGGATATCGAGTTTTCTCCAGGGTCGTTCAATACGAGTTGCGATGGATGGTGTTCTTTCGGAACAACATTTCATCAATTCTGGAGTTCCGCAGGGTTCCGTCCTATCCCCGTCCCTATTTCTGGTATTTATCAATGACCTTCTGTCATTGACCCAGAACCCAATCCATTCCTTTGCAGATGATAGCAACATTTGTCATTCATACTCGTTCAACAAGCGCCCAAACTCATTGGAGATTGAGAGTAAAAGACGCACTATGAATGACACGCTCAATAATGACCTTAAATCAATCTCCGAGTGGGGTGTTGCAAATAGAGTAAATTTTAATTCCATCAAGACCCAATGTTGTCTATTATCCCACGGTGTAAAACATACTTCACTCCTGCTGACCTACGCACTGTCTACACTACCTATATACGACCTAAAATGGAATTCAATTCGCACATTTGGGCAGGGGCTTCAAAATCCTCTTTGGAGTTCCTCGACAGAATACAACAACGAGCGATATATTTAATAGGAGATGAAAATATTTCATCGACTATTGGTTCTCTTGATCACCGAAGGACCGTTGGGTGTGTAAGCCTGTTTTATAGGTATTACAATGGTAAGGGTTCGAATGAAATACGTGGCCTGATTCCACCAGGTCGTGTGTTTTCTCGTTCTACTCGTGCATCAAACCAAGCCCACCCCTTCGTAGTTCACTCGACTCTCCACGCATTATAGAGATAATTCGTTCTTCAGTCGCACGGAACAATCTCCCTGCGTCCGTTTTTCCCGACATTTTTGATATTGGCAAGTTCAAAACAAACATTCACCGACACTACTCCATCTTTCCCCCCTCCATTTAACCTATCATCCCTTCTTACGATCAACACTGTGCATTGTATGAATAGGGGGCATCCCCTGAGCGTTGGTTAATTTGTAAAAAAAAAAAATATTGTATGAGCCATACGGGGCTGCTCATAAGACGTTTGGTAGTATAATCATGATTTTTGGAAATTTCTGTTAAAAGTATTTAAGTACAACTCTAGTAGAAATGTACCCTTATAAGGGATGACATTATCATGGTCAGATCATGCTAGTCATGTAACTGATTGAGTTATAACCAGGGCAAGTTTTTTTTTATACTCTGCTTAAGATTTTTTAAATTCACTTAATTTAAACAAAGTAAAAAATCTCATGCATTATATTCTACCTTGACTTTGAGTTTTATTAATTCGTTACTTGTTCTATATGTTTTTATTTATGCAATTTCTTATTTTTCAAAAGCATTTTTAACTAATTAGTCCATCTATCATATCTACACAGCTGTCACACTATTGTACGCCGTTTGCCTGCAAACTAAATGAGTTCTGACGGACAACGTATCCAGTATACCGAAGTTAGTCCTTTTCAAATAAGCGACACAGCCAATCCAAGAATGGAGCCTGTTAAAACCATACGTATCTTTATGGCAGCCGTAGCTGGTAAGTTTTAGAGAAAGTAGTGTTTTTTGTAATTTTGTTTTTTTAAATGTTCAAATATTTATTCTTCATATAATCGTGTAAAATATATATTTTTTATATATATTTTTTTTTTAATATAAAATGTTATCATTCAGATATAGCTTTTTGAATTTGTTATCAATCAAAAAAGAGCCAATATATTATGAAAATAATAAAAACACTTGAACTATAATTCAATTAATTTGCTACACTTGAGTTTTATTATATATTATTCACAAAATATCATAAATAAATTGAAAATCAGCAATAATACAAATTTATTTTTATTATTGAAATCTTTCAAGTCGCGAAAAATATATTTATCATATTGTTGTCATTAATATTTAAAATTTTTTATCAATACATTAGAAGATTTTTTTAAGATTGAAATTTTGGATTATTTTGTACGTTTTTCAATATATTATCAGTTTTAGACTTTTTTAAAATTATATTTCTTTTATATAGCAAACTTATCTGCTTTTGCCGTCGGCACCTGTCTGGGTTGGACATCGCCTATTGCTCCAAAACTCAAATCCGGCGAAGACTCGCCATTAAGCGTAGTAATAGATTCAGAAGATGATGCCTGGATCTCCTCAATTATAGCGATAGGCGCACTAGTGGCGCCCTTTGTGGCCGGTCCACTGGCCGATAAAATTGGACGTAAATGGGTTCTGCTCTCCAGTTCACTTTTCTTTGTTTTGGCCTACATACTGCTGATGATTGGCGGTGAGGTCTGGGTTATACTGCTGGGACGTTTAATACAAGTAAGTCAACGAAATTTTAGATTTTGGATTAAATTATAAGATATATCAAAGTAAATATTGAAATTGAATATAGGTTATCGAACCGGTTAATACTAAGTATTTATTGGCCTTGAATTCAAACCAATATGATTTTGGTTTTGGTTTTTTCACATCGCGTTACCTCGGTAAAGATTCTGGTCTTACCATCACAGAAAAAATAATAGACGTAAATATAGCAACCGATATTAATTGCATTAATTAATCTTTTCAACAATGAAATTCACTAATTTAATGAAAACCTTTGCTATCGTTCGTAAAATCAAAAATTCCCTTTGCTAATATGAATATGTTTACGTCAATGCAGCAAAATAATTAGTCGGCACAGTTTCCGCAATTATATTTGCTAAAACTACGCCAACTAAATTATTTGCTGCATTGACGTATAAATATTCATATTAGCGAACGCAATTGCTTATATAACGAAGAATAGAAATAGTTTTCATAGAATTAGTGAATTTTAATGCTGTATTGATTAATGAAAGCAATTAATATCGGTTGCTATATTTACGTCGATTATTTTTTTCTGTGGTAGTTGAAATGTGTCCTACTTTTGGCTTAAATAAATCTTTGAAATTACCTTTCTTTTAGGGTTTTGGCGTCGGCTTTGTCATGACCGTGCAGCCCATGTATGTGGGTGAAATAGCCACCGATAGTGTGCGTGGTGCCACCGGATCCTTGATGCAACTTTTCATTGTCGGTAAGTAGTACCCGCTCCATCTTATATATTACGCCATATTTAACTTAATCTCTCTCTGTCTTTATTTCACAGCGGGCATTCTTTACGTCTACGCCATTGGACCCTTCGTCAGCTACCAGGCTCTTCAGTGGTGCTGCATCGTGGTACCCATTGTCTTCGATGCCATCTTCTTCTTTATGCCAGAGAGTCCGTATTACTATGCGGGCAAAGGGCGCAAAGAGGATGCTCTCAAGTCTTTGCAATATCTACGCGGTCAGAGCGCCGAGGCAGTGCAAGATGAAATGAACAGCATACAGGCGGAAGTCGATGAGTCAATGGCCACCAAGGGCAGCATGATGGACATCTTTCAAAATGCTGGCAATCGCAAGGCGCTCTTTATATCGGCCGGTCTCATTGCCTTCCAGCAATTGTCGGGCATTAATGTGGTACTCTTCAATAGTCAGTCGATTTTCATTAGTGCCAACACGGGCATCGATCCCGCAATAGCCACCATTATTATAGGCATTGTACAGGTGGCATCCTCGGGTTTGACACCTATTATAGCCGATCGTCTGGGTCGCAAGGTCATTCTGCTCACATCGGCCGGTGGCATGAGCATTGGTCTCGCTGCACTGGGTGCATTTTTCTATATTAAGCTGACAGGTGGTGATCTGGAGAGCGTACTGTGGTTACCCGTGCCTGCGCTAATCGTTTACAACATCGTCTATTGTGTTGGTTTCGGTCCACTGCCGTGGGCGGTGCTTGGTGAAATGTTTCCGTCGAATGTCAAGTCGATCGCCTCGTCGTTGGTTGCTTCCACCTGTTGGATACTCGGCTTTGTGGTAACGCGTTGGTATCCGGCTCTGGATGCGCTGGGTTCGTACTATGCCTTTTGGTTGTTCGGCGGTTTCTGCGTCGTTGCCTTCCTGTTCGTCTTGTTCGTTGTGATGGAGACGAAGGGTCTGAGTCTGCAGGAAATTCAGGACAGACTTAATGGCAAGAAAGCCTAAGCGTTGCCATTTAATTCGTAATTTTGATTGTAATTTATGATTATCGCACTTTACTATTTCAAAAGTATTCCTAGTCCTAAGTAAGTCCTACGATATAAAAAAACATATTTAATTAAAAAAAAGTTGTATATTAAAAAAAAACTTACAAATTTTAAATGTTCATAGCTTATTAATTATAAGTTAAATATTACGAATTTATTATAATTTTAAAATAAATACTTTAATAAAATATATTGATAATAAAGTTGAATTTTTATTTTATTTAAACCAAAAAGAAGATATTATTAGAATACCGGATTAGTTTTTATGCGAAATAATGTGGTGTACATCTCGAGTGCTGGTAGCTCAGAGGTTAGTGCTTTGGGCTGTGAGCCGAATGCTCCTATGTTCAAATCTTTTCACAGAAAACATTTTTCTTTATCGCGCTACCTCTCGGCAGACAATAGCAAACCACAGGGAGAAAACACTGTCCATGAAAAGTTCACAACTCCGCTCAACTCAAATGATGAGAGAGCTCGACCTAGCAACAAACAAAGTATTATATTCGCAATTTCAATAATTCTTATTACCAAGAAACTATTTGCTTACTGTATCCCCTAGCTGAAATTGTACTAGCCATGGTCGTGAACAGATCATTGCAAAAATCGGGCGGAAGTTTTTATTTAATATTTTTTAAACGATGTTTTAATATTCGAATATAAAATCTCTTTTCAGAAAGGTATGTGTATTTGCTAAAGTACGGCTTGTGCATTTGCTAAAAGAAGTCAGTCGATATCGAAAGCTTACTCCATACACTCACGCAAAAACTATGTTATTATTTTCAATTTAAATTTCTATTTTTCTTTAAAAATTTTATTAATCAAAAAAATTAAAATGTTCAATAAAAAAACAAAATTTCTATAGAAAATTCACTAAAAATTAAAATTTTTAATAAAAATTTAAATTTTTACTAAAAATTAAAATTTTTTCACTTTAAATTAAATTTTGCACTAGAATTCACTAAAAATAATTTTTCACTGAAAATAATTTTTTAATAAAAATTATATAAAAAATATTATTATTATCATTAAAATTAAGTTTTTGACTAAAAAAATTCAATTTTTCACTAAAAATTCAATTTTTCACTAAAAATTCAATTTTTCACTAAAAATTCAATTTTTCACTAAAAATTCAATTTTTCACTAAAAATTCAATTTTTCACTAAAAATTCAATTTTTCACTAAAAATTCAATTTTTCACTAAAAATTCAATTTTTCACTAAAAATTCAATTTTTCACTAAAAATTCAATTTTTCACTAAAAATTCAATTTTTCACTAAAAATTCAATTTTTTACTAAAAATTCAATTTTTCACTAAAAATTCAATTTTTCACTAAAAATTCAATTTTTCACTAAAAATTCAATTTTTCACTAAAAATTCAATTTTTCACTAAAAATTCAATATTCAATATATCACTAAAAATTCAATATTCACTAAAAATTCAATTTTTCACTAAAAATTCAAATTTTCACTAAAAATTCAATTTTTCACTAAAAATTCAATTTTTCACTAAAAATTCAATTTTTCACTAAAAATTCAATTTTTCCCTAAAAATTCAATTTTTCCCTAAAAATTCAATTTTTCCCTAAAAATTCAATTTTTCCCTAAAAATTCAATTTTTCACTAAAAATTCAATTTTTCACTAAAAATTCAATTTTTCACTAAAAATTCAATTTTTCACTAAAAATTCAATTTTTCACTAAAAATTCAATTTTTCACTAAAAATTAAATTTTTCACTAAAAATTCAATTTTTCACTAAAAATTCAATTTTTCACTAAAAATTCAATTTTTCACTTAAAATTCAATTTTTCACTAAAAATTCAATTTTTCACTAAAAATTAAATTTTTCACTAAAAATTCAATTTTTCACTGAAAATTCGTTTTTTCACTAAAAATTCAATTTTTCACTAAAAATTCAATTTTTCACTAAAAATTCAATTTTTCACTAAAAATTCAATTTACACTAAAAATTAAATTTTTCACTAAAAATTCAATTTTTCACTAAAAATTCAATTTTTCACTATAAATTGAATTTTCACTAAATATTTTATTTTTTACTATATATCTCGAAAAATTTCAAATTTTTAACATAAAATTATTTTTATTTTCTGTAAAAAATAATTAAAGTTTTAAATTAAATATATAGGTATTTTAATTGTTTTTTAAAATTTGAGTAGTACTAAAAAAAAAAGTATTTTTATTATTATTTTGACAACCAAATATGACAGCTAGTTTGCAACCCTGTGCGAGTAGACATTTCTGACAGCAGAGCCTCTCTCTTGCTCACGACAATTTCAATTTTCATTCGAGTTTATACTATTGGCGCGAGTAGACACGGTCGGTTTCGAACGCCCGAATTTGCGCTGAGTGTGTGTGTGGCTATTCCATATGTTTTATTTTTAATACATAAAAAATATAATAAGTTTTAAAAAAATTTACTGATAAATTTAAGTGCAATTTATAAAGAAAATTCACTGCCTGAAGTCGCAAACAAAATGCACAACATAATAAAGTGAAAATTAAAAAAAAAATCTATTAATTGCGCAAAAGTCAAAACGTAGAGCAGAGAGAAAAAAGAGTGTTAAAAAAATAAAAAAAATTAAAGAGTAAAAAAGATAAAATTTTGTTTACGATTTTGTGTGGTTGTTGTTGCTGTTAATAAAGTTCAATAAATTGAAATTGTTTTTGGGCTGGCAAGAATTTTGTGGTTTTGTGTTTGAAGTGTATATTTAAATAACAACAACAACAAGAAAAAGAAAAACAACAAAAAAGTGCAGGAAATTAATAAACAACTTTGGATGTATGTTGTTGCTGTAGTCTTGTTGTTGCTGTAGTGCGTACAACGCTGTTGCTTGTTTTTTCATTCAACTATTTTTTGTTTTACTAAAAAATAATAAAAAAAGTAATAAATAATATAAAAAAATAATAACCATGATTAATACTCTGCAAAACATGCCTCCCGCATTCCATACAAAATAAACGTGTTTTTGCATTAATTTATTTAAAAAATAATTTAAATAAAAAACCAGTTTTTAATTTGCTTTTATAAAAACTACTCTTTGACATTGCATCCTGTTCGGTTTGGTTCTGCTCTGTTTGTTGTCTCTTCTCTTGCGCGCGCTCTCTCAACAAAAAACCAACGTGAAGAACAACAACAACAAATAAATTCAGTAATTCCTCCTGCCTTGGCGCATCCTCTTCCTCTTCTTATTTTGCTTTGGGCAACTCATTGAAAATCCAAGGAAGTGATGTCACCATAGCGGTGTCTTGTTGTTGTCATAGTATTATCATAGTGTGTCTCTCTTATTCGTTACAATAACCAACTAACGACCGACCAAACCAAGCCGACCATCTTAACGTTTAACCACCCAGCACCCCATCGCCCTCGCGCCCTCTACGCGTTGTCTTCGTTTTGTTCAACGTCGTCTTCATAGTCGTCGTCACACAACATACAAAATGCAACAATTACAACAAATGCACAAATTTGTTGTTTATGTTGTTGGTGCTGTCGCTGTTTGGCCACTTTTGCTCTGCTGTCTGTGTCTGCTCCAAGATGCGACTGTCGTGGCAGCACATGAGCACCATACGAATCCGGAGATTAAAGGTGAGTGAGAGAGTCCAAAGACCTTGTATAAATCTACTATATTTGAAATGTTGAATTAGTGAATCGTATTGGAATTTCTACAACTTATCTTAGAGAGTTTTTGTTTGGTCATATTTTAAAAATACCCAGCGGTAAAAATCATCATAATACTTATCAACGTACTTAGAAAAAAATCTCTTAAAATCTCATTAAAATTTGTCAATAGGACAGTTATTGATTTAATAGTATAAATAACAAATTTTTTGATACGAATTCAAAAATAATTTTAAATTATTTTTTAGTATTTAATTCAATTGAATAAATAGTTTATCCCATTGACTAATTTCAATAGTAAAAACTATTAATTTTATGGTATCTTTTTCTATCGATTGTGTTGTGTACCAAGTCATCTTGATTCGGAACATTTCGGAATATTGCATTACATTAACCTCGGCATGTCATAGGTAGTGGTCCAAGTTTAAGACGAAATGGTCTATATTACCTTACCTTATATTACTTTAAAAATACTTTAAATTGAGAATTGATTCGATTACGTCTCATATAAATAAATCAAACCTATAGTTAGGGTGTGTGCGAATTTGACAAATTTGCTGACTAAATTGAACGGCCCTTCATTCGGTATCTATTGGGTAACCGCTAATTGTTAAAGTCCATAATCAATCGATTATAATATGTCTGATTGCTGTCATTCAATTTAGTTTTCTAAAAAATTTGCTCACTGAAAAATCGAATACTGCCTTACCGACAAAATTTAGTTTATTCAGCAATGTAGTCGAATTCGCACACCCTTTGTATACTATATCAAAGTCCAGAATCGAATAAAAAATACTCGTATTAAAATGCTCTCAATTCAATGTCATAACAATAGTCAAAAAAACGAGAACAATTTTCACATGATCCCCATCAATTCAGTAGAATTCGCGAATACTGATTTTAAGTTTGTATTTCTCGAAATTTTAGGACCTTTTAAGTTTTTAATTGTCAAAACCAATTTAAATATGCATATGCTAATATTTCAATATATTTTGAACATATTTGAATTTAAATTTGAAAAACTTGGATATTTATAGACTACAGTGATGTGAAAAATAATAGGAATACCTATGGTATTTCATTGCAGAATAAAATACAAATATATTTTATGTGAAAATTTATCAATGTCAGTTTTTAACTTTGTTTTATAAATTAAAAAATTCTATTTTAATTAAATAATTCAACTTTTTTAAGGTGATAGTGTGTTGTTAAGTTAGAAAAGATGTAATATTTATTAATTTATAAAATTTAGTTGTTAAAAAAGGGGAGATCAAAGCAGTGTAGCGCCGAAAAATTTAATATAATAAAAAACAAACTACAAAGTAGATACAACTCTTACATAAAAATTGCAGAAAATGTGGGATACTCTAAAACAATAAAGAAAATGCGATTAATTGAGTCCCTAAATAGAAGCATGTGGTCGAAAATCTAAAATTTCATTTGTTACAAAAAGAATTTTTTTTGCGCCATGTAAAAATAAACCCGTTTGTTTCATCCAGAGCCTTGAAAAGGGAATTGAATCTTGATATGGACACATTACATATAGCCGCGGTAGCTCAGTGGTTAGTGCGTTGGACTACGAGCCGAAAGGCCTGGACTGGGGCTAACAACATATTTTCATAGAAACATTTTTCAATACCGCGCTACCTCTCGGCAGTAAATGGCAAACCTACGATAGTAAAACATTGCGTATGAAAAGCTCTCACCGAATTTCGGATTTTCAATAATTCGGCAATAAACTGTAGGTCCCACCACTTTGAGTACAAATATAACACGCACTGCTCAAAATGGTGAAACAGCTCGGCCTAAGTTCTTATAGGACTGTAGTGCCAATCTATTATTATTATTATGGACACATCTACAATTTTTCAGATGTTGATTAATGAAAACCAGGTGGCAAGAAATGATCCATATATTATAATTCTGGTAGAATTATACCAGGATAAAGATCAAGAATTGTTTATTGAATTTTATCTGTTATAACCAAACCTGTTGTAAGACCAACATGATCAGGTCATTACAATGTCTAACCTAAATTCGAAACCGTCTTTTAAAGCTTACTTGAATTTAGTTATTTAGTTCAATGTAAAGTCAGACTTATTTTTCATCAGCTTAAATATGCATAAATATTCACACATCAAGTATTAATATCGATTTTAAAAATTACAACCGTGGTTCTCGAGATAGGAGTAATATTTGAATTTAGGTTGGCTTAAAATTCTCTTTTCTGAATATTTATTGCTTGAAATTCAGATCTTGTTTTATATTTTGGGAAAAAAAAGTTTAATAATACTGATCTGTTTCGATATAATCGATAATTCGTCTTTTAGATAAATATGCATAATATCGCATATTTATATGATCATATAAAATTTCAAATTTGTAATATTTTTTTTTTTTTAACAAAAAAAAATTCGTTAAAAATAAATAAAATAATTTGATATACTTGATATCAACTAAATAACTTTATGTTATGCAGTAATAATGGTTACTAATAAATTTACAAAAATTTGCATTAAAAATAAAAATGTTGATATTATAAAAATGTCATTTAAACATTTCTTAAATTTTCATGAATCATATTAACAAATATAATGCAGTGTGAAATGTTTTATAAACAAAAGTATACTACTGAATATTATATTAATTTAAGACGCATTTGTTTTTAATTTATCAGAAATATTTGTTTATATTTATTTTTATAACACAATTTTAGAAAACCCCCCTCGAAAAGAATTTAAATATTGATTTTCGGTAGCAAAAATAGTAGCCTTGAAATAAAACTCGTTTGCCAAGCAAAGCGCTTTAGTTATGTAGGTTGTGGCATTTTGTAAAATAAAATCCATTAAATGCATGAAAGAATGAAGAAATCAGGGCGCTTTAGAAACCACAGTCGTTCGGTTGTCGCTGGGTCGGTCGATCCCCGCTTACAAATGCTTGAACCTTGTAGCCCTTTATCGCACTTTCTCTCTCTCTCTGTCTCTGGGTGCAAAACCAACTATACACTTTACTACAGATAACTACAATTTATAGCAGTGGCTCCTTAAAACCCCCCACAGTAGCCAGTTTCATGGTGCCACGAACAGTCAATGGTGGATTTGCAGTCTATTGAAAAATCCTTTTAAAGTTGGTTGCAATTGAAAGTCAGTGGGTTTCTTTACCCTAACTATATCTTTTTTTTCATTCTTCTCTGCGTTGTTACAATTCTTGTTAAAAGGGGTCTTGGTCACTTGTCTGCCACAACGAACGATGACTTGTAGTGATTTATGTCCAGCCACTTTGGACAAGTATCTACATCGTTGAGGGAAATGATTTTTATAAATTGTTAAATTAAAACACTTGAAAAATCTGAAACTGAAAATCGAAAAATCTTTTAAGTTTGAAGTGCATTGGAAAAATGAGAGAATGGGTGACGATGGAAAAATAGAATATATTGATTGATGCACTTGTTTTATTAAAATCTGTAAATGATTATGAAAAAAAATGTTATTCACTCGGTGGTTTTCCATTGTCCACCATGAGCTAAAACAAGATTTTCAATTTTTTATGTTGACAGTAGCGGGATTTGAACCTTTCGTCGCCAAGTCGAGCGCACTAACTACTCAGCTAATGGCACACAGTGTGCCCAAACGTTCTTAAATCGGGTGAAATTCATTATTTTCGGAACCAATCAACCGATTTTAGAAATTTTAAAAGTTTTTTTTTTAGTGAATTTAAGTTATGAAATTTGAGTTTGCATCCTTAATGGTTATGGAGATAAAAATCAGTAAAGTTGAGATTTTTTTTTATGAACATTTTTTCAAAAATTGTAAAAAATCCAAAAGTTATCCAATTTTAAAAATTGTTTTATTTATGAAAAGCTTACATTAGCATCAAAAGAAAATATGCTCAGTTGAGAAAATATCTTGTTTAGTTTTAAAGATATATACATAAACATGTTTTTTTTCCTTTTTGGAAGACTTTTATACATAGATTGTACATTTTATCATGAAATCAAAATATTTGTAAGGTACTTTTATAAACAATGAACTCATAAATCATAAACTGAAAACCGTTTTTAAATATCTTCAGCGGTTTAGTATACATAAAATTTTAAAGTCGAAAAATGTTTTTGTTTTTCATTTTTAATGTTTTTTTTTTTAATGCATGCAATTTATGAACTACAATATTTACCATATCTATTGCTGTTTTATATTTAAATTATCATCTACCATAGTATAAATTATTCTAGGACCATGATCGGGTACTGATCATTGAATTATTTCCTTGCCATAACCCTTATAGGGAAAATTTCAATGCATTTTCTACCTTTTACCACTTTTTTTTAATTTTTTGCAAATTCTTTTATACTTTTACTTTAACATTTGCTATAAAACACTTTTTACAAAACCACATCACAAACGCCACATAATCTCACTTCACTTTCGCATTTAAAAAAAAAACCCATCAACTATTTAAAACAATTTAACACAAAAAATTTCACTTTTATTGCATTTCAATGCAAACAAACTTCTGACTAAAGAAAACAGGTCAAAAAATTACAAACAAATAAAACAGAATCAATGAAATAAAAAAATGTAAAAAGTTTCACCGCGCCAGCAACAACATGTTTTATTCAAAAGCATTTTGATCAAATGTTTTCTAAGCCAGCAACATCCCAAAAATGAAAACAGCAACAGCAAAAACAACAAATCAGTGCCTGCAACTATCGCCTAGATTTATTTTGTAGCTGTTGCTGATTTTTATTATTTGTTGGTGGTAACGCGTCTTAAATTTGTTGCTGTTGGCATTTTAATTTTTGAACGTTTTGCATGTTGCTGCTGTTGCCGCCTTTTGCTGCTGCTGTTGCCATCACTCGCATGGTTTTATTCAACACTTGCAGCTATTAAACAATATTTTTTATGTTTTTATTTTTTTTTATCTTGCTGTTGCTGCTGTTCTTGTTTCTCTACTCTGAGCCACAAATCGATTCTGTATTGTTAACGGCTTTATTTTTGTTGGCGCGTGTATTTTTGATATTTTTATTTTTTTCATGAAGTACCAAACTTTCTGTTTTGGCGTGGTTTTTTCGTTTTATTAATTCTTTGCAAAGTGTATTATTATATTTTGCTATAGTTTTTGTTTGCTTTTACTTTTCGAAGTTTTTGTTTAACTTTTAACTTTTATCTTATTTTTTACCATTGCTATTCGTTTGCTATCTAGAAAAACTTTAACAAATGATAACTATTTTTTTTTGTTTTTTATTATTGGTATTTTACTATTCATAGATTAAATATTTTATTTTTTGAAATTTTATTAAATAGTTATTTCATCAAAAATATTACAATTTAAAGTAAAATTAATATAAAAGTATTTTGAGTTTTTTTTCTAATTAATTTAATTTTAAAAACGAATCTAAAATTTAGAATAACATTTTCTTAAAAAATTAAGTCTTGGAAAAAAAATAAGTCAAAAATAATCAAAGACTTAAAAGGTATACAGTACTCTACAAAACGAAAAAATGTTTCCTATGCATATACCGTATATCAATTATATTTAACTTTCGAGTGCTAATTTTTACTGCCTGCTCCGTTTTTTTTCTATTACGTCTCGTTTTTAAGAAAATTGAAATCGATTGTTTGGTACCCCTTCAAGCACATCTTAGAATAAAAAAAAATACAATATATTAAAAAACTAGTTTTCCCAAAAATATTGAACGCAATTTTTCTTTGAATTGCCAAGCCTAATTTCAATATATTAGGGAATTCTAATATTTTTATATGTTTTGAATAAATTTGAATCTGATCTCGGATAATTTGAATTTTATTTAGACACTTTTTGATATAGTTTTTAGCATTTGGGATCTAATTATATTAAAGAAAATGATTTAGGGTTATCAAGTAAATAGTTGAAACTAACGAACAACATTACTAACTTTTTTCCATCAGTTTTAATTTTTTTAAATATGATCTTTGCACATAAATTTGAGCATCTTTTAACTTGACTTTTTTTTGGTTAGCATTTAGGATGTTATTATTAAAAAGAAAACGATTTATGGTTCTCCAGAATATATTTTAAACTAACGATCAAAATTACTAACTTGTTTCCATTAGTTTTACTTTTTTTTATATGACCTTTGCACATAATACTGGTCCTATTTCTTATTTGTATTATTTTTTTTTGAGCATTTAGAAATTTTATTTAGGAATTAGAAATTTTATTTAGGATAACGATAAAAAAAAAGTATGATAATCCAGAAAATAGTTCATCATTTCAACTTTTTTTTTAAATTAAACTTTGAACATCATTTTGTTACTTTAAATTATTTATATAATTTGAAAGTATCATTAATACATATTTAAATCATGCATACTCAGTTTATATATATTGCATAATCAGTTTTTTCTATTAATAGGGTAAATTTCTACTAGGGATAGGGCATATTTTAAAAAGAAGAAAATCAGATGGAAGAGTTAATAATTTTTATCATTTTAACTGTACATGTTATATTCAGGGGTGGAAAAAATCAGGATTTTTTTTTAAATCTACTTAACCCGTTTTTATTGGATTTTATTGGACTTCTTGGATTTTTTATAAATAAGATAATTTCAATAGAATTTATTTCCCACCCTTCCGCTGTCGAGAACTGCTGTATAACCTTTGGTTAAAACATACTTTGTGGAAAAAGTTCATCGTCTTGGTTCTGGAAGCCGTTTTCAACCATATACTGAATTAGTCATATGGGTGAAAAATGAAACAGCCCAAGTGCCTGATCAAATTTATTTTGAATGTCTTCTTTATAATACGACAATTCTTCAGAACCTAATAAATTCAATCAATGTCTATCGCTTTAAAAATTGGCTTAGAAATGGATTGAATTCAATCCATAGTTTTGGAGACCTCATTTAGCTATTTATATCATTAAATTATTTGGATCCACATAAAGGCATATTTTGGCTAATAAGTATGTTGGCTATGTTGGCTCATATAATATATAAATCATTTTATTATCAACTTCTCCAGAGATTTCATCCAGAAGTGATTCGAATAATTTTTTTCAATTTGGTGATTTATATTCAATTCTTAAATTTTCAAAAAAATAAATCGTTCTCTGAAAACCCCAATATATTTCCTAAATTTAATTCGAAAAATGTACAAAAATCAATAAAATTCAAAAAAATCGAAAAATCATGGATTTTTTTGAAATCCGAAACCAAATGGAAGTTTTTACAATTTTTGTATCAGGAAATAGTTTGCTTTCGGAGGTTTGTCATTGTCTGCAGAGATATAACAATGTATAGAAATAAAGTTATGTAGAACTGTTTACTATTTTTATATGAAAATTTCAAATATTTTGTATACTGGGTGTTTGGTTCATCGATGTCAATAATTCAGGGGGTTATTCTATGATACAAAAAATAAGAAAATGTAAAATTTGTCAGCCAGTTTAAGATACAGGGTGTTTAAGAGATGCCTAGTCAAAAAAATTGCTTATAAAGTATAATCTGATGATAATTGAATATCAATTTTTCACTCGTGCATTAGACTATTAAATTACCTTTCCAATGATATAACACAACTTTAAACCCCATGATTTCTTCTTTTTCTAATGGAATTTACAAAAATAATAATCCAAATTTTGACTTTGTCATAAATTTTCTCAAAATTTCGTTAAGGATTACCCTATTTTTAAAAATTTATAATTCATTTCGAGTATTTTCTTACCAATCCCCGGGATTTTTACTTAGTCAAAAATGCTGCAGAAATAAATATAATATAATTATTCATATAATGACCCCATGAATTATTAACATCGATGAACCAAACACCCTGTATAAAGGGTGTTTGCGAGTTTGTCTAAATTTGAAGGTTAACTATATTTGTCGGTAATGAAGTATTTAGTATTTAATTTAGGAAATATTCAAGTAATCTAAATCGGATGAGCGTCGATTTTAATGAATTGCGATTATCGAATAGCTGTCGAATTAGAATCAAACCATAGAGTTTAGTCTTCAAATTTAGACACACTTAGGGTGTGTGCGAGTTCGACTAAATTGCTGACTAAACTAAATTGAACAGGGTTTGAATTGATTGCCATTCAGTAACCGTTAATTGTTAAAGTTCCTAATAAATCGATTATCATATGTCTGTTTGCTGTCTTCCAATTTAGTTCAATTTAGTTTGCTCGAAAATTTGCTAAATTAAAAAGGTAAACGCTGCATTACCGACAAAATTAAGATTAGTCCGCAATTTAGTCGAACTCGCACACACCCTTATATGGTTTTCCTAAAAAATGTAAAAAGTTTTATCTAACATTTGAATTCGTTTGGAATTTTTTTAATATTGAGAAATATTTTTTTTTTTTAAATTGACAATTTTTTCATTGAAATAAATTTGTATGTCATATTTTCGATTTACTTGATTAAATTATTTTTTAAAATATTTTTATACCATACACCTATGAGGTACAGGGTATATTAAGTTTGTGCAGATATTGTAACGCCCCTTAGGAGGCGTGGCCGGTATGGAAAAGTATATATATTCCGCCCACTTTATTTTTTTTTATTAGTTATTTTATACTTTTATATCAATTTTTTAAATTATAAAGGATGTACATTTCTGATATGTGAATAATATTCTGAGGGTGATGGGGTTCAGCATAATTAAGAACTTTAAAATTAAGGTATACAATTAAATATCCCATATCCCCACCAAAGGTGTAGGGTATTCCATAGTCGGGCTCGACCGACTATAAAAGTCCGTCCCATGTGACCTAATTTACCCATGTGAGCTAACTTTCCCAACTCCTTTGATATATTTTTCAGGGGTTTGACCTTTTAAAAATATAAAATATAAAAATTTATAATAACTTAATACAACTTCATTGAATTTATTATAAAGCATTTTGCTTTTCCTCTTCAAATTTCACAACATTTATTGATTTTTCACTTATATTTATTACTTTTTTATTTGTTCTTTAAATGGTTGCTCAATTTTTTTGTATATGCTTTCGGAAATTAAAAACTCTTTTGTGCTACTGATTTTTGGGTCACTGCTAAAGTCACGTTTTAACGTCTTTTTGTTGATACTTTCGTTTTTTTTCCCCTAACAAAAAAGAATTACTATTATTTATTGCAATCATTTATTTTTTATATTGTATTATGAGTTATAACTTCATTTTCATTTCATGCAATTTATAAACCATAGCCCACATTATGTAAGTAAGTAAAAATGTCTAAATTAATTTTTTTTTATATTTAGAGCTATTACAAACTAAACAACTTTAGTTCTACAAAGTTATTGAAGTCTTATTTTCGACAATCAAAACTTTCTCTTTGCCAACCATTATATTAAATGGAGGTACAACCCGAATTTAACGTATTATGACATAAAAAATAAGTCTTGGCGTATATGTCATGTTCTGCTTCACTCGTCCGTGTCTCAGCTGACAGTCACTGCGACAGTCACTCACTCACTCAGTCAGTCACTCAGTCAGACAGTCGCTTAGGCTGTCATCCATATATAATATTTAAAATAATACCTGCAATGATATAATGAACCATGACATAAAATAAAACCTTGTTATGAAAATATAATGCTACATTAACTTTTATATTTTTGCTTGCAAATAGCATAATACTTTTTGAGAAACATCTAATTAAGACTTTAAAACCGGCTGAAATTGTAGTATATAATAAAAGTGCTTGAGTGAAGCACGTAATCCATTTAAAATTACAAAAAATAACATTAGAAATGAAGAAAAAGTAAAACAAAAAAGTCAGAAAATACACAAAAACCAGTTAAAAACGTGATACCAAGGTGGGCATCAAGTTAATATAAATGAAAAACACAATTATAGTAATACAGCAATATTAAAAATATATAAAAAGGCGTCTTTTTAAAATAATAAATATAAAAAAAAACATAATAAAACACGTTTAAAAGTGCTAAATGGCACGAAAGATTGTGGGTTAACTGACATATTCAACGGGTTTTTATTTGGGCGCTTGCCAAAAAAACAGCTGTTACTAAAGTTTATGGCGATAATTTAAACTCAACGTTAAAATAAAGTCTAGTTTATTTAACTTCTTTCTCGTATAAAAATATGTCAAGAAATTCATTTTAATTTTAAAGCTTACTTTAAACTATCTAAATTTGTGTAAAAATCAATTAAAATTGTTATACAAATTATAAACAAACATTTTAATTGTTAAAATAATAAACAAAAACTAAAACCATTAGTTCAAAATAATATCGATACTAGTTAAAAAATGTTTGTAGCCGCGGTAGCTCAGTGGTTAGTGCGTTGGACTGCGAGCCGAAAGGTTCCCGGTTCAAGCCTGGACTGGGGCTAACAACATCTTTTCATAGAAACATTTTTCTATACCGCGCTACCTCTCGGCAGTAAATGGCAAACCTACGAGAGTATAATATTGCCTATGAAAAGCTCTCCCCCGCCGTTCGGATTCGGCAATAAACTGTAGATCCCACCACTTTGAGTACAAATATAACACGCACAGCTCAAAATGGTGAGAGAGCTCGGCCTAAGTTCTTAAAGGACTGTATCGCCAAACTATTATATTATTAGTTAAAAAAATGTTAAATGAATTATTTATGCAGACAAATATTAACAGTAGAATATACAAAAATTTTAGAAAAATTTAATTTTATATTAAAAAAATACGAAAAAATACTTATGAATTATAAGAAAGTAGAAACATGAAAAAATGTTGTAATCAAGGTTAGGTTATCCTTTTAGGGTTATCATGATAATGATCTGAATGAAATATTGATTTAAAATAATTTTTTTAATTAAACAATTCTGCAACATTTAAAAAAATTTCACATTCATGATATTCGCAATATTGATTTCAAAAAGTAATTATTAAAAAAAAACACCTTACTTTAAAAAAGTTGATTAACTTTATAACTATGTTGCTCGTTAATGCTTCGATTCGATTTGTGTATTTTTCCACATGTTGCTCAGTGAAAGACAACATATCAAAGCACTTTACTTGAAGTTCAGTAAAAAAAAACCAGCTGCAAACTTTTGTTGGCTCTTAACTATTAGTCATTAAAGTGTGTGGCCAATATTTGCAGACAATTTCCATTTTAATCATATGTTGGCATTAAAACTTGAAAACTTGATGTACGGAAAATATTATTAGCTGGGTGCTGCTTAAATGTAAGTAAAATGAGACTTTTAGAAAATTGCTCTCAAATATTGCTCTGTAAAAATTGCTCTCTGAAAAAGTGCTCCTTAAAAATTCTTTTTACGAATTGTAGCTTTTATAATTACTATACTTAAAATATTGTCAGCTGTTTTGAAATTTAAGACATTGCTTCTTAAAATGAGATTTTGAACAATTGCTCTCTAGAAATATTCCCTTAATATCGAATTGTTCCTCAAAAACTGCAATATTTTTGATTACTAAACAATTAGTAAATAATATCCGAAAAATGTTAATAGCTGTATGTTTTTGTTGTGAATTTAAAATGAGACTCTTTAAAAGAAAACCGCTCTGTCGAAATTTATATCAAAAAACGTTGCTTTATAATTGCTCCTCAGAAATTGGCACCTTTACAATTACTGTACAAAGAAAAATGTCTAAAATTTTTAAATATAAATACTCAGTAACGAAACAATTGATTAAAAATATGTCTTTTTAATAATTGCTTTAAATTATTGCTCTCTAGAAATTCATCTTTGAAATTGCTCCTTAAAAACTGCTCTTCAAAATTTGCCACTTCTTTTTTACACTATAAATACTAATACTCAGAAAATAAACCATCAGTGTATTAAAAGTGATACTCTTTAAAAATTGATTTTAATAATTGCTCACTAGAAATTCATCATAGAGACTTCACCTTAAAAATTGCTCATTCAAAATTAAAAACTTTATATTTACTGTAAAAAAAATATTGTCTGCTGCTTAGAGACTTTATATATTGTTTCCCAAAAATAGAAAGCATTGAGGGTTTAAAATGAAACTCTGTACAAATTGCTCCGTAGTTTTTTTTTTTCATTAATTGCTCTTGAAAAATTGAAATCTTTAAATTATTTTACATAGAATATTTTATGATTTTTTGTAACTATAATTATTGTTTCCAAAAATTGCAATTTTGTATAGACAAATATGAACTTAAAATCTAAATTAAAATTAGATCCCTATCAAAATTACACCCTTTTGTTGTTAACTACAATAATAAAGTAATTTAGCTTATTTTCTAATTTTGCATAATTAAATCTTTTTTTTTCTGCTGCTACTTTATCAAGTACAATTTAAAAAGTGCAGCTACAATTATTTTGACCTGACTCTCGCAATGGATTTAATTGGATCTGCAGGCTTTTGTTAGGCACTGCGTAAAGTAGTAGGTAGTATCATCAACGCGCTGATTAGATGACAAAAGTCAAATTGTCGAGGCTTTAAAGCAAGTAAAAGTGATCGCTGTGCTTAATTGAAGACAATTTGCATAGAATTTCTAAGATGTCTATATCCGAGATGGTACACATGATGATTTTTGTGTCATATTAAATATTGTTTTCAAAAATTGTTAAAAATCCATAAAAAATAAAAATGTTGATTATAATATTTTATATAATTTTAATATTTTAATTTTTTATAGAAATTATAACTCACAAATTCTATTTTTAAAGTAAAATTTCCACTGAAACTGCAAAGTTCTTTAAATTATGACTAAAAAAACATATTTTATTTTAAGATTTTTTCACTAAAAACTTAAATTATTGTTAATTATAATAAATACATTTAATTGTCTTTCAATTTTTGCAAATTGGCTCACCTTCGTAACTAATCTAAATTCCAAATTTTAATGATTTCCGTTTTCCTAACCTCAGACACTTCCTCATAATTATTATAGTCTCTTTATCTTGCCGCAAATCCAAAACACGACTGTGTTCTATTATAATAAAAAATGGAAATAAAACCTAAATTAAGTTGAAACCACAATTACCGTCCTATTATACAGGATATTCACCCCCTCATTATATTGAGGTCACGAAGCGATTAGAGCTATATAGTTTTTTTTTTTGAAACAATTACCTACTACTTTATGTTAATCAAATATATGCCAGGCATTACCAGCAATTATGCAGCCTGTCTAAAAACCATAAAATTGCATTACATCAAAGTGTTTCTGGTGCAAGAAACTAAAAAGAAAAAAACCTATAAAAACTTTTTCTAAATAAGACGACTTCCTTACGACGAAGTAATAAAACTGAAAATGTACGTTATGCATAACAGAAATGATTTAAAAAAATGGGGAAAAATGCATTTTACTACCTTGGGCCTGCTATAACATTTATGTCTTTTCAATAATTTTCCATGACAACTACTCAATCAATGACTGAGACTAATAGCGTACTGAATTCATAGAGGACCGAAGTTTACTTTCAATAAAATAAAATTTTCTCTTATGCAGGTTTTTTTTTCTCGTTTTTTGCTTGATTGTTATAGGCACAAAAAGTAATAACAAAACATTATTAATTTTTTTTATAACTACTTCAGCTTTATTGTTATAGGTTTTTCCTTTTTAAAAAATTTTGATTAATCATTGCATTGGAGCTGCATTATTGGATGCGTGCTGCAAGGCATTACAATGAGCAGGCCTCGAATTTTATTTTATTTTGTTATTCTTTTTCGGTTTCTATTCTATGCTACTCTGTTTTATTTGTTTGTTTGGTTTTGTTGTATATTTGTTGTGATTTCTAAAATCACTCAAGTGTGTTCACTCAGAATTTTTCGAACCGTATACGGTATACCCCATCCGTGGACTGTCAAGGGAGGCCAAACCATTCGACACTATGTTGTGTAGTATGTGTGCATTATGCATTTCATTTTGAACTGCTTAAACTACACCTTCCTCCTTTCACTGTTTTTTTTTGATAGTTTAAAATATTTTTCATTTTCAGTTCATTTTTAGAATTTTGTACGCACACAATCATCATGATCATCAGCCGTATTTGAAGGCGTGCGTGCTTTCCTACAGAATATAGAGGGTACCGCGTACCACACACACACACACGATATACCGACCATGGTTACGCACTGAAAATGCATTGAAATTGTGCCGCTTGTCTACCGGTTTGTTTGGCAGCCAATTGAGGTGTGTCGGGCAATATTCATTCGTTCATATGCGTGATGCACGAAATTTCCACAGTTTTCAATTAGGCTGTTGGGTGGCTTCTAGGTATATAAAAATAAATATATGAATTTGAATTGAATTTTTAGTTTTTATATTTTTAAAAATTTTGCAGTTTTCCTGATTTTCTTTGGTTCATTTTGATGTAATAGACAAAAAATCACAGAAACATCCATTATCGAAACCCAAAAAAAGGTTTTAACTTCTGTTTCAATTTTCTTACTCGTTTCGGTATTGGGTTTAAGTTTATTTTACAACACGGTTTCAAATTTATGACCTACAGAGAAATGAATAATCATATGAAATTTGCTTCATATAAAATTTCATTCCGATAACTTTAACCTTACTTTGTCATAGTAGGTGACAAATTGACATAGGACCAGTCTATGAACTATTCTTAGTCAAGAAAAATAATAAAAATAACCTGTTACTGATATCGTCTTAAAAGTCCTAGGAATGGTACAAAAGGGAATATATTCATGGAGATCAAATGGACATTTTTAGAAGTGAAATTTTTATAATAAAATCAGTGTTTGAAATCATAACCGAAACTCTTATACAACAATCTCAAATGAAATGATATTCAGAGCCGATAAAAAGTATTTCGGTTTATGTTTTTAAATTCTACATATAAATGTTTTATTAAAATTACTGGATATATTCTGAAATTCAGTCTCAATCAAAATTCAAACATTAGTCTACAAAATTTGAATTTGTTTCACAGAAAGTTGACGATGTATTCGAACTGTTCAGTAATGAAGGAGGGACCGTTATAGTATCGGTATTGAAAAGGTTTTTTTCTATAATAATCTTATTTCCATAGAAAAATAGATTAATATTGTTAAATAGATTAGTATTCTTACCACAGTTTCCAAACCAATTTAAAGCCAACAAATTTTCAAAAATTAAAATTTTAGAATTTTTAATATTTAAAAGAAAAATGTTATAAGTTATTCAACTTTGATATTGAAATATACATTTATAATTTTATTTTATAAACTTTTCAATATATATGTAGCTTTATCATGAATAATTTTTCAAAAACATTTTTGCTATTAGCTGAATTTGACAAAAAATTTCAAAATTATTACTTAAATAACGTTTCCCACTTTACCCCAGAAAATGTTTCCTACTTTACCCCAGTATCGTAATTTGAACATAAAATAGCACCATTTCAGCAATGTTAAATTATTTTAAAAATCCGTTTGGGTTTTAAAACATATACAATAAGAGATCATTTTAAACATACCGTCTTAATTACTTATTTCCCATGTAACCCCATGTCCCACTTTTCCCCAGTGTCCCCTACTAATGAAGAATTCTTGCAATAGTTTGTTAATCCATACATAGTTTTCTTATTAGTGAATAGAGTGAATATAGATATATTTTTTCTGTGTGTTATAATATAGATCATCAAATATGAGGAAATTTAATTATAAACGCATTAATTTGGTTGTTACAACTTACTTACAAATCTACCCACCGATTCCAACAGTGGATTTTAATGTGTTGTTTCTATAAAAGCTCTAAAACGGTATGCATTTTTTAAAAATACATTTTATGTTGTATACAGTCTATGTATTTTACCATGAGGTTGGGAGAACCAATCATTTTGTGTGACAACACCCAGAAAAAATACTATATTAATAATATTTTTTTACTATTAAAAATAGTCAATAAGATAAATTATTATTTTAAGCGGAAAATACCATTAAATACTAGGAAATACCATGATATTGCCATTGAGTTTATTTGAAAAGATTTATTTTTTGTATACTATTAAATCAATAATTGTCCTATTGACCAATTTTAATGGGATTTGAGTGAATTTTTTTCTGTGTGAACCAACTAATTCGTTAAAAAGATTTTTACAAATTGTTTTATGGAACTTGGAAATTTTCAGTTGGCGTACTGTTTATCATGTTGGTTGGGCAATGACTTGCCATGAGGTTGGGAGAACCAAAAATTGGTTGTCACAAACAACTATATTCGGTAAAAATATTTGTTTACAATTAGTTTGTTGGAACTGTCATTTTCAGTTGGCACATGAAAAATTGTTTATCAAGTTGGTTGTACACTGATTTGGTTGGCGCAACCGATTTCTATTTATGAGAAAATATGGAAAATTAAATAGTATAAATATGGAAAATATGTTTTATTTATTGATTTTTATTATAATTTTTTAATACTTCCCTTCCATGCTTTTTCCCCCTATAACAAAGTGTGAAAAAATCGCTATCTAACGTCTAGACCACCAGCACAAGTTGTTCTGGCGCCACTGGCATCAAGTAAAACACAGCCCTGTAGAACATTTCACATTAATTTCATATGTCATTATTTCTCAATTTTTGCAAAAACAATCTTTAACAAGACTGGTCTCCCTTGCAATAAATTTTGACACAGCAGCACCAAAATCGCAATTTTATGTTTGGCATCAAAAAACAAAAAAAAAAAAGAAAAATCCTTACCACTAGTTATATTTTCCAAGAGTCCAAGTGACTCATGCACCCTCTTGTGAGCAACTTGGAAAAAGTAACCCTTAGCAAAGTGTGCAACACACAGAGTCTTACAAAATATCGTTAGTAGGAGTGAAAATGAATAATGATTGTTGCACATTAATAGCCGAAAAAAATACTATCAAGCATGGGCATCTATACAATAGTTGCTTTTATTTTTGATATTAACTACATTTACAAAGAATGATAAATTACGTACAATTTTAATCTATGTAAACAAATTAAATAATAATTATTATATTTATCATTTAGGTGAAATCTGCTTTTATACGTTTATTTCTAAACATTCACTTAATTGAAATTCATTAAATGATAGACATGAAATTCAAATCGATACTTGTTTCTAATGAAATGTTTGCGGATTTACACTAATCCATGTGAACAGCTTAATTACTTGCTTAGAACATAGGCCCACTTAATTGCATTTCATACATGAGCACATTTAACCTTTCGTGTTCTATGGGTTCTATAAGATATAAGCAAAATACTACAAAAAAGGACAACCCTTAGTTACCTTTTAAATTCCCTCTATAACAACTGACACACGCTTCGATAATAACACTTAATGTGCGTTATACAGACGACAGTTAATGAGCCTGAAGTGTGTCCGATTTGATAAATAAATAATCAACCAAATAGCTTGAATACTATTTGTGTTAAAAGCACTATACAACCTTATATTGTCTATATCTATAAAATTGGACTACGTGCACATTTGAGTTGTATAGAAAATCAGAAAATTTCTATTAAAACTGATGGGATATACAAATGGAATTTTGTTTCGGTGCTATTCGGTGCAAAATTATGGCGAAAAATTGTAAATAGATACGACAAAATATTTCGGCACTTAATATTCAAGAAATGAGCAGATTGCGTAATAATTAGGGTTTGATAATAGAGAAAGTACTGGACCATTCTATCTATAGTATAAATTGTGCTAGGATCATGATCGAGCATTTTTATAGAGGTATTACCCAGGTGTTTTTACCATGTCTCGACACATTACATGAGGACCATGCTTATTAGTGCATAATAAATATCCTAATTTTCTTAAACTATATTCCATGTCATTCCAACTATAAAAAATCAATATATCGATTTTGCTACATTCTGTCCTATTTATTTTGCAACAATTTGCCTCATCAGCTGACACCGCCCGCTTTATGTAGAATTATTAATTATAACAATATTTTCTTTTATCGTCTTCCTGCGCCAATTTGTCACACATTTTGCTAACGTCATTTCTATGAAAGACTCCGTTTCATGAATGAATTCATGGTTGGGTTATAGCTGCCTGGGCTGACTGGTGGTATCAACCATTCATGTCGGTCACATGCATAATTATGTCACCGTTTACTTGTCTAATAGTAGTAACTACACTAAGATAAAAAAATCATATAATCCTAATGAAATTGGTCAATAGAACAACTATTTATTTAATAGTATAAAATAAAAAAAATATATTTTATAAAAACTCAATGTAAATTTCATGGTATTTTGTCTGCACAAATGTATTTGAAGTTCCCTCTACAAAATATGCACTCTACAGTATTGAGTGCATTTTGTAATGACAGTCGACAGTATTATAGTGAAGTCTCTCCAGCGAATTCAATTCACTGCAGTATTTGTTTCATTGGTGTCAAGTACTGTCAACACATTTTGTTTTTTCAAAAATTCAATGTTTTGAAAAACAAAACCAAATAACAGTACTGCCGAAAAAATTAAATAATGAAAAAAATGTTGTTCGATATATAAAAAACTTAATATGAAATATTATATGATTTTCTTATACATATACGTACCTTTTTTTATTTTTTAAAATTTTTCAATATTAATGCAAAATTTTTAGAATACGTAACTTTTTTTAATTTTTTTCTATTTTTCAATATTAATGCAAAATTTTTAGAATAAGAATAAAAAAATATAAAATGCACTGAATACTCAGTGTCATAAGCAGTTCATTTCAGTATTTGAATTTTTACAGCGCATCATTATAGACCTCTTCACTACACTACTTGTTCGTGTTTTGTTTTGACAATACTTGCAGTACTCGGCGAAATGTTTTGAAATAAAATGAATGTCTTGAAGTGGGTTTCAAATTAGTGCAGATGCCTAGTATATACCGATTAAAATAATAATTTATCCTATTGTCTAATTTTAATAGTTAAAAAACTATCAATTATATGGTTTCTTTTCTGAGTGTAGTTAGTTCGATGACTTTGCATTGGCGTGGGTGTAGTGTTCACATCAAATACAATTAACTTTTAGTTACATATGTAGTTAGTTGGTTACTCAGTCAGTTGGTTGTTATAATAGTTACTCTTTTATATTACTTTACTTTACTTTCGATGCCATGTTTTTCATAGTTTTTACGATGTATTTGTATAAAGTAACATAACATTAGTTATCGTCAGACTGTGGTTTTTTTTCACATTAAACGACACTGAATCAGGGCATGATTCTTTGTTAAACATGGTATTACATACGAGGGCAAATTGCATTGTAGACAGTTTCTTTTGAATTTAATACAAACTAGAATATGATCAAATAAAAAATTATAAAAAAGTGTTTTTTTAACTTATATTTTAATCATACAATTCAATATTAGATCAAGAAATTTAGTAGCTTTTTACTTTCTTTGAGAATAGCAATAGATTTCTTGATCCGTTAAAGACCTTGACCCTATGACAAAAAGCAAAAGAACTACCACTGATATCACATCATATTTTCTATGTTTTTCGTATTAAATTGTTTGATTTTGTAATTTATTTTTACTTGAATATTTTATATGTGTTTTGAAAATCTTTAATAGACGTCAATATTTGAATACCCATTCCATAAAATTTCATGTAGACCAAATAGTCCCATCCAGTTAAAGATTTTTTTTTGTGAAATAGTGAATATCTGTGGTCACCAACAAATATTACCCCTTTTCCACTCTACCAAATTTTCAGAGCCAATTACATGCAATTTTTAAAAGTTTTCGTTTTCGTTACCTAAAATTGTGATATCGATTTAATTCAAAATTTTAAAATGTTAATTGAACTTTGAATCAGGGACTAGAACCCTTTGGAATATCTGTTCCGATTCATAGATTTTTAAAATAGCGGTTCCGTTTCTGTTTCCATACAAAAAAAAATATAAAGGTTCCGGTTCCACACATATTTTTAATGATGATTCCGATTTCAGTTTTGGTTGCAAAAATCGAATTCCGGTTCTTTATGGTCTCTGCTTCGAATATTACAAATTTTAAAAACTAAAAACCTGCTAAGTTTACCAAGTTCTATATGAATTGCAAGATTTTAAAATCGTTTTTTTATACTAAGTACATTTTTAATAGTACCGGTTCTAGTTCCAAAAATCAAAACGGTTTCGATTCTGGTTCTTTATAGTCCCTGCTTCGAATATTACAAATTTAAAAAACTAAAAACCTGCTAAATTAACCAAGTCCTATATGAATTGCAAGATTTTAAAATCGTTTTTTTTTATACTAAATACGTTTTTAATAGTATCGACCGATTTGGACCAAATATAGAAATGAAAAAACATAATCCAAAAATGAAATGGAATTTTGTAGAATGGAATGCTCGATATGATATTACTTATAATTATATTTGAGTAGTCTTATTCGCCCACTTTTTGTCAATAAAATGAAATTCAGAATACGTTTCAAATTTTATTTTTTTAGAAAATTCTCTAGTGAAACCAGTATTTCATTTATGTTTATAAAATCAATAATTTTAGTATTTGTTTGTGAAGAATTTGTATTTTGTAAAACTTTTTTAAATATTCATAAAATGAAAATAATAAATTTTAATGCATTTTTACAATGCATCGAAGTCACTCAAACGCAACGATACTCAGCTAATTTCAAAGACCAGGGAATACCTGACCACAATAACTAACGAACTATGTAGTGCACAAACTTTGTAGTGCACAGTCACGCGGTACTGGTTTTTTCCCTATCCGTGCATCTATTCGATACATATACAATAGACCGGCGACAGCACGCTAGACTGATTTTTCGAAATTGTTCAGTTTATGCCACCGGGCGGGCATTGTCTCTGTGTTTCCCTTATACACGATATACACTACATTCAGTTTTATATATTCGTTACACTTGTGACTCATGCAAATTTCCGACCAAATAAAGGGTTGAACTTTGTGCTTGAGTGCAAATTAATCATCAAGGTGTAGAATCATAAAAAAGTGTATTCTGACTGTTTACGCTGTTCTGCACCTCTGCGTTAAGCTGTTGCGAATATGTTTTAATAAATAAAAGAAATGCAAAATTTTGTATGCCATAAAATATACGTACGTTATGCATTACCGTCACACTGTACAAAAGGTACTTGAATAATATACCTATATTTTTTATAATTTTTAAATAAATACAAAAGGTATATTTAAAAATTTGAAATAACAAAATTTAAAATTGTTCATTGTCCATTGTAAATACAATGCAATATATTTACGCAGTAACAAAGTTCGCTTAACTGTAAACAGTTTTGCTTATTGCAAAATAATAATAAAAATAAAATGTTGAAACATTTTTATTATCATATTTTTGCGATTTTATATTTGTACTTCTTATGCTGAATCAACATTCAATTTTTCACTAAAAATTTTATTAATAAAAATTAAAAATTTCACTTACATTTAAATTCACTAAATTCAATTAATCACTCAAAAATCAAATTTTTTACTCAAAATTAAATTTTTAATTCAATTTTTCACTCAAAATTCAATTTTTCACTCAAATTCAATTTTTCACTAAATATTCAATTTTTCACTCAAAAAGCAATTTTGTCTCTAAAAGTTCAATTTTTAATCAAAATTAATTTTTTTACTCAAATTAAATTTTTACCATAAAAATTAATTTTTCACTAAAAATTCAATTTTTCAATCAAAATTAAATTTTTTAATTAAAATTTAATTTTTCACTCAAAATTCAATTTTTCAATAAATTCAATTTTTCACTCATGTTTAAATTTTTCACTCAAGTTTCAATTTTTCACTCAACATTTAATTTTCCACTAAAAGTTCAATTTTTCACCCTAAATTAAATTTTTCACTCAACACTATTTTTCACTCAAAATTAATTTTTTTTACTTAAAATTAATTTTTTGACTCAAAATTCAATTTTTTTTACTTAAAATTAAATTTTTCACTCATAAGTCAATTTTTCACTAAATGTTAAATTTTTCACTCAAAATTCAATTTCTCACTCAAAATTCAATTTTTCACTCAAAATTCAATTTCTCACTCAAAATTCAATTTTTCATTCAAAATTCAATTTTTCACTCAAAATTCAATTTTCACTCAAAATAAAATTTTTACCAAAAAAAAATCCATTTTTCGCTCAAAATTCAAATTTTCAATCAAAATTAAATGTTTCACTAAAAATGAAATGTTTCCCTAAAAAATCAATTTTTCACTTAAAATTTTATTTTTCACTCAAAATATAGTTTACCACTAAAAATTTGAATTTTCACTAAAAAATAAGTTTTTACAACAAAATTCTATTTTTGACTCAAAATTCGAATTTTCACTCAAAATTAAAATTCACTCAAAATTCAATATTCACTAAAAATTCAAATTTTCACTAAATTTTTCACTTATTTTTCACTTTTCACTCAAAATTAAATTTTTCACTAAAATTAATTTTTTCATTAATAATCGAATTTTTCACTAAAAATTCAATTTTTCACTCAAAATTGAATTTTTCACTAAAAATTCAATTTTACATTAAACGAGGAGACATCAAAATAAATGTATTTCATTGTATCTCAAATCGACTTTGTCTAATATCCAGTTAAAACATGAATGAAAACCCGCTCAATGTTGAGTCTCATTTTCACTTTTAAACTAGTGAAATATGCAAAAAAATAAAATTATCTCCAATGCGCAGGAGATGGTCGACCGGTCGCCACAAAGCCTAATAGGCTGACGGCCCATGATGGCCATAAACGAAAATTTTGTTTAATTACTTGACTGGCGCATGTCATTAAAACGACGCACAGCGACGATGTGTAATTAAATACTTTACACTTAACTAGTTTAACTTGGCAATGTGGATGATGGCAAAATGAAAGCGAAAGTGAACTGGATTTTCATCCATCATCATCAGCATCAGCAGTGGCAGCAACACAAATTTATCTGTCCGAACAATCATTAAAAAACTTTTACGTAATGTATACGAAAAACAAAAAACAAAAAATTATATAAAAAAAGAATAATAATAAAAGTTTTTTAAATTGTTTAAAAATTAAAAAAAGAATTTTAGTGACATCGTTTTTTTTTGTAGTTTAATAATAAAACAAAGCGTGTGTGTCGCATGCATTGCATTTCCGGCGGAAAACGGAAAGATGATGATAAACAAATGTGCCGCCAACCGCGACATGTAGTTAGTTAGTCAGTGGAGCTTTTTGTAAGTTTCGCGGTGACTAACTATGCTGTGTGTAGAATGCGTATTTTATAGATTAATTAATGCAAAATATGCTGTAGAGTGCGATTGCAATCGATTTTAATTGCATTTACAACGTCCTTTTTTGGCTTTATCTGGCAGTTAGCAATTAAAATAACTGCCAAATAATTGGTGTTCAATGCATTTAATTCATAAATTCAAATATAAATTATTTATTGCCAATTTTAGTGCGTAATTTGTTGAGGTAAAACGTGTTGCTATTTTTAAAACAGCTGCCACTAATTAGTTTATTTAACAATTATGCAAAATATTTATTTTCTTAGTCAGCAATTTGCTTTTTTGATTAATTTTTTGCAACAATACGTTTATTGAATTGTTTAAAATTCTAGGAAATTAGCAATTTACTCATCTTTGTAGGATTTGCACACGCAGATACAATTTGTATCTAATAGATACATATTTGTATATTGCATGCACAGATTTAATAACATTTGTGTTTCGAAAAAATTAAAATTTTAGCGTTAGTTTGTATTTAATTGCCATTAATAATAATAAATACAATAATACATTTTTATTTAAAATAAAACAATTCCGTATCTAAACGATACAAATTGTAGGTTTCTGTATAGTAAATAAATTTTCGAAATACATATTGCATTCGGTAGGCCTTGGGCCTAAATTAGTTTTTGCAAAAATTTAAATTAAAAATTAATTTAAAAATAAATTTTTATTTAATTTATATTTAAAATAAATAAATTCCGTATCTAAAAGATACAAATTTTAGGTTTCTGTATCTATCAGATAAACACATTTCAAATTATAGGATTTTGCATTTATCTCGTTTTTTATAACAAGAACAGGATTAAAATAAATTTCTTAAATTAATAAATATGCATTTAAATGTAAAGATGTAAATTATTTCATAATTCTGTTCGATACAAAATTAAATGTAAAAGATACGAGATACACTGCAAATTTAAAGATACATTTTTGGAAAATGTATAAAGATTTACAAAAATAAATATGTTAAATTTATTGAAAATTCAAAAATATCATACAAAAATATCCATCAGATACTTATACATATCTATATTAACATTTGATATCTGTTACAGCTTTGAATTATGATTAATTAACCAATATGCAATAAAAGCAATAAAGATATTTAAAAATCCAAAATTGATTTTAAACAAAGTATTCTAACAAAATACCGATTTTTAATCTTTCCACTTATTACTCCAAAATGCTTAGTTTTATCGCCAGCTTCTCGTTGAAATCGAATACAAAAAATTTGTTTCCATTAAGCTTGTCTTTAATTAATTAAAAATCTTCAAGAAAACTTAATGCAGCCAGTCGCACATAAAAATTTATTTATTTTCATAAAATAATAACATAAACAATCTTTATCTTGGCGCTGCACTGCGCTCGACGCTACTTCAGATACATGCATTGTTATCAGTAGCGGTCAATCTGCGATCTTGTGCTGCCACATATTATGAAATATGGTATATATAAAATATATGAAGGCTGAGCACACAGAACTCAACAACTATCTGTAGCTGGTAGATACTTCAAAGACGTACAACGAACCCGTGGAGCTGAAGGCAGACTCAAACCCTTTCAGGGCAGTTAGTATTGTGTTGTGTATCAATTAACCCAACAAAACAATGCATATTAATTCCACTTGGACTGTGCGGCAAATCTTCATCATCATTATTATTATACTATAGCATAACGTCATCATCATCATCTTCTGCATTTCCATCACTTGAGACCGACTTGGATGAAATCTTCAAGACGTTGAGTTGTCTGCCCAGTATAGGGATTTTGCTTATATGCATTTTTGAGATAAATTAAAACTTCGTCGTGCTCTTGTCTGTCGCACGAATAAACTGGAATTTGAAACGAGCTACAACTCGTTTGTATTTAAACAAAACTTAGTTAACGAACTATATCAAAATTTAGAAAATCTGCCCTTTATAAAAGGAGCCTAATTTATGCAATTCTTAATTAGAGGTTTCACTCTTAAAGGCGTCAGGAATATTTTTCACGGCAGACAGATACTTTATTTATATAGAAATTCAATTTCCTGTATTCTTTTAGTATGCATTTGAAATTGCTGATGAAAATGAAAACAAAACATAGAATACAAAATGATAATGAGTGCTAGATATATAAACAGTTTAAGAAAATAGAACCAAAGTATAAAACAGAACATTTTACAGATTTTATAATTGTTTCGAAACAGTAGCAGGTCACTGTAGTTGTTGGAATATTAATTGGTTTTAATTAAAGAATATAAATAATGTTTGTTTAGGTTTTGTTATATTTTACAACTGAATCTCTTCGAAATGTAATCAAAAGTATCTATAAGATCGTGGGAACACAATTTGGATTTTTCAAAGAATAATTTGAATGCTTTGTAACTGAAAATTTGGATTCGTATAAATATTTAATGAGATTTGTTTGTGAATATATTTCATTTAATTGATGAAAATTTACTTTATTTGAAATTTTAGTGAAAATTATTATTTTAAGTAAAAATTTGATTTGTAGTGAAAAATTGAATTTTCAGTGAAAATTTGAATTTTAGTCAAAAACTGAATTTTTAGTGAAAAATTGATTTTTTTAGTGAAAAATTGATTTTTTAGTGAAAAATTGAATTTTTAGTGAAAAATTGAATTTTCAGTGAAAAATTGAATTTTCAGTGAAAAATTGAATTTTCACTGAAAAATTTAATTTTTAGTGAAAAACTGAATTTTTAGTGAAAATTTGAATTTTTAGTGAAAATTTGAATTTTTAGTGAAAAATTGAATTTTTTAGTGAAAAATTGAATTTTTAGTGAACAAATTGAATTTTTAGTGAAAAATTGAATTTTTAGTGAAAAATTGAATTTTTAGTGAAAAATTGAATTTTTAGTGAAAATTTGAATTTTTAGTGAAAATTTGAATTTTTAGTGAAAATTTGAATTTTTAGTGAAAATTTGAATCTTTAGTGAAAAATTCAATTTTTAGTGAAAAATTGATTTTTTTTTAGTGAAAAATTGAATTTTTAGTGAAAAATAGTATTTTTAGTGAAAAATCGAATGTTAATCGAATAATTAAAATTTAATTTAATTCTTATTTAAGAACTAAATAAGTTCTTGTGGTAACTGATTAGTAACTGATAAATTTGTACCGCTATTTACCCGTTTTAATAATTTACCTGCTTCAATTTACAATTGATTGATTCTCCGTAATTTGCTCTAATAACCCAAATCAATCATGAATCTGTTGTTTTCAATTTCTCGCAGCTGCGTACCATACCATGCTCCAGTCCCATATGTCTTCCTTACTGCACTCTACACTCCAAGAACCTGTTTTAAGACATGAAGTTTATAAAACTTTTCGAAACTAAAAAACAATTCAAGTATTTCTTTTTATTTCTATTTTCAATGATTGAGAACTTATTTTCTTTATACTTCCCATAGAAGAAACTTCGACATTTTCAACACCATCATCACGATCATCCTCATTTACTGTCAACACTGTCTTGTTCTTTTTTGGTTTTCTATTTTGTTACCCCTTTCTCTGCGTCATCGTAGTCGTCATTATCAACATCATCTATGTCAGGCATTTGTTATGTCACCACCGTCTAGACTTGAGATTCACGTCTCTCGACATTAACTCAACTCGTCATCCATAATAATTCCTAATTGCATTGATATAATGACAGTTGGTTGATGTGGTCTACGACGCGCGGTTCTATTCCACAATACAAGCTCTGCTGTCGTTCTCTTCTCGCTGCTTTTATTGTCTTCTGGCGCTCGTGGTTAGCTGTCAAATGTCATCTCTTGTCCGATGTCAGGATTTTCTGTCAAATGTAGGAGTTTGCCGGGCTGTCAGTCAGACTAGTTAAAAGACTATTTCTGAGTTAACCGCGAATTGTTTGAGTATTACTTTTTTTTATTTTTGTTATTTGTGATCTTAATTTGTTTGAAATCTTCAATGGTTTTAATAATTAAAAATTTGCTTTAAACTGAATGTTTTGTTGCAAATTTTGCCTGCTGTCTGTAATGCAATTAAAATGAATTATCATGCATTTAGATCGCATGCAACTGGTAACTTAAACCGTTAACCTAGGCAATTTATTAATTAAAAGACAAACAGAAAAATAACTAATACAGAAATTAAGTCATAATGTACTCAAAATAGAAAAATAAAGTTTTGTATTTATATTAATTTATTTGTAAAACATAATTTAAGCCCTAAAATATCGTAGTTCATTTTAATTTTATAAAGTTGTATTAAATACGAACGTACTCAAAATATTTCAACCATATAATATAATAATATCAAAACATTGGATTTACTAAATAATTACCCAATATTCTTTGAATTTTAACAAAATTACTTTTTTCTTTTCTTTCAAATAAAATCGTAGTAAAATTTCAGTTTGAACGTATTTGTTTTTTTTTTTTGATGTTTCAGTATTTAATTTTTCAATATAAAATAAACATAATTCAATCGATTTAAATTCGTTAAAGTCCTGTGAAATGTAAATAATTCGATTTTTTTTTTAAATATTAGCATTTGGAACGAAAATATTCCTGGCCAGTGAAAACTAGTCGAAACCTTGTCGGTTACTGGTAGGGATTTGAAGAAATATATATGCCCGTCAGTAAAATTCTTCAAAAACTTGTAGGTTACTGGTTGGGATTTGAAGAGTAGATCCTTGCCAGTAAAACTAGTCAAAAACTGCTAGTAAAAGTAGTCAATAACTGATCGGATACTGGTAGAGAAGTACCCAGAAACTGAAAAGCTTTACTGAGCAGTTTTTAGTTGGAAATTGAGTGACATCGCTTGCGAGTTACTCGACAAGTGACTAGTAAAACTGACTGAATACTGGTAGGAATTGATATTTGGGGAAATTATTACTTGAATTTTGTGTAATTATATTTTAGTAGATTTTTAAAACATTTTCGTGCATTTTTGGATATATTTTTAATATTTTGTTCTCTTTTTCAGGTAAGTGTTCCATACTTTAAACTATAATTCGGCAGTCAATAGTAAGTAATACTAATTTATTATATATACTTTTTTAAAATCAAATAAATTCAAGAGTGCATACACCTTTTATGAAATAACGCGTATTTAATGTTTTGAATTGTCTAGAGTTTCAATCAAAATTGCCAACCTAAAAATCACTAAATCACACCAAAATCAATCTTGCGATTTTTTCATAAAAAAGTCTCTAATTGAGAAACATTACACAAAATCACACAGTGCGATAAATAGAAATTAAGTTTATTTTTCACAAACAGATGTCTTAATTTTTTGCAATTTATGAAAAAATTACATGCTGAGAGAATGGAGAATTGGTTTGCTCCACACATCATTGACTCGGTTGTAATTGACACTATTACAAGTAAAAATGTTCTTACTATTAGAAAACTGTTTAATGAGTGAAACAAAAATCATTGCAATTATTGAAACATTAATTTATAAATCTAATTGAAAACTAAAAAAATAATAAACACTTTTCTAAATAGCTTCTGTACCGGCGCTTTCAAAAGTTTTTCTATAACTCAAAACGCGACTATTGCTACTTTTGCCGTTTAAACCAGCTTTAATTCTTTTCTTTTTGTTATTATTTATTATGTTTAGTTTATAACCATTTGCGCAAACATACTTAAGCTAAAAGAATAGAAAAACAAAGCAAATCAACCAGTACCATCGGTGCATTTATTTTATGTACCCAACCAATTCTTTGATGTGACTGACTTGCATTGCACAAAACTGTAAATGGTATGAGTCGCAACAAATTGTACACTCAAAAAAATAATGTATTAACATTAAAACATTTTATGCACTTGTTTCAAAAAAATGTATTTTTAATACATATCAATTACATTTGTATTTATTTTCTTATTTTTTAATGAAAGGTGTACTTGTTTTCTTTTTTCATATAAAATATGTAATTTGCGCTTGTTTGTTATTTGTATTTGTTTTTGCATTTCTTTTCTATTGTGATACAACATGGAAAATTTATAAATAATGAAGTGCAATAAATTAATATACGAAAATTAAAGACTTTAAAAAAATGTCCATGGCTTTTGTTTATGTAAAAATATGCCAATTTCATTTATATGTGTGAAATATTGTGATTTTAAAACAAGTGAGAAGTTCTTAAAGTGGTATTAATGTGACAATATATAATTGCTGAGGAAATATGTATTATCTTTTAATCGCTGTGTTAACTTGAAACCAAAAAATTATTGTGTTGTATTATCAAATATCCCTGAAAACCCTATTTAGATCAGTGTCAGGTTGAGTTTTTCCTACATAAGGAAACTTTATGCATTTCTGGTCAGTGATTTATAAGGATATTTTATAAGGATATTCCTTAATAAGGCAACCTACCTCACTTTGTATGCGTTTTTATTAATTAGTAAGCGTCTTTATAAATTAAAAATATAATTAAACTTTTTAATATCTAAAACTTTTTAATCATATTCGCCTATTTAATCTATAATATGTATAATATTGATATAGACCTGAGTTTTCACCGTTACGCTATCAACCTCATTTGCCACAGATCATTTATTCACAATCTTGAATCAAATGACTAAAATTTGTGACGCATCGACAATTAAAAAAAAATTGAAAAAATTGAACGGAGTCAGGAGTTCGATGCCAGGTTGTGGCTGTAATATAAGAAAACATTTTTATTCAATTGGTAAATGTATATGAAGTAAAGGGTTTTTCAACAGGGACGCTACAAAAGTAGAGCGACAGGGACAGCAAACGATGCCATATTTCTTGCCGATCTTTTGACATTTCTCTTCAGTAAGGTTTGCCATTTCATGATGGAAAGATGTACGAATTCGAATTTCGGTAGTAAATTTTAATAATTTCGACTCGTTGTTGGCTCGTATATCTTTCCATCATGAAATGGCAAACCTTATTGAAGAGAAATGTCAAAAGAGCGTCAAGAAATATGGCGTCGTTTGCTGTCCCTGTCGCTCTACTTTTGTAGCGTCCCTGTTGAAAAACCCTTGAAAAAAACTTTTGTAGCGCTCTTATTGAAAAACCCTTTATATAAGGAATAAAAAAAGACGAGTCAAAAGAAAGGAAAAGGAAAGGTCAAAAAGAAATAAAAAAACGTTTTTTTAATACATTTTTTGTATTAAAAATAAAAAAATGTATTTATTTTTCTCTACTTTTCTAGACAGCTAAATAATTGCAATTTCAGTAATTTTAAGGCAAATTTATTTAAAAATTGATCTGAAATTCAATAAAAATATGTACTTAATTTTTATATTTTTCATACAAAAACAAACACATGAATTTATTTGAAACAGAAGTAAATGTCTTTGGACGTAAAACGAAAACAATTGTACTTATTTCAAAGAAATTTTTATTTGTTTTTAATACATTATTTTTTTGAGTGTAAAGAATCTGCTTATTACTGCTTTTTTCAAACATAGAATATATAAACAAAGTTTAACTTGGCCTAATATAGATGTGGGTCATATCGACTTAACGGTAATGCTACACTCAGAAATAAATCCTATTCAAATTGCTTAATAGGACAGTTATATAAAAGTAGTATACAAAACATAAATATTGTCATATAAAAACAAAAATAATTAAATTGTATTTAATAGTATCTTGTGGTAATTAATGGTATTTACCTATTACAATAATAATTTATCCTATTGACTCTATTGACTAATAGCAATACACTATTGATTTTATAGTATTTTTCCGAGTGTATGACTTGAGAAATGTATTAGAAAAAGTCGGCGGTTTGAATTTAGTAACTGCTCGTAATGTTTGAAGTAATCATTATTAATAGTTACTCATTTCAAGTTTCTTTAAACCCACATATCTTCTAAACGAAGCGTCTTAGAGGGGTCAAAGTTGGCATATTTTTTAGTAGAATTTTTTCGAATTTCAATTTTCTTAAAACCTTCATATCTTCCAGACGGAGCGTCGTAGAGGGATCAAAGTTGATATATTTAATAGGTGTTTTTTCAAATTTAAGAAACCGTTTAAATTATTTGAATCGGTCCAAGGAATCCAAAGAAATCGCATCATCAATTTCAAGTTTCTTTAAATATCTTCATATCTTCTAAACGAAGCGTCGTAGAGGGGTCAAAGTTGGCATACTTTCTGGAGAAATTTTTTCGAATTTAAATTTTCTTAAAACCTTCATATCTTCTAAACAAAGCGTCGTAGAGTGATCAAAGTTGATATATTTAATAGGTGATTTTTCCAGATTTAAGAAACAGTTTAAATTATTTCAATCGGTTCAAGGAATCTAAAGAAATCGCATCACCAATTTCAAGTTTCTTTAAACCCTCATATCTTCTAAACGAAGCGTCGTAGAGGGGTCAAAGTTGGCATATTTTCTGGAGAAATTTTTTCGAATTTCAATTTTCTTAAAAACTTCATATCTTCTAAACGGAGCGTCGTAGAGGGATCAAAGTTGATATATTTAATAGGTGTTTTTTCAAATTTAAGAAACCGTTAAAATTATTTCAATCGGTCCAAGGAATCCAAAGAAATCGCATCACCAATTTCAAGTTTATTTAAACCCTCATATCTTCTAAACGGAGCGTCGTAGAGGGGTTAAAGTTGCCATATTTTCTAGGGTTATTTTTTCGAATTTGAATTTTCTTAAAACCCTCGTATCTTCTAAAGGGATCGTCGTAGAGGGATCAAAGTTGATATATTTAATAGGTGATTTTTCCAGATTTAAGAAACCGTTTAAATTATTTCAATCGGTCCAAGGAATCCAAAGAAATCGCATCACCAATTTCAAGTTTCTTTAAACCCTCATATCTTCTAAACAAAGCGTCGTAGAGGGGTCAAAGTTGGCATCTTAATAGGTGATTTTTCCAGATTTAAGAAACCGTTTAAATTATTTCAATCGGTCCAAGGAATCCAAAGAAATCGCATCATTAATTTCAAGTTTCTTTAAACCCTCATATCTTCTAAACAAAGCGACGTAGAGGGGTCAAAGTTGGCATCTTAATAGGTGATATTTCTAGATTTAAGAAACCGTTTAAATTATTTCAATCGGTTATTAATTAATAGCGATTTTTGTAAAGACTCTAGAAAGTGTTGCAAATTTGCAAATTTTCTATAGAAAACTTTTATTAAAACGCACAAAAATTTAAAACGAATTTTATTATCGCATCAATTTATTTTTTCATTATCTGCAATTTCTCATTGAATATTGTAAAACTTTCTACATGTGCGCGACGGACAATAGCAATTTATGCATGCTGTGCTATTATTTTGTGAGGTTTTCTATAGAATATTAAGTGACAAATGAAACAAATTTAATTGCGTTTTTATTGCGCGTTAATAAAAGCAATGCGTTGTTGGAATTTCGATTTTTTTTCTATAAAAGTATTTTTTATTTCAATTTACAATGTGAGTTTTACACGTAATACGTAATATGTGTGTAATGAGGAAATGTTTAGAAATCAAAGACATAATTATTTCCTATACAAATTAAAAATAATTGTTAAAAATGGATAATAGTAAATTTTTTACTTGCTATTTGGTAATTTTTCACTTCATTAATATATTAGACATTATCATAAATAAAATTTATTTTGTTTGGAAAATATATTTTTTCTGTATAAAATGTGGAATTTTAATAATGTTCAATGTTCCGGCTTTCGATCGAATTTCAATGGAGTTTCATATAAAATCTCGTCACTGTCATGCCAAAAGGGCGAATGTGTATTTTGACAAACATTAGGAAATCAAATTTTAAAGTTTGAAGTGCTTTAAAAATTAGAAAATAATATTTTTTTTAATTATTTAGGTTTATTTATCAATTATCATAACGAATATAAAATATATTTGAATTTTGACAACTTAATGAATTATAAATATGGATTTTGAGTGGCTATACCCTGACCAAAACGTAAATATTTTTGTTTCTTTGCTATAACTATTTATTTGCGCAAGATGAAATAGTGATGTAAGGGCATTAAATGTTTGTTTTCAAAGCAAGTATCGATTGGCATCATTACTTAAAAATAATTTACCAAACATTTTTCTTGTTAATAATAAAAATTCAAAAAAATAAATGATGCTGATCTATAGGTGCTTTAAAAATAAACAATTAATGTCTTTACGATACTATTTTATCTTATACCAATAAAAAGTTATGGTAAAAAAACTAAAAGATTTGCCCTTTTGGCATGACAAAATTTTCAATTTTTCGAATTCACCGTTTTGGTTTTGTCTTTTCTTGCTAGAAATATTCAACAAAACCGCACACTATTTTGGCACAGTATACTTGAGGAAAAACTATATTCAAAATTGTAAAAAAAACGCAAATACCAAAAATTACACATTCGCCGTTTTTGATTCCGATGTCTCAGTATAAAAATTTCTGTTCCAAATGAATTCAATCCGTTTCCTTTGATTTGAACAATTTTAATTTGTTTGGTAAACGATTATTTGTATTGTGACATTGAATTCAAAATCGAATACAAATTCTATATTTATTTTGATTGGAATTAGATCGGAATTAAATTGGAATTCGATCGAAAGACGGAAAATTGCCTAATTGTTTATAATTTTTTAACATTTCTAATTGAAGATATTTAAAAAAAGTATAATAAACTTAAAGTTTTTGAAAATATATCGTGGTTGTAGTGGTAAGAATCATCAACTATAATTGCAAATTTGAAATTTAATCCAAAATGGTTCTAAATTTTACAATACCTGTTTGTGGAGTTGAATATAAGTAATAATTGTTGAGCACATATTAAACTTTCGAAAATAATGCCAATATTTTAAATTCAGCAACTATTTTTCAAAATATTAAGCAATAAATGTTTTTTGAGAAATGAAAGTTTTAATTTTATTTAACTCATTTTACCTAGCATTTTAGAAAGACTTAAATATTATAAAAAACTAGTAATTTCCAAAACCGTTTCTTTCCCAATTAATTTTATATTGCGCCTTACAATATTTAATAGAAATTATGCCCCGAGCGACTGAGACACCCGCAGTTCAAATCAATTGGCAAAATTCAATTAAGTCAATTAAGTACCCGTCTTAACCTTTGTACAAGCCAGTTACTCACTGTTGAAATTCTTTGTAAATTTTCCGCCAACCGCTAAATTAAAATCTCTTCGCAACTCGTCATCTCGTGCACGCCAAAATAATATTTTATTCATTATTATTTTTTGTTCATCTATACGATACAAACTTTTCAGAATTCAGCACCACCGGTCCGACCAGTTTTCTTTATGTTTTTTGTTTTTGTCTTTATTATAGGTAGCCATATAAAAATAAAAAATAATGGCCAAAGTGCAAAAATAAAAAAACACGTCTTCGTGTTTGACGATTAAAATGATCAAGATGATTCATCGAGGTTTTCGTCGAAGTCCCTTGAATGCTAATTAAAAATGCTGCTTGTTTTTATTAAAATTTTATTTTTTTTCTTCATTTAATTTAATGCTATTTTTTATTCTAAGAAAATTACGTTAAATTCTGCGAAATTTTGAATACAGTCATTGTCGAAATAAAACTCAGCAACTACGTCATAACAATTCCAATTATTGCTTTACAAAAATCATTATATTTCATTAAATTCCTGTTCGATAAACTTGATATTTATAACAAATGTGGAGAATTCAACGATCTATCGAATGGTATTTCAACTGTTGAAATTCACACAGTACTTTTTACAATAGTAAGCCATAAACTTAAAATTCAAAGTTTTTCATAAACATATATTTAGTTAGTTCTACTTCGAAGATATTGCTATTTTTTGCATTTTTACGCAGCCTATAATACTCAGCATATTTTTATTTTAGTTTTTTTGTCTGTAACGTGTCGTCTTCTTAATTTGTGTCAAACGAAAACGACTTCTGACCTAATTTAATTAAGTCTGTGTCTATGACGCCCACCGACGCTATACCGAAAACTTTTTCATTTACATGCACTTCATATTTGAATTTTCTATTAGATTTAAGTTTATTTTTTGTTGTTGTGATATAATATTTTATAGTTGTGCATATGGTGTAAATTTGTATACATAGTACTTAATAGTATAAAGTCTATACTATGTACAACAATAATAATTCGAAATCGGAGCATGCTGATAATATTATGTAGTAGTACTACTATCTGGCATCATGTTGGGCATCTGGCACAACAGCTGATGCGTAAATTTACGATTTCTCGTCATTACGCAGCGCTGAGTTTAGTCCGTCGTGTATACTATGTAGTACTTACTACACTAGAAGTGTTGACAAGCAGTTGATGTTAGAAAAGTAATATATAGAAATACTGTTATATATAGGAAATAATATTGTGGAGCTGAAGTGATGAATAGTTTTGTTTTTAATCAGAATAAAATAATAAAGTATTGAATAATAACATTTCATTCTGAAAAACTATAGCAATTTTTGATACTGTCTTTTAATTAGTACTGTTTTAGTTTCAAAGATTATGGCAAAACAAAAACTTTAAAGGCTTCTCCATAAAGGCTACTCTACATTTTTAAACATAGCATGTAATGGCTCAGTATTTAGTGCACTGGACTGCGAGCAGAAAGTTCCCGTAGCACAGGTTCAAACCTTGGCAGTGACTGTCAACATCTATAATAAAAATTGAAGGGACAAATCATACACTCTGAAAAAACATACCATAAAATTAATGGTTTTTCTATTAAAATTAGTCAATAGGATATTTGTACGATAAATTATTAACTCAATCGATGCATCCTATTAAATACTATAAAATACTATAACATTTATTTGATTTTGTATGAAAATATATATTATTTGTATACTATTAAATCAATAATTGTCCTATTGACATATTTTAATGGGACTTGATGAGTTTTTTTTTCTGAGCGTAGGTTAATCTTCAATGCGTTAAAATTGTTCCGAATTTTATTTTAATTACATTTTTTGAAATACATTTTTCGAATCAAATTTTATCATATTTTATTTAAAATATTCAATAATTCTGTTAAGGTTTTTAATATAGATTCATAAAACAAAGTTATTTTGAATTATTTAATTACTTACTTAGCTATTTGGTTTTGTAATTTGTTCAGCACTTTCAAAGTCTTCTAGTTTCTTATTTTTCATGTTTTTTTCTATAAAGTACATTTTAGACTGCATCATTAAAAACTTTGTGCCTCTGCAATTTTACAAAAACTAGAAGAGCAAAAAAAAAGCGGAAAAACTTTCTAAAACAACTTTTGCAAACATCATCGAAAATAGTTTTTTTTGTTCTTAAAAAATGTTGGCACCATTTTATACTAAATACAACTTTTTTTCACTCTAACTTGCACTCGAAGTAGTAACTATTTAGATTTTTTTTTGTTGAACAAGTTTTCACCATCCAAAATGCAGTGTAAAACAAAAAAAAAATAATCAATTTTGGCTAACATGCCAAAACATTTGGCTACCGATGCATGGCACATGACCCAATTTCCGCAGGTCACAGGCTTTCAAACACTGCACTCGATTCTGAAACATCATCAACTATGTTGACTAAAGTTGACAAAAATCATGTTGGTACTTTGGTCATGCGAAGGTTTTTCGTACGGGTGAAGGTTAGGTTGTCCTGTCCGGAAATGGTACTGCATATTTATTATCAATAGTTTAGTGCATATTTAATTTGGTATGCAGTTTTGTAGGATGTTTATCTGTTGAAAATGTCAGCCACAGCTGCGTTTTGTGGTTTTAAAAATATGGCTTTTGAAATTAACTTGGTTGTTTTCTGTATGAAACATGGTTTTCGGTTTTGATTAACATGGCGGAAATTTTGGTTTGTTCTTTTGTATTTATTATAATTAAAATAATTTTAATTATTTATTGATTTATTTTCTATTTAAGTTCGCATATTTTCAAAGGTTTGAAACATTTTCCCTTATCATGATCGGAATTTAATCATTAAATATTTTTCCTTGGCATAATTCGACTAAACAGAACCAAAAGGATCTGATCATCATAATGTTTTGCCTAATAGGGTAAATTTCTATATTCTATATAATAAAAACTAACCTAATAGGGTAGCCGCGGTAGCTCAGTGGTTAGTGCGTTGGACTGCGAGCCGAAAGGTCCCCGGTTCAAGCCTGGACTGGGGCTAACAACATCTTTTCATAGAAACATTTTTCTATACCGCGCTACCTCTCGTCAGTAAATGGCAAACCTACGAGAGTAAAACATTGCCTATGAAAAGCTCTCACCCGCCGTTCGGATTCGGCAATAAACTGTAGGTCCCACCACTTTGAGTACAAATATAACACGCACAGCTCAAAATGGTGAGAGAGCTCGGTCGAAGTTCTGTACAGGACTGTAGCGCCAAACTATTATTATTATTAACCTAATAGGTTACGCCCTAGTAGAAATACAGCTAGGGCCTCGAGAGATTTTTTTTCTCTTACAAGACCAACATGGTCAGCTCATTATCACCAAACCAAATAGTTAAAATTTCTGCTAAGGTGTTGTGTATGAGACATATAGAAAATATCGTTTTGTATAGTTTTATATAAAAAATAGATTATAAAGGTCGTCTTTAAGTTTTTAAGTACCCAAAATTGTTTTTATTTAGGTGTTTTTAATAAATAATAAAAAAGTGTACAATAAATTTCATGTTATCGCACAATAAGTTATAAAACAATCAAGATTTAAATGTTACCATGAAAATGAAAAGCAATTCATCAAACTCATTGACATCTACTCTGGCTCTAGGCATCAGGTTCAATATCAACAATTGACCAGCATCATATGGGCCACAGTCAATGACTCTTGTCGATGGTGATAATAAATTAATGGCAATTTTTCAAATGAAAACCTTCAAAATCTGTGCGTTATAATTCAATAAAAACAGAATGCAAGGTTCAATAAAGGATGCTTGATAAAGACATTTAATAATAAAAATTGGGAAAAGAAAAAAAACAAATAGTTTGAAATGCAAGGTAAAGGGTCCGTCTATAAGGGTTGCACACACGCACTCATTTTAGTCATAAATTATAATGCACCCAATAAAAAATCCCTATACAAGAGGGCGTTCGCAAACATTACTTTTTTTTGTTTAAAGTAATTTAATATTTTGATAAATAAGCTATTGTTTGTCAACTGTTGGAATTTTTCACTTTGCCCTTTTACGCTGAACCCTGCTGCTTAACTTCTAACCGCCGGGCATTAATATTTCCAAAAAGGGTTTTTTTTTTGGAAAATCCATGTTTGTTTTTGGTTGTCTAGCTCTTTGTTTGTTTTTCTCCAACTAAGCGATATTTATGGCACGCATATAATTTTTGTACGATGATGACATAGATTGTGTCACAGGAGCAGCAGCAGGACATGTTGGTCGTGTTGCGTGCCTTCATGTATTTATTAACGCAAAGTAGCAACTGTTGGTGACTGTGCTGGTGACCCTGCTGAAACTGAGTACAAAATACATATATTTCATTCTAATTTCTGTTTAATAAGGGTTTTAGGTTACAGACACTGCTGAATATTTTTACTATATAGGGTTGTTATTTATTTGTATGTGGGGTTAAAGGTGTGCCACAAGGGTATTTTTTGGAAAAGTTTAATTTGCTTGTTTTATTTTTCTAATTGCATTAAAACTTTTGTTTTTATTTTTATATGTAGATTTGTTTTCTTATTGTACCTTAAAATAGAACTGAAAATGTATATTCAATGTGCCCTTCTGTTTGCAAAACCCAGAAGGAGAATCCGTCTGTTTAAATAACGATTTCAAGAAAATCAAAAGGCCTATGAAACTCAGAAGTTAGATTACTTATATAACTAGATTATTAGTATAGAAAATGTAGCGATCATTTTGATTTTGTACTCGAATTCTGGAAAAGGAAAAAATAAATGTCATCAAATTTATATTTTAAAGACGATTTTGAACGTCTTTAATCATTGTGACACTCTGACTTCAATTTTAAAATTAATTTTTTTTTTTTTTTTGGAACGACATTACATAAAAATTTGGAATAAGATGAAGCGATAATCGAGAACAACAATTGCACTTTCTTGAATTTGCCAGCATCAAAAATGTCGGGAAAACAGACGTAGGGAGATTGTTCCACAAACGTATCGTGCCACTGCAGAACGAATAGTCTCTTGAATGCGTTGTGCTTTTGAGTGCCGAGCGAATTGCTTGGCTTGGTTTTGATGCCAGAGTAGAACGAGATAACACACCTGGTGGAATCAGGCCATGTATTTCCCTCGCAAACTTACCGTTGTAATTCCTGTAAAACCGGTTTACACACCCAACGGTCTTCGGTGCTCAAGAGAACTAATAGAGGATGAAATATTTTCGCACCCTATTAAATATATCGCACATTGTTGTATATGGTTCAGAAACTTTTGAAGCCCCTGCCCAAATGTGCGAATAAGTGACGTCATTTCATTTCAATTGAAATATGAATTAGTCGATATGGGTACGAAAACGCGAAATTTGAGGTTCCAGCAGTTGTATTTCCTATATTCGGATTTCACTAAAAAGTCTCCATATCAATTTTTCATCCAAATGAGTATTTTTAGGGGTTGACATTTACAATGAAATTATATAAAAAAAAATTATATACAACATTATGACTAATGAATTGAAATATTTGCTCATGTTCATGTTTTACCTAATATGGTACATTTCTACTAGGAAAGTAAAATACATCAAAGTATTTTTAATTAAAAAATAAAAAATTGTTCGACATTTGCAATTTCAACAGCATTTAGTTAATTATCTGGCAAAACTGCAAGTTTCAACTTTTCCTTAAATCTTCTCTAAACACTAAAATCATTTATCTTTTCTACATCTTTTTCAACTTCGCCTTCGTCTTGCACATCACACCATTCAAGTAGTTTTCGTCATTACACTCTATAGTTTGTTGTAGTTGAAGTTTTCTTAGAGGCACTTGGGATGATTCCAAGACATGTATCTATCCATGAATATTGCTACTTACCACCTGCAGCAATACCATCAACTTCTCACCATGACGGCCACACTCCATGTTTAATTTATAGCATTTCTAACTAACTAAGTACGTGCTGGGTTTTAGAAAATAAAACCCACAACCGTGACAACCACTGTCAGTGCCTAATATTAAACCAACCACAATGGTAACTTCATGAGGGCAACCCTGTAAATTGTAGGAATTTGCAATGTTGCATTTTGTAACCAAACCTTGAAAACTTAGTTTGTACTACATATATCCAAAAGTTTTACATCATTTATTAATAAAATAACTACAGTAGATTTCAAAAATTTTATCCGAAACAAAATTTCTTGTATTTTCAGTAATATTTCGGGTATATATACGGCAAACACATGGAATATTATGGGAAGCGTATAAGAGGTTGTAATCTTCTGTGGAATGTTAATGGCAGATGCACGGCATATTTTAGGAATGGGCAGAAAACCGACAGCTTTTGGTACAAACTCCGCTTTTGTCGTTTTGAAATATGTCGAAATTTTTTTTCAAAAACTACCTCGACCCTGCTAAAAATTTTGTATGGGGGCCCGAGAATTTTTTTTGTCTTTTTTCAGGAATATTTCGGGTATATTTACGGCAAACACACAGATAAATGGAATATTTTGGGAGCCGTATAGCAGGTTGTAATCTTCTGCGGAATATTAATGGCAGATTCACGGCATATTTTAGGAATGGGCAGAAAACCGACAGCTTGTGATACAAACTTTGTCTTTCTCTGCTTGAAATCTTTCGATAAAATGTTTCTAATCTGCTTTGACCCTGTTAAAAATTTTGTATAGGGGTGTAGAGCAAATAATAAAATACGGATAGTACATTTTTATTTATAAAAACCCGGCTACTTTAAAAATGTTGAATATTTTGAAGACAATTAAATGTAAAACATATATTTAGGGGAAGATTTTTCAAAATTATTAGAATAATTTAGTATAATATAAAAGCGTGCACAAATCGAAGGAATCTCATAAAATTCAATACCTACCAATTAATAAAGGTATTAACTAAGTTCTTTGAATGGTTGTCACATTTACATTTGTTTTCTTTTATAATAATTTCATTATACCTTTAACCATTTTTATAAATTTTTGCAGCATTTTAACATTTTCTTATACCTCATATGAATCTCTCCCATTTTCATATTCCCAGTGCTATTTTAAAGTTCATCGAATTATTCGCATTTTCACTTTTTCTATTTTTTATTCCTTATATAGCCTCTCGAAATTTTATATTTCCAGTACTATTTTAGAGTTCATCGAATTTACTGCATTTCCACTTTTTAACTAGTCCTCTGAGAATATACTGCTGTTTCTTAACTACTTCTTAACTAAGTATCTTCTTAATGTAATGAGAAAATGCAAAAACTTCATTTTAAAAACCCCCTTTCAACGTTTCCCTGACACCGGAAAAACTATAATTAATTTTATGTTGAAATACGGCAAACGCCTCTCTTTTTGCACTACTCCTCTCCTACTCACTTTTGCGCTCATCGACTACAACATATTACTCACTCTTTCTTTACTCTTTCCGGTACCGTTAGAGTGCAGTGCAATGAAGTAAAATGTGAACGAATTGATTGCGTATGTAGTTAATGCTCATTGTGGCTCATTAAGGCCGTTGCTTACTTCGGTTGCCTCCTCTTCGGTCATGTTGATGCTTCTCGCATATAGGGTAGGCAGGGGGTGCTATATACGCATCACTGCTGCAATTGCGTTAAGTAAGTAGCCTCATTAATTGTAGTACTAGTCGTCTGTCCATGCCGCCTCTTTCACCAAAGTAGGAAATTGCAATTTTCTACAAGTTTTCCTGCCTTCAAGTACAGCATGGTGACATGTGCTATGTTTAAGCACCGGAAAATGTTTTTTAAATAAGATTTTTATTTCGTCTTATTTGCGCTACACTGTTAAGTAGCATATTTACTTTAATTAACTTGTGTTATTTATACCAATAATGTACCATCATTTCCCACAGCTGTAAAACTATTTAGTTAGGTACTTTGGGTTTTTTTATGTGGTTGATTTTTCTTTTTAGAACTCTTGAAAAGTATTTATTTTCACCAACGTCGCGGCGTTTAACGCATTCCTGTTAATTGGCTTAAGCGCTCTTAGCGCCTCAGGATTTGGCGGCTTTGTTGTGGCAACCTAAAAAAAAACAAACATTTAAAACTTCTTACCGTCATATTTAGGTTTCCGCTTTTTTTTATTGACTCACGAAAAAAACGCACCTACACAGTTTGTTGGTTTTCTTTTACTATTGATGTTGATTATGGAAAATGAGACTTTGTTTAGACGTCGGAAATACTACCTAATTTTTTTTTAAATTTAAAAAACAAAAAAAGCACTATAATAGTTTGGCGCGACAATCCTATAAGAACTTAGGACGAGCTCTCTCACCATATTGAGCTGTGCGTGTTAATTTGTACTCAAAGTGGGGGACCTACAGTTTATTGCCTAATCCGAACGGCGGGTGAGAGCTTTTCATAGGCAATGTTTTACTCTCGTAGATTTGCCATTTACTGCCGAGAGGTAGCGTGGTATAGAAAAATGTTTCTATGAAAAGATGTTGTTAGCCCTAGTCCAGGCTTGAACCGGGGACCTTTCGGCTCGCAGTCCAACGCACTAACCTTGAGCTACCGACGCTACAAAAAGCACTATACTAAAACTAATATTGAGTATTACCTTAATTGCGTTTAATAATTGAATGTTAAATTATATCATCTAAATTTTCAATAGTATTTTAAAGTTCTCTAAGTTTAATACTATATAATACCATTCAACATAATATTAAATTACATATACCATAGTTTAAAATACTGTGTTCAGTTCTAGGATCATAATAAGGTACTGATCATTGTATTTTTACTTTTTACCAGTGACGAACATGATCAGGACATGATAATGTTTTTCTTGATAAGTTAATGAGGTTCACTCTAGGGTTCTGATTCATTTGAAATTGATAATAAAATCACATTTTAATTAACTGATAGATACTTAAACATTGTTTATTTAAAATCTACTCTTTACTTTAGTAAAAATTATCCAGAGCAATGATCGGGAACTGGTCACTGAATGTTTTCCTTGTCATATCTCGATCTGTTATAAGACTAACAACATGATTTCTTCCCTAATATGAGATGGAATTTTGAAGTAATTAATAACCAATATTCCACAGGCCTTTCCTAGTACAAATTTAACCTACTATGGCAGACAATATTATGGTCACATTATGTTAATCATATTAGAGGTTCACAGATGAAAAAAATCATCAATATGATGAATTTATTCATAAATATTATGGTTTTTTTAGTCAACTACCAGATCCTTCATATTGATGACATATTCATTAAAGGAGATATTGATGAATGCATTCATTATATATATGAATGAAATATTCTATAAAATGAATTTGAATCTTCATATTGATGAATATAAACATAACATCTATGAATAATTTAAAAATTATTAAAAAATATATTTATTTTTAGAAAATAATTCGATTAAAAATTATGTTGAAAAATGTATTAAAAAAAATAATCCGGTAAATATTTTATTTTTCGAAAAAAATTATATAAAAAAAATGTTTTTTGAAAAAAAATTGTCCGAAAAAAATATTTTCAAAAAAAAAATTGTCAGAAAAAAAAATTTTCGATAAAAAAAATTAAAAAAAAAACATTTCATATAAACTTAAAAAAAAAATTTAAAATATATTTTTTATAAATATAACTATTCATTAATAAAAATTGTATTTATAAATAAATATATTAAAAAAATATGCAAGCATTTATAAGAAATTACATACGAGAACTTCTTGAGAATTAAGGAGTATGGCAAAAAATAAAAGAAAAATAAATATTTTGTATAAGTATATTGTTTGTGTTTAATGAACATCATTCTTCAATATTATGTACATATATGTATGTTATAATTTATGTATTTTTTCATTAATATGATGAAACGTAACCATCACATACAGTACATCATATTGGGGAACACTTTTTCGACAGTTCTAAGCGTTCATCATATTTATGATCGTATTCATAACTTTAATGTCGTTAATCATTAATACTAATATTAAAATCTCAAATACAATGAATCATGTTTTGAAGAACGGAATTCATCAATATGATGTACATTATTTTTCAATGTAAGGTTGTGGCAAGTGAAATATGTAATGATCATATAAAATTCTTAAGTAACAGTTCTATTGAAACTTGATATTATAATCAGTTTTATACTTGATAAAAACAATTTGAATTCTCATCAACCCTTATACAATTACTTTATTATAGCAAGAAATAAATTTTGGATTTTCCAGAATTCCACCACAACCAAATAAACATAATTTCCGACTCTCCGCACAAGGCATCTCAATTTATGAGGCCATTAAAATTTCCCCACTTTCCAAAGTCTCATTTAACACCAGACCGCGGTGGTGGTGGCGGCGGCACTTAAATGCAGTTTAATCAAATTGCAATAAATTATTAAAAATTCAATTAAAACGCAACAGCAAGTGTGCTGCAACAGACAATTAAATAAAAACCAAAAAAAAAAAATAATGAAAACATTAAAAAAAACATTAAAACGTTTAAAAGTTTAAAATCCACACGACATGTTATGGGGGTCACGAATAATGAAGTAGCACTTAGATGCATTTGAGTGCAATTGCAGTCAAAATAGAATTTATGTGAAAAATATGTGGAATATTTTTATTTAAATTTTTGAAATACACTTTTTTAAACACATTTTAATATGTAGGAAATTTGATATTTTTTTAACTCTTAAAACTCTTTAAAAATATAAATTACTTTTGAAAATACTTTTGAAATACTATATTTTATTTTGCAATATATATTACTAAATTTATATATTTTATTTTACACAATTACTATATTTATATTTGGTTTAAATTTTTCATTTAAAACGGTTTCCAGCTGACACCGCATCAGTTAGATCAGTTTACTTGGTAATTAACAAAAACAAGTTCGATTACCCACAATGTCACGAAATTGATATCAGCTAAATGCTGTACTACTCATAACATACACTCAGAAAACAGTTTCCTTATAATAAGAAAAATGTTACTTTATTTTAAGCGTAGAGTAAAACTTTATTTTTTTTATATTTTTCATGTTGAATACTTAGGGATATTCTTTAATTATATAAATAACATATTTTGTTGTATCTCCATATCGAAATTTTAAATTAAATAGAAGTTTTCTTATATTAAGTATATATTTTTTATTTGAAGAAAAGAGTTATCTTATAATAAGAAGATTTCATTTATTTTAAGAATAAGTGTTCTTATAATAAAAACGCTTTTTATTTTAAGAAAAAAAAATGCTTTAAATTAAGAAAAAAATTTCTTGAAATAAACTTTACGCTACTTCAAGTTCATTATTCATAATATTAGGTAATATGTTTCCAAGTGTACTGCAGTGAGTATGTCATTAACTATTGTCCTATTGTTCGTCTCATTCATTTTGTTTGTCACTCAGTCTGACAGTCGGTAAGTCAGTCAGTAATACTGCCATTGCATGTTATTTAAAACCGCATTGTAAAATATTTTTTGAATTTTTCTATTCGTGCGAAATGCAGCTTCAAATAACGTCGCTCGCACATGTCAAACAAATTAACATGAAATTTTAAACTTACTGAAGGTCGTTCAAAATGAGTTTGTTTTGTTATTATTATGGTGTACACTATAATTACACAATACATATTTATATTAAATTAAAGTTAAATTTGTAATATTTAACGTAAAATAATTTTAAAGTTTGTAATATGTGGCAAAATTTATTTTAGTGATTAATAAAGTGATTAATAATAAATAATAAATGAGAACTGATACAAAAAAGTTTGTAGTTTTCATCACTAGTTTGAACTATGCTCCGCATAATCATTTATCATTTTCTTATTTATCATTAGATTTTCAATGCTAGTCTAAAATAGTCTAAAAAAATTAATATTTTTTGAGTTTAGATTCAAATATCTTAAAAACCTATCGGAATAATAGTATTTATCGATATATTTTATTTAGTCTTGACAATTGAAAGACAAATTGCGTTTAGAGTTTTCTGGAAAACTGTTCGTGTAATTGTCTGTATTATTTTAATCCTAAAAAGTGGCCGAAAAGGGCCTGAAAATTCGAGAGCGGTTTTCTTCAAAACGTTCGTAATAGAAAAAAAAAAACTAAGTAAGCAGTCAAAATCAACAGCCGCGAATTATATAGAATTAATGTATGGGAAGTACATGCACAAAAATTTCTCGTTATGATGAGTAGTGTAATTATTGTAAATTCCCAACAACCAAGCGAAAATTTTACGATATCGAAACGTTTATAGTCTCAAATTGTCATTTTCAATAATCTATAATGATACGAAAACGATAAGGTTTTCGATAACAACGAACCTATCTAAAATTATATCGTTGTTTTTGTCCTTATAAATATTGAGATGATATCATAAATGGATTTTTTTTCGATAAACAATTTTTTTTTGTTCAGATAATTTTATTTTTGACAAAAAGTATAAAGAACGCGCAATTTAATTTTCAAATACTTTGAGTTTTATATCTAAAATTTGTCATTATTGTATCGAATTTAAAAATTATCGTCAAATGGTTTGTAGGGTTGTACAATTTGTTATTTATTTTTTTTCTTTAAGTTTAAAAAATATCATTTTTGATGAATTTTATTTATAAGAAAAACATAAAAATTATAATTTTAATTTTAAAAACGGTTTTATATTTTAACACTATCTACATGTTTAATGTCTGCCTAAAATTAAACTCTCCAAAATTGTAGCTATAATTAAAATTTTTATATATATTATTTACGATATTTTTTTCAGCAATTAATCGCTGCCTATTTTCAGCCAATCGACGCGTAAATATTTTTTATTAGTTAACTATGGAGCGCTCCTATTTTGGACAAATTTTATTAACCAGTTAACAGCTTTATCCGGTTTAAGCAAATAAGTCGTGGTGTATAAAGAGCAATGTACCCATTTCACGATTTTTATTTTTTTAACAATTTAATTGCAATTTTTTGGAGCAAGTTTTAAGTGTTTTCAATTTTAAAAAGTGAAATGTGTGGAATTAAATGCTTTTAAAAGTAAATTCAGTTTTTAATTGACTACCAAAAGTTAACATATAACATTTAATACAGTTACTAAATCCATTTATATTTTTCTTTATAAATAAATGTTTTACTGTTTAAAGTATAATTGTCTCAACAAAAAAAAATATTATCTTTGCTACATTTTAATTGTGATCGATGACATAAAACTGTCCAATGTGTTGTTTTTCTGATAAAAAACTGGTGTGATAAAATCATCATAAAACGTTTGTAACTTTAATATTCTGTTTCTTTTTCTGTTTGAGTCACTGAATCACTATAACTGTTTCTTTTTTTGTTAAGCATTATAAATTTAATCTAATTAAGTACTTTTCTTTTTAATTTCAGGTAAGCAAACTAGAACTTAATAACAGTCAGTAAACTGATGAATCATATAGTAGTCTGGTCGGGCGCGACAAGGTGTTTTTCTAAATGCTGGTAAGCTCTATAAACGCTAAAATGATTGACATTTATGCGATGGCATTAAAATTAATTATTGCCTCCTATTGCAAATTATATTATTGTCTGGCATATTTATTCTAAAATGGTTTTAATAGCAATGTCAGGGTTTTATTGAAAATTTAAGACACATTTTGTGCAAAATGAAACCTCTTAAGTTGGTTTAAGTTTGTTGATACAAAAATTGAAGAATTCAAAATTTTAGTAAGATATATATTTTTTTTAATTTGAATTTTTTTATTGAATAACAAATAAAAATTTTAGTAAATAATTGAATTTTTAGTGATAGCTTTCATTTACATTTTTAGTGAAAATTTGAATTTTGGTGAAAAATTGAATTTTTAGTGAAAAATCAATTTTTAGTGAAAAATCAATTTTTAGTGAAAAATCAATTTTTAGTGAAAAATCAATTTTTAGTGAAAAATCAATTTTTAGTGAAAAATTGAATTTTTAGTGATATATTGAATTTATAGTGAAAAATTGAATTTCGAGTGAAAAATTGAATTTCGAGTGAAAAATTGAATTTTTTAGTGATAAATTGAATTTTTAGTGAACAATTAATTTCTAGTAAAAAAATTGAATTTTAGTGAAAAAATGAATTTTTAGTGAAAAATTGAATTTTTAATGAAAAATTTTATTTTAGTGAAAAATTGAATTTTTAGTGAAAAATTGAATTTTTAGTGAAAAATTGAATTTTTAGTGAAAAATTGAATTTTTAGTGAAAAATTGAATTTTTAGTGAAAAATTGAATTTTTAGTGAAAATTTGAATTTTTAGTGAAAAATTGAATTTTTAGTGAAAAATTGAATTTTTAGTGAAAAATTGAATTTTTAGTGAAAAATTGAATTTATAGTGAAAAATTGAATTTTTAGTGAAAAATTGAATTTTTAGTGAAAAATTGAATTTTTAGTGAAAAATTGAATTTTTAGTGAAAAATTGAATTTATACTGAAAAATTGAATTTTTAGTGAAAAATTGAATTTTTAGTGAAAAATTGAATTTTTAGTGAAAAATTGAATTTGTAGTTAAAATTGAATTTTTAGTGAAAAATTGAATTTTTAGTGAACAATTGAATTTTTAGTGAAAAATTGAATTTTTAGTGAAAAAATAAGTTTTGGTGAAAAATAGAATTTTTAGTGAAAAATTTAATTTTCAGTGAAAAATTTAATTTTTAGTGAAAAATATAATTTTCAGTGAAAAATTTAATTTTTAGTGAAAAATTTAATTTTCAGTAAAAATTTGAATTTTAGTGAAAAATTGAATTTTTAGTGAAAAATTGAATTTTTAGTGAAAAATTGAATTTTTAGTGAAAAATTGAATTTTTAGTGAAAAATTGAATTTTTAGTGAAAAATTGAATTTTTAGTGAAAAATTGAATTTTTAGTGAAAAATTGAATTTTTAGTGAAAAAATTGAATTTTTAGTGAAAAATTGAATTTTTAGTGAAAAATTGAATTTTTAGTGAAAAATTGAATTTTTAGTGAAAATTGAATTTTGGTGAATAATTTAATTTATATTAAAAAATTTTAATTTTTAAATGTTTGGCAAGAATTAATAATTATATTAGATATAAAAATCTTAAAATTTACTCATCCCAAGTATCGATCTACTTTATAAAGCATCTTTGAATATCCCATTTAGTCCCATTGTTGTATTTTACTAAAGCTGTATCAAAATTTTGTACCTTTGTCTTTTGAATTTATATTTTGTTGTTGTTATACTCTAATTTAGCTCTGCATTCATTTTGCTACCAAAGTAACTACTCATCTATAAAATCATATTTTAATACATAGCACAAACATGTTTTTGGTTGTATTGTTCCATGTTTATTATATGAAAATCCACAAGAACTCTGACAACAGCTGTGCCAAATTTCAGTGCCAAGCAAACGTGGGGATAATGGGTGCTCTCTCATAGAAAAGGGCTTTAGTGGGTGGGTATTTGGCAAGAGTCTTTAAGCCAGACAATTCTCTATTTGCCCTACTTGCAGAAACTATAACAAGTTCATTTGCTTTTCCCCCCAACTTTTGTCTCTTCACAAATTTCCATCGTACAAATCCTCCACCCCACAATCACATCAGACGCACAGAACTACGAAGTTATACCATGTTATTTAAAAGTCTTCCGCATATATATTATGCTGTATATGCGGTTTGACTATTTCGATTTTTTTTGTGTGTATTTATAGGCTTTAATATAAATTGGCATTTCAGCGAAAATTACAACACATTGTGTTTCTGTTGGTTGTTTTCAAAAATTGTTGGTGAACTTTACTATGTGTTATGCTGATGATAAATTGGAAATTTCATAAACTGCATATTTCCTAATAATTTCACAATAAAGAGATTCGTGCTAATCGCACAAAATTCTGCAAGAAATATATTTCCACCAAAATATATATAAAGTTTTTAAAATTATAACCCTACACTATTTTTGTAATTACATAAAATTAACAGTAATTTATAGTTATTTCTTTCCCGTAATTAATTTTCTTGGTTTTCTACAACTTTTTTCAACATTTCCTTGAATTTGTTACATCCTTTGGCAAATGTTCTTCTGCTGTACATAGAACATTCTTGGCAAATACTATGGATGTGACCCAGTTACCAACCCCTACGTACGAGTATTGAAAAACTTGTGCAAATTACAATAATTGCAGTTGTCGGAACATTTCGCATAACGCATCCCAGAGTCACAAAAGTCACACACAGTACGTACTACCTAGAAGATGCACTGCAGAATCATATAAAATACCGGAAACCTAACATTAGTAACGCCCTCTACACAAAATAATTGCAGTAGTAAAGAGGAAAAAAGATCAGCAAAAAGAAAGGTGTGGTAGGCTGTTATTATAGCTGATACATAAGTAATTTTGGAAAAAGAAAATAGATAGATTTAACGTACAGAAACACACAAGCTGCGCCATAAGGATAAAATAATTTAAGAAGAAAGGTATTTTAAGTCATTGGTATAGGATACAAATAACTATGGATCATATGGTATTAGAAAAACAGATCAATGATGGATTTTGCACACCAACGTTTAATCTTTGAGGTAATACGATGATATTGGTTAGGGAAGGAAAAATATATGTATTTTGAAAGAAATGAAAAATATTTAAGAACGGAAGTAGATATAGCACAAAACCTTGGTATTTCCTACTGTATGGAGCAAAGACTTTATAAAATAAATAGCAATTCCTCGAAATAAAATGAAATACAGTATGACGCATAAAGGAAACATAAACTTAAGTCATATTAATGCCAGACAGACGCGTTGGACAGAGCAATGACCACATGTAACACTGGCGATATTGGAGATTGAGAGTCTGTGAAGTTTATGGTTAAAAGACGTAGAAACACTATGGGTTTTATGGGCTCTATTTTGGCACTGCTGGTAAAAACCAGCAACAGAAAAATAAAACAATAACAAGAAAACTTAAAAGGCTTTGTAAAGATTGCGCAGTGTTTCTGAAAAACCAATCAATCTTTGCCTAATGCTTATTACTGGAAAAGCATGATTAGTAAGACTCGAAACTTTTAAAAAATTCATTTTTAACTGAAGAATAATAGCAACAAAAAATTCTAACCAGTTCTCCAAGTCTATAGGTTATAATTGAAGCCCTGTATCAATGACCGTTCGTCAAAACATTGCGTTATATTCAAAAGTGACACGTGTAAATAGCCCCAAGTCAGGCATGACTCCAATGTTTATGTCTCTGTATAGAAAACAAACAAATAAAATCCAATAACTGCAGTTAATACTAACAAAAAACCAGAAACAATCAACGGTAGCCTCACAATAAAAAAGTAGTGGAAAGAAACAGATGAATCCAAATTGAAACCAGAACCAGAAAAAGTATTGAACCCAAGAGAAAAATGAGCACAACTTGAAAAAAAAAATGGAAAAACACAGTGATTACGACGCGCAGAGAACCTCGCAGCCACTGATGCTGAATGTTTACGCGATAAAATGTCAGACGCGATAAATATTGCAACGCTAAAATGCAAGAAGAAACTATATATATTGCTAGGCAATACATGGAGTAGGGTAAAAGAAAAATAAATATTAAAAAAAATAAAATGTTTCTTGCATTAGAAATGCATGGAAATAGACGTTGAACGATACCAGACGGAGTCATAAACTTGGCAACATAGCATTTCCATAGCCAAATATGGCAACATAGCATAGAAGTAAAAAAAATCAGAAATAACGAAGATGCTGCAATCTTGCAACTGAAAATGGTCAAAACAATGAGGAAGTCAGCTAGATACAGTTTTTTTTTGTTCAAACAGAACAACATTTTCTTTAAGACATACAATAGCTCTTGAATGGTATTGCAAAATGCAGTATAGGGTGTGGTAATAGTTTGTTGCAAATTGACATTGTTAGTTGTCATAATATTCAATAAATTTACAACTTTTAATGACATTATTAATGTAAAACTGAAGGCAAACACCATATTTATTTGTAAAACATGTATTTTGATTACTACACTGAGAAAAAAAAACAATTTCAATAATTTTTAAATTTTGTATATATTTTGATTTTCAGACATTTCAAATGTTTTACGTTTTTTATTATACAAAAAAAATATATTAATTATTTTGATTTGTTTGTCTACTTTTAATTAAAAAATTTAAATCATTCGTCATTCGTCTTAAAAATCTATAACTTTTGTTGTATATGAAATAAATTGACAAAATATTGGATTCTTGGCAAACATGTATCCCATGATTGCCAAGAAATGGTCGGACTTGAAAAAGGCAGAGAGTGTCACTATGATAGTTCAATGTTGTCTGTAACTTTTGTACTTTAAAAAATAAATTTTGATTCACTTTTTTTTTGATTTCTTGGATTCAGTTGCTCTATTGTTGTATCTTGCGATAGTATAACTAATAGTTCAAATCGGTCGGTGAAATACAATCAGTTAAACCTAATAAATTAAATATAGCTCTGAAAAGACTCTTACCTCCAGACAATGACAAACTTACGAGAGTAAACTGCTTTGAAACAACTTCTCACCTCTCGTTATTAAACTATAAATCCCACTATTTGAGTGCAAAATAAACACACCAAGCTCAAATGAAAATAGATGAAGTGGCCTTGATTCTCCAGAGTTGTAAGGTTAACTATGATAATTATTGATTGAAATTATGATCGAGTCAAATTTGTAAATATTAAAACAATGATTGATGTAAGAAACACATGGTATTGTAAATATTCACAATCATATACTTCTATTATAATGTTATTAAAAAATATATATTCACAGTGATCATTTAATGATTGCTGTTATCATGTTTCAAATCTGACTTTGTTGTAGCAATCATAAATGCTCATTGCAATTAAATATTGTGGGATTCTTTGTTGCCGAAATCTCTGTGCTTTTGTTAGAATTATGTTTTCCTATATCATGTTTTCCTATGTCATGTTTTCATATACCACAATCATAACAATAATCATTATATTTCTAGAAATAAATATAATTGCTTAATTTAACAAAAACATCATTTTTCATTTCGTGACTTAAAAAAAACATTAATAATTCAGTGTATAAAAAATATATATATATTTTTTTCAGTGCTTTTTATAATCGTGTTGTGGGTAGTGAAAGGTTAGAACTTTTCTGAAGAATGCATAGTGTGGGTCTAATATAAGCTAAAGTCGGTCATGAACATTGTACGATTGCTGCAATCATGTTCTTCAATGTCATGTTTTCATATGCTACAATCATGCAATAATCATATTGTTTTTTAAATAAAAATATTAGAATTTTTGTAGAAATATATTTGCTAATGTGTACAAAAAAGTTATTTTATATTTAATTAATTCATATTTAATAAAAAAATCATATTAATTTTGTTTTGTACACACGTTAAGAAAAATCTGCATGCAAGCAACATATTAATGTTTACAGTCATACATTTTCCGACTTTTAATGGGTGTTACTTCTAAATCATTGCAAATTATTATAAAAATATTTATATTAAAAGTCCAGAAATTAAAAAGATATTGTTGTAAACATAATATATTGTCTGCAAAATTGATTTTTCTCTGTGTGTACACAAAAATCGTTGTGGGTAGTTAAAGATCAGAATTTTTCTAAAGAATATCTAGAAGCTAAAAACGATCATGAGCAATATAATGAACTTGAAATATCAAAAACTGTTTCTATAAAACTCTGCAATTGTGGGGAAAAAAATATTTCGCTTATTAAAATAAATTAATTTTTCATAATTATTGATTTTTTCTTTTATATTATTGTAATTAAAGTTAATGTAATGCGTTGTAGTTAATTTGTCACTTTTACTGCAGAGATTGGCGCCAACATATTTTTTGTATCCTTCAAGAATAAATGACTTCTCGTAATTAATGCAAATTTAATACTGTTCTGCAATCTGTGCCGCATTAATATTAAACATTTTATATTTTACGCCTGTTTTACACTGTTGTTGTATAGTTCATATTCTTTTATTTGTATATAAAAGCGTAAATTTATGTCGTGTTGTTTTCTGTTTCCAATAAAACGCACTTCAATTGAGATGCATGTCATCGTCGTCATTGTTGTCAACGTTGACAACAAAGCCATTCATTTCATGAAATACTTCCTGCACATATACTGTAAATGCATTAAAATCGTGTATATTTTTTATGCATGTAATTTATATTGTTTGTCTTTTTATAAGCCTGCTGATAATTGCGTTTCGAAGAATATGCAAATTTTTTATAGTGCTGCGTAATAATAAAATAAAAACGATATTTATTGTTATATTTAAAATATTAAATTATATACTAAAGAAATAACTTGTTTATAATTATTTACAAGAGTTAAGCTTATACAGCAACTATACAATTATTACAGAACAATAAAATAGCTTTTAAACAGCATTTTATATAATTAAACTAAAATTATATAAGCTATAATATATATTAAAACAATATATATTATATTATACAAAAGTGTTACACTATAAAGGAACTATACAACTATTACACAATATTAAAATAGCTATAACGCAGCAAATTTTTGTACGAAAATTTAAATTTTATATATGGCAGTTGCATAACATCGTTATAACAATATTTAATATATTTTAAAAAAATGTTTAGCTTTATGCCGCAACTTTACAACATTATCAGCAGAATTAAAACTGCAAATTAGGGTATAGCTATAATAATGTTATAACAATATTTAGAGTATAATATAGAAGTTTAACTTTATAGAGCAACTATACAACTATTACACGAAATTTAAATTCTATCAGATTGTAGATTATAGTACAAAAATTTAAATTAAATATATAATGTAGTCATAAAATTTTTTATAATAATATTTATTATATTATACAAAATTTAAATATTATACAGCAACTATACAACTATTATACAGTATCAAAATAGCTGTTAAACATTACATTATAATACAAACATTAAAATTATATATGTCTCAACTCTACAACTTTAAAAATACTATTTCATACAACATGTTCTTACTTTATACAACATTTTAGCAGCTATTACACAACCATGCAACATAAAATTCCATGAAAATACTTAGTTTATTGAATTTTTTACACATTTCCGCATTAAACTTGTCTTTATTTTAACTTAGGTCACATCACGTTCTATAATATCATCTACAAAATTCATTTTAAAATGCATGTCTTATAAATAACACAATTGTATATACTACAAAATGTTAAAATTTTATCATTACAACACTATAATTATAATAAAATCTTTATACAACAATTAAACATTTATTACACAACAATTAAACAAATAATTACATTAAAACACATAGTTAGTTCATGTTTGTTTTAAATTTTCGCAGACACTTTGTCTAGTTTTGCCATATTAGTGACGTTTTTAATACAGTTTGGCACAATTTACAAAAGTAGCCATCAAATTACTACATCTGTGCTTAACTATAAAAACTGAAATTTTATGATTGTTGTAGTACTTTAAAATTTGTTTACATTCGCAATAAAGCTGTGCCGCCGCATTCGCACCTTTATTTATATTACATTTTTGTTTAAATAAAACGCTTGTTTTGTGGTTTCTTTTGGGGCTTTACTATTTTTAATATATGTATTTTTATTTATTAAAATAGCTCGCTTTTACAGCAGTCTATACCAGCTGTTGACTTCATAAATTGTTGTTATAAAAAAAAACGACGATAAGACACATAGGACAACAAATTCACTTGTTGCACAAATTCTGTTGTCGGTGGATAAGATAAGAAAAAAATAATTACCAATATTTACAATCGTTGAATTTTTTTATACAGTATAGAAGCCGTTTTTACATGATGTACAAATTTTACACTATACTAAATTATGAATATTATTCAAGAGTTAAATTTGGCTACATTTTATACGAAAAGCAACAAGTCAAATACAATTAAAATACACAGCTAAACAATTTCTTACATATTCTAAATTCATCAAGTTTAAAATCCATCAAGTTAATGAACAAATTCATCATTTTGATTAGTTATTCATGTAAAATATGAAGAGTTCGACAACATGTCATATTTTAGTGTAGGAAAGATCTAAAAAATATATCGAGAACGGTAAATAATTGGAAAAATATATCTGTATTGGAAAATATTATAGAAAAAGGTTTTAGGATGGTAAAGAGAAAGGTATTGGAAATGTTAAGGGAATATTAAGTTAAGGTATAGTGAAAAGTATAAAAATAGTATAGGGAAACGTCACTGGATATATTCCTGGAAAAACATTTCTAAAAAATATATATGATAGCTATTGTGTACGGTATTGACATACTTAATAGGAGAAGGAATTGGGATGGTATAAGGAAATATATTAGGGAAGATATATGGAAAGAAATATGCTCATGCTTAGGAAAAGTTTTAAAAAAATTATACTGGAAAGTATAAAGAATGATATATGGAACGACAATTTGAATATTCGGAAAGTTTATGGAACAAATATTAAGCAATGCATACAACGGTATTGGAAAAATAATATACACAAAAAATCCTCTTTGGATGAGGTGAAATGTACCAACGTTTCAGTGTTGCAACCGAAATACATTTGTTGTAACCTCATGTCATTAAAATGAACGTACCTTATTTTTATACAACCGAAATGTTAGTCCGCGCAACTGCACGTTCGGTTGGCGTAACCTCTTGATTGCATTTTTCATTCTGCCAAATTGACATTCGTGCATTTGTTACGGCGATTGAGTTAGTTGTTGTATCAACCAAATAAATGACAAACGGCAACTTCATGTCTATCAGCAGTTCGGTTGCCAGTTTCTTGCCAACAATTATGGATACATACAGAAATAAATAAACGTCAAAAATTTTCACAAGTGGCAAACAATTTGAAATTCTTTAATTAAGTAAAAATGCGAAATAAATATACAAATATTATTAAAATAATATATTTATTCAATACGAATTGCTCATTAGCAAGTGAAATATAATATAAATAAAAAATATGTGACCAAGGGAAATACATTTTTTTTATTTATTGGTTATGAGGAAATAAAAAATAAATGCATCGTTTCATAGTTTTTTTTTTAAGGGAGCAGGAATTAGTAGATATACTTCTAAATTGTGTGCGCGACAATTTTAATACATATAGAATACATAAGTTTTATATACATAAATAACTATGTTATAATTAAATTTCAATTGGAGGTTTAGAAAACCTCATGCTTACGAACTAGGAGGTTGCGACATCCGCATGCTCACTGATTTGTAGGTTATCACAACCTCATGTTCACCGATTAGGAGGTTGTCCCAACCTCATGATCACCGATTTGGAGGTTGCCAAAACCTCATTCTCACAGACTAGGTGGTTCGCACAACCGAATTAAATGGTTGTTGCAGATACTTTAGCAGTTGTTGCTGCAACCGAATGATTCGGTAGGGCAATTTAATTGGTTGCCGCAACAAATCAGTTCTCTGTGTGTACGAAAAGTTATTGTGATGTGATGGGTATAGGTAATGTAAAGTGACAGGCTTAAGGAAAGCTATACGAACCAGTACAGCGAAAGCTATAGGAAAAGGTAATTGATAAATATTCATATATTGTAGAGGAAATAATGATTAGACTTTATTTAATAGGATTGGGAATAGCATTGGTATACAATATTTATGGAGAAAGGTTTAAGGAAAGGTATATGGAAAAGTATAGAGAAAAAAGTAATTAATAAATAGTCGCGAATGTTATTAGGAAAAGTATATGTTTAGGAAGGTTTATATGGCGATGTATTAAGGTATAAAGGATCGGGCAATGTATGAGAAAAGTTATTAATTAAGTAACAAAGAAAAATTAAATTTTACAGGTTAGTTCTTGTATGTTATTTTTTTATATAAGCCGAACATGCATAAATTAGTAAAATGTTTTGTAATATATTTATTTATAATTACAACCTTTTATTTTTATGAAAAAAAAATATTAAACAATATTTTAAAATAATTTTTTAGAATTTTTTTTTCGGAAAAAATTTATGTTAAAAAAAATTTTTTTTTCGGACACATTTTTTTTACGGACATATTTTTTTTTTCAAAAAACTTTTTTGATAATAAAAAAAAAATACAATTTTTTCCAAATTTTTAAGTTTTTTTTTTTTTTTTTTTGATTTATTTTCAAAAAGCAATTTTTGAAAAATTCGTAAAAAAAAATGTACATCAATTAATATATTTTGAAAAAAAAAATAATATTAGTTCAACAATATTCATCATATTGCAATTATATTCATAAATATTATGAATAATTTACAAACAAATTTTAAATTATTCATAGATATATGAATATATTAATCAATATAACGATTCAATTTCATTTTATGGAATATTTCGTTCTTCACTATGATGTTCGACAGTATGAATATGTTCATATATATAATGAATACATTCATCAATATGTCAGTTAATGAACGGTGGTATCAATATTATGAATATCGTAGTTGGCGAAAAAATTCATAATATTTATGAATAAATCTTATTGATGATTTTTTTTTCTGTTATAGAACATAACATGATTTCATAAAATATATAAAATCCAAACTAACCAATCTTTTAGACAAAATCTATAATTTCAAAAATAATATGATTCTGCAAAACCGCCTAACTGCATGTGAAAATTACGCCTAACTTTGTGTTATAATCCGGTTTTAAATGATACGTTGATCGGATAAATTAAATAAAAGCCATTATAAATTATGACACACTTAATTTTGTGTTAAGTAAGTGCAGAATTAAGACTCAAAATAGTTTTGTTTCTTCTGTAAAATTCTTTTTGTAAGAGGTATTCGAAAATGTAGATTGGCGGTTTTGCAGTATCACCGACGATATGCTTAAGATGAGTTGGAAAATAAGGAAAAAAATAATTTTATAAATTATCAGAATAAAATGAAACAGAAAATGTAAAAACGTTAATATTACTTAAATACATATTCAAGCATATAATATTTAGAAAAAATCTTAAATAGAGAAGTTTCGACATGAATAATGTCAATATCAATAATCTATAGCTTATTTTACAATTTCTTCCATGTCCCAATCTTTTCACAAATATTTTCATTCTCTCTTGTGCTTGAAGTATCATAAATCACTACATATCATAAAATAAATATGCCTGCCAATTTTTTTTAACTCGCTGCCCAAGCAAATAGTAAAGGTCATAAAAATCTCAACAACACGCTGTGTGTTAAATTTCACGGCTTTAAATATTTTCCAAAAAAAATGCCATTCTGTGAATAACATAAATACCTGTGCTATCACGAAACAACAGGACATGCAGGAATTTCCAATATTTGACAAGTACTCGCTGCAAGTGCAATTGCAATAACAATTGCTGTTGCTGCTACAAACTGATACTTGTAGGTAATTCCAATAAACACCTGCATCCACAGGACACACACAAACTCGCTATCCTGTGCACGCAGTTGGCAACAAATCAAGTCATAACGACAAGAACAACAAGACGACAGGATACCGATTACGACGCTACACGATTCGACGATTCAAAACACACTTCATGCGATAAACGTTCGCAGGTGGTCATAATTATCAAACAATATACTTGTTGTTGCTGTTTTTGGTCTGTTGGTTTGCGTACCATATAGACTGAAGCGAGTCCTTTAATGTGTCAAACTGTGCAACCAATATCGACCAATAACAGCCGACAAAGGTCATTGTGAAGTCGAAGTCCTTTGGTTGTGCGTTGAGTACCTCACTTAATTTATTGCGTTTTCGCACAGCTTAAAAGTCCTCGAAGTCCTGTTGCGGCATTTCATAGGAGCGGCACAAAAAAAGTTCTAACAAATGCGATTGAAAATTTCACGCCTCAGTCGTTGTACTGCTGAAGCGCGCCCATTTTCTGTGTCATCGCGAAAATACACACCTTCGAGTTGTGTATTCTTTTGTGGAATTGAAAACTGTGAATTTGCTGGTTAAAAGGTGTGAAATGAGTTGTTAAATCATTGAAAAGGATTGAAGGAATTTGCTCAAAGGTTCTTCAATCGTATCGTATTAAATAAACAAATCAAAAGCATCCTTTGAATCTGCCGTTCTTTTATGTTCGGTTCCTTTTCTTCTCTCTCCCTCTTATGTTCTTGAGTGTTTGATGTATACTCTTTAGATGTATTATTTGTTTTGATTTATCCTTCTTCAATTTCAATTTTTCAATATATTTGCACATATATTACTCTGTAATTCATTGAATGAATTTCATATTAAAACATTTTCGATCTAAGTGTTAAATATGTTCCATATATGTTTACTATCTTACTATATTTTTTCCTAGGATTTTTATTTATTGGCCTCCTTTGTTTTTCCCATTTTATACCATTTCCAAAACTTATATACCCTTTTCTATTTCTTTTAGTACTCCTTTCCATACACTTTTTTTCTATTCTTACCTTTTCAAAAATATTATTCAAAAATATTTTTCCCAACTTTAATTTGCCATTTGTTATTTGCAGGAAAAAATGTTTGTAAAAAACGAAGAAATTGGAAAAATTGAAAATCTTGTCATGCCAAAAGGCCGAATCTTTTCATTTTTTCGCCATTACTTTTTATTGGTACAAGATAAAATAGTGATGTAAAGACATTTATTACTCGTTTTTAAAGCACCTATCGATCTGCATCATTATTTAAAAATAATTTGCTTAACATTTTGTCCTGCAAATAACAAATGGCAATTTAATGTTTGGCAAAATTAATTAAGATCAGTAGGTGCTTTAAAAACGAACAATAAATGCCTTTACACATTATTTTATCTCGTATCAATAAAAAGTTATGGCGAAAAAACGAAAAGATTCGCCCTTTTGGCATGACAAGATTTTCAATTTTTCCAATTTCTTCGTTTTTTTACAAACATTTTTACTTTTTTTCCTGCAAATATTCCAATAACTTTTCCTATACCTTATAACTATAACTTTTTCAATATACAATATCCTATAACTTTTACAAGATCATTTAGCTTTTTTATACTTTTTCCTATAACTTTTCATATACCGTTTCCTTTATTCCCCATAATTGTTTATATACCTTTTCCTAAACCTTTTTCTATTTCAATGTCATTCCTTATAGAACTTCGAAAATTTTTCCCTATAATGACCTTCTCATATACCTATCTATCCCTATGATTAAAGCTATCTATCCCTAGTTTTTCATACCTATTTCTATTGGTGCATTTCTATTACCAACACTTTTACTTTCCCTTCCACTTTTTTTCGTACTTTTTCAATATTCTTCTTATATTTCATCTTAACTACGTCCTTGTAGCACGAGTGCCTCCTTGAATGAATCACCTCGTTTTTATTCTCATTTTACTTATCTTCTCCTCCTCTTCTTTCTTTTTTATTCATGCACTACTTTAAGTGCCTCAATTCTATTGAGTTATTGTTTGTTGTATTTTTTATTTGCAAAACTCAATGCTGTTTTATTATTCCTTTTTGCGAAAACAATGCCATTCCGACAGGCAGGTGTTTTTCCTGTACTTTGGCACGCTGTGCCTTGAGGCCAGGTCCTTTATGCCTTGTATCGTTTTCGGCAACACATCATTTTTCATCTGTTTTGCTGTTGCAGCAGCTGAAGACTTTTGAAAAATTTCAATTCAATTCATTCACAGCCAGTAGGCTGATTTGTCCAAAGGCTTCTTCGGTTACCTGCACCTTTTGATAATATTGATGATGCGCAGATTAAGCTATGACTCACGGTCAAAAAGCTATTCCGATGCTATCGATCCTAATTGTCAACATCCCTCTTTTTTTCAGTATGCAAAAACGATTTTTGATTTATCACATTTTCAAACTAGGCACCTAGTTAACTAAAGTAGTTAGGTATTTGACTAAAGTAGTTTGACAATTATGTGCATATTTCATGGTTACTTTGCGACTACTTTGAACTCAAGTACCGATTTGTTTCATGCTGTGTTGAGTGGTGGCGATATGAAATATGATGATTATCCGGAATGTGTTTCCAAGAACACTCGTATTCAAGGAAACTTGTCATATTTCACTTCCGAATTATGAAAATTTGTTATGGTGTTCGGTTTTACAAAAAAATATGATTATTTTTTCTGTTCTTTAGGCAAGGTTTTCATAAAACCATTATTTTACTCGATTAGTGTTTTATTGTCAGATCTTATTTATTTTATTGTCGTATACTCGTCGTATCTAAATATGTCCATATGGGATATTCTTATCACTGTACTAGTTCTGATTATTTTATATGTAATGAATTTAACACGGTGTTTTCCTTGAAAGAGGTAAATTGACACAAATTGAAAATCTTGTCATGACAAAAGGGCGAATCTTCTCGTTTTTTTACCATAACTTTTTACTGGTACAAAATAAAATATTGTTGTAAACGCATGAACTGTTCGGTTTTAAAGCACCTATTGATTGGCATCATTATTTAAAAATAATGTTCCGAATTTTTGTTATTTGCAATACATTTTTTGTGAAATTATTTTTAAATAATGATACCAATCAATAGGTGCTTTAAAAACAAACAATTAGTTGCTGCACACCACTATTTTATCTAGTACCAATAAAAAGTTATGGCAAAAAAATGAAACGATTCACCCTATTGGTGAGACAAGATTTTCAATTTTTCGAATTTTGCTATATGCAAGCGAAAATTTCTTAATGGTACAATTGTTTCTTTTGAACGCACATATCGATTGGTATCATTATTTTAAAATATTTTTTGAATTAGAATTTTAAATAATTTTTGAAGATACCACTAAAATTTTATTATACGTATGTAAATTTAAACGAGAACCCTTTACGACAATATTTTAAAAACTAAACAATGAAAATAAATGTAATTGAGGTCCAAATGTGCAACCAAAATGCAATTAATTGTATTAACATAGATATATTGTTCGAGTATTTATTACTGTGTCTGTGGATAAATCCACCGGCACTGTTTTAATTAAACAGACAAATGGATAAACAGAAACACAGCTATATAGAAGGACAGACAGTGAGACAAACGCACTTTGCAGCTATTTTTAGATTGCGTGCAATTGCGAGCGAAATGTTTATGTTTATTTGTGTATCTCTCAAAGTTGTGGAGATACAGATGCACTTGAACATTGTATTGTGTTTATTTGTAGAACCTCCAAAAAGTCAGAAAACAAAAAATACAAAGAATGAAAAAGTTATTGGCTGCTGTGTCTGCTGCAAACAAATGGAATTAACAGCCGTTAATATAAAAAATATTAAGGAGAAGAAAATATAAACAAATGAAAACGCACAAAATTGATAATGTACGTAAACATTAAAGAAGATGTGTACATTTGTTTTGATTTTCCTTTTTTTTAAGGCTAAGTAACAATAAAAACTTTAAAAAACAGGTTTGGTATGCGCTTGTGTAGCGGTCAATCGAACACAGTAACAAACACACCTCTTCTGTCGAGTTCAATTCATGCCAAAACAAAACGTGTGAATAAAACAACACAAAGCATCCGCTCTCAAACTAGTTATTCGCAGCAATACAACAAACAAAATTCGTATATTTTGTTGTACAATAAGATGTTTTTATACTGTACATACGTGATGCGAAAATTAATTTGCGTAAAAAATGTAATTGGGTAAAAGAGAGTCATTTATTGTTAAAGGATAATAACTTGGATAGAGTAATCCGTTGATTTTAAATGCAATATATCTCCGTGAAAATATTTAATTTCATATTTATACAAAATATTTCTGAACATAAAAATTAGAACGGACTGTTTTGTTCATGATTGGGCTAATTGCAAGAAGATGTGTGCTTGTTATTGTATTCGATTTCCCGCTACACAAGTGATCGAAGCTAGCAATAACAAAACGCACGCTGAATTCAGACAGAAAAGACGCAAGTCTGCCGTTCGAATTATTGATTTACAAAAAACAACTTAAGATTGACTAAGGGTGTGTGCGCATTCGTCTAAATTGCTTACTAAACTAAGTTAAACGGCTTTTTATTCGATCTCCATTTGATAAGCGGTAATTCTTAAAGTCCATAATCAGTTTTAGTTCATTTTAGCTTGATCGAAATTTTTATCTAAATTGAAAAGCCGAACACAGCATTATCGTCACACCCTAAGGGTACGATTAAAAGACCAAGAGCAAATTTACCAGTTCTTACATTTTTCTTGAGACTTTTACTTTCTTCAGTAAATACTATTTCGTATTAGTGAGAACAAATCTAGATTCTCTATGTGTCGAGTATGTAGTAAAATAATCAAAATAAAAAGTCTGCTATTAATAGCAAACTCTGAACTTTCGTATTAAAACACACAAAGTGACAACTCGGCTATCTTTCCAATTCCGTTATATTGTATGAATTTGCCTTTGCAACGCTTTGTTCTTCGAATAAAATTGACTTTCGAATCGCATTGACTTTCGAATCGCAATACATAGTAACCCCCCAGCGCTTTCCTTTTTTCAGCAAACATTTTTGCTATATTGGCAACCTTTATTTGCTACGGTTATTGACTTTTTATTTTGAGTGTATATATTGGAAGAGATATCTTTTATGGACACATAGTTGAGAAGAAATTATTCACATTTAACAAAACTGTGTGATTAAACAAATAACAATTTCAGAATTTTATTAATGTTACATCATATTTTTTCAACGTGTACACGTGGAAGAATTATATATGTTAGTAACTATATATTGTAGAAGGCATAAGTGTCCTATGTGAAGAAGAATACATGATGTGTACGTAAAGAATAAAACAATAATAACGTTGAGTGAGATAAATAAAAAAAAGGAGAAACAGAAATTTGCGTATTTTTAGCAAACAAAATGTTTTGTCGTCTGGAACGTGCAGCGGCACTCATTCAGGCATAGTAGGGTTGGGATCCCATACGCTGTTGCAGACAGGATGACATGACAGAAAGTTCGAAGCGTCGAAGTGCTAAACAAGAACTTATTTTTTTACACAAAATTCACGATAGGAGTTGGATATGGTACCACGGATACTGTGCGACTAAGAAGCATTTTCTAAATAAAAAAATAAACATTTTTAAGTTTCTAAAAATTTTAAATTTACTTAGATATTTTATATAAAAATATGTTAAAGCATTAAATCGTTCTTTTTAAATTAAAGAAATAAAAACACCATAAGTATCCACAGTCGTATGTATAAACAATCCGGATTAATGTTAAGCGCTGTGCTGAATTTATTTTATTTTTTGTCATTTCCCACTTGATGACTTCATCCAGTCATTCGTATAAAGAACCTATTTCGTATTACGTTCAGTCACAACGTTAGCATAAATTTATATAAAAGAAGCCATAATTCGCTACTGAAAAGGAAGCCGTATCTCAAATGACGAGATCATTTAAAACCCTACTTGATAAATTGTATAATTAAAAAAAAAAAACACTGCAGATTTTTCAATCATGACTGTATTATTTTAATTTTTCATCAAATATAAAACATATTTATATGGTTTTAACTATATATAGGAGTCATAAATATAAAGTTGTATTTACGAACATTTCTTTGAATTAGTCGTGTTCGGAAAGTGAACATTGTAATGTTTCATTTCAAAACACATTCAGTTCGTTACTCAATTGATAAAAAGTAACCTATTAGGGAATATACTGATACCTCACATCATGTTAGTCTTTGAGAAGGTTTTGAGAATGAACATGAAATATTATCCAATACCAATCCTGAACCAAACACAGTTCTATCTATAGTGAATGATCACAATTATCTGGTACTTAATATGTATTCCCTAATAGAGTAGATTTTTAATAGGATTTTTGGAGTTTTACTCCATAAATGGATTTATACACACAGAAAACTGTTTTGTTGCGGCAACCAACTAAATTGCCCTACCGAATTATTCGGTTGCGTAAACTTGCTGATTAGGGGGTTGTACCAACCTCCTAGTCAACACGAATGAGATTGTGTTAACCTTCTAGTGAGCAAGCATGAGGTTGTGCCAACCTCCTATTCAGCAAGTATGATGTTGTTTAAACCTCCAAGTCAGCAAGTATGCCGAAACCTCCAATTGAAATTTTATTTTGATAATTTTTTTTTTATAAAGAAAACTTATTTATGTAAAGTTTTCTATATGTATTTTTGATGCGTAAATATGTCACGCACACAATTTCAAAAATATATCTATTAATTCCTGTTCCCTGAAAAATGAAAACAGTATAAAGACACATTTAATATTTTATTTCATCATAATTAAACAAAATATAAAACTATTTAAAATGCCACATATGGTCACATATTTTTATTATATTTCACTAGCTAAACAGTCATTTGTATTGAATTCATTCATTATTTTAATAATATCCATATATTTATTTTGTTTTTTTACTTAATTAATGAATTTTCTATTGTTTGCCACTTGTGAAAATGTTTGACGTTTATTTATTTCTGCATGTATCCATAATTTTTGGCAAGAAACTGGCAACCGAACTGCTGATAGACATGAGGTTGCCGTTTGTCATTTATTTTGTTGATAAAATAACGTACTCAGTTGCCGTAACAAATGCACAAACGTCAAATTTTGGCAGAATGAAATATGCAATCATGAGGTTACGACAACCGAACGTACAGTTGCGCGAACTAACATTTCGGTTAGAGTAAGAAATGGTACGTTCATTTTAATGTCATGAGGTTACAACAAATGTATTTCGATTGCAACACTGAAACGTCTAAAGAGGATTTTTCTGTGTGTAGTAGTTGACTTGAAAAATATAAATTGTGTTGTATAAAATACACTGATAGCATGGGAGGGGTATATTAAATCATAATAGCATCCTAGACTATCTATGTTATACATTATATATGTATTTTGCAGTATTTTCCATTTTTAATGATCTTTGAAGCTACTATAATTAATCATATTTTAAGCCTAAAATTGGTAAACGTAAAAAACCTTTAATTTCGTAAGTTGCCTTGGTCTAAATCTATAATTGTAGCTTATGAACTCTTCCAAAAGATTTTCAAGGACCACCCATTGAGTTAATATCCACTACTGATAAAAATTCACTTTACCTGACATTAATCAATCTTAAAAAACTCAAAATCATTAAATACCCCTACAACAGGATTAACATTTTTTTTTCTGCTTTAAATTTCCTTTAACAATTTTCTTCAATATTTAAAAATGTTCTTTAAAAATACTGCCGAATTTTCTTATATGCTGATAAAGTATTCACTTTGCGATAATGCACCATAGGCGACCTTTGAATACCTGGAACCTTTTAATAATCGCACACAAATCTGACAAGATAAGCGGTGCGCTGTGAAATATAGGCTCGAAGTACGCCTATATACAAAGTAAAGAAGAACAAAAACAAAAAATACTCAGTGACAAGATTTAAAGGTTCAAGAAAAACACCAACTAATGAATATTTATGCACTTTTGTATGTTTTAGCCTTTTGAAAAAATAATATCGAAATATAAAAAGGGGAAAATACAGAAAATATAAAAACCATTGTCGGAACACATGAAACCAATTTGTTTATGCGGGTGGATGGCTGGAATGGATTGGTATTGTTTATACTGGATGGAGCTCTTTGTCTTGAATGATTTTTTTTTTGTATTCTACCTTTTCATATTTTTCTTTCTATATATTGTATTCTCGACGACCTCCAAGTCTGTTAAATTATTGTTTGGTTCAAAAAGTGGGCCGGATATATTGTCGAGTGCAGTTACGGGTTGTACGAAGTTTGCGTGTTTTTCACAGCGCCTTCGAGTGTTTTTTTCTTTTCTTGTTGTAACCTTTTTGCCTTATAATACCTTTTAACATGTTAACACCACCCCAAGCGTGGTTTTTCATCTACTGTTTTTAATCTTTTGTATTTATTACACACAAAAGTCCTTGCTTTGTGTGGTTTTTTTCCTTATAGTATGGTGTTAAATTTCCATTTGGAGCGTGTTAAAGGAAATCATTACGTTTTGAAATTATTGTTATTTACGTTTTGTGAAATTTTCATAAATTAAAAGAGGCATACACCCTATAAACCCTATCCCTAGTAGAAATTGGCGCTATGTGGACGATTATGATCAAGTCCCTAGTAAATATTTACCCAATTATTGTAGAAAAGGCTTGAAAAATAATCAGTTCCTGATCATGTCCTATAACACTACTCAACAAAACGAGAAAAAATACTAGCCATGGACATCTTATACATTAGTTCTATATAATTCGCGGCTGCTGATTTTGATTACATACTAAGTTTTTTTCTATTACGAATCTTTTTAAGAAATTTGCTCTCGAATTTTTAGGCCCTTTACGGCCACTTTTTATAAATAAAAAAATACGGACCCTTACACAACCTGTTTTCTAAAAAACTGTAAACGCAGTTTTTCTTTCAATTGTCAAGACTAATTACAATATACCGATAAATACTATTATTTGAATCTAAACTCGAAAAATATTATTTTTTAGACTATTTTTGACGAGTTTTTTTAGTATTACTATATTAAAATTAGTCTGGACAAATTAAAGAAAAATGTTGTTTAAGTTTTTTGTTAAACTATTTTGCATTCAAATCTGAATTCAATACTTCTCAAATATATCAAAATTTATGTTTTAATTCGAAATCACTTATGTTTTTGTTTGATCTATATTTTGCTACTTTTACTAAACATTTTAGCATTAACATAATAAAAATCATTCCAATTAAGTTAAGCATAATGCATTAAAAATTCCTTTATTTAATTTATTTCAATTCTCCAAGTGGTCTGTGTCACTCTATTAAATACACTTAAAACTTTAAATGTTTTAAAAACACCGTACCGCATAAACCACGATGCCTAAAACTTCTAATTCACTACAAATCAACTAAAATCAATGAAATTTTCCGACACTCCTGCAGAGACCACAATTTTCTTCATGCCATTGAATTTCAATTTTTGGGCGCTAAACGCAAATAGTTGATAAATACCAAAATAGATACAAAAGTTTTCAAATTAGTTGATTTTTTTTGTTCTCCATTCAATTTGTTAGGTATTTCGAGTGTTCTTTTAAAATGTGTGAAGCATTTAAAATTTCATTCACGAACAACGAGCCCAATATCGTTGCGTGGTATTCGAATAGAACTCATGATGATTTTTCAGGATGATGTAGTGGTTGAAATGGTGAAGCACAACAAATAATGCTTGATTTCCATTTCAGCCAAGTTTTTAATTAAATTATGTAGTGGCAACTATTTCGGTTGATGTTGTTATTATTGTTGTTCCCTACAATTCTATTAATTTTTTCAATTTTATCCATTTTCCCTATTGTTAAAGTAGTATGTGGTAGCTGGGGTAAAAATTCTATAATTCTGCCGTGGCTAATCGGCGTGTGTGGAGTTTGTTGCCCCTTTGTTTCGGAACGAAAGAACGATCGATCGATCGATGCGATGCGTGATGGGAATTTGACACGGCATCGAAATGGATTTTGTTGGTCGGCAATGCCAGATTTTGCTTTAGGGGTCTTGACACGCGTACGCGTTACGCATATGTGCTACGATTAGTGTTTTTCAGTATTTAGTCATTAAGTCGTAAAACATGATTTAATCGATTTACTCAATTAAGTTGTTTTAGTTTATGAACTCTAAAAGAAAAATTTGTGGATAAAAGCAAAATAAAAACACATGTTATTCAAATAGTTGCTAATTACCTAGCAGTCGTAAAATATGTGTTTTGTAATTAACGCATATAGTTTTTTGTTACTACTAAAAACATTCTACACTATGTTGTAGTTTTTATTACAGTCTATTTTTATTTTTATTAAAAATTAATTTTTAATGAAAAATTGAATTTTGAGTGAAAAATTGAATTTTTAATGAAAAATTGACATTTGAGTGAAAAATTGAATTTTTAGTGAAAAATTGAATTTTTACTGAAAATTTGAATTTTTACTGAAAATTTGAATTTTTACTGAAAAATTGATTTTTTACTGAAAAATTTAATTTTTAGTGAAAAATTTAATTTTTAGTGAAAAATTTAATTTTTAGTGAAAAATTTAATTTTTAGTGAAAAATTTAATTTTTAGTGAAAAATTTAATTTTTAGTGAAAAATTTAATTTTTAGTGAAAGATTGAATTTTTACTGAAAAATTGAATTTTTAGTGAAAAATTTAATTTTTAGTGAAAAATTGAATTTTTTGTGAAAAATTGAATTTTTAGTGAGAAATTGAATTTTTAGTGAGAAATTGAATTTTTAGTGAAAAATTGAATTTTTAGTGAAAAATTGAATTATTAGTGAAAAATTGAATTTTTAGTGAAAAATTGAATTTTTAGTGAAAAATTGAATTTTTAGTGAAAAATTGAATTTTTAGTGAAAAATTGAATTTTTAGTGAAAAATTGAATTTTTAGTGAAAAATTGAATTTTTAGTGAAAATTTGAATTTTTAGTGAAAAATTGAAATTTTAGTGAAAAATTGAATTTTTAGTAAAAAATTGAATTTTTAGTGAAAAATTGAATTTTTAGGAGAAATTGAATTTTTAGTGAAAAATTGAATTTTTAGTGAAAAATAGAATTTTTAATGAAAAAATGAATTTTTAGTGAAAAATTGAATTTTTAGTTAAAATTTGAATTTTTAGTGAACAATTGAAATTTTAGTGTACATTTTATTTTTTAGTTAAAATTTGAATTTTTAGTGAAAAATTTGTTTTTAGTGACAAATTAAATTTTCAGTGAAAATTTTAATTTTAGAGGAACATTTTTTGTGAAAAATTTATTTTTAGTGACAAATTAAATTTCAGTGAACAATTTTTTTTTAGAGAAAAATTGAATTTTTTGTGAACAATTAAATTTTTGAATTTTGATTGAAAATTAGTGAAAAATTGAATTATTAGTGGAAAAGTGAAGTTTTTAGTGAAAAATGAATTATATTTAATGGAATTTTGGCTTATTTATTAGTGTTTGGTGATGATTTCAAAATTATGATTCTTTTTTTAAAAAGGTTGAATATGTCGCGATGCATTTTCAACAGTGCAGTTCTTCTATTAAATCTTTTTTTTTTTTTAAAACCTTAAATCAGTTAATTTTAAAATGCATTACATAGTGTAATAAAGGCATTAAAAAGACGACGATGTGTGTTTTTTCTGTATAATTTGCATAAAATCGCGCTTTACCTCAAAAAACACACCAACTCCAGCCGTCTTATTATAAACATAGTTTTTGGAGTAGCTGCCACATGTGGGTTAAATGTACAAGATTTTAGATTAAAAAAATGCTTACTTTTCTCAGTTTTTCTTTTAACATGCTATATTCATGAGTCCACCTGCTATATTATTTTACAAAGCATATATAAAATATTGCATATGGTAGCAAAAACGGTGGCAACAGCAGCACCAATCTCATAACAGCAGGTGAAACTTTAATTATTTTTCTAAATCTATTTGCTGTGCAATTTGTGTTGCCGCCAATAATTTGCAATCAAACAATCAGCAATCGAAGCACAGCTGCTCTAGTTTTAAGTATGAACGTGGTAAAAATGTGTGCTGCGCTGTGCGGCAGACTTTCTCAAAGTTTGCTAACAAAGAAGGTAGCTGTTGCATTTAAAATGCGGTTTTTATTAGATTAGTTTCTGGATAATATTTATTTTTCACATATTCTTTTTTTTCCGAAAGCTACATTAAGTGTACTCTGCACAACAAAGACTAAGGTAGCCTCAAAGCACCCCATCATCAGCACGTTTCTTCAACATGTCGGAAGTGCTATGATTTCCACGAAATTGAATTTCAAATTCATTCTTACGTTCGTACGTTCTTTCTTACATTCTTTTCTATGTTCAGACGATCGATACATGACTATATAACACTTTTTGCTGCATTATTTATGCGTTGGCATGAAGTTCTGTTTCTTGACATTTGAAATGCATAACGAAGTCATTGCAGTCACGTGTTAAACTTTGAGGCCTATGCACCAAATCGGAAAAAAATCATATTAGTTCTACATGTGCTCATTTAAATTTGCTGAAACTTTGACGGGGCATATGCATGATGTTTTGAGGTGCTTATTGTAGAGTAAAACGGAAGTGTTTTTTTATTACATCTCAAATAGTTTTTTTTTGAACTGTACAAAGCTATTTTAAGATATGCTAATAAGTGTCGTTGGGGTATAACTAAATATGGTAATAAAACATTTAAATTTGAGTTATAGTTTTTTTACAGTTTTCTAATAAATTAACTAAATTGGAAAAAATCATTTACTTCTGACGTTTTAAAAAATATAATAAATCATTTGCGACATGTTCTGAATCTCAGTTTTGACTAAAATTAAATTTGACTGAATTTGAAATAATTTTGAATTAGATTTTAGTGACTGAAACTATTTTTATTAAAAATGTTCCAGTTTTCGATTGATTTGTATAATATTTACAATCAAATGATTTTGTATTTAAATGCCTAATACCAACATTTGTTTTTTATTAAAATATTTAAATAAATTTTATAATAAATCATTATAGAACATTTTCTGAAAATCATATACGTTTCAAATTATATTTCTTAATAACAAAAATTTTATTGTGTAAAGCATTCACTAGAACGGATTATACTATGGATTTTGACATCTAAATACCAAAAATTGATAAGCCTTTCATTAAATTTTCGCTTAAAACTAAAATTCTTGACAAACAATATCGTATTTCATTCGATTGGCCGTTATTTAAAAGTTTGTATTCGATTGAAAACGGTTTTATTCGTATCTGGTCGAATTCCAATCGTAACATAACAAACATTTCGAACATGTTTGCTTCCATAGAACTAAAAATAAAAAATTGTTGTCAGCATAATTAAAATTTGCACTGCATGTTGACAATAGTCCTACTGAAAATACGAAATTTTCCACAATGTAACGCAACTTAAAATCTACTTCCAGATAATGTAACATAACAGTCCATTCTGCATAAAAAGGCATATAAAATATGTTATTTAAATAGAAAATGTTACAACAGAAGCATACTTTTACATGCATGTGTATAAAACATATTTAAAGTATTCAATTCACTGTGTTTTTAAAAAGTATTTATTTTGAAATATACATATGAATGTAACGTAACAGTCTGCTGTATGGTCCATATGATTAAAAACATTTATATTCCGGTACGTTTCGAACGAATGAAAATAGCAATCAAATGCAATTAAAATAATTTCTAGGACATTTTACGAAATATTTGTTTGTTTTTTTTTTAATTTTGTTAAATACACGAATAATTCATAGAATACACGAAACATTTGAAATTTCTTTTTTTTCCAATATATTGTTTACAAACGATTCGTATATATTACGAATCAATATTTGCATAATTAAAAAAAAAACAAAATTACGAAACTTTCGTAATATTATTTTTTATTACAGTTTTTTTTTACGTATTACATATTTTACTAATAAGCTATAGCAAACTTGGAGCTGCAGATAGATATAAAATGAAAAAGTTTCTGTGTGAGTTCTATTTGTGTCAAAAGTGGAGTCAGTTTTTTTTAAACAAAGTGTTCGTGTATTTTACGAATGATTCGTAAAATGTTTCATATGTTTCATAAAATATGCGAATGCTATATGTATGTACGAATTTATTCGTAAAAAGGTACACAAATATTCAACAAATTACTAATCTTTGAAATTATGTACGTAGATAAAAGCTACGAACAGTTTAGTAATAAAAAAACAATTAATATTCGTAATTTTATAAATTTACGAAAGACCTAATACGAATGTTTTGGTAAAATACACGAATGATATTATTTTCAGTGTGATTTTGCAGTCGTCTTCCAAAAACCAAAAATTGTTTTAATTTTCTGTAATTAAAATATTTCTAAAAATATAAAACTATTATGGGATCTGTTCTGAAACTAATTTTCGACGTTTTGAATTTATTTTAAAATTGCTTCGATCATATTTAGCTGGATATGTTATAAAATCTGCAAACAAAAGTTGTTCAATTCGATTTATTTGTACAAATATTATTTTCGTATTTTATTAAATGACATACAATCTGTCATAAAATGTCATAAAATCATTTGGGACATGTTTTAAAACTCAATACGAGCATTTACATGAACATTTTTAAATTTTATTGAAAAATTTGTTACTCGGGTATAAAAATCTACCATCTAATTACATTTGAATTCGATTCAATTTATTATTGAATTTAAATTTAAAGCATTTGAAGCATGCGATTTGAAAAATAAAAATGTTTTATTGAGATTCTAAAATGTCCATACATAATTCAATCGAAAAGCAATCTAAAGTTGCAAACTGCCGATGTTTTGAAAATTCATATATCGATAAAGCAGCGAACAAATTCACTGGAAAATAAATGTAATTTCCATTTCAATTCTAAGTCTAGCATACATATATCAATATCATATATCAAAGTTGTTTATAATATTATTTCAGAACATTAAAACATATGTTTTCCAATGTACACTTTTTAAAAGTATCTTTATTTGCAAACATTTTTAATACACAAATGCACATATTCAATAGAATATATAAAAAGTAAAATCTATATAGAGCTGCATCTTATTTTAAATATTATATTTGCATTACCGTGGTTTTGAATAATAATATCTCCGAATATTGAAACCATTTCGGATATGAAAAAAATTCATAAACTCATTCTTAACTTTTCTCATCTGTTTGCATTGCCAGACCATTTCGAAAAAGATCACACAAACATATGACATGCATATTAATAATAACCATTTCCTCTGTATACTTGAAATAATTCCATTCAATTTTGGTACACTTAAAAGGCATCCATCGATTTAAATCGAACAACAAAATTTCAACATTGTCTGCTTTTGCCAATTCCGAATAGTATGGAAATTCTGTCGAACATGTGCGCATTCATTAAGACTCGTTTTTTTTTTGTACTAAAAATTAACAGTTTGTTTTTTTTTATATATTCTCTATTTTAATTTTACGTTCATTGTGCTATTGAATGGAATAGATAGAAATTGCTGAATGATTTGTCACATTGTTGAGTATAGTTTTTATTATTGTCGGTATAAAGTGCCACAACTATCAGCTGCTTCATGAATATTAATACGTTTGGCGCTATTAGAATCAATTACAGACACCATTAAAATATTTTTAAAATTCAAATGATTTTTTGTTGTTCTATTTTTTAGGGTTTCATACAACAGCTGTACATCGTAAAGTTCAATAATTTTTTGTTGAAAGATTTACATATTCATTTTTTCGGGCGCTCAAGTGGGTTTTAATATTATACTGGATACAATTTTGAATGCACTTTGCACGCATTATGGGTGACAATTGGTTTTTAATTCGGATTTTTTTAGTTTTTAAATCAAATTCTAAAGTTGAATAAAAAAAAATATATATAAAACGGTCGATAAAGTAATTTTTGGATTTTTCTACAGACATTTGTGTAACCAGAAATAATTTACGAACAATTTTAACACAAAATATAAAAAAAACTACCTTAGTCTATTTTCATTAAACAATTTGGTAAATTTTAGTTCAAAAAAAAAGACACTCACTTTTTTCATTTTTTGAAGTTTTAATTATTAAACTTTAATTATCAAGTATTTTTCTCTATAAAATGTATAATTTATAATTAATTAAATATAAGTTGTAAATAATTAAATTTTGGTTTAGAAATTACACTAAAATTGTTCATTCTTTTTTTATATTTAAAATTTTAACATTTTTCAAATTGTATCATTTTATCATAGTTTCATATTTTGTAATATGATCGTTTATGTTTCTATTTCAGTTTTTCTATTAATTGTCACCACTATTAATATTGTCCACTTCAAAAAATTGTCCACACATAAAATAATCATTCTGATTTTATTAAAGCATTACCGTCTACAAATTTTACGACTTTTGTGGCGCCTTAAAACAAAGAAATATTTAAAACTATATTTTTATTGCTTTGTCTACTACACAACAGTAATAAGAAAACATGTAGTAATTTGCATAAAATATCAATTAGAAAATGCCTTCGTCAACGTGCAGTTGTTGCCGTTCATGTCCGTCTATCTAACTCAAACTTAATATGCAAATGAGGGAGCTGCAGTATCCTGCAATATCCTTGTTCAAGCATCAACTACATGCACTACAATACATGGTACAAAAACAAACAAATTGTAAAACAAAACCCAAACAATATGCTTCGAATTGTTTTGCTCAGTCTTATCATTTGTTCGTGTTCTTTATTGCTTGCATCTCGAATTACAACTCATCAAAGTGACGACAACATTTCGTCAACGCTCTCATCTCATTTGTCCTTTTTTTATTTCTGTGATTTTGTTCTAGTTGGAAATGCGTTGCCGCACGTAGTTTCATTCATGCTTAGCAACCAACTAAAATCCATCTAAACATTTACTATATAATTTTTTCCTCCAACCAACCATCGATCCATCCATCCATCTATCGTTCGCATGTCTGTCATCGTTGTCGAATATTAATGCCATATGTTGTCACTTGAGACGTTCTCAGTTGCAAGGATATCGCGCTGCTCTCATTTTGAATGTTTTCGTGTTCGTGGTAAAGTCATTAATTACACCAAGAAAAATTGTAATTGATGCAAGCATAAATATTTATAAAATTATGCTAATTGTCAGAAACGAAAATGTTTAACGAAATAAATGTTTATTTTAAATATTTATAAAATATATATTTAAAATTTAGTCACATTGCAAAGACACATAATTATTCCCGCAAATATTCAAATGATTGCTTTAACAAATTGTGTTAACAGCAAATGATAAAGCGTTGTAACTATAAATATATCTTAAATAAAATGATTTTTTTTTGTAATATTTCTACAATTTCAAAATTCAAATAAATATTAATATAATCTATATGTATTAAGTATTTATCAATATGCAATATCTATTAATTGGAGTTAATGATTATATATTTGCACTATGCTCAATATAAGCTAAATACATTATTGCAAATATATAGTTATTACTTAAACAATAGATGGTACAGGCAAAAACAAATATGTTGCTGCAAATATAAATATAACTAAAGTAAAATATGTTTGTTTTTTTTTTTAAATAATGTAATTATCATTGTGATCAATATTAAGTATTTAATAATTGGAGTCAAATTTTATATATTTTAATTAAGCTTAATATAAATTAATATTTTAATATTTGAAGTTTATAATTGTAGCACTTATAATTGCAATTATAATTGTATACGTTTCAAATATATTTATGTTTTAGAGAATATATTATGTTATGTCTAGCTTTTTTCATCAACTGGTTTGCAGCAAACATTATAATTATTATTTAATTGTTTATCATAATGGAAGAAAAAAAATCTTTATAACAAAATAAGTGATTTCATTAACTGTGTTGAGCATTGCACTAAAATTGTTATTTATCAAACCGAATTAATTCTCAGCATTATGTAAAAAACGCGTATGTTTGCAGCAAACAGAACTACTTTACTTTTCCATGTTTTTGATAACTATTATTTCAATTTATTAAAACTTTTTTAAATCATTATAAAAAATACTTTTTTTGTACCAACCAATAATGTATACAGCAACATATTATTTTTGCGCCAAAATAAATATAATATATTTTATAAAACCACTACTTTTTCGCAGTGTATCACCAAAAATATCGTAAGTTCACCCGCAGTTACTATTACAAATATTTGTTATCAAAACAGCGTTATATTCATGAAATTCCTGACGCACACAGAGAGTTCGTATCCTAATATTGATTTTCATTTTGGAGATCCTTGCGGCAGGATGAGCAGCAACATAGGATTCGGCACAGATGTTAGTATTATTAGTATTGATATTGCTGCTGCTGATGATGATGATGATAAAATGCTGCTGTAGGTCATTGCGGTGTTATTGCCGATCATGTATTTGTTTTAGGATAACATGACACAAAACTCTTTTTCCCAATTTCATACTTCGACTTGGTGCCTTATCAATCAGTGACTTAGTTTCCAAGGGGTTTATTTGGATTTTTTGTATTTGTCTTTGGTAACAATTTTCGGTTTGTTTATATGTCGTTAACTGACACAAATTGTTGCTGTTGCTGTATAGATTAGAATTAGAGCAATCATTGCTGTTGCAATGTTTTTTTAAATTTTTAACACTTGGTTGTTTAGGTTGCTCAATCGGCATGGATGTTGTTGGTACTTGGGAAATTATTGCTGTTGTTGATATTGTTGGTATTGGTTGATATTGCTGCTGTTGTGATAAAATCAACCTCAACTGGCGCGCCTGGCGTTTGTTACTATTTGTGCTAAACTTCACACAAAAATTTGCGGGTACTTTAGTTGCCCGACCCTGCATAGTTACCTCATAAAAGAGTCTGACCGACCGGCTGCCGCAACAATTAGTCAATCCATCGAATCCACATTCATTCATCGATCAATGGCAAGCGGCAACATTAATCATGCGGCGACTGCAACACTTCAACAGATGACTGATGCACTTTTTTTCTGTTTTTAATGAGATTTTCGAACAAGCCCTCTTTTGCTTTTTAATAATTAACAAATTGCTGACTTGTAGTCATAGCAACCAGCATCAGTTGTTTTTTACAATTCGAATTATAGCCAAATTAGGGTCAATCTGCAGCTAATTAACTATTTGTCATTGTTATTAAGTGGATTTATGTTGATTTTATGATTAAATGTTAAAGTTTTTGTTGAACGAGATATATGGTAAAATGTTTTTGGTACTATTCTATTTATGTTGTACTTCCCCTATATCTTATAATGTCATTCATATACAATACACCATTTTCTCTTATTATTAATTATTTATTTTAAAAAAGTACAATCTTGGAGCTTTATCCTAGTAGAAATTTTAGTAGGGCCATGGTCATGAAGTGATCATGTCATTATTTGAGATGATCGGGATATGACGAGGCCCATAATGTCCTTGTAACGCAGTGTCCTGATCATGCACTGACCTCAGGCCATGATCATGTACTGATCGGGCAATTCCCCATTTTATTATTTACCAGACAATTGCCTTGTCAGAGCCCGAGCATAATAGGGTTTCTCTCATTAAATCTCGATCATTGTCTGATGTCATTTTGTTATGAGGAACAAATAATGTAGCTATGATCGGGAACATTGACAATTTAGATAATGCAAACCCTGGTATGATAAACATGATAAGGGCACACAAAGGCAATGATCATATTTTCTCTAATAGGACTTACCCAACGAAAACCCGATCATTTCTCGATGGCGCATCGGGCAATTTCTACTAGGGTCGCTACCCAGTCTGCCATGTCTCGGAGACCCCCAATGCTTCGGAGCTTTCTCGAATAACATCGATATCTACCTACCATGTAGGTCAATTTTGACGCATAATCTAAAAATATTTTGTGACCTCGGTCGATTTTCGATTTTTGGTCGGTTCCAGACGGCCTAGCGGCAAACATTTTAATTTCAATTTTAGAAATTTGTTTTTTCAAATTTAAATTAGGTCATATTTTTTGAATGTTACACAATTTAACTCGATTGTGCATTAATCTTAATTAGTTTTATATTTGCTTTATTTAATATTCAAAAAAATACACTGAATTTTCAATTTTATAATTTGTTTTAGATATAAATCTTATTTTTCAATTATTTTTGATATTAATTATTTTTTATTAAAAGTTTCTAGCATAAAAAAAATTTTAATGTTTATTGAATTATTTTTCATCAATTCATTATTACCACCTATAAATAATTGTTATTATAGAAAAAATATTTTCTATAAAATATATTTTTTCAAACTTAAAAGAAACTTTTAAATGCCAAAAAGCGAATATCTTCCAAAGAATCGATTAAATGGAAATCTATAAAAATGTCTAAGTATTGAATAAATTGTTTATTAAAAAACAGAAAACATATGGCTTGATGTACGCAAAACAAATACAAAATAAAATTAAATAATAAAAATAAAAACGGATAGATGATTTTTGGCATGACTGCCAGCTAATAATTAAAATGCACTAAAAAAGGCATTAAACGCACACCCGAAGTAAAATCTGCATGCAGGCAACATTTTGATATTTGCAGTCATCAATTTTCCGACTTGAATTGGCTGTTACTTCGAAATCGAAATTTTTAAAATTATTTTGTTGTTCATTTACTAACATATAATTCAATATTATTATAAACATGTTTATTTTAAAAGTCCATAAATTCAAAAAATATTGTAGCAAACATAATATGTTGCCTGCAAAATTGAATTTAACAAATTAGCGAAGACCAGATCATAGTTGTCATGTATCTTTTCGGATTATGACAAGGTAATAGGACAATAATCAGTTTCCTAACATAGCATTTTTATATACACACAGGGAAATCATATTATTTTTCCACAATATATTTTTAATTTCTATACTATAAACATAAATATGTTTATTATACATATCCATAAGTTATGAAATGAATAGAAAAATAATTTAAACTATGTTAATATAAATGTTACAGCCAATTAAAGTATGTTTACTGCATGCACATTTTTCATAGATTTTCGTAAATAAACTACAATATATTTCCCCCTTTTTAAATAGTTTTTCACAATTACTTAAATACCTATTATTGTTTCGCTCACTATCATTATAGCTCCCGTAGTATTTAAACTACCCAACAAATTAAAAAATTATAAAAATACACTTTAAAACACATCCTGCTCAATCAGTTTGTTAAATTATACCTCAACGTTACCCTCAGAACAAACATACTATATAATTGTCACTCAATCATTTTGTAATCGTGCTGCGTGTTTTTTTTATTTATTTATTATTTGTGTACATGTGCGTTAATAAGCCAACGTGACACGCTTTTTAAGTATTTCTTAAGAATAAGTATTAAAAAAAATTGTTTTCGAAATATTGCCACGACATGTGTCATAATTTTGTACAAAATTTGCGGCGTTGCTAAAATGAACTCAAGTTTATTTTGTTCTTATTCTTTGGAAACATACGTATTAATCAAAATGGTTTTACGTATGTTTGGATTGTATGTGGTAATGCGTCCATTTATAAATGCCTGCTCGAAATTTGCAGAGTCCCTTCAAACGCTGCGACTTCTTGACTGGCGACTAATTAATTAATTGTACATCAACTAAATGATGGCAAGAAAAACACTTTACCAGTATGTGCTGCAGACTATAAAAAAGCAAATTACGGGGATCATAAATATAGTAGTTGTTTTTACTTTAATTGAGTTTGATTGAAAATTGTTCCCGGAACATAATATTATTAAAGTTTTAACTGTGATTAAAGCTAGTTTTTAATAAACAATTATTTCAAGTATTCGTTGAGTTAGCAATGGAGTTTTTAATACAAGAATTTTAACATTTTGAAGATTTTGAATGCGGAATGATTGCTCAATTTTACATTAGTTATTAATTTTTTAAATAAAAAGGTTTCGATTATATAGATTTATGCATTTTCTTATTACTACTTGGAATACTATTTTCTATTGATACAAAATATATAGAATAATTGAGTCCAATAATGGAAAACATGTAATAGAGAAATAGTGGAAAATTCCTATACAGAAAACAAATTTTAAAAATAGGAACGGGCATTTAATTTGATCTTCCATTTATAATACTCAAAATGAGGCGGTATGAAAAAATATTCCATTTTCGTACAATAAAATCAGTTTATTTTTAGGTTTTCTTTTATTTGTTTTGTAGTTTACAAGTTCAACAAAGTCTCTACTGATTCTAAAACGTTTGTCTTTTACCATAACTCTAAAATTAATGAAAAACATAGAAATGGTGACCTCACACAGAAAAATATCGTTTATGAGGTTGCGACAACCTCATCCTCACCGATTTAGAGGTTGTCACAACCTCATGATCATCAATTTGGAGGTCACCACAACCTAATGTTCAACGATTTTTAGGTTACCACAACCTCATGTTCACCGACATGAAGGTTGCCAAAATCTTATGCTCACCGACTAGAAGCTCACAACAACCGACTGACCCTAGTAGAAATTTGCCCGATGCGCCATCGGGAAATGATCGGGTTTTCGTTGGGTAAGCCCTATTAGAGAAAATATGATCATTGCCTTTGCATGCCCTTATCATGCTTACCATACCAGGGTTTACATTATCTAAATAGTCAATGGTCCCGATCATAGCTACATTATTTGTTCCTCATAACGAAATTAGCATCAGACAATGATCGAGATTTAACCCTAGAAACCCAATTATGCTCGGGCTCTGACAAGGTAATTGTCGGGTAAATAATAATACATATACATATTCATGGCCTGAGTTTAGTACATGATCTGGACCCTGCGTTACAAGGACATTATGTGCCTCGTCATATCCCGATCATCTCAAATAATGACATGATCACTTCATGACCATGGCCCTACCGAAATTTCTACTAGGGGATTCAGTAGGGCAATTTAGTTTGTTTCCGCAACAAATCAGTTTTCTGTGTGTACGTTCAAAACGTACGATATTGTTACGCTTTGGTACTCGGTAACCAATCACCAACTTATCTGATACTTTGTACAAATTAATAGCTCCCCTCTAGCAACCCACAAAGTTTAAACCAAATACTAAATTCACAAAACTAGGTAGGTATGCTAGGTATGCCCCATATACATATATTCTTGACGTCCGTCTGTCTGTTTAAATCACAATTGCAGCAAAATAACTGCCGGAAATTAAAATTGACGAGATCCGTAGATCATTGACTTTCGTTCATATATCTTATATTTTGCTTGCTATTGTTGGCACAAACTATAAATAATTAAAAATGAATTAAATCTGGATAAATTATAATTCTTAGTTTTTTTTGTTGAACAAAAAGTCACCAAATATTCATTTACAAAAATCTTTATATATCTGTCAATTCACCCAGAAAAAAATTCCCTCAAATCCCATTAAAATTGGTCAATAGGACAATTATTGATTTAATAGTATACAAAAAATAAAAACTTTCATATAAACACAATGGCAATGTCATGGTATTTTCTAGTATTTAATGGTATTTTCCGATTAAAATAATTATTTATTGAATATTTTTAATAGTAAAAAACTATTATTTATACAGTATTTTTTTCTGGGTGTTGTTAATCGGTGATCTAAATTTTTTTACCACATGTTAAGAAAATGAAAATCTAATAATTGATACTTCAAATTTAAAAATGCATCAATTACTTTTTATAATATTAATCAACAAACTCGAAATTTAAGTTTTTTTTTAAATGTATTTGGTGACTTTTCGTTCTACAACGACAATATATATATATATTTTTTAAACTATTGTTTTGAGAAACCTTTCGTTTCATTAATTTTTTTTCTATTTAACCCCATTTTTTGGCCTTATACCATTGAAAAAAAACTATAGGAAAAAATATAGACCTTCGATAAAATAAATTTATGATTTTGAAGTTTACAGAATTTTTAAATTATTGTCTGTTATATTTTTAGCTAACCTTAAAACATTTTCCAAAAATAGTTTTTTTTTTGTACATTTCTCACAAATCATATGTGTCGTTCGTAAAGAGGGGATCTAGCCTCTTTACGAACGACACATATGATTTGTATCTATAATTTATATAGACAATTTGTAGGTCTCTGGTTTTCTTTGTTATAACATCCTAATATGTCTTAATTTTTTCACTATATTTTACGTATTTTGCTTTGTTTTGTACAACGTTCTAGCTAATTATTTCGAAAAACTTTTATTTTTTTTCTGCATTTTCGTGACATTATTTTTGTTGTTCTTGCTGTAAGAAATCTGTCATTATCTGTCATTAAAACCGCTTTTGCGTTGACAGCATTACGTTATTATTAATGTTGTTGTTGTCTTAGAAGATGTTGTTGTTGTTGTTATTGTATTTGCTGCAATAGTTTTATATCTCGTTTTATCGTATCATGAGACTGCCTATAATTTATTTTTTCTGTACTTACCGCAGCACCATCCAATTATTTAGCTAAGCTTATATTATATACTTCTACACGTTTTGTCTGCTTGTTTTTCAGGGGTTTTTTGTGCTTTTTTTATAGGGTTTTATAGGTGTTTATAGGCGTCTGACAGAGCAGACGTGCTCTGGTCTGTCTTTAAGTTTAATGACTCGCGTTGTTAAAGCCTATGTCAAGTTTGTTGTAATTATAGGTTTTTGAAATTGAATAAGTCACACATTGTTTGCTTGGCTTTATTATTATGTACGATCTGTAATAGTCTCAGGCGAGTACATTGACATGTAGGTGTTTAAAATGTCATTAAAATTATAAATTTGTCAAGTTGTTCCATTATAAATTATTATTATTTTAAATTTAAGTTCTATGTGTTGCTCTTTGCGACCTTAATTAATATTTTAAACATTTTATAATAAATTTTTGTTTATCTTTTTTTCATCGCAGCTGCCTTTCCCACAGATGGTGATTTTTTTCCTGCCCTCAATGAGTTTTCCACACACTCGGTGATACGCCCACAAATACAGCATGGGCGACATAAGCGCTCCATACGAAGCACACTGGATGCCGAGGTAATTATGTCATTTTATGTTGTTGTTTTTTTTTGTGCTTTAAATATATTTATATTGATAGTTAAAATTATAGGTAATAATAATTAAAAAAAAAACAATAATAAATATATTTTATAATCTATTTAAATTACACAACTCAACACGATTTTTCAGATTACTAAAATACGATTTTGACTTCCTACTCAGCCTTTTCCTAATAATAATAGTTTGGCACTACAGTCCTATAAGAACTTAGGCCGAGCTCTCTCTCACCATTTTGAGCTGTGCGTGTTATATTTGTACTCAAAGTGGTGGGACCTACAGTTTATTGCCGAATCCGAACGGCGGGTGAGAGCTTTTCATAGCCAATGTTTACTATCGTAGGTTTGCCATTTACTGCCGAGAGGTAGCGCGGTATAGAATAGTGTTTCTATGAAAAGATGTTGTTAGCCCCAGTCCAGGCTTGAACCGGGGACCTTTCGGCTCGCAGTCCAACGCACTAACCACTGAGCTACCGCGGCCTTTTCCTAATACGCAACGTTTTTCAGAAAATGTCAATCGTAATTCTTTACAACCGCTACTTAGTACTTAGTACTACATAGTACTGTTTTCCAATGTTTTTCCAAAATACTTTAAGCGAAATATTACTTTTAATTGTCAAGAATAATTTTAATATACAAACAAATGCTAATATCAAAATACGTTTTTTAGATATTTCGCTCTAAACTTTTTTAAGCAGTTTTTTAATTCGTTTTTTTAGCATTTCTGTTCTAATGATAAACAAGAAAATAAATAATGATTATCTAAAACTTAGTCCAAACCAAACATTAAAAATACTAAATTTTTCCTTTACATAGCTCTACTTTTTAAAATATGCCCTAAGAACATATTTATGGTATTCTTTTAGATAATCAATGGTCAATATGAAAATAGTTATGCTTGTCTTTAAATAACATTTCTTCATATATAAAGTATGCTTATACCTATTGTATACTCAGTTTTTATCCTATTACGTAGCCTTTTTAAGAATGTATTTTAAATATTATAAATCATTAACGTATTTTTATCTGAACCTATTAATATGAAAATTTTAAAAATTAGGACGATTTGAAAAAACAGTATTTTTGATCTTTCGTTTGAACTATTTTGTGTATAACTTTAAATCATTTTCTTATTTATCTTTAGTTTCGAAATGTTAATAAAATCATCCAAAAATAGTCTAAAAAATCAACAATTATCGAGTTTTAGATTGAAATATCTTTAAAATATGTCATAATATAAGTATTTACTAATATTTTGTAATTAGTCTTGACAATTAAAAGAAAAATTGCGTTTTGAAAGTTTTTTTTGTTGAAAATTAGTAGTGGAAGGGACTGCATTTTTGTATTCCAAAAATGACATAAATTTCCAAAAAGGAGACTACACAAGTTCGATCGTTATTTTCTTAAAAAAGTTATTTTAAAGAAACAGAGTATGAAGTCAATAACTGTAAAATAGATACACCTTAAAATTTATATTTTTACGTTTCACTGGTTAAATTTTAGTCATATCTATCTGATATTCACTAGGGTTATTTCAAAATATTAGCTGAAGTATTCTCAATGTAATACAAAAGAAATCAGATCGAAAACTTAAATCTGCTAAATGTGAAAATCAAAAATATGTAGAAAAACACGAGAATTGCAATATATTTGTTTTAAGTAATAACTCAAAAACTTAAGGCAATATGAAATAACTGAGTATGAGGTCATTATGAGAGTCTTGAAGTCCATTTGAAAATCATACTGATATCGTGGATAGTGTAATTGGAGGTCGCTGATCTCAACTCTGGAGCGCAATTTGCACTATCACCTCAAGGATACTCAGAATTAGCAGAAACATTTTTACAATAAATGTGTTTACAGTTGGTTTTCTATTTAACGTTCTGAATCTGTTGTGTTATTTGAGGACCTCAATTTATTTAATTAGAAATTTGAAATTGCCGAAGACATCATGATAATTTTCCCACGTGATACTATATTCGCTAAATTAGCAAATGGTAGGATTTAAATCTAACCATAATATAAAATTGTACATTCAATTTTTATATATATTTATAAAATTCAACTTATTTTTAAACAAAATACAAATTTTGGCTCATACATAAAAATTTGCAATTGCGCCAACCACTCCACTCTAAAATTTCGTCATACTTTTAACGGACAATTAGAGCCGCTACACAAATGAGCTCCGCTAATTAACTTCAAAACATTACATGAAATAAGATAAAAAGAACAAAAAAAAAAAAACCAGTTGGGAAGGTCTTATCTGACCCCACGTCTCCGTACCTTGGAAATAAAAATACAAAAATAAACTTTAACTTGCAGTATTTAAAACTGATGGTCAACGACACAATTCCAGTTTGTTAATTAACACAAATGGCTGGTCAACTGGTCACAAAAAAGCCACCTATCTACCAACCCGACTAACACGACCTGACTGATCTTCGTCTCAACGTGTAACAGATGAGCGCCACACTTTGGGAAATAGCTCAACTTAACATGCATCCAATAAAGTTGTAATTTCCGCCGCACCTAGTTCTTGTGTCAGTCACTCAAAAAAGAACAAAATTTGCATGCTTGTCAACAGTTTTGCGCACCATTTGACATTTTGTTCTACTTTTTGCAACAGCTGTGCGTAGAGTTAACAATCTGGCAACGCCTTCAGGTGGCATGTCTTTAAATGAGTTATGGATCGTGTGATATGTAAAATGTGTTGATGAGTTTCATGATGATGGAATCATTTTGGCACAAACTAAGCACATGGGATGTGTCCGTATTTAATGGAATTAAAATGGGCTTTGCAAATGGGTTCAAATTTCTATGTTTTCCATATTTTTATTTTGTCATTCTAAGGAGATCAGAAAGAACTATTAACCTATGTATATTTCCATATGGCTTTTCACTAAGGGCCGTTTTCACAATATCTAGTCAAATATTAACTTCCAATTTAACCGACAGTTGGCGCAAAATTCGTTTTCACAATCATTTGTTATATCTGTTTGTCATTTAAATTTTCTTTAACCGGCAGATACTTTAACCGATAGAACATGTTTCCGTTATATTTATAACCGACAGATTTTGACAATCCTTTGAAAAAATTATGCTGCAATTTGTATATAAAATTCTTCCCAAAATACCAAAATGCAATGTCGCAAAATATCATAAGGCATAATGGTAATAGAAATATTATCAAAACGGTCTATTGCCATTGCAAATCTGTCGTCGCAATATCCAAATATGACGAGAAACAAATTCACCATTTCATGAAATTTTAAATTTAAAAAATTAAATTTGAATTAATTTATTGAAGCCAATTAGTTGCCAGATATGACAGAAAATCTATTACAATATCGTTCTAACTGGAAGTTAAATAATTTGTGTTCGTGAAAACGAAAACATTTAACGCAAACTTTATTCTGAAAGTTAGGCTATCTGCCAGTTAACAAACAACCAGATACATTTTAACGTAACTGAAAACGGCCCTAAGAGTTATTATTTTACAAAATAATATAAAGTTATTTGATTGAGAATTATATGAAAACTTTTATTTTAAAGGTCTTTGGTTAATGATTGTTAGATTTATGCCCGATTTACATTGTATCTTCTGTGAATCTCACTGTATCTCCTAGGGGTGCATTTTTTCAAAAAAGTACTATTTTTATATGAAAATTAAAAAAAATGCAACCCTAGGAGATACAGTGAGACTCACAGAAGATACAATGTAAATCGGGCATTAGTTGTTAATTGCAGATATAGATTGGAAATACATAAATAATTGTTTTTGGAAAATGTTGATTTCGAACATCAATTTGTCGAAAAAAAAACACGTAATTTTTCAAACATTGTTGTTTTTGTCGAATATTTATTTTTTTTGGATCATTGTGATTTCAAACACTGCGTTGTCGTCCAAAATTTATACTTAAAATTTTTTTTTAATTTTTCGAACATTGTTGTTTTTGTCGAATATATTTCTTTTAAATAGTGATTTAGACCATTGCGTTATTTTTGTCGTCCAAGACTTTGTTTGACAAATTTATTTTTTCAAAATTTTTCGAACATTGTTGTTTTGGAATATTGCGTTGTTTTTGTCGTCCAAAATATTTTTTGCAATTTATTGAACATTGTTGTTTTTGCCAAATAATTTTTTTTGAAAGATTTATGATTTCGAAAAATACGTTGTTTTTATCGTCAAAATTTTTTATTTAACAATTTATCTTTTTTTGAAATGGTGATTTCTACCATTGCGTTCTTTTTCGTCGTCGAAAAATTTGCTTAAGAATTTTTTATCGACATTTTTCGAACATAGTTTTTTTTTTTTTGGAAAAAGATAATTGGGACTATTGCGGTTTTTGGCGGCCAAAACATTTTTTAATTGTTTGAACATTGTTGATTTTGTCAAATAAATTTTTGTTTGGAAGATTTATGATTTCGAAACATACGTTGTTTTTATCGTCCAAAATTTTGATTTTACATTTTTTTTTCGAACATTGTAGTTTTTGTCGAATATTTTTTTTTTGAAAATGCTGATTTCTACAATTGCGTTGTTTTTCCAAACATTTGTCCCAAACATTTTTTAACAATTTTTTTAACGAAATTTTTCGAACATTGTTATTTTTGAATACTTTTTTTGGAAAATGTAAATTCGAATTTTTCTCAGACCTCTTTTAACTTTTAAAATTTGTAAATTTCAACATTTTATGATTTTTAACATTTTTTACTATAAAACATTATTCTGTTTTTGAATATGTTATGATTTTAATCTTTTTTATATTTGTGAATTTGGGCATTTTATGAATTTTAACATTTTGTGTTTTTTAAAAAAATTATATTATAAAAAAAAGTTGTGGTTTTAAATATGTTACGACTTTAATCATTTGGTGATTTTCAACATTTTTTGAATTATAACATTTTTTGAATTTTAACATTTTATGATATTTAAAAATTTCGAGGCATTCTATTGTCTTTTTATATTTAATTAAAAAATAATAATATATATGTTGTATATATTTTTACTTTTATCAAATGAACTTAGACTGAACATATTTTGAAACATTTGTTTTATATTTTGTATTAAACTATATTTCAATTAAAATTATTTTCATTTCAAAATAATAGAGACCCTTTATTTTCTAACTACTAATATCGAAATGTCCCCACCTCTTACTCCTTTCAGGATGGCCTCCACGTGCCGCACATCACGCTATCCTTCCAACACGAGGGCAAACGTGTCTATGTCGACCTTCAGCGCAACGACCGCCTGCTGCCAGACGAGCATTTCCTACGCTACCAGAACTCGAAAGCCCCCCAAGGCCACGAACTACGTAATTTTACCAAGACTGATGTGGAACTGTGTCATTATCAGGTATGTTTCGAACAGCTTTCACATGCTGTGTGCATCAATATTTCAAACAATTTTTCAAAAATTATGCGCAATACTGTCTGACATTTTGTTACATTGCATTTTTTTTATTCGTTTTTCCTAATCAACTCTATCTAACCGCTGCATAATAATAGGGTTCTGTACGCGGCAAACCCGATTCGCATGTCGCTGTCTCCACGTGTCACGGTGGCGTCAATGGCGTCGTCTTTGATGGCATTGACACATATTTTATACACTCTGGCAGTGATGGACGTCTGCAGGATGATCATTTTTTATTCCGGTAAGTATCTCTCAAAATCGCTTTTTATTCCATATTGATTTTTCTCCATTTAAATTTAGTTTTGAACTTGAAATTTTTTGTTTTATTTTTAAAGTTATTAAAAATTTAACGGCGCTTTACTTATCAAACTGTCAATTAATCGACTTAACATTTATATATTATTTTTTTATCTTTTTCTACCACTACTACTTTTTCGTTTTTTATGTTGATTGCCTAATTGGGAGGCTTGTATTGTCTGTAGCTGTGTCTAGGGTTTCTTTACTTAGTCTGGTCAATTTCCAAATTTTTGTTGTTGTAATTATTTATACAGACATAGGCACAACAACTACAACAACTGCACAAATACACACACCTTACCACTTATTTGTATTACGCCTGAAATAAACAAACAGAAAATATTGCCGATGGCATTTACCGGCTCTACTCACTTGGACAAATAGTTTTGCTCATTTTATTTCTATTTTTTTTTTATTTTTTGGGAATATTAGGTTGTGCTTGTAGAAATATTAAAATCAGGAAAATTGAAGTCAACAAAAGCAATATTTATAGAATTTGATAACATTGAACGTATCGTTTATAGTATACCTTATGTTAGTTTGAGTTTTGGGAAAGTTTTGAATGAAATTAAAAATTTTCTATTTATAGTTGATAACATTTTAAATGAAATTAAGAATATTTCAAATTAAATTGAAATTTTCTATTCGAAATTAAGAAAATATTAAGATAAGCTATTTGGAAATGAAAAAATCCAAATAAATTCCGATTTTCCAATTAAAATATAAAAATTCCAGTGGAAATTCAGATCTTCCATCATAGAACAATCGGAATTCTGAATCCATAAAAAGTAAAACTTCTTCGAATTTTTGCAATATAAAAAACCAGTTGGGAAGGTTAGATCACATGGGAAATTTTAAAGTAGGTGTAATTATGATAGTTAGGATTATCAAAATTATAGTCGGTCTAAGCCGACAATAAATACCCTACACATATGTGTGGTTACCATTCAAAGTGATATATAGGTCACCACGGTATACGAATCCTGAAAATAACTACAAACATTCAATCGCTGAAGAATTTCCATCCATTTGATACCCATATTTACAAATGGGTAGGTGTACCGAATTTCGATTTTTTTTTTGTGAACCACAAGTCTTTTCGCCGGAAAACATTATTATCATGTATTTGAGCATGATGTCAATATATATTTGACCAAAATAGTTTACCTAAGCACGTATACATAAAAATTGATTTTTATATGTATATTTTATATGAGGTATTTGAACATAAGTGGTCGGATCATAGGTCACAATGGACCGATCTCGCCAATTTTTTCGCACATACAGCGTAGGTATATTAGTAATCCAAGTTATAAGTTTCATTTATCTAACTCTTTAATTTTAAAAGTAGTAGGGATTTCAACAGACAGACAGACAGACGGACAGACAGACGGACATCGCTAATTCGACTCAGGAGGTCATGCTGATCAAGAATATATATACTTTTCCATACCGGAGATGCTTCCTTCTGGGTGTTACAAACGGCGTACCAAACTGAATATACCCTTTCACTCTTAGTGTAGGGTATAATAACTCAATAATATTGTATTACGACATTTTTACTAAAAACTTATATTTTGAGTTTATGATTACTATTAAAAAAATCAGTTGATTTATTTAAAAATTAAAATAGCTTTCGAAAGAGTAACATGTTGTTATCAATTGGTGGCAATATTGGGCTCATCATTTCGGAACTGCTGGTTTTATAGGTCATTGTAATCGGCCTCATCCGTAAAATTGCGTACTAAAAGAAAATCAAAAATTTTTGAAAAATTAAAAAACTTAAATACATTTCATATTGTCAGATATCGATATCTTACAGGCAAAAGATCGTAACCAACAAAAAGCTAATTTCACAAGAGGCGAAAATAACGTTTCAAAATCGAGTAGTTCAATATTTTATTGATTTTTTTCGTAAAGTATCCTTCAGTAATAATAGTATGGCCCAATTACCAAAATATCCATTACGTGCAGACGTATTTGAAGAAAAATGTAGTTACGAAGTTTTGCCTGTCCCAATTTATTTCGAAAAAATTTTCAATTGTACTACTTACGTTGCTAAGGTAGGAACATTTTATACACAAACGGTTTGGTATTTCGAATTTCGGTGAACGACAACTGGGATATAACACGTATAGGAGAATTTTGGCACTTGTTTATTGTTCAAATTGAGACTAGCCAGTGGTCAATAATTTATTTTTATGAAAAAATGCACTGGAAGTACATAATAAAATAAAATTTGTATATTTTTACTTTAAATGTGGACATATTCTCTACAAATACTCATATTTTTAGTTTTTTACCATTACCACAAAAGGAGTTAAAAATACTTGAAGTAGTCACTAAAAGAAATATTAAAACCAGTTGGGAAGGTTAGATCACATGGGAAATTTTAAAGTATGTGTTATTATGATAGTTAGGATTATCAAAATTATAGTCGGTCTAAGCCGACTATAAATACCCTACACAGATGTGTGGTTACCATTCAAAGTGATAAATAGGTCACCAGGGTATACGAATCCTGAAAATAACTACAAATATTCAATCGCTGAAGAATTTCCATTCATTTGATACCCATATTTACAAATGGGTAGGTGTACCGAATTTCGATATTTTTTTTTGTGAACCACAAGTCTTTTTGCCGGAAAACATTATTATAATGTATTTGAGCATGATATTAATATATATTTGACCAAAAAAGTTTACCTAAGCACGTATACATAAAAATTGATCTTTATATGTACATTTTATATGAGGTATTTGAACATAAGTGGTCGGATCATAGGGCACAATGGACCGATCTCGCACATACAGCGTAGGTATATTAGTAATCTAAGTTATAAGTTTCATTTATCTAGCTCTTCAATTTTAAAAGTAGTAGGGATTTTAACAGACAGACGGACAGACAGACAGACAGACAGACAGACAGACAGACAGACAGACAGACGGACGGACGGACGGACGGACAGACGGACAGACAGACGGAGATACAGACGGACATACATACGGACAGACAGACGGACAGACAGACAGACGGACAGACGGACATCGCTAAATCGACTCAGGAGGTCATGCTGATCAAGAATATATATACTTTTCCATACCGGAGATGCTTCCTTCTGGGTGTTACAAACGGCGTACCAAACTGAATATACCCTTTCACTCTTAGTGTAGGGTATAATTATGTGGCCATTCTGACTTGAAATAGTCCGTATTTATCTGCAAACATATGATGTGTCTTAAAAATTAAGTTTATAGTTCGAATGTCTTCGCTAACCCTTATAACAACGCACAGAATTGGATTAAAAATAATTAAAAATTGTATCCCAACCAACATTTTTCAAAAATGTAGTTACGATAATAAGGGTTTTTTTGGTTTTATTTCAAATTTGGATCGTGAACATGGTACTCATAAAGAGGATTCCAAAACTACAATAAAACAAATATTCCCAAAATGTTGGTTACGATCTTTTGCCTGGAAGGTATCGATATAATATTATTTTTTAGAAAAAAAAATCGTTGTGTATTCAAACAGAACGTTTTGTTCAGTCCTGAATTTTTCTGCGATTTATTATGAAATAACTATAAATTTTAGGAACAAAATGTACATATACAAAAAGAAAGTACATTATATCAGCTTTTTATATAAAGAATTAAAAAATATATATATTTGTACGAAAATTTCTATACGGAACTTTTTGTCCCGTCCATAATGTAACGTCCGGTATTTCTGTGATTTGTTAATGACAAAACTATAAACTTTACGTACAAAGTGTAAATATAAAAATAATGCACATTCACTCAACTATTTTCTAAAATATTTAAAACAAAAATTTGTACGTAAAATATACGCATTTTATGGTCTTTCCATATGAACCTCCCATGCGCTTTCAGTCACATCCGGATCGCGTTATATCTTCGCGTTATATCTTCGCGTTATATCTTCGATTCGATTGATATATTTTTATTTAGCTTACAAAATCTTTTATTTCTTCCATTTCAGTGTTTTTTAGTAAGTTTAGGAATTTTTATAAAGTTCTTTTTTTATAAATTTTAAGCAAATACTTAGTTTTTATTTAGATATAAAATGTTCAAAAAGTTGTTTTAGTACTGTCTCACTCTGTATAAATTTAAGTAATATTATGGCCTGATAACGTAAAACAAAACGAACACGAATTCAAATTCGTCAATCGAGATTTATTTGAAATTTTTAAAATGATTTTGAGCGAAAAAATTGTCCAATTTGTTGGTCATTTTTTTGCTTTTACTTCATATACAATTGAAATATATATCTGAAAAATATAAGCAAACAAATCGGAAAAAGTGCTGTATGAAACGAAATGTATAGGTTATGTTATACCAATTTTCGGATATGTCATAAGTCCGTTTATCAAAAAATGCTTTATAATTCTTAATAATAATTCAGATAAAAAAAATATATATTTATTTTTTTTTTACTTCTCCAACAATGATATCTATATGCTGCCCCCTAAATCACTTGTTTCTCATCGAATCAACTTGGTGGTGGCGAATCTTGTTGTTTGTTGACCTGCAGACTTTTGTCAATATTTATCCAAACTCAACAAGAAACTAGTCTAATAATATGTTGTAGTTAAATATGCCAAGTGTATAACACTACCGTCCCACTTCCGTGCCATGCAGACGGTAGGCAGTGTTTATTTAGTACTCACCTCATATAGACAAATACTAGGAATTTTTATAAGACGATATTATTTTCTATTATTCTTTAATTTGTAATTTCTTTTGCTCTGTCTATAGGCACTCGGATCTGTTGAATAAAAATGCCAGTTGCGGTTACAATAACGATCACGAACACGATCACACACACGATCATCACAGTGACACCGATTTGGACTGGGATAAATTGGCTGCTGGTATAGTGCCGGTGCCGAATCGGATTGATGGTTCCGAATTTAATCGCATACTGAGAGTAAGTTTAAACCATATGTTTTATTTACATATATTTTATTCTTAAACTTTTCCATAAAACTAAACTATATCAAAAGGATATTTGTATAAAAATGATATCTATATCAAAACGATATCTATATCAAAACTATATCGATATCTATATATCGAATTTCAAAAAGCTATATTTTAGTCACAAATATTTGACGTTTACTGAAAATTAATACTATGAACCGATAACAGTTTTAATGATTTCATCATCTGATTTTATTTTACCTTTTTTTATATCTTTTATATTTTTAAATATTTAATTTATTTTAAACTAACGTTTCTTTCAGTACAAACGTTCCTACGACGATAATAAGATTCGCGGTCCTTATAATGCCAACAAACACTCATCGTATGTAGAGCTGGTCATCGTCGTGGACAACAAAGTCTACAAAGCTTTTGGAGAGAGCATGAAGAAAGTGCACAATCACTGCAAGGATCTGGCAAACATAATTAATGCGGTAAATATATTATTATTATTAAAAATATGGGACTATTACTGTATTGTTTCTGCACAGAGACTAAACATTTGTTGCGCCAACCAACTTGTTCGGTTCTCTAAACTGTAACAAACATTAAAAGGGTTAAGGTTCGAACTACAACATATTTAGAACAGTTTTAAAACAATTTGGTGGGTGTATTTTAGATTCACAGTGACTTTGTATGAACATTGTTTGTATAGAATTTGATTGAAAAAGTCAATCCCTCAAAATGCTCTATTGGTTGAGGAATGGAGCTCATTTGAATTTAAATTTGAAATTGTCGATTTAAATATCAAAACGTGAACTTTGAGGTTCCGGTGTGTCCATTTCTCATATTCGGATTTCGCTGAAAATTCCGCACATCGATTTTCTCATCCAATAGTGCATTTTGAGGGGTTGTTTTTTTCAATCAAATTTAAAGGGGTTGATATTTTTTCGATTTTAATTGCAAACAGGCCTAGTCAGTCTAGTGTATTTAATATATAATTTTATGAGTCCACCCATGATGATAGTTCTATCAAATTCCTTTGTAGAAAAAGCGTTTTAACCGAATAAAGTTGGTTGTAACAACAAACACTTTCTTCCTTCCAAAATATGATTTTTCTGTGTGGATTTAGTAAAATAATGATGTAGGTCATGGAGTATTAAAAATTGTAATTATTGGGGGAAATACTGATATACTAAATTTACATTTTTCAATTTTCGATTTTTGGAATGCTGATTCCATGTCAGGTTTTGATTGGATTTTGATTTTTATTTCTTTCGATATTTTGACTAAAATCTTTTTATCGGTATCGTTAAATGAATTCCAATTGGAAATAATTTTTGTAAAAAAAAATGTATCGATTATTTATAAATACTAAAAATATAAAAATTTAATCGCAATTTTTTGTTCATTTCTTCTCACTCACAGCTCTATGTGCCTTTGAACATCTTCGTCGCACTCGTCGGCGTCGTCATCTGGAACGAGTCCAACGAAATCGAGTTCTCTAGTGACGGCGACGTCACGCTACGCAACTTTCTCAACTACAGACGCACAAAACTAGTGCTTGAGCATCCCAACGACAATGCACAGCTACTCACAAAGGAACAGTTCAATGGCGGCGTCGTCGGCAAGGCCCTCAAGGGCCCCATATGCACGCACGAGTACTCGGGCGGTGTCTCAATGCAGCACAGTCAAATCATTGCCGTGGTCGCAACAACGATGGCGCACGAAATGGGTCATAATTTCGGCATGGAACACGACTCGCCTGACTGTCGTTGTCAAGACGAAAAATGCATTATGTCGGCGTCGAGCACATCCGTCGTGCCGGTGCATTGGAGCAGCTGCAGCATTGATCAGCTCAATATTGCCTTCTCGCGCGGCATGAACTACTGCTTGCGCAACAAACCCGCGCAATTGTTCGATTCACCACAATGCGGCAACGGCTTTGTCGAACCGGGCGAACAGTGCGACTGCGGGCTGCCGAGTTACTGCGAGAACAGTTGCTGTGATCCGCACACGTGCATGCTGCATACGAATGCGTCGTGCGCGACCGGTGAATGTTGCGACCTGACGACATGTCGCCCCAAAGGTGCGGGCACCGAGTGTCGCAACGCGGAGAATGAATGCGATTTGCCCGAGTATTGTACAGGCGAATCCGAATACTGTCCGCATGATGTCTACAAACGCGACACCGAGTTGTGCGATCACGATAATGCCTATTGTTATCAGGGTAATTGTCGCTCACACACGAATCAGTGTCGCATACTGTGGGGCGCAACGGGTGAGAGTTCCGAGCATTGTTACTGGAAGAATACCGAGGGTAAAAGAGGTGGCAATTGTGGTTATGATCGACTCAATAATACATTTATACCATGCGAACCGCAAAATGTCGCGTGCGGCATGTTGCACTGCCGCCATCTAAACGAGCGCTTGGAGTTTGGCATGGAATCGGCGGCCGTCTTATCGCATTCGTTTATTAATCATGGTGGCAATATTGTGCCCTGTCGCACGGCTTTGGTCGATTTGGGGCTGCAGAGCACAGATCCGGGGTTGACGCCGAATGGAGCCAAGTGCGGCGATGATCGACTGTGCGTCAATCAGCAGTGTTTAAGTGTGGCGCAAGTGCGCGCTACAGGCAGCGGAAAACAGTGCGCCGAAAACTGTAATGGCAACGGTGTGTGTAACAGTCGTGGCAATTGTCACTGCGCGGTGGGTTATGCGGGCGCAAGCTGCATGTTGCCCGGGCCGGGCGGCTCGGTGGACAGTGGACCGGCGACAAATCCGAACAGTGAGTTTATGCTTTTTTTATATTTTTACGGACAAAAACATGTTGTATTTACAATTTGCAAGATCTTCAAGACTCTTGCTTCAAAAGCAATAACAAGACCAACATGTCTTGTGCATGTGCTCATCAAAACTTGAATTGTGATTTGATAGATTTATATAAATTTTAACACAATTCAAAATGTTAGAAATCTGTTATTTTGTGATATATAACACATTTTTAGTTTCTAAAATATTTCATAATTTTTAATTTATTTACATTTTTATTCTAAAATATTTATACATTTTGTTTAATTCTAATTTGTTTCCAATTTCAGGTCACGACGCCTTCCAGCGCTTCATGTACATCTTCTTCTTCGCCGTCATCCCCGGCATGGCCGCCTTCTGCTTCTTCATGTACTACTGCCGCAATCGCACCTTCTTCATGGGCGGCAAACTCGCCGAGAATATGTACGTAACTAGTGGCAAGTCCGCCTGCTCCTTTAGCACCACAACCTCCAGCTCCTCCCCCTCTAGCAATCACTCTTCTAATTCCACCACTTGTGTGAAAAGTCAGCTGACCCCCCATCTGTCGTCTGTCCCCTTTTGTGCCGCACAAAATTCACGCAGTCATGTTGTTAAGTGTCAGCAACTGTTGTTGCCGAAGAGCAAAAGCAGTTGTGAGATACACTCCAGCAACAGAAAAACAACAGCTACAACATTGTCACCAACAACAACAACACCACCACCACCAATAACACCAACAGCACCAACATCACTAACAACACCCTCAACACCTTTAACACCCACAGCAACAGCTACTGCAGAAACTGTCCCCACATCAGCTGCAGCAGCAACAAAAACTACCTCGAAATTGCTGTCGCGCAGTCAAAGCAACCTACTGAATATTATCACAAAAAGACCAACAATAAAATCACCAACAATTAACACCAACAACAGCACCAACACAAACACCATTCCTCGACGCAAACTCGAAATAACCGATATTCGTCTGCACTCTACCACTAATCCGCACGCCCTCAGCGCCGCCAGCACTTTCACATTGAACAAGCATAATAGGTGCGTCTATCAGCTGGAAGACTAGTGCGCGACAGCGACACGCAGCCGCCATTGCTTCCGTTGCCTTGATAGTTGCGGGATGGCCAATTTATCGATTGTCGAATTGATTGTGTTTTGTGACAATCGACTTTTTTATGCGTCAGTCTGAAAAGACATCGATTTTATTTTAAATTTCAAATCATTTTATTGAATAAATCGTTTGATTGATCGATCTCTATGAGTTTATTAAATACATTTTTTGGATAATTGCTTTTATTTAAATTTTTGCAGAAAAACGGATTCAATTAATTAACATTTTTTTTATATGAATTAACAATTTGTATGCAATAATCAAAAATATACCGATATTTCATTAAATATAAATTAACTTATTCGAGTAATTATAAAATGTATATTAAATTACTTAAATTTATTTGCTGACGTGTTATCGATTGCGATTTTTTGAAGAATTTTCTTTTTAAACTTTTCTAACTTTTCGATATTTATTGTACATTTTTTACGGTAAACATAATTCGATTAATATGTATTGTTTTGTTTTTTTAAGCGACAGCCGATATTATGCGAAATCGGATAATAAACAGATTTATCGCTTTTAATTTAAATATAAAATTATATATGACTAGTTCATAAATTACTTAAATGACCATAATTTATTTGATTTCAAGTTAATATTAATTTTTTATGAAAAATAGACTTTGTTTATATGTATTTTTTAAACTAGATTGATCTATTACTCGAAATTTATTTTTGAAAATCATATTTATTCAAGCAAAAACGAATCGATTATATTTAACGTTTATATCTAAATTTAACATTTTACGCGAAATCCAAAACTTTACAAACCATAAATTTTGATTTTGAAATCAAAATCATTTGTTATTCAGTGGATTATATCAATCGATTACTATTCAATTTTGATTAATGACAATTTGCATCCGAAAATTAATCGGTTATTTTGCTTTAAATATCTGAATTTGCTTTTTAATATTAAAACCAAAAACTACGATTAATACATTTTATTATATTAAAATGTTAACACCTTTTTTTTGTTGTTAGATATTTTTTTCATCAGTGATTTGCAATATAGAGCAAAATATGAAAACAATTTTTTAAATATTTTTTTTTAATTTTTATTTCAGTGTTTATTTATGTTGTTATGATTAACTGTAATATATTAACAAAATATATAAATTTAAACAAAAACGTAACAAGTTATTTAACGTAAATATTATAATTGGCCATTTAAAGTTAAAACCAATTTTTTTAATAGATTTAGTAGAACTTAAATATTATAGTGAAAATGTCAATTCAATATATTAAATTCAACATCATATCTTCCAAAAATCTTATTCGATTTCATCTAATAATATTTAGGCCCTATCCAAAAAGGAATATTCCGTGGGCTTAGATTAATTGTTTTAGATTTTTTGTAAAATCAATGAACATTAAAACGTTTTAGTGTTTTAAATATTATAAATGATTCTATGCGTGAATTGATTATTTATTAAATGCAATCGATAAAAATCGATACAAAAAGGCCATCCCTGGTTGCACCGCTTTCGCTTGTTGTTGCTGTTTAGACGTTGCGCTGTTGTAGGTCGCATTATTTCGCATGTTCTCAATATTATGCTACACGCATGATTTTCCCCAAATACTCTAATATTTCAAATACTTAATATTATAAAAAAAAGTAATTATATTTTATAATTTACTAGCTAATAATCTATTAAACACTTAGGATATTTAAAGTTTTAAAAATTGTAGATTTTTAAAATTTTGAATTACAATTTTTAATCTATTTTCGTTGTAGAAATAAAATGCACCAACTTAATTTAAGAACTCCAATATTTTACATAAACTCTTTATATATCTGTCAATTTTTAATGGTCGCATAAAAAATTTATCAAATGATGAGTGTATGTTAATCTAAAGACAAAAATATCAACTATTTAAATTCATCAACTACTTTTTTCCATTAATTAAATTTTTTTTTTAATTTATAATAATCTTTAGTTTATAATATAATTATATTTGATTAATTTTATTTCTACAACGACGATATTTTGTAGTACCTATTGATTATTAATTGCTTAAAATTTTAGTAGTTTTTTGAAATACGTGATATTGTAACTTTTTGTTTTTCTAAATGTTTAAATAGAACATTTTTCGATTCAGTACTGATTCTATATTTGTTAATTATAATTTTATAAAAAAAAAATTATAGACTGTGCTTGTAACACGTTGTATTTTATGTTTTTAATATTATTTAAAAAAATGTATTATTTTAAACTAATTGCTCTAAAATAAAAATGCCAAATATATATTTAATTTTTTTATAACCAAAAGTTTTAATTTCTTTATTAATACTTTGTAACTGGTGCTGGATATTTTCGACACTAATTTTAGTTTTTAGTTATTTTAGTAGATTGTTGCATGTGCTGCTGCATCCGGCATGGTTTTTGGTATGTGTTTTATGTTTAAGACTAACTAACTAAACTAAATATAATTAAAAAATAATGTAAAATAAATAATAATAAAAATTAAACATAAAAAAGAAACTAAAAAATAATATAAAACTTTCAATATTGATTATGTATTTGAATAAATTACAATTGTATTTAAGGAAAACCAATATTTTCTAATTTCTGATCTAAATCGTATTAAGATCAGATCCAGGAATTCTTTCAAAATCAATACGTTAAAATTCCGTAAAAAAAATCAATTTAAATTTTGTTTTTTTTAATTTCAATTCAAAGTGAGGTTCAGAATTTGAATTTCATATTCGATATAAAAATGCAAAAGACATTGGAATCGAATTCATATCTTAATATGTTCAAATTAGTTTTTTTTCTGCTTCAGAATTCGATTTTTAATTAAAAATAAAATATTTTAATTGGTTTCCATCGATTCTGTTAAATATTTCTTTTTCAATCGATTTTTGTCTGTCAAATATTTGAATTTCGATTAAAAGTCAATTTGCGAACATGCCCGATAACACTAAATGTATCGGCCATGCTTTTTTTATAGAAATAACAATTTTGGCATTAACAACGAAAATTAGTTCTTTTCTGTTTCATAATTTGATTTTTCAGTATAAAAAAAACTTAAATTAATTGATTTCCATCGATGCTGTTCTGTTAAATATTTGCTTTTTGTCTGTCAAATGTTTTAATTTCGATTAAATGTCAAATTGCGAACATGCTCGATAACACTAAAATGTATCGGCCACGACAAACTGGATAAAATGGAAATTTCATATCTAAATAAATCATTAACTGTGAAATGACTAAATATAACATAACATTAGAATTAATAAGAATCGAATGAAAATTGTATCCAAAATTAAAATTAACCTTAAATTACAATAAAAAAATATCTATCGATCGATATTGTATTACATTCACAATTGCAATTCGACACAATTCAAAATACACGTATTTCAATCGAATTCCATTCTTGTAATTCCTCTAAAAACGAATTAAATTCATTTAACTTGTAAATTTTGTATTTTCAATATAAAAAGTGAATTTCAGAGCATGACCGATCACTTTAAAAATAATCGAAAGTATTGAAAATCAACTGAAATTTAAAATAAAACTTCAAAAAAAAAAACATTTTTCTCAAATATTTCAAATAAACTAAATTATTAATTAAATAAAACTCTACTCTCACTTCAAATAAGCTAACCTCTAAAACTAACACAAAATAATACCAACGTAACCTATAATAAAAAAATTCTAATAGTCTAACCTAAAATTCTAAAAATTAACCTAAAACTTATTTTAAATGTTGTCTAAATTTATACACACTGCACTTTAGCCTTTTTATTAGAAATATTTCCCAATTTTTATTGTTGTCCCTTAGCACCACCCATTTATAAATATTTATTTGCAAATTTCTTTTAATTTTGTTCTCTTTCGTATTGCTGCTAATTTTTATTTTCTTTTTGCAGCATCAAATCAGCTGGTGGCGGCACCAACAACTCCAAGCAGTCCCAGCAGCAACGGCACCATGCGCCCAACTCCTCGCACGCGTTGACGCCCAACGGCAGTATGCCCAAATCAACGCCCAGTAGCACAGACGACATGAACTCGGCGCTGCTGAAATCTCCAAGCGGCGATTCTACAGATGTCGCGGCAGCGGCTGCTGCAGCTACACACGGCATGTTTGGCAAATTTAAAGGTTTCACATTGCGTCCGCTCAACGATGAGCGCAGCACACAGCCCACGGACGCCAAACTTGTAGCGCCCAATGTAGCCTTTGTACATCCGGTGAGCAAGGCCGCAGCGGCGGCGGCCACATTAAACGAAGCTGCCGCACTAAATGGCGGTGTACCACAGCGTTTGGCACCACCGCCACCTGTCGTGGCAGGCGCTAAAAATGACCTGCCACCCACACACAAAGGCACCTGGGGTCGCAAGTCGCAGGCACCTGCTTTGCCGCCACCAAATCCAGGCACGCAACCGCGTCCCATAATCTCGTTGCCCGTGCTGGAGACTTCAACGTGCACGCATGCGCAAGATCTAACGCTGCCGCTGCAGCCAACTGTGTCCGACAAGTCGCCTGTGCGCGCGGCACCTTTAAAACCAGCGCCTGCACCGCCCGTGCCGCTGCACGTCGATCCCAAGCTAAATGTAAAACGCGACGGCACCATACGCCGCATTGCTTCGTTTCTCAAAAAGGAAGACAAACAGCAGCAGCCGCTTAAAGAGAAGACCTACATGGATCGGGAAAAGTTGAAGAATATTGAAATTTCGGCGCCTATGCCACAGGTCGCCGCCGAAACTTCCTCCTCCAACTCAGACTCCGAACAGCAGGAGACTAAAAATCTGGTAAAACGCGCGCAGTCAATGCGTTCGCCCAGCAAGAAGACGCACATACAAAGTTTTGGCTCAATGCGCAGTCCACCAGGCAGCGACGCACGTCCGAAGAGCATTGTGAATAGCGCCGCACGCCCCAAGTCACCACCGCCGCGTCCACCACCACTCTCGAAAGCCAACTCGACAACATCTTCGGGATATCAGCTGCCTATAACGACAAAATCCAACGCCGAAAACAGCTACGACGATTGTGAATTTGTCGAGCGACATGCGCGCGACTCGCACGCGACAATGAACGATAACATCTATGCGGTTATCGATGAAATACCGCCAGCGGCGCAAACTCTAAAGCGCAGCGATCTGGTGAGTGTCTGCAGCGTGGGCAGCGCTGCTGGCGGCGTTGGTGATCTGGGGCTGTTGAGTGAAATTGTCAACGAAATTGAGAAACGCAACGGCGACTCGATTTATACAGCGTCAACTTTGAACAAGGCGCCAGCAACTAAAGCAGCAGCCGCCACAACCAACACACCTAAAGAGGAGTTGAAGGAAACAAAAACTACAAAAGTTACGTCGCCCGTGGACAACGAGACGGCAGCGACAAAAACGAGCGGCGGCTATTTGCGCGCGACACCGCTTAATGCGCCAATAGCACGCGTTGCCCCAACGCGCTCCGATCTCTCGCCGACTACAGCTTTCTCCAGCTTTAAGCCGACAACTGTGAGTGGGAGTAGCGCAAAGTCTGCGGCGGTGGCAGGAACAACAACGCATCAAAGTCGCTACGGCGGCACGACTGCTATAAACAAAACTAAATCATTTAGCAAATCGCCAACGCCTTTAAGCAAAAAACCTACAACAGCAGCAGCAGTGCCAACATCAACAACAACGACAAAGTCTACACTGCCAGCTACAACAGCAACAAGTGGCGCTGCAGCTGCTGTTGCGACACCGCCCAAACCTAAGCCGCTTACCACAAAACCCAGCGTTGCAACAAATGCGCGCAGCAATGTTAATGTTGCCGGCAGTCGTCTGGGACGTGCGCCCTCCACCACAACAGCATCCAGCACCGCCAGCAAGTTTGGTGGTAGCTCTGGCAGTGCGGCAGCGCCGCGTGCTGCACCTGTTGTGAAATCAACGAATATTGCGTCGCTGCAACAACGTTTTGAAGGCAGTAGCGGCGGCAGTGCCGGTGTAGCGCGAAAATAGTTTATTTTTTAAATGTTAAAAATTTTGTTTTTAAAGTTACGCTAATTAAAACAAAAAACGCCTAATTTAATTGTAAAAAAATACCTATTATTTAAGTGATATTCATTCCTTGATAAAGAAAATACTTTTTAGACGTCGAACGATTTTTGTTTAGGTTTTTTCTTTTTTTTAAATGTAGATTTTTAGAGCTTGGTTTAGAAAATATATATTTATTTTTATATTTCTGTTAACAATATATTGTATTTATATTTATAGGGTATTCGTGATCTGTGCTAAAGAGTGTTTTGCATTTTTGAAAAATTCTTTTAGGGTTCTACTATTTTTAGTATTTTCTAAAATTCGGTTATTTAACTTAACTTTATGTGCAAATGTTGAATTTAACTATTGTAAAACATTTAAAAACTGTTTTCATTTGTAAACTTTATCAACTTATGTTGAAATGTATATAAAATAACATTTTCTATTAATGTTTTTATTTCATTAAGTATTACTCTGTATTTTTTAAATGTTTTGATTACTATTTCATAACTTCGATTAGTAAAATGTTAAAAATAACGTTAAGGTATGCAGACAATGTTAAATTTGACATAATATGTCAAATTTAACAGTAGTACAATTTAACATAATGTATACAAATATGTTAAGTTTAAGGTATTTTACATTTTATGTAATTTTTAACCTATACAACATATTTCGTTTGATTTGACTTATAGTGATGAGTTTTTTGAATCAGACATATACATAATGTTAAATTTAACATAATTGACATATAAACATGTTAAATTTCTCATTTATAATATTTTTTATTAAATTAAACATATTAAACATGTTAAATTTAACATTAGTACTTAGTATGTTAAATTTTCAATGTTGCATTTAGTAAATTGTATTCATCACAATTAACATTATGTTAAATTTCAAATAAAATGTTAAATTTAACATGTCATATTAATGTTAACATATTATGTTAAATTTAAGATGGGAAATTTTAATTTTCTTCACATATTTTAAATTTTCTGTTAAATTTTGACATTTGTAAAAATTAATTATTACACCCAGATTATACTACATAAATAATAGTTTTTTTTTATTAAAAATATTCAGTAGGATAAATTATTATTTTAATCGGAAAATACCATTAAATACTAGAAAATACAATGACATTGCCATTGAGTTTATATGAAAATTTTTATTTTGTGTATACTATTAAATCAATAATTGTCCTATTGACCAATTTTAATGGGATTTGAAGGAATCTGGGTGTACTGTAAATTTAACATATAATGTTAATTTTAAACAGTATCTTTTAAAATGCACTTCTGTTGATCATGTTAAATGTAAAATGGCCCATTGTTCATGAAAAACCAAAAACATTTAAAACGTCTAATAATTCAATTAGCACAGAGCTCGGATCCTATTAATCGGCCCTATTGGAAATAAATATTACCACAAATTATCCTAAGAGTATGATGGAAAAAAACATATAATATATCCACAAAAGAGCTGAATTTGTATTTAAAATATTTCAGTGGTTAAATTTTCGGGCAGTAGAAATTAAATGGCGCTGTAAATTACAATTTAAAATTGCGTCCACACAGAAAAAAATAATCGACGTAAATATAGCAACCGATATTAATTGCATTCATTAATCAATCCAGCAGTGAATTTCATTGCTTGAAATTTAATGAAAACATTCGTTTTATAAGCAATTGGGTTAGCTAATATGAATATTTGTACGTCAATGCAGCAAATAATTTAGTTGGCGTAGTTTTAGCAAACATAATTGCTGAAACTGCGCCAACTAATTAATTTGCTGCTTGAAGATAAGCAAATATTTTCATTAAATTAGTGAATTTCATTGCTGGATTGATTAATGAATGCATTTAATATCGGTTGCTATAATTACGTCGATTATTTTTGTCTGTGTACGATTTAAAAAAAGTATCCTAAACAACACCATTCAACGCAGCCACTTTAAAGCCCTTGAAGCACAAAAAAAAAAAAAAATAAACACTTCGTACTGAGCATAAATAAAAAATACGCATATATTAAATTATTTTTAAAAGCATTAAAAATGTATTAATATTTTTGAATCTCATGTTTAGTTTCTTGTAATTTTATTAACTAATATTAAGTTATTATTGTAAATAAAAACCAAAGACGAAACATGCTAAACGAAACGACGAAACAACAATTAAAACAATAACTAAATATCGAAATTAAGTTCAAAACTTTTGTACAGTTTAAACAGTTATTTAAATCTATATTATATATGTGTACAACAACAATAAGAAGAAGAACATAAACTAGTAGAATAGCAGCAAAAAAATTAAAAATAGTTTAAAAAAAATAGTAAAATATAAACTATTTTCATATTTCCTAGCAGACAATTTTGGTAGCTCTTAGCATAATTCAACTATTATTAATATTATAATTATTATCCAAATATTTGTAACGTCTATAATATTGTATTAACCATGCCCCCAAAGCCCAATACTAAAAATAACAAAACAAAACAAAGAAAAAAAATCAAACTACTTATATAAAAATCAATAATTATGATAAACAGTTTCCTAAAATCGTTAATCGTTGTGTGTTTTAAGAGCATTTCTTCGTGTTTCTCGAACTGTGTTTCTGAAATTATTTTTATATTAAATATTACAACATAGTATCGTCTATAAGTTAGTGCTAAAAATATAAAATATATTAATTGTATTTAAAACGATGTATGAAATTTGAATTATTAAATGCGATTTTCTATTAAATTGGCATTTAGCGAATTCCATGTGGAATGCATTCAACTAATTGCAAAAAGAAAATAAAAAATAATAAAATATAAATTTTACAAATAATATTTACGTGATGTTGTCTTTTATTTATAGTATATAGTTTTTATTTATTATTTTTATTATAATCTATTAAAAATTAAATTAAGAGTTCTATAATAAAATTAAATTTTAGTTGAATTCGTTTGAATTCTTTTTTTTTTGTTTGAAAGATGTCTTTTAGTTATCTTTTAAATGTTATCAATATCCGAAAGTCGTTCGAAATATTACGAAAAATAAGTTTTTTTTTGTAAAACAAAGGATTGAACGAATGATATCTTTTTGATTTGTCTGATTTATATCTGAATTATATACAAAATTGTGTCTTAAAGTTATTATCTAAAGATAGTCTTAGTCATCTAAAAGTGATTCAAAAATGATATGCTAAATATATAAAAAATATATCAAGAGAAAATTATTTCCAGAAAATACATCCACACCGTAATATTAAATAAATAATATTAAATAAATAATATTAAATAAATAATATTAAATAAATAAAATACAATTTTTTTGCGACCCAATTGCCGGCCAAAAAGCCCAGACGAGGCTTATTGCCACAAATTTGGATCCATTAAAGTGTTGTTTCACCTATTTGGAACATGAACTATATTGAACAGTGCTTGGATTAAAAGATGGAGTGCTTGTCGTTTAATAAAACAGATTTTAAAGGACAAATATATGTTATGGCTAATACAGAGAGTATAAATATATAAAGAGATTTCATCCGAGTTCGAATTATCTGAGAGCGCAAAAACGATGTGTCCAACATTGGTCAGGGTTATCGCGAGGAATTCCGGCATGGTTGTCGCGATTAAAATAAAAAACAGCTGTTTTGTTTCACTCATTTCTGCAATATTTTCACTCATTTTGCGTGTATGCATTATTTTTTCTATTTTTAGATTTTAGCCGAACGAATTTTAGCAATCGGTTTGTGGGCAATCGTGTTTTGCCGAATATGTTGCAAATTATGAATGAAAATATTTTTACAATTGACGGAATTTATTTATTTTGTATTTTATGCATAATTGATGTCCGCCATGTGTTTACCCATATTTATTGCATATTATTTGCCTATATTAATTACAATTATACTACTGGAATACTATTGGAATAATTATAAAATATTTAATTCTTAAATAATAAATATATATTATTATATTTTCGTTGTAGAAGTAAAACTAACTAATCAAATACATTCATTCCAATTTTTTTTTAAACTTTGTTGATTAATATAATAATAAAAAATGGATTAATTTCAGAAGTTGAAATTCCATTCGAAAAAAGTTCTTATTTTGTATTTTTTCTATTTTTAGATATACATTTGCCGAACGAATTTTAACGATCGGTTTTTGGCAATCGTTTGTGCCGAAAACGTTGAAAATTATGAATGAAATTCTTTTTACAATTGGCAGAATTTATTTATTTTGTATTTTCTGCATAATTGATGCTTGCATAATTAACCAAGTATTTGAACATACTATATACATTACATTATATATTAATATACTATTGGAATACTATTGAAATAATTAAGGACAAATAAAATAAATATATATTTTTAAATATAAATTGATTTTAAAATTTTTGTTGAAGTCGTATGACTAATTAAATACATTCATTTGATTAACTTATTTTTATATTATGTAATATTATACTCTCAAATATAAAAACTATTTTTGTAAACCGAGTGATGAAATTTTTGAGTTTATAGAGGTTTTCACGAAAATTTTGTAATTTTCACCAATAATTTAGTTATAATTTTTTGGTTTTAAAACACTGTTTTTATAAAAATTTAACTTAAAAAAAAACAATTTAAAATTTTCAGTTTAATATTTAGCAAACATTTAGTTAAATTACAAATTTTTATTATTTATTAAAAGTATTTATTTAATGATTTAATATCATTTGTATAAAGATAGATTAAATTGCAATTTGTACAAAAAAAAAACGTATTATTTTAATAGTTTTTTAAAATAAAGTAAAAACATCATAAAATTTGATAAATAAATTATTATAAATTATAAAGTCAATTCAATTAAAAAATAATATGTTGCACCGAGGGAAAAGTAAAAAAAAATAAATAAATACATTTCGGCACGTTTTCACCCTTAGTCGTTTTATTTAAATCCAAACACTTTTTATTTAAATTTGAATTTAATTAATTATATTTGAATACTTTTTATTATGTTATTATTCTTACACGTTTTAAAAATATTTTGTTGTAAACTCGGACATTTTTATTTTAACCAGATGTATTTAGTTTCGCACCTTAATAAAAATATGTATGTATATACAAAAGTACTAAAACACATGATCGTTCATATTATTTTGGCCACCACTGTATATATTTTTGATACCTATTGCATTTATTGTAAACATTTTTATCTACATAATAACAAGTAATACCTGCATATGAACTATGAACATGAAATAAAATGTATTCAAATATAATTAATTAAATTCAAATTTAAATAAAAAGTGTTTGAATTTAAATAAAACGACTAAGGGTGAAAACGTACCGAAATGTATTTATTTATTTTTTTTTACTTTTCCCTCGGTGCAACATATTATTTTTTAATTGAATTGACTTTATAATTTATAATAATTTATTTATCAAATTTTATGATGTTTTTACTTTATTTTAAAAAACTATTAAAATAATACGTTTTTTTTTTGTACAAATTGCAATTTAATCTATCTTTATACAAATGATATTAAATCATTAAATAAATACTTTTAATAAATAATAAAAATTTGTAATTTAACTAAATGTTTGCTAAATATTAAACTGAAAATTTTAAATTGTTTTTTTTTAAGTTAAATTTTTATAAAAACAGTGTTTTAAAACCAAAAAATTATAACTAAATTATTGGTGAAAATTACAAAATTTTCGTGAAAACCTCTATAAACTCAAAAATTTCATCACTCGGTTTACAAAAATAGTTTTTATATTTGAGAGTATAATATTACATAATATAAAAATAAGTTAATCAAATGAATGTATTTAATTAGTCATACGACTTCAACAAAAATTTTAAAATCAATTTATATTTAAAAATATATATTTATTTTATTTGTCCTTAATTATTTCAATAGTATTCCAATAGTATATTAATATATAATGTAATGTATATAGTATGTTCAAATACTTGGTTAATTATGCAAGCATCAATTATGCAGAAAATACAAAATAAATAAATTCTGCCAATTGTAAAAAGAATTTCATTCATAATTTTCAACGTTTTCGGCACAAACGATTGCCAAAAACCGATCGTTAAAATTCGTTCGGCAAATGTATATCTAAAAATAGAAAAAATACAAAATAAGAACTTTTTTCGAATGGAATTTCAACTTCTGAAATTAATCCATTTTTTATTATTATATTAATCAACAAAGTTTAAAAAAAAATTGGAATGAATGTATTTGATTAGTTAGTTTTACTTCTACAACGAAAATATAATAATATATATTTATTATTTAAGAATTAAATATTTTATAATTATTCCAATAGTATTCCAGTAGTATAATTGTAATTAATATAGGCAAATAATATGCAATAAATATGGGTAAACACATGGCGGACATCAATTATGCATAAAATACAAAATAAATAAATTCCGTCAATTGTAAAAATATTTTCATTCATAATTTGCAACATATTCGGCAAAACACGATTGCCCACAAACCGATTGCTAAAATTCGTTCGGCTAAAATCTAAAAATAGAAAAAATAATGCATACACGCAAAATGAGTGAAAATATTGCAGAAATGAGTGAAACAAAACAGCTGTTTTTTATTTTAATCGCGACAACCATGCCGGAATTCCTCGCGATAACCCTGACCAATGTTGGACACATCGTTTTTGCGCTCTCAGATAATTCGAACTCGGATGAAATCTCTTTATATATTTATACTCTCTGTTTATACTCTCTGCTCTCTGTACGGAACTTTTGACATATATCATGGACACGAACCAGTTTGGTGAACATGTAAAGGCGAATTGGTGAAAAATTTAAAGCGAATAAGTGAAATGTCAGACAACGAGCCTGATATTTGAACACAACCACAAATGACACAAATATGACAATCGAATGTTTTCTTTGAAGTGATAAATGATTTTTAATTTAGTTTAATAAACTTTATAATTAATTATAATCTGTACCCCGTACCCTGTGTGTGGTTGTGGACCGACCGCCGGCAACAATCGAAGTCGTGAAGTCGTCGTCCGTCCGGATTGTCGACGACAGGGACCGGATAATGATAAGTAGCCGACCCCAAACCGGCTAATTGCGTTTTTGTGTTATGTGCTACACATAACCAAATAAAAAAATCTGCATTTTCTTAAAACTGCAGCTTGTAACAAATTGTATATAAACTATTAAAAACTTAATTAATAACAAATTTTAAAGAATGTTAGCGCATAATTTAAGGCAACTGCGTAGCTTTGCCACACAGACAAGCGGCAGCTGTTACGTGACAACGCCGATTTTCTATGTAAATGCGGGTGAGTAAAATTAGTTTATATGAAATTATTGAATTAATGCAACTGCTCCTACTATATCCATGACAGCACCACACATTGGACATCTCTACTCCGCCGTCATTGCCGATGCCATCGGTCGCTATCAACGGCTGCGGCATCCCGACACCGAAGTTCATCTGTGCACCGGCACCGATGAGCATGGCACTAAAATACAACAGGCCGCCGCTGCACATAATGTACCGGTGGACAAATATTGCGCTGACATCAGCACCAGCTACCGCGATGTCTTTCAGCGGGCGCTCATCGCCAACACAGACTTTATACGTACAACGGAGCAGCGACATCGCACGGCGGTGCAACATTTTTGGGTAACATTGGCAAAAGAATCTTGTGCTTTAACAAAAAATATATATTTTTTTTTATTTTAGGCGACGTTAAAATCACGTGGCCACATTTATTCGGCACAGTATAGCGGCTGGTATTGTGTGTCTGATGAGACTTTTCTCACCGAATCACAACTCAAATTGGATGCCTCAACAGGTGCGCGTTATTCGTTGGAGTCTGGTCATCCAGTCGAGTGGACGCAGGAAACAAATTATATGTTTTCGTTGTCAAATTTTCAAAGCGCTGTCATTGACTGGGTCAAGGCGCAGGAGGGACGTCGCGTGCGTCCCGTGAAATTTGAGAAAATCTTGCTTGATTACCTAAGCGAGCCGTTGCCCGATGTTTCGGTGTCGCGTCCAGCGCAACGCGTGCACTGGGCCATTCCAGTGCCGGAGGATGCGACGCAGTCGGTGTATGTTTGGCTGGATGCGTTGGTCAACTATTTGACCAGTGCCGGTTATCCGAATGAAAGTGTAAGTTTTATTTAAATTTTCAAACTTAATTTTTCCAATTAAAATTTAATTGAAATTATTAAATTTTTATATTTAAATTTTTAACTTAAAATTATATTTTTCACAAAAAAAAATTTAAATTTTCACTATATATTTTATTTTCACTAAAAATTCAATTTTTCACTAAAAAATCAATTTTTCACTAAAATTCAATTTTTAACTAAAAATTCAATTTTACACTAAAAATTCATTTTTTCACTGAAAATTCTAATTTTCACTAAAAATTCAAATTTTCACTAAAAATTCAAATTTTCACTAAAAATCAAGGATTGAAACCTAAACGAATAACGGTTTCGATTTCGGTTTCGGTTTTTTCCGCGTTTCGGTTTCGGTTACGGTTTCGGTTTTAAGTTTTTGTAACGAAACGGTTTCGGTATACCGGTTCCAAGTTACGGTTTCGGTTTTGATTTCGGTTTTTTTATAAATTTTCTTTATTTCCATATTTTTCAAATAATTTTACATTTATTATATGGTGCTAAATTATGTTCAAATTATGATATTGGGGTAAAGTGGAAAACGTTATTTAAACAATGTTTGTAGTTATTTTAGTAAAAATATTGTGTTATATGAATTATTTAATTGATTACGCCAAGAAAATGTTTTAAATTATAAATTCGTGACCACAAACCAATGAAAAGCAACTTTTTGACATAACCTGAGATATGATCTGTTTCAATTTTCATCGATAAAAGTCAAAGAAATTAAATTTCAACAATTCTGTGAACTGCAATATATATGTATACTAGTGATGATCATTTGCACGAGCAAGGCAAGAAATGGTAATCTAAATCTTTTAAATTTTAAATAAAAGATCGAAGACAAATATCTTAAACTGCATATTAATTATGAAAACGAATAGAATTTCAACAATAATTGTATTTAAGTAACTTATTTTCCATATTTTTCAATTTCTTCAACATTTTACCAACAAAAAAATAAAACCAATAACATAAAAATTTGAATTTTATTTTAACAAGAATTAACTAATAAAAAATAATTGTATAAATCAAGTGATGTTGACGAGACAATTCAAAATCTCAAGGCCATAATAAAATGAACGAAAAGTCACCAAATACATTTTCAAAATGCTAAATATTTTTTACAAACTTCCTTATGTATCTGTCAATTGATAAGAAAATGTAAATCTATTAGTTGATATTTCAACTTTAAAAATGCATCAATTACTTTTTATAATATTAATCAACAAACTCGAAAATTAAGTTTTTCATAAAAATGTGTTTGGTGACTTTTCGTTTAACAACGACGATATACATAATACGATATACAATAAATATTTCGTATAGGCATATTTCTGTTTTCGTCACAGATTAAAAAATCCGTATGCTACACGAGAACTCAAGAGAACTCAAATAATATCTTGCATAGTAACATTTTTCTTTGCGAACACCATGCGAACACAAACTCAAACGCTACAAAGCGAATACTAACAGAAAGAAGAGAATATAACAATAACGAATACGATTCTTATTCACACACTTTCACAACTCTTCGTTGCTATACTGTATCATCGCATGGCAACAAACAGACGCATGACAACAGACAGACGCATGGCACCACGCTACATGTATGTATTTAGTACAGCTCTCTAGTTGGAAACAACAACGAGTTCTCTTTGTGGTACAAAAAATTTCCCGCCAAAAATTCTATCAACAGCTTGCATGCTGCTTTATTCGAATTTTTGTTGTTGTTGCACTATCAAACGAATCTGCGGATTTGTGAAAAAAGAAAAACACAAAAAGCAAAGTAAAAGTAAAACAAAATAATAATGTGCATAACACAGTGCATATGCACAATCGATGTATGTATTAGCGTAGCGAAGAAAAGAGAAAAAACATTGTTTTGTCTGTTTTATTTTTTTGAAGCGAAATTTGAAGCGCTTTTAAAGCTATTTACCGCTTCAAAAGTGCTTTACAGGCCTTATTTTTAAGATGCTTATATTCTTTAGAATTGACAAAAACAAAAAAACACACATTTTCATTAATGTTCACGTTCATAAATATTTTGCACGATTTCCATTGTTACTTGTTGTTCAATATTTAGTAAAATCATGTATTATTTTGTATATCATTATTACCTTAAAAACATAATAAATACATTAAAATCTTCCTTTTCTTGCAGTCTTAGTCTTGCACTTGCTCTTATTTTTTTTTTTTTTGCAAAGTCTCGATCTTGTTCTCGTTTTTGTTCTTGCAAAAAAAATGCAAGAACAAGAAATTTTTAATTCACTAATGTAAACAAATATCTGCCTTATACTTGAAATGTTTAAACTTGTCGAACTTGCACTTCATTTTTCGTATTTCCTTAAATAGTTACTGAGATGTTAATAATTTGAAACTTTTTTTACATTTTTCTTGCATTACCATTGTTTTGTTTATGTCCAAAATTGAGCTGTTTTGAAACATCAGTCAAAAATCCATTAGAAGACTTTTAAATGGTATTCTATTGAATAGATCCTTTAAAAGAACTAAAAAAGTATTCAAATGAACTTTTCAAAACTTGTTCCACTTTACCCAAGCTCCCCTATATATTTTACTAATAAAATAAAGAAAAACCCAATATTATTAAAATTTGAATCATCTTTTAACGTAAAAATTTTGCTTGGAGTTGTTGTTAATTCGATTAATGAAACAAAAAACAAATTTTAGACCAAATACCGTTGTTTTGGAAATATCGTTTCTCAAAAACAACATGTGAATTTTTGTACAACCAAAAATGTTTATTTTGGGAACTCCAAATTTTAATTAATGACATTTTACTTAAGATCTTCTATATAAAATAAAATATGTTTTTCTGTTTCTTTTTATACTTTTTTAAAACCCGTTTTAAACCGGTATAAAACCGAAACCGTTTATATCGGTTTTGGATATCGGTTTATTTCTGATTTTCGTATAACGGTTTCGGTTACGGTTTTAAAAATGAAACGGTTTTAAATGGATATCGGTTTCGGTTTCGGTTACGGTTTCAATCCTTGCTAAAAATTCAAATTTTCACTAAAAATTCAATTTTTTACTCAAAATCCAATTTTTCACTAAATATTAAATTTTCACTAAACATTTTAATTTTTACTAAAAAATATAAAAACTTTTCATTAATAATTCAATTATTCACAAAAACTATGTAAATTTTGCATCTTTTCAGTACAAACAACACTGGCCACCGCGTGTTCAAGTGCTTGGCAAGGACATCCTCAAGTTCCATGGCATTTATTGGCCTGCATTTTTAATAGCTGCAGGTAAAGGCTGCCAGCCACAATATAATTTTATCACAAACTCTACTAAATCGCCAAAGCAAAGTTTTGTCGATTGCCCAGAAATAGCGTTGTAGTTTCTGCAAAACTTTGTTGCGTTTTATTTATTTTTTTTTTTTTTTGCAAAAAGAAGACAAGCAAATATTATCGCAAGTAACAAAAACATTTTGAAATTGCAGTTGCTTAAATCTTCTGCCAAAAAGTTTTCATAAATTGTTGTAGCCACAAAAAGTTTCTTAAACTGCGCTGCCTTTGCTCTGTTGCAGGTTTGGAGCCACCGCAGCAACTTTTTGTACATTCGCATTGGACCGTCGATGGCCAGAAAATGTCCAAAAGTAAACACAACGTCGTCGATCCACTGCAGGCCGCAGAGCACTACACAATGGAGGGATTACGTTATTTTCTGTTGCGCGAGGGTGTGGCGCACAGCGATGGCAGTGAGTAAAATTTTTGAAGAAACTGTCATAATTTACAAAACAACTTCATAATTAGTTATTTAGCTGAAAACAACTCAAAAACTACGAGTTTGGTAGATGGCTTTGTAGAAAAGAAGTTTTTAATTGTTGCACGGATTGAAAGAGACGTTGAGAAAAAGAGCTCAACCAAAAGTTTAAAATGAAATTAAAACCAGTAAGGAAGGTTAGGTCACATTGAAAATTTTTAGTAGTCATTTTGATTGTAGGTGTAATGCAAATTTTTAAAATCAATAAATACTCATATATAATGCTTATTTACTTCAAAACTGTCAGAACTGAAAAACACAATTTTGCAGAAAACGCATTTATTGATGGCACATAAAAGGTTTTTTAACCTTTTATGTGCGACAGGGACAGCAAACGACACCAGGTTTGCCATTTCATGATTGAAAGATATACGAATTCGAATTTCGGTAGTAAATTTTAATAATTTCGACTCGTGGTTGGCTCGTATATCTTTCCATCATGAAATGGCAAACCTTACTGAAGAGAAATGTCAAAAGAGCGGCAAGAAATATGGCGTCGTTTGCTGTCCCTGTCGCTCTACTTTTGTAGCGTCCCTGTTGAACCCTTGAAAAAAACTTTTGTAGCGCTCTTATTGAAAAACCCTTTATATGAAAAGTATGGCACATATGAAAAATCGGCATCGAATCAAAACTCGAATGTTTTGAGTTGAAGTAAATTAGGTACTTGAAGTAAATGACCTATAATTGATACTGTGTGAAGAAAATAATTTAAACGAGGTTACCGTTTAAAGTGATTCAGTGAAACCTTGCAATCGTGAAAGAATTTCCTTTTTTTTGAGTACCTCTATGTACGAATGTGTAGGTGTACTGTATGTATAATAAAGGGTTTGTTTAAAAATTGCCAAAATGTAAAATACGCATTTCAAAATGCAAAATTTTGACTACTTCTTGTGATTAGTAAAATTTTCCAAAAATTTACAAGCAAATTGAATTTTAAAAGTTTTGCAATTTACCTAAAATACCTCATAATGCAACACTGCCAGGCAACCATTCACTCAAATCTGCCAAAACTATAAAGACATGACCTACGGCTTTCGCTCACATCACCTAAAGACCTTTGTCAGGTATTCGCACAACGTTTCACCAAGTTTGTTGTCCACATCTTAAGAAGTTGAAGGGGCTGAGTTTTAAGTTTTTGCATAATGAATAACGTCTGTCAGTACAGTATGGAATGGTACGGAAGGGGTATGATGTGCAAATTCATTTGCATTTCAATTTTCTTCACTCAACTACTATAGTAGACAAGTTGCCTGTAAAACTTCAAGTTTGTGCTCTTCTTTTTTTTTTTAGATTGGGTCGGTCGGTCTGTTTGTCTGTTTTTGTACATTTAATACAGTTTTGTGGGGTGTGCGGTATTTGTTTGTTTGTTTGTTTTCCAGAAGTTCGAGTGCGAATATCTGATTAGCAAGTTTTGTTTTGACATTTTTTGCATATGTTTTTAGAAGTTTGTGCAGGGTTTTAAGATAATGAAGCGATGACTTGATACTGCGAGCAAAGCTTTCAAATATTTGCAGTATTTGTGATGTCAAAAATTATTACATCTTTTGAAAAATATAATTTAAACATGACTATAATATAAGAGGTACCTAAATTAATGATTTTTAAAGGGAATTTCTAAAGCAACTTAAAAGAATTAAATTTTTATGAAATATCGTTAGTAAAGAGTGATAAAAATTACATTTAGACCAAGATTTAACATTATTTTACCAATTTTAAAAATAGCCATTTTTAGAATAGATAAAGTATCTTTCAAAAATTAAAAATGAATTCATATTAACAGCGTAATCTCATTAAAAAAAAAAAAAAAATTTACACATCAATTGACTTGAACACACTTAGCACTATTTTCGAAATTTTGTATGCACTTTAGTTTTTATTTAAATCAATTAAAATCGGTTCACAACACAGTTTAGTAAATAAACATTTCTTTCAAAACTAGTTTTTATTGACAACTAATGAAAAGATGTGTTTTCTACATAAAAAACCGACAAAAACATTTTTAATTTAAACGTAAATTTTTCTCTTACAGATTTTACGTAAATTTTTACTATTTACACTTCGTAAATAATAAAAATTTACGTAAAATCTGTATGAGACAATTTTACAGTTAAATTATAAATTTATTTTTGTTTGTTTAAGTGTATTTGCGAGTTTTACGTGTTTGATATGAATCCCCTTAATATTTTATTATTTATGCAAAGTTTTGAATAGAACACTAGTTTTTGTTCATCTCTCACGTAACTTCCACCTGCAAAGAGCGAAAAGTCAACTTCAACATACGAGAATTACCATTTTTGCATCCTTTATCCTTCAGTTAGTCCAAACAAAACAATACCCAATAGCTTAAGTTAACAAATAAACGAATAACGTCTGCTTGGTACGTCTGTTTTTGCTGCCATTCCATCAAATAAAACCAAGACCAAAACCAATTTTAGTTGCTGCTACGCGTGTCGAGTCCATTAACAATGGCCGAATGGACGCCTCATGATCCCTTTTGGCCACATTTCACACGATCCAATTGAAGTGCTTTTGTGTAGTTCTTGAATAGCACAGGATTTTGGCGGCGTAAACGATTTGATATACTCTGGATATTGTGCGATATGAGTTTGTTTGGTTGATATGGTTTTTGATGCTTTTGTTTTAATGCGGTAGCCGGGCAACTGTTTTTAATTGTATGCAAATTAATTGTAGCTGTTAGAGGCTGTCATCATCAAAACATCATCATCATCACTGACATCGAAATCATGTTGAACAAACAAATAAAATTGAATTCAAGTTTTGATAGTGCACTGATGTGTTGTAATTGAGGCTTTAAAAATTACAAAATAGTTTCGTTTATAATTTCAAGTACTGATATTATACTTTAATAACTATTTAATAACATTATATTATATTTAATAGTTATAGATAATGTTAATTGAAGTTTTCAAAAATATTATATTATAATAAATTAAATACCTATGAATAATTTATTTTTTCTACACCCATTTTACCACCAGTAATAAAATTTTTATATTTATATGGATTTGGACTTTCGAAAACAATGGCTTTTTAAGTTTTTTCTTTATACGTCCAGTGTCCACATGTATAAAAATTCACCCAATACCCATTAAGCAATTTAGGAGCGCTCTGAAATTGGAGTCATAAAGTAGACCAATTTTTGAGTGTTTTATGAGTCCTCGGAAAAATGACTCTTATAAGTATTTCATTTAAGACTGTTTTCGGAGCTCTCAAAAATATTACTCATAAAAGATTCATATTTAGAAGTTATTTAGTAGCCCTCATAAATAAGACTCCTAAAAGCATCAAAAATAAAATTGTTTCTGAGCGCTCAGAAAACGCTTTAAAATTTGACTCATAAAAGAGTTTCATTCATGAGCGTTTTATGAGCCCCCTCAAATCAAACTCTTAAAATCATCAAATTTAAGAGCTTTCAGAAAAGGGAGTCATAAAAGTATCTCATTTATGCTGGCTTTAGGAGCCTACTGTTTAAATAAAATTGAAAATTAATAAAATTTTAGTGTAAAGGCAAACCTACATATTTAATGGGTTTTTTGAAATGATTGCATTTTTTAACGTATGTCTGGACTAAGACAAACATGAACATGTACTATGTTGGATTCATTTCAGACACATTCTCTATTTCTGAAGAAAGAAAAACTCCAAAAATGGAGTAATTGTGGTGTCTGGAAAATCTCAAAAATGTGAATGTTTTAAGAATATTTTAAAGCGCAGTTTCTGTAGCTATTTTGGGGTCTTTTCAGTGCTTAAATATGAGTGTTTTAGGAGTAATAAAAGTGTCAGAAATATGAGGGTTTTTGGGCTCATAAAATGGTGCCTTCTACCCAGGGGTTGGGAGCCTTTTTGGGCTCTTTTTAGAGCCCTAATATGAGTGTTTTAGGAGTAAAAAAGTTGCAAAAATATAAGGATTTTTGGACTCATAAAATGGTGCCAGGGGTTGGGAGTCTTTTTGGGCTCTTAAGTGCTCATATATGAGTATTTTAGGAGTAATAAAAGTGTCAGAAATATGAGGGTTTTTGGGTAGAGACCCAAGGGTTGTGAGCCTTTTTGTGCACTTTTTAGTGCTCAAATATGAGTGTTTTAGGTGTAATAAAACATTCTGAAATATGAGGGTTTTTGGGCTCATAAAATGGGGCCCTCTACACAGGAGTCGGGAGCCTTTTCAGACTCTTTTAAGTGCTCATATACGAGGGTAACACTCATAAATATGACACATTTATGAGTCTTAAAAGACTCAAAATTTTTGATGGATATTTAATACGATGCACGGTAAACAAAAAGGCACTTTTTTTAAACAAAATTATATAACTTCAAAACGAATCGGTAGATTTCGTTGATTTTTTTTTACTAAATAAAAAAATATCAAGTTATAGGTTATGCTTTAAAAAATGTCTTCTATTGATTCACAAAAATTATGTTGAAATATTTAAACTTCGAGAACTTTTTTGGAAATTTTTGACATGTGATTTTTAAAAATTTGAATCACCTTGATTGTGATTAGAAAAAAATTAGTGCGAACGAAGGATATCGCTTGTAGTCCTTGGAATAAATTTCCAAAAAAAAGCACAAATGTATCAAATTAGAGAATAAAATGGTATTTTGCCATGTAATTTCTCCCAATCCTGGAACGATATCGGGATGAATTTTTTTTTTTTTTTACCACATTGACTGTGATTAGAACAAAATTAGTACAAACAAAGTATATTGCTTGCAGTCCTTGAAATTAAATTACAAAAAAGGCACAAATATATGGAATTTTGAATAAAAATGGTAATTTTTGCCATGTAATGTCTCCAAATCCGGGATCGATATCGGAATGATATTTTTTTTATTTTTTTAACACATTGATTGTGATTAGAACAAAGTTAGTGCGAATGAAGGATTTAATTAATATAAAGGTTTAATTAATATAAAATTATGAACTTGGCAAATTATTACTCAAAGTATTTCACTACAATTTTCTTGTAAACCGGAGCTAACCGGGAGCTACTTTTTCTTCAGAAGGTGTATTTTATAAAAGCCTAAATACCATTCTAAGGATTTGAGAGGATATGCAAGAATATTGGTGTTATATTCTAATATGTATATATTTTTGTATGCAATGCAATTTTGTTCCTATCTTTGAAGGCTCATATCTCTTAAACTATTGATGTTATAAGAAAAATGGTTTCAGAGTATTCTTAGTGGGTCTCTTATTTATGTAATAGTAAAAAAAAAAAAAAAAAAAAAATGTAAATATTAAAAAAACAAAAAAATGTGGTTTTGTTCAAAAATTTCATCATATTGTGCACCGTGCGACGTATGTGAATTTATTGAGTAGAGCAGTTTAAAAATGTATGTGATTACAATACTGAAAAGTTAAAGAACAAGAATAATGCACACCTGGATACCGAGTTCTTTCCGTTAGTAAATTATTCGACGGTGAATTCTTTCCGTCGGTGAATTAATTCTTCGTAGAATTCTTCGCGGACAAATCCCGCATGAGAAAATGTTTTTAATAAATTATTAAAAAAGATGTATATTAAAAAATTTTTGTAGTTTTTTTCTTCTAAAATTAAAATTTTCTAATAATTTATAGTGAATATATATATATATATTTTTATTATTATTTGAATTTTAAAATTTTCGTAATAATTCTGATCGATGGGATTAAAATTATAGAAGTTATTATTCGGTATTTGTTTGTATCTTCTTTTATAAAATCATGTTTTTGGAAGTGATCGTATTGCAGACATCATTGCATGATTGCAACCATTATTATTTCAATCTATTGAGTTGAATACGCCTCTATTGCTATTTTGTGTAGATCGTTAGAACTTCAGGAAAACTGATAATATTGATCTTATATCCGGCCGATATATAAAAGGATAATATATAATGATTCGGTTCGAAAAAGACCATAATTTATACACACAAAGTAGAGATTTGTTGCGCTAACCAACTCTTTGCCCAACCAACTTATTCGGTTCACTCAACCGCTTTTTTTTTTTTTTTTGGAATATCTACTAAGATCCACAGCACTCAGACAGACTATATCCATTGTACTGTGAAATCTATTCCCTACGATTTTGTGGTTGATATCACCGCGAGCGCCCATGCCCAAGCCGGGATTCGAACCCGAGACCTTCAGAATGCAAGTCCAGCGCGCTACCTCTGGACTGTTGAGGCCGGCCACTCAACCGCTTAGTCGGTTGTTATTGGGAGTGTGTATAGACTAATATTTCAAGTGTATAATATGGAAGTTCCGCCAACAAATTTGTAGACAATTCGATTTAACTGCATGCAGCTATTTGGACAACTAACTTTTTAGTTCTTCCAACCTCATAGCAAGAGAGTATTTGTCTGTGTGTATATGTGATATATTACTTTTGGATTTAAATTCATTATAACTATTTTGTTTTGTCATTTTACCTAAAATATTTGATGATTTGTTGTAATTTAAATGAAAATATATAACAAGGAAAGTAGTAGTTTGTTTACTTTTTATAACTAATTGGTTTTTATATTTCTATAAAACTATTTATTTATCTCCTAATAAATAACATTTCTAATATATTGCGCATTCTCAGGCGACAATTACAAATAAAACTGCTACTTTGGCTTTTTATTGACATTTTAAACAAAATGTATGCATTTTAATATTTATCTTTGCTTTGGCATAAATAAATACAAAATTCTATCGAAATGTTGCCAAAGTCAAGTCAAGTAAAAAAACCCATCTGTAAATATAGTAAGTAGAATGAAATGCAAATGAAACAACTGCTCTCTGCCAAAACATGATCTGCAATTTTAATTCAAATTACTTTGTGCTATTTGCTGCTGCTGCATGGTAAAAACTGTTCAAATGTCGAAGCATAAATTATTTCATTTTACAAACGCATTTGGTGCATTACTTTTTACAATTTTCTTGTTGTTGCATCTGCCATTTTAGCATCTACCATTTTGTATCTACTATCTACTAAAAAGCACTTGTAATTCTATGTGGTTTTCACTTTTACTCTGACAAAATAAATGTTGATTTCGTACCAAACACTGATTTCATGTTTTATTTATAGATCTTTGGAATAAAATAAAAAAAAAACATTGGGTTTTTAGTTGAAGTGCTTTGCAATTGCATATTGAAATTTTTATCAGCTCCAAGTTGGTATTTGGTATTAAATAGAATCAAATGTTCTGCATAAAATATGCAAATGTTGCAGAAACTTTTAAAGTTCATTTATGAGAATATTGTTAGGTTAGTTTACCTTCCGAACCTATGAAATATTTGGCATTTTAAATATATTTCACTCTAAATTAATGGAACTTCATAGTTATGTCGGTATTTGTTATTTATTTAAACTCTCGATTTTTAATGCAATTCTTAACGAGACTACCATCAACCCTAAAGTCGATTTTGTATTTGTTTCTAAATTATGTTCTAAACGCGTTTCTATACTCAACCTCTATTCTCAAGTCTAAATTCGATTCTATAATCGATGCCATAATCGATTCTATAGTTGATTCTATACTCAAATTCTATACTCAATTCTGTACTTTGTAACTTATCACTATTTGTATCACATTTTCTTTTTAAATGAAAATTAAAATTCACTAGCGCTCGACGCTGATCCGCCACGGCGAAATCTAATTTAATACGGAATCTGACAAACTGTCAACAGCTGTCAAACAGCAATCTTACTATTATTATATCAATAATGCTAACATGATTGACACAATAATGAACATGATTCTGGCAATTATGCATAATCGAATTACATTTTTGTCACAATCATTACATATTCTAATCATATAATTTGATCATAATATGATTGTAGAAATCATTTAATGAAAGACACAATCATTTAAAAAAAGCGAATGATTATGACAATCAGGAATGATAATAGCAATCATACTATTATTGCTACAATCATAGTTTTTTTGACACACTCATGTCTCAATCATGTTCTTTCTCTGCGTGTGCTTACTCAACTCGAAACTATGGCACATAATCATTTCCAATTGGAATTCGAATTGAAATCTAATATCAGCTTTTTCACATTTTATTTATAATCTTAATGTTGATTTTATTTTCTATGATAAACTCGATTCTAAATTCAACTATAAACTCGACTTTTTACGTTTCCCTACTTGACTCTTAAATTAAAACAAAAACTTATCTTGAACTCGTGTCTAAACTCAAACTCTTTCCCGAACAATAATGTCCCAGACAATTCTTCGACGAAACTTTTCCATAAATATTGGGTACTTTTTTTTTTATTAATGAGTAGTGTTTTTTTTTTATAGCCGAAGTAGAAATGTACAGTATTATGATATAATTGATCATCTAGAATTCATATCCGTCAAGTAACGGATCGGCTTATGACACGGGAAAAAATCAATGATCAGTTCAATCATCAAAACATAAACTCATCTTAAATTCGAGTCGTAACTCGACGCCAAACTCTTCCCCCAACTATAATGCCCCAGTAAGATTTAAGAACTGTTTTATTAATAAGTAGAGTTTTGTATAGCCCTAGCAGAAATGTACTCTATAAACGTATACTTTCATGTACATCTCAGGTGGGAATTTCCAGGCTTGAACAAAAGTGCCAAGCTTGTTATAGGCTTGACTACCAAGGCTTGGTATATCGGACCAGGCACAAGCCTCGTCACTCACAGACTCCATAGTTTAAATTAGAAACAAGCCTGGGACAATCATCACTCCCAGGCTTTACACAGGTCTTGTTCGTTTAGGTTAGACACAAGCCTGACACAATTGTCACTCACAGACCCCACACAGGCCTTGATATATCAAGCTAGACACAAGCCAGGGACAATCGGCAGTCCCAGGCTTTACACAGGCCTTGTTAGTTTAGGTTAGACACAAGGCTGGCACAATCGTCACTCACATACTCCACACAGGCCTTGATTTACCAAGCTTGGCACAGGACTGGCACATTTGTCATTCACAGATTTCAAACAGGCCTTGTTAGTTTATGTTGGACACAAGCCTGGCACAATTTTCATTCTGACTCCACACAGGCCTCGGTATACCAATATTGACACAAGGCTGACACAATATTGAGCCACATATGAAAATTGTCAAATTATCCAAACCGCCATATGCTGACGGAAATTCAAAATTCCGTCTCGACAACTTTTCGCCCATGCCTATTTATGCGTGTGTACCGACTTTGACTTGTGTAAATTAAAGTTTACTATGGTGTCATTTTTGTGTTGTTTCCATGTTAAAAAACTCTTATCTGATGAAAAAAAAGTGTGTTGACGATTTTTTAAACGTCAAAAAATATATTCGAGAAATTCAACTCTTTGGAGTTGTCTGAACAAAAAGTCTGCAAATTAACGTAAGTATTACTGTTAAATTTTTTATTAACCTCTTACATATTTATTTATCTACAGACTCAACTCTCAAGTATAATGACATGAATAATGCAATGCAATGCCCATGAAAAATTATGCCCAATAGCCTGAATCTTCAGGCGTATTACAAGGATTTGTCGCAAGTCTAGGGCAGAGGTCTTGTTTCAAGACTGAGGCACAAGCCTTGGTACAAGCCTGGGACACAAGCCTAGGTACAATCCTGAATTACAAGGCTTGTAACATAGTTATCATTCCAGCGTTGACACAGTCTTGGCACAAGCCTAAAACACAGTATTGGCACAAGACTGAAAATTAAGTCTCGTCATGTCAACGAGTCTGGATACAAGCCTGGTATACAGGCTTGTAACATAGTTATCATTCCAGTCTTGACACATTCTTGGAACGAGCTTGGGTAACAGCGTTGGCACAGGCCTGAGTAGCATTGGCACAAGCCCGTGTCAGGCTTGTGCCGGTCGTTAATTCCTACTTGGGATACAGATCATGCTCTTCAAGTAACGAATCGACTTATGAAAAGGAAAAAAAAACAATGAACAGTTCCCTATCATTTCCTATTACAATTTTTACTAGGGTGTAATATTTCAATTAAAATTCGTGTACATCATTTTTTTTTTTCATTTTAAGTATAGAAAACATTATTATAGTGGAATTTTGCTTTGGGAAGAATTGTCTATATGAAAATTCGTATCGGGACAGAATTGTCTTTCCCGGAAGAAAACTGTGTGTGCTCCCGATCATAGAATATTTTCTACTTGTGCAGTTGATTCTCTTCATCATCTTTATTTTCTACTTTTTACAACCAACCTATTTCACTTAATTAACGCGTACATTACATCTCATGCAGTTTAATCGCAACAACTAAAAACAAGCGCACACTAAATTATGACCAACTTTTCACAGAAATACAAAAAAATGTAAGAAAAATAAGAAACCATCCCAATACCATGTTATGCAGTTTGTGCAAATTTAATATGTTCTTTTGCTGCAGCTCTAACCTGCTGCAGTTGTCCTTGTGCGTCTAAATGGTTAGTTGTTCAACTCGAGAGCAATTTTTAAAGGTACAATTCTAAATTGAATTTGAATCTGAGTACACAGAACAGCACGAATGAACGAACAAACGTATGCAGCAAATCTTTCTATTTTTTTATTATAGTACTTTTTCAACATATTTTCTTTTTCACTCTGCTTTATATAGTTTTCATAGGTTACCTACATGTAGCTAGCTTTTGGTATGTGCTTATATTGCAAAGGAAAACATTTTTATGCTTCATTCGTGATTTGTTGGCTTGTCAATTTGTTTTTGGTACCCTATATGTTTCAAAATCGGACGTCTTTTTCGAAATAAAACTAAAACAGCATATTAAAATTTAGAAATGAATATAAATTATGTAATTTAAGTATTTTGAAATATAAAAGACTAACTATACTTGATACAGATTTTTTGTTCATCGCTCCAATATTTCCAGTCAAATATAACAGTTCTTGTATATTAATTTCTGCAGTTTTTAAAAGGTCTTTATTGAGTTTTTACCGTAACAGTAACGATATTACACTCTTCGTAAATTTACGAAGATTTTGATATATTTGTTTTAATAATTTAAACTTTTCAACTGATTTAATCTATATATCTACTATGCCATATGTAGTTCTCAACGTTTGCACTATTATTAGTTTAGGTATGTATTTTTTTGTATGTTGTATCCTTATTTAAACCAATGAAGCATGTAACATATATGTTACGAATTCTGATGTCGTTCCATTTGACGACATTTGGCTTTCAATAAAATTACGACGACTACAGTTTAATTGAGTTGAACTTGTTGTTATTTTATTTTAGCATGAAACGAATTTCTTTGTTTGTTTTTAAAATGCACAGCAAATAAACTTCATCACATTAAAATCATTTTTGTAAAAATTCTTTTAAATCTCTATATCGTCGTTGTAGAACGAAAAGTCACCAAATACATTTTCAAAATGCCAAATATTCATTTACAAAAATCTTTATATATCTGGCAATTTTTAATCGATGATTTCAATTATTTTATCACATGTTAAGAAAATGTAATCTATCTATTAATTGATATTTCAACATTAAAAATACATCAATTACTTTTTATAATATTAATCAACAAACTCGAAATTTAAGTTTTTAATTAAAATGTTTTTGGTGACTTTCGTCCGTTGTTTGTTGCTGTAATGGAAGGGTTTGGTGTAAAAAGGACCAATGTTATTTCTGTACTTTGTCAATATTTCGGTTAATGGAAGGAAAATCTTAATATATATTTTTTATTGATTTTATTTAATTTCAAACCCTTTTATTATTTTCTTTAACGTTAATACTCCTATTTTTGTTGACAAATATCTTATCATTAAATGAGCATACGAAATGTTTAAAAATTTAAATGTTAACAACATTTTTCAATTCAAAATTAAAATTACTTCACTCTGAGTTCAAATCTCCAGACAGAAATTTGGTATTTTTTGTTTGTAGGGCTTTAAGTGTTGGGGATTTCAAGTCCTATCCTTCAAGTGCGACTCTATAAAAACAGATATATCTCTATTTATATATAAATGAACCTATGGATATACCATAAATAAATTTTATATAACTTCCGGGTGTTGATTTTAACTGCGTAATCAGTTTTTCTAATTACATATCGTTTTTATGAAAAATACAATCAACATTTTAGGACCTTTTCAACTACATATTTGAAAAAAATAATTAAAAATTGAAATTTCGGTACAAAGATATGTTTATACCTGACAACAAAAATAAAAGACCATATTCACTTTGTTTTCCGTTTTCGATCGAGGAAAACCGACCGAGGTCATAAGTGGTTTTTAAATTAATACGGGGAGGGCGGGGCAAAAAAAAAAAATAAATTGTCAGACGTTGCAAAAACCAGACCTTAATAATAAAAAAAGAGTTGGGAAAGTTAGGTCACATGGGTAAGTTCGGTCACATGGGGCGGATTTTTATAGTCGGTCGGGCCCGACTATGGAATACCCTACACCTTTGGTGGGGATCCTAATGTGGGATATTTACTTGACCTTAATTTTAAAGTTTTTAATTATGCTGAATCTTCCCACACTCAGAATGTTATTCACATATCAGAAATTTACGTCTTATATCCCCATAAATTAAAAAAATTATATAAAAGTATAAAAAACTAATAACAAAATTAAAAAAATATAAAATTGGGCGGACCAAGCCTATATTTAAAATTTTGAATGGCTAATATTTAATAGATTTGATTTTGTTAATTGGCAGATCAAATGTCCACTATGAAAATCCGGGAAATAATGAAAGAAAAGTGGGCGGTTCACGCCCATTTTTAGACCACATATTTTTAGGTGAATTATAACAATATGTTTTAAATTTTATAACTATATCTTGAATACTTTTCGAGTTAGTAGTTCCTAAAGAGTTATTTAAAAGTGACTTGTATGGGAGGTGGGCGTGTCCGTTGACCGATTTAGCTCATTTTCAAACTCAGTTCCTACTTTTGGCTAAAATATAAAATTGAGACGAAATTTCATCGCATTCTGATCAGTATTTCTCAAGTTATTCTGTATTCGGACAGCAAGACAGCAAGACGTACAGACAGACGGACATGGCTAAACGGACTCGGGTAGTGATGCTGATCAGGAATATATATATACTTTTCCATACCGGACACGCCTCCTAAGGGGAGTTACAATATATGCACAAAGTTAATATACCCTGTACCTTATAGGTGTAGGGTATAAATACAAAAATTGACGTGGTACCCCTTAAAAATAAAAACCTGTTTTTTTTTTTGTTTAAACTCAAACTACAGGGAAAGGGGAGTGGCAAAATAAAAACTAAAAAAATTCAAAATTCTTGATATATACAGTAGCAGTAGCCATGGTAATTTTTATGGCCTGAACATTTTGGGTACACTGAGGAAAAAAAGATTTTTTTCTTCCAAACAGCTAAACATGAGTTTGGTGCAGTTAGTTAATCATTGTACTAAAAATAAGCTTCTTGTACACTAAGTGAAGTAGTATGATAAAAAGCGCCTCAGGCAATTTTTTTCTCGAGAAATTCGCGCGATGATTTCGAAAAAAAAAAATTTTTTTTTTTGGCTAATTTTTTTTTTTTTTTTTTTGGTTCTATATTTTTTTTGGTATATACATTTCCATGGCATTATTTCACTGAATGTAGAGGATTTTCAATATTTTTTTATTTTCATTTTGCCACTCTTCTTTTCCAGGAATTTGAGTTTGAAAAAAAAACAGGTTTTTGATTTTTAAGGGGTACCACGTGACCTTGAGGTCCCTTTTTTTATTTTTAAGGTATTTTTCTGCCCCGCCCACTTTGTTATAATTCAAAAACCACTTATGACCTCGGTCAGTTTTTGATTTTTAGTTCCAGGGGTCGTTTTTTTTTTTTTTTTTGGAATATCTACTAATATCCACAGCACTCAGACAGACTATATCCATTGTACTGTGAAATCTATTCCCTACAATTTTGTGGTTAATATCACCACGAGCGCCCAAGCCGGGATTCGAACCCGAGACCTTCAGAATGCAAGTCCAGCGCGCTACCTCTGGACTGCTGAGGCAGGGGTCGTCACTCTCACCCCATTTAAAAGGTCGTGACAATTTTTTGTTAATTTCGACCGGCCCTATAAAGTAAAGTTCAGCCTAAAATACAATTTTAATTAAACCATTAACACCATATGAAGGATATACAAAGGGGTTTCAAAACATGGTTTTCTGGTGTATTTGTAATATCAAAAATAAAATAAGAAAGTAAAACGAATCTATCTGCTAAACTTATCTATCTAATTGATTGCTTTCAAAATCCATAGTTGCGAGATTGAGTTACATATTCTCGGACATAAATTCAACCTTATTGCAAGTTATGCTATCTTCCAACTTAAGTCACATTTTGTCAACACAGTTCCAACACTTATTTCAAAATCGAAAAGGGGTAAAAAAACAGGAAAATTGTATTAAAAATACTACAGCAAGTGGTACCACTTTTCACATAAATACATTAAAGATACCATGGAAATTCACTTAAAAACAAACGAAATACGATTTAAATAGTTTTTGCACTAGCACGCAGACATGCTTTTCCTTTTTTTTTCTTTTCTAAGTAAGCTCTTTTTATATATTTTCTCGAGATAATTTTCAACAGCAACTGATGTTGGTAGGTGTACCTGTAGTCTGCTCTTTTTGTTAACCATCTTGTTCTGCTTCACCTCCTCCTTTTACGGACTTGTATAGTCGTCTCTTTTGTTTCTGCTTTTATGTTGGTGTTTGTTCTGGTGTTTGAAGAGCTCTAGTGTTAGTGAGAGTGCGTGTTTTCGTGTTTTCTGCCGCGAGTTCTTTGTTCTTCCGTCAGTTGTTGTTGTCTTCTTTCCGCCGGCTGTTGATTGCAACGAAATCCTTGGTGCTCAGACTTCCCCACACTGTGCATTTTTGCAACGCGTTAACTTGCATAATTGCGCAAAAAGAATAATGTTTAATATGTTTGCAAAATAAAAGTCATAATTTATTTCTTAATTAAGCATGGCAAAATCAGTATAAAAATTCCAAAAAATGTATATAATTTTTAGAAACTAAATTTTTAAATTAGAACATGTTAAATTATAAATTTCTTATTTTTCAATAAAATTTATAGGGAAAAAAGCAATAAAAAACATTTTAAAATTTAGTTGAAAAGTTAAAGTAAAGAATTTAAAAACAGAGTTCTACATCAATTCCAAATGAATTTGAAAGATATCGGCATAAAATTGAAATAATTCAAAATTAAATTTAAATATTCCAGTTGAAATTGAAAAATTTCCATTTATTGTTGATATTTTTCAATTTAAAATGGAGGACATTCCAAAAAAAAAAAAAATAGATTTTCCATTTGAAATTGAGAAATATAATGGTTTTCCCCCCATAACCTCTAGGAACTCGCCAAAAATAAAAAATGTAACGGTTTCAAAACAGATTTTTCGAGTATTGTTGGTTCAAAATAGGGATTTCTAGTATACACCCAGAAAAAACTTCCCTCAAATCCCATTAAAATTGGTCAATAGGACAATTATTGATTTAATAGAATACAAAAAATAAATCTCCTCATATAAACTCAATGGCGATGTCATGGTATTTTCTAGTATTTAATGGTATTTTCAGATTAAAATAATAATTTATCCTATTGACTATTTTTAATAGTAAAAAACTATTATTTCTATAGTATTTTTTCTGGGTGTATTTAAAAGTTCTAAAAAATTAAATATGATAAGCATTTCTAGAAAAAAAAATATTTTGAATTTTTAGTGAAAAATTGAATTTTTAGTAAACCTTTGAATTTTTAGTTAAACATGGTATTGTCTACATTTTTTTATAAATCTGGCAAATCTCCACATTCGTCATCAGTACAATCGCAGGACATGCAGCCGTATGCGGTTGCAAAAGGTGCGTTTGAGTTCCGAACGTTGCATTAATTAATTTGTTTTGAACGGCGTTGTGACGATTTGAAACGATCCGGGAGCCGTGGCGTGCCGAAACGAAAACTAATCAATTTTCAAACAGTTTGCGTAATTTAAAAGGTTTTAATTAATTCGAAAACTTTGAGTGGAGTAGCATCAAATCGCATTGCGTTGACTGTTGCTACTATGCAAGTGAACAACATGCAATGTTGTTGCTGCTAATTGCGTTTTTGGTGTGTCTACGTATTTCAGTGTTATTGCTGCTTCAACTTTATTGATTAGTTTTGCGTTCATGGCGAAATTTGTGCAATTAGCATTCATGGTATTTAGGCGATCAAATTATTTTAAGTCAACAGATCACGCCAATTTTTAATAGCAAACAGCGTAGATGTACAATCTAAATACTGAGTTTTATTGATCTAATTATTCCGCTTTTTCTATAATCATGATTTCAACAGATGCAAAGACAGACGGACGGAACGATCATTAGGCGTTATATCATAAGTTACTATTTCATAGTGACAATACTTTTAAATTTTTATATTTTTATTACATTAATTATTTAAAATGTATCTTACTCTCTACAGACTACAGCAGCACTAAAGCACAACGCATTCTCAACTCCGAGCTGGCCGATACTCTTGGAAATTTACTGTCGCGTGCTTGTGCTCGCACCCTCAATCCGCATCAGGTTTATCCGCTGCCGCAGCAGGAGCCACTGCAGCAACTGCTGCAAACGGAAGCGGGACAACGACTGCAGGAGGCGCTGCAACAACTCGAAGGTAAGTGGCACAACTTATGGCAGCTGCTTTAAAACTATGCACAGAAAATGTAATACATTTTATCGAACGTCCAACCAACACTCAAAGTATGCACTAAACTTTGGCTGCTAAATTGTAGTCCTTGGCGTGGTTTTAGTCCCTACAAAGAAAGAAGAATTTTCGGAATGCTGCTGCTGTTGAACGCATCACCATTAAAACACTGAAGCACAAGAATTTTAATAATTTCTGCAATTCTTCTCTTTGCAGCCCGCTGCGCCCAACACTATGCGGACAATAATTTCTATTTGGTCGCAGATACCGTGATGTCAACGCTGCATGCGGCTAATAACTTCTTTGAGTCCTCACGCCCGTGGGAGCTAAAAGCAAAGCCGACCACTACCTCCTCATTCTCCTCAACGTGCACCGCAACATCAGCAGCTATTTGCTCCTCGCCGCAGGACATTGCAAATGCCAACAAGTTGGCGACAATCGTTGCCATGACGTTGGACACTTTGCGTCTTTGCGGCATTGTGCTGCAGCCCATTGTGCCGGCGCTTAGCGGCCGACTACTCGATAAGCTCAACGTGCCGACGACGCAGCGGTTGTGGCGGCATTTAAGCCAGAGCTTTGCAAATAATGAGATGGCCGCTGCACAGGCGACAACGCTGGATATGCGTCAAGAGCAGCCACTCGACAGTCGCACTGATGCAGTGCTTTTCCGGCGCATAATGCTCAAGGATAATGCCGATGATAGTCAGCAGAGTGATGCCAAAACATTACCGCAGAAAAAACAACAGAAGGAGAAGAAGGAAAAGAAGCAGAAGAAAAACCAGTCGAAAGCCAAGCAAATCGCATAAAGCAATCTTTCTGCAGTAAGGAGTCTGTGCTGCCCGCAAACGTTGATTGTTTGGAAAATGATGCTGCCATCGGCGTATTTCATAAATATCACCAGATGTTAATGTTAACATTGAAGATGATGATGACTTTTTTCTCTATTAAATTGAAGTAGTGTCCTTGAAATTGCGCTGAAGCACCCTGTTGCAAAAGTAAAGTGCTGCTGGTAAATGTTATTATTGCGTTTTTCTGTTATTTCATCGCATAGTTTTAGGCGTAATTGTAGGGTTTTCACATCTGAATGAATCGCAGTTTTTATGATATATATTCATATATTTGCTAGTCAATTTCATAATCATAATTTATGCATAATAATAGTTTTTGCATAAATTATAGTTTTTGCATCATCATCATCGATCTGTCATCATCACAATTTAAGAATAATTCATGCATTAAATGATAACACCAAAATCTGAATAAGCCGAAATGTTTTTTATTTGCTAAAATTATGATTGATATTTGATATTTCTTGTATATTCGTATATTCAGTATAATATGAGGTATTTGAACATAAGTGGTCGGAATACAGGTCACAATAATCGACCGACCATGCTCATTTTCATATTATGTTTGCGACGATATTTTTTGATTTCTAGATTTATAAAATAAATTTGCTTATGGAAATACATAATCATAAATTATGAAATGAATACCAAAATAATATTATAAATTTTGATATAAAAGTAGCTGCCAATTAAAATCAGGAAATTTATGATTGAAAACATTGATATGTTGCCTGCAAGCCAATTTTTGTTGGAGTGTATATAAGTAATATTTTGAGTTTCATCGGTCTAGCTTTTCTGTAATCGTGATTTAAACAGACATACGGCGAACATCGCTTAATCGACTCAGGAGATCAGGCTGATCATATCCATACCTGATATGCCTTCTTCTGGGTGTTACAAACAGCGTACCAAACTGAATATACTCTCATTGTAGGGTATACAAATATTTTAAATCATTTCTTAGTCTATACAAGTATTTGCAAATACCGAAGTGTAGCATAATAGTTTTTTAAATATTCAGAACAATTAAATTTTATTGCACAATTTTGAATTTGGATCTACAACATAAATCTATTTGCAACTCAGTTGACAAAAACCATGCATAGAACATGACACTCGATAAATATTCTTAATCAAGAGACCTACACAGCTGAGTGCTGTCATTGCTGCGTCCTAAGCACTGGTTCGTTTGCCAGGACATGACAATATCCTACAAGTTGCTCACATGACAGCTTAGCATCGAGACACACATAGACATAGTACAGTCAGACAGACAGACCGACAAATAGACTACATACAGATATACATTTATTCAGATTGAAGGATGAGGTTGTCGAGTATATCTGGAATTTATTTTAAATTATGCTCGTCCGCTGGTATTCATCGTTAGGATAATAAAATGCATAACATATTTTCAAATAAATTGCATGCCACAAATGTTGGCAAAAAAAAAAAGAAATGTGAATATGGGCGATAATTAAAATTATACATACTACAGAAAAAAGAGTACCTTAAACGAGAACAGTATATGAAAATAAAATGACAAATTATAATATTATAAAGATTTAAAGAAATAAAAAAAAATGTTGATTAATCAATTAATCACAATTCTGATTAATCACAATCCTGATTACTTGATTGACTGACTACAAGTGTAATTCAGAAAATAACAATTGAAATTCAGAAATTCTATTTGAAATGAAGGACAGCAATTGTAATTCAGAAATTCTATTTGAAAATCAAAAGACATCAATTGAAATTCATTAATCGTTTAATTTTTATACCCTACACTAAGAGTGAAAGGGTATATTCAGTTTGGTACGCCGTTTGTAACACCCAGAAGGAAGCATCTCCGGTATGGAAAAGTATATATATTCTTGATCAGCATGACCTCCTGAGCGATGTCCGTCTGTCCGTCTGTCTGTCTGTTAAAATCACTACTACTTAAACAATTGAAAAGTTAGATAAATCAAACTCATAATTTAGATTACTTATATACCTCGCTGTATGTGCGAAAATTGGCGAGATCGGTCCATTGTGACCTGTGATCTGACCATTTATATTCAAATACCTCATACTAAATTTACATCTACAGATCAATTTTACTGTATACGTGCTTAGGTAAACTTTTTTGGTCAAATATATATTGAAATCATGCTCAAATACATGGAAATAATGTTTTCCGCCGATACGACTTGTGGGTCAAAAAAAAAAAACCAAATTCGGTACACCTACCCATTTATAAATATGGGTATCAAATGAATGGAAATTCTTCAGCGATTGAAAGTTTGTAGTTATTTTCAGGATTCGTATACACTGATGACCTATATACCTCTTTGAATGGTAACCACACATATGTGTAGGGTATTTATAGTCGGCTTAGACCGACTATAATTTTGATAATCCTAACTATCATAATAACACCAAATTTAAAATGTCATTTGAATTTCAATTGTAATTTTCAGAATTCCCAATGGAAAATTATAAATACTAATTTTCGAAAAAAAAAATGTAAATTCAGAATTACAATTGACGTCTTTTGAATTTCAAATAAAATTTATGAATTACATTTCATATCTCTTGAATTTTTAAGGAAATTTCTATTTTACAAATTATGTCTTTTGAATTTCAAATGATCTCTTCTGAATTGAAATTGTAAATGGTGTGGATCGTTTTTCTACCCTATAATATTGGTTTGCTGGGACCGCAATATTATAAAATTCCTTTTTAAATATTTGAAAAACTATTTACTGTGTATAATAAAAGGTTATATAAATCAATCTGCTTAGAATTTCCTAATTTCTAAAATATGCTTCACATTAGTTGTCCTTTTATCGTTCGTCTCTTTCTCAAGCATTTAACACTTTAATCAGCATTTTACATCGCTTAAAGGCGTGTTGTCCCATTTAGTCGCATAAGAAATACAGAAACCATTTTCAAAATGAAAACAATTACAAAAACAATAACAATAATAATTATAATGACAAACTTTTTGTTTTTGTTATGCGTGACATTTTGTTACTTCTATTTGATGTTTTCATTTGTCATGAATAATTTTAATAATTAAGCTCAAAACTCGTGAGTTAATATTTGTGTAGCATAACCTGCGGCGCAGCAGCTGCGAACAGATGTTACGCCTTTTAATGGCTTTTTAGGATTAGGATTAGGTTTTGGTTGTTTTTCATATCCTACACTACTAAAAGTGAAAGGGTATAATCAATTTAGTCTTCTGGTTGTAACACACAAAAGGAGGCTTGGCCGATTTGGAAAAATATGTATAATGTCGATTAACTATATCTGTCTGTCATTGTGTTGAACTCACGATTACAGTGAAAGCAGAAGAGATAAATCAATGAAACTTATAAATTAGATTTTCTGTACACTTAGACTGTTTGGTATTGAAAATGTGCATGATCAGTCGATTGCGACTTGCGAACCACGCAATTTTGTAAATATATCCCACATATCACTATAATCCATAAATTTGTTGGTCGAAATTATATTTTTTATTAAATAACCTCTTTAACTTTATGGCCAATCATTCTATGATTCAAAAAAATAAGAAAATAAAAAATACAAAAATGTCTAATATTCCATCCAGTTTAAGATACAGTTATAAATTCATATTACTGATATAACCTAGTCAACAAAATTGGTTGTAAAGTATAATCTGTTCTTAAATGAATATCAATGTATTACTCATGTTTTAGACAATTAAATTACCTTTCCAATGGTGTATTACGTTACCAAACCGCACAATTTTTTCGATTTTTGAAATGTACGTTAAGTTGAAAATTACCAAAATGAAAATACAAATTTTACATTGATCATAGATTTTCTCAAAATTTAGTTACGGATATCCCCATTTTTTCTAATTTTTAATGATAGACCAGTTTATTCTCAGTATTTTCTTACTAAGCTTACAAATGATTTCAATCTGCTAAGAAATGCTGCAAAAATAATTAAACAGTGCCGCGTCTTGTGATTTGGTGGTTGAAATAATTAAAAAAAAAAACATGTTGGGAAATATGAATACAAAATATGTTGTAACTTCACACAATATGATTATAATGATTATAATGATATGATTATAATTTTAATAAATGTTAAAAAATCTTTCTTGATAACTTCGATTTTTTTTTAATTTCAACCACCAAATCACGAAACCCTCCACTGTTTCACTGAAAATATTTCTGCAGGATAACTGACCAGTTTAAAATAACTGTGTTTAATAAAAAATACTGGGAATGAACTGATCTGTCATTATAAATTGGAAAATATGGGGTATTCCGTAACGAAATTTTGAGAAAATCAATGAGAAAGTCAAAATTTGTATTTTTTATTTTTCTGCTTTACTTACCTTTTTTAAAAAAAAAGATGTCATGGGGTTCAAAGATATGATATACCATTGGAACGGTAATTAAGTTTTTTAAAATATGGCTAAAAAATTGTTATTCATTTATCAACAGATTATCTTTAAAACAAATTTTCTAGACTAGCTTATGTTAGTAATCTACATCTTGTGAACACTCTGTATCTTAAACAGGGTGCAAAAATAGACATTTTTTTATATAACATTTTCTTAATTGTTTGAGTCATAGAATATCCCCATGCATTATTGACATCGATGAACCAAACACCGTGTATACATCCAGATCTCTGTCTGATTTATTATGAAAAAACTACAAACTTTAGAAACAAAGTGTAAATATACAAAGAAAACACATAATTTCAACTATTTTGTACATTTTTAAATTTCCTTATGCATTTCATCACTATTTCATTTATATCTTTTAATCTACCGTATAGAATTCTCTAATTACAATTCTAGAATTATCATATTTAAATACTTTTTTTTCGCAAAAAATCAAGTAAATTAATGAATTCTTCTTCGAGATATTAAAGTTTTAAAGATACGAAAGGAAATGCCCATATGTGGAGAGATTTTATAGTCAAAAGACCGACTGTAATTTTCACAATTCTTGAAGTTATCATTACACCACATCTAATATTTGCCATGTGTGACTGACTTAACCTTTCCCATTGGTTCTAAATTATTTTTGTAGCTATTTTATGGGGGGTCGACAAGTCAAGAAACTTAAATGAGTTGCCACGGGCGGCGGATGCAGCAGCGGCTTCTTATGAGTTACTCACACACATACTACATTCAGAGCCATACATTTGAAACATAGACACATAGATGTGAAAAATACACAGATCCTACATATGGTACTGTATTTGTATTCTTCGTAACTCTACAAAGCAAACAAAAGTCACGCATACCGCAATACGGAAGGAAGTCAATGTGCTACACATTAATGTATGTGTGTGTGAAGTGTGTCTGTGTTGGAGTGTATATGTTCATGTGCGTGTTTTTAATGTTAGCTCATAGTGCCGCCACTCATTCAGCTGCATCCTGAGAATCCTGGTTGCCACTTTTATGTTTGTTCCACTTCGTTTTGTTTGTCAAATAATAATTTTCAATTTTACCACCCATTAGATACTGCCAAGGCATTAACAGTTATTACTGTTGTAGTTGTTTTGTAGGTTATGCTGCTGTGTTTTTAGCAACAATTGCCAACATTTTAGTTAATTGTGGACTTGTCATAGACACGCAAGTGCTGTTAGTCATTTAAGTAGATCTTTAAAATGTTTATTAAATGGCAGTGTGTTTAACAATAAATGTAAATATAAGTGTGTAGTATCTAAAAGATGAGTTTACAATTGCTTTACATTTAAGTATTAAATTAGTCAATCTAATAAAGTTAACAATTCTGTGTTTAATTTATAAGTTTCTCAAATGAAGTACATCATTTATGAATTATGTATGAAATATGTAAGGCTACCAATCGTAAAGACAAAATAGAATTGGTTCCCTTAATATTCTACACTAAGAACAAAAGGGTATAATTGATTTAAAATGGTCATAATCGGTCGATTGTGCCCTATGAACCGAACAGTAATGTTGAATTACCTCATACCTAGGACATCTACTGGCGAATTTTTCTTTATATCACTCAAAGTAAATTTTTTTTTTGCTGAAATATATAAAAATAATGTTTTTCACATAAAACGAAAAAAAAAAAAAAAAAATATATATATATATATATATATATATATATATATATATATATATATATATATATGTATCAACATTTTTTACACTTACCCTTTCATACAAATGGGTACTGAATTGATAGGACATTTTTCAAGATTGCAAGTTTTCAGAATTCGTAAACCCTGGGGACATCTGAAGCACCTTAAAAAGTAACTGCATCAACTATCAAAATTTTGCTACTTCAAAATTTCCCATGTGACCTAACCTTCCTTACTTACTTACTTAAATGGCCCTTACAACCGTGGGTCGGTTTTGGCCGCTGAGATGAAGCCGCGCCAGTCGGATCTGCTTTGCGCGCGCTGACGCCAGTTAGAAATACCAAGCGTTGCCAGGTTGTCCTCAACTTGGTCTTTCCAACGCAGATTTGGACGCCCTCTTCTACGCTGTCCACCTTCGAGTTTCGATTCAAGCACCTTCTTGGCTGGAGTGTTTTCATCCATTCGTTCGACATGACCTAGCCAGCGAAGCCGCTGGATCTTGATGCGCTTGACTATGTCAATGTCGTCGAATAACTCATATAGCTCGTGGTTCATCCTGATTCGATACTCGTTAGCAAAGCAGATAGGGCCAAAGATTTTACGGAGAATCTTTCTCTCGAACGCTCCCAGTACTCTCTCATCGGTGGTGGCCAGCGTCCATGTTTCTGCACCATAAAGTAGGACGGGCATGATGAGTGACTTGTAGAGCGTTATTTTTGTCCGGCGAGAGAGGGCTCTGCTTCTCAATTGCCTACTGAGCCCAAAGTAGCACCTGTTGGCAAGAGTTATTCTCCGTTTGATCTCCAGGCTGACGTCGTTGTTGCTGTTTACGCTGGATCCCAGATAGACGAAGTCCTTCACAATGTCGAACTTGTGGGTGTCAAAATCAGCTTTTTGTCCAAGACGCACGGACTCTTTTTTGCTTGTTGACACAAGGAACTTCGTCTTGTCCTCGTTCACCGCTAGACCCATTCGACGCGACTCTTTCTCCAATCTGGAGAATGCTGCGCTGACTGCTCGTGTGCTCCTGCCAATGATATCAATATCGTCGGCATATGCGAGCAGCATGACACTTTTGTTGAGGATAGTGCCGCTTTGACGGAGTTCGGCAGCTCGAACTATTTTCTCCATCAATAAGTTAAAAAAGTCGCACGATAGGGAGTCACCCTGTCTGAAACCTCGTTCGGTATGAAATGGCTCGGAGAGGTCTTTTCCTATTCTCACTGAGCAACGTGTGTTGCTCAGGGTCATCCTGCAAAGTCTTATAAGTTTCGCAGGTATACCGAACTCAGACATTGCGGCGTATAATCGTTCCCTTATCGGAGTGTCGAAGGCGGCTTTATAGTCGACTAATAGGTGGTAGGTGTCGATCTGTTTTTCTAGGGTCTTTTCCTGGATTAGGCGCAATGTGAAAATCTGGTCTATGGTGGACTTTCCAGGTCTGAAGCCGCACTGATAAGGTCCAATCAGTCTGTTGACGATGGGCTTCAGTCTTTCACATAATACGCTCGATAGAACCTTGTATGCGATATTGAGTAGGCTGATCCCACGGTAGTTGGCGCAGATAGTGGGATCCCCTTTCTTAAGGATTGGGCAGAGTACACTGAGGTTCCAGTCACTTGGCATGCTTTCATCCGACCATATTCTGCTTACGAGCTCGTGCATGCTCTCTATTAGCTCTTCGCCTCCGGTCTTAAACAATTCAGCAGGCAGGCCATCAGCACCTGCGGCTTTGTTGTTTTTCAGCCGAGCAATGGCTGTTCTGACCTCGTCATGGTCGGGTGGCGGAATCTCAACGTCGTCATCAAGTACTGGGGTTGCCGGGTTTGCTTCTCTATCGGTGGAATTGAGGTCATCATCACCGGTCAGCAGTTTAGAGAAGTGATCCCTCCATATTTTCAGTGTGCTCTGGATATCTGTCACTAGATTTCCGTTCTCATCTTTACAGGAAGAGGCTCCGGATTTCGAACCTCCGGCTAGGCGTCTTATTTTCTCGAAGAATTTTCGAGCCTCATTCCTGTCCCCATGCATCTCAATCTCCTCACACTCACGTCTTTCTGCCTCGCTTTTTTTTCGCCTGAAAAGACGTCTCTCTTCCCTCCTCTTCTCTTTGTATCGCTCCTTCGCAGCTCGCGTAGCTACTGACTGCAGGGTGGATTTGTACGCAGCGTCTTTCTCTGCAGTGGCCGCGCGACACTCTTGGTCATACCACTGATTCCTCAGGGGGCGTTGGAATCCAAGCACCTCTTCGGCAGCCGTACGCATAGAGCAGGAGATATGATTCCACTGCGCGCTTATATCATCGAGAGGAGGAGTGCTTTGTCTAAGCAGGTGTGAGAGTCGAGTGGAAAAGGCTTGCGTTGTCTGTTGTGATTGCAGCTTTCCGACGTCTAGCTTTCTCTGCGTTTGGTTCCGTACGTTCTTCGCAGCGCTTAAGCGTGTGCGGACCTTGGCTGCTACAAGGTAATGATCCGAGTCCATATTGGCACCTCGGATAGTGCGTACGTCCATCACGCTTGAAGAGTGCCTTCCGTCAATCACAACGTGATCAATTTGATTTCGAGTTTTTTGATCGGGCGACAACCATGTGGCCTTGTGGATATCGAAATGTTCGAATCTAGTGCTACTAACTACCATGTTTCGTGCTGCGGCGAAGTCGATTAGTCTCGTTCCGTTATCGGAAGTGTTGGCATGGAGGCTAAATTTTCCGATTGTGGGACAATAGATGGCTTCTCTGCCCACCTTGGCGTTAAAATCGCCTAGCACGATTTTGATATCGTGGCGGGGGCAGCGCTCGTATGCGTTGTCTAGGCGCTCGTAGAAGCGCTCTTTTGTCTCGTCATCTTTCTCGTTCGTCGGAGCGTGTGCACAAATTAGGCTGATATGGAAATATTTAGCCTTGATGCGGATTGTTGCCAGCCTTTCGTCCACGGGCGTGAACCTAGAGACAAGGTGGCGGAGTCTCTTGCCGACCACAAATCCACATCCAAATTCGTGTCTCTCCGCATGGCAGCTGTAGTAGATATCACAGGACGCTTGTTTCGAACAGCCCTGTCCCGTCCATCGCATCTCCTGGATAGCGGTGATGTCAGCCTTATATTTTTCGAGGACATCTGCCAGCTGGATAGAGGCACCTTCCCTATAAAGGGTCCGGACATTCCAGGTGCATATCCGTAAATCATGGTCCTTAAAACGTTTGCGTGGGTCGTCATCGTTGTAATCGGTCGTTATCCGAGGCTTCTTTTTTGTTTTCATTGGGCGCATAGGTTTTTTCCGTGGTGGGACCCAAACCCAACGCACGAACCCTCACTCTGAGGGAGATGCTCGCCACTCACTTTAGCCGACTTCTACACCGGGTGGTGTAGAGCGCCGTTTCCAGGGACTTCCACGAGGAGGACTTCCACCGAAGTGGAGGTGTCACCATTTGACAATTTGTCAATTCTGGTGACCAGTGAGTTGACTTGAGACGACACCTACAAGGATTGCGCTGGCTTCGCCATGTTGAAGCACTCAGACACGTTGCCTTGTGATAATCGCCCCCATAGTCCCCTTCCTTACTGATTTTTAAATATTGTTACGAAAATTCGGACAACGGAAAACTGTTCTACGAGTTCGTATTGCTGGATTGTGTACAAAATTAGAACACACTAATGTTTGGTTTAAATTACAACAATTAACTTTATTAATTCACATTAACTAACAACTTTACTAATTATAAATTCTAACAATTGCTGCATATCCACAATTTAACTTGACATTGATCACACACGAGATGCACTCGACCACTTTCCAATCACTACTGAAGTCCTGTGCCTCAGATGCGTCGGCATTATATACGGCATGCATTAGTTCTGCACGTTTCGACAAGCTTCAATTTGTTTTGAGAAACTTTTACTCGTTTCGTGAGTGACGCATGCTATTGGCATCTCATTCGCATTTCTGCGCCGATCTTCTATCTCTTTCTCGTACAATACCTCAGTGCGCTGAATTGTCTTGCGTCTCATTTACTCTTGCACAGTGGAGCAAATTACCTCTTTTCGTAACAATATTTTTGAAATACACGATTAATTTGTTGTTTATTATTAGATTCTAAATGCTAAAATAATTATGCAAAAAAAAGTCTACAAAAATCAAAAATTTCAAATATCTTGTTTTTAATATTCTTAAAAATGTGAGAAAAGATCTAAAAAATTGGGTATATCTAGGGTATTCATTATCATGTGTTTTAATGTGCTGATCTTCCATCTCTTTCTCAGTACGCTGTATGCTGAATGATCTACCGTCTCTTTCTAACACATAGCTTAGTGCGCTGAATTGTCTTACGTCTCATTTATTATTGTTGAATGCTTGCACTATGGGGCACATTACATCTTTTCGTAACAATATCTTTACGTTTTACTTTTGATAATTCAAATTTGTTTGTATTTACTTATCTGTACCAACATTTTTCGGTATATCAACCAGCAATGTTTTTGACAGGCTAATGGCAGCAGACAAAGATGAAGTTTGTAATAAGAGTAAGAGCAAAAATGCGAAATGTCATTCATTTATTAGCACAGTTTTCGATAAACACACAGATAAATGGAAGATTTTTTAAAGTATACTGCAAATTGTAAAATTTTGTGGAAGAAAATAGTTAGTTTTTGAAAAATATTTAAATTTAAAATTTCTTTAATGAATATACATTTCTTGAAAAACTCAAAACTTTAAATAACACCAGTCAAAATATACGTCAGTCAACAAACGGACAGCTTTAAAGTTGTAAATCAACAGATTTTCGGCAGATTTCCGGCAGACTACGGCGAAGTTTGTATCAAAACCTGCCTGTTGTCTGCCCTAAAACAAAGTGGCAGAAGGCATCCTCAGGTTATTAAAGTTATAGAAAGGTAGGTATATGTTCTGGCACATTTTAATTTAAATCAACTAAAATGTAAGTATTATTTTAGACTCTCATTTAAAAACATAATATTGAACTGCAAAAATTTTATTTTTTCAAGTGTTAATAATAATATCTGTTTTCCATTTCCATTGTATATAACTCTTAATTTAATTTTTTTGCCTATTGAGTACATATTGACTTCTGTTTGTATTTTAAGTGACTGTTTGACATAACTAAATAATTCAATAATTCATTGAAAATGTATTCAAAAGCGCAGACAGTACAAAAGATAATAGTACTAACTACTACTAGTCGTCAATAAATTGTCAAGTGTCATTGGATGAAATCAATTCTAAAGAGGCTCAGATTATGTTTGAATTGCTTTGATTTATTATTGATGTCAGATTCAATTGCATAGGTTTACGAAAAACTAAAGATTGAAGCATATAATTGATAAATTATTAAATAAAATGATTTGTAGAATGTATTTGATTGACTTAGTTTGTCATAAACTGTGTAATTGGTTAAAGGAAGTGCATTTCAACAGAATTTTTGTAGTATATAATAGGAGTATAATAAAATATGTAAGAGGATATGAAGCGTCGGTGGCTCGATTAGTTAGTGGGTTCGACTACGAGCCAAAAGGATCCGGACTCGATTCCAGCGACAAAAAATGTTCTGAATGAAGAATGTTATCACACTTATCACTTTTACTTATAACAATATAATTTATGAGAATTATTCTTCTATAAATAGTGTCTCATAAATAAATATAAAATACAGATAAAATAGTATTTTTTTAATACAATAAATTACATTTAAATAAATACAGAAAGTAATAAAAATAAAAACATTTAAATAAATACAGAAAGTAATTAAAATATAAGTTAAATAAATAAAAAAAAATTCAGACATTTTTTTTCTAATTTTTTTTTTCCGAACATTTTTTTCGGACAATTTTTTTTTAAAAAAAACTTTTTTTATAATATTTTTTTTTGAAAAAAATAATTTCGGATTTTTTTTTAATAATTTTTTTTAAGAACTGTTTTTTGAACTATTTTCTAAAATCTTTTTTTTTTTGACAAATTATTCATCAATATGAAATCAAATTTGAATATTTCTTTCATATATATAATGAAGCCGCGGTAGCTCAGTGGTTAGTGCGTTGGACTGCGAGCCGAAAGGTCCCCGGTTCAAGCCTGGACTGGGGCTTACAACATCTTTTCATAGAAACATTTTTCTATACCGCGCTACCTCTTTCATAATATTTATGAATAAATTCATCATATTGTTGAATTTTTTATTCTGTGTTCAGAATGTAGCAAAAATAAATACCGATGTTAAAGTTTGTCTAAATATCTCTTTACGTTTAAATTAATACATAATTTAGTTGTTTTTTTTTTTCAAATACAAATGTAGTAAATTTGTTGTTGCAATAAAGTAGTATATACAGTATGTATTTGTTTTCCATATAATAACAACTATGTAGTAATGTTAAAACCAATACATATGCTTTTGAGCATAAATCAAATACATTTGTATTTATTTTTAAGACATGTTTTCTTATATTTATAATACAGTATTTTTTCTGTGTGATTTTCAAATGTTTGCAACGATTTGATAGCATTCAGAGATCAATGTCAATGTTGTAAGTGTTGCTCACTTTTAAAACCAAACAAATTAGTACATTCGCCAACTATATTACCAAATTGCATTCGCTTCGCCAAGACGTTCGCTTCGCTAATCATAATAGGGCCCTAAATCAATAGTAAATTATTTCAAATTAGCACATTAAGCAGTTAAACAATTTGATATGACTTTGCTATGTATTTTTTTAATATTATTTAAATGCATTTTAGCCTGTTGCCTGTTTTTGTTAAAATTCAAAGTTCAATTAATATTTCGCCGACATAAATGTATTAAATGCATGCGTGCAAATTTGTCAAACGCAAAAATTCAATTAAAAATTTATTAATTTCTACACACACTTTGACACCACTGCTACACTGACCCCCACCAGCAATCCCAACACATGTGCTTACAGTATGGCCTTACTTTAAGGTCCTGCTGTGTCATGTTGCCTTGTCTTGCTTCTCATAAGTCTTGGGTGCTGCCTCGTTTAATGTGAACAAATTTAATTAAAGCTTGAGTGCATATTGCGTATAGTTACTGCTGCATCTCAACAGGCTCTACTATCCTCTACTATTCGGAGGCTTCCTTTTCTTCTGTCTCACCTCTGGAGGAAGGTTCTTCGCATTCATGCCTTTGTCTCTTCTGACAGCAACAAAGCATCCGGCGTCCTTTTGCCGTTTTCTTAAGCATTACATGACAAAATGTTAAAAATACTGCACAAAATATGCGCAACAAAATTAATTATTCATAAGTAAAAAATACATTTTTCGCATGCTGTGTACCTCAACAATTTTATGCTATGTTTTTCTACTATTTTTTGCTACTTTTTGGATAGAGTTAAGTTTTGGCGCTCGCGTTTTTTTATTTTATATAGTGTTGTAAATTATTTTTTTCTTGAACGCAATTTAATATTAACTCGAATCCTTCTGACTTATTGAATTTTGATTTGAAACTTCTTTTGAGTTTCTAATTAGGACGCAAGCATCCAAAAAATGTCATTTATTTTTATTAAAATGATGGTTCAAATTTCAAGCTAATTGATTTTTAGTCTTGGTGAAGTTGAAGATATAAAAAATGTGATTAAAAAGTAACCATAAACTATGTTTTGACTTTTCAAATATTATAACAGAAAAATCAGTTTTATGAAGACATATCTCGAAAACTATTAAAATGACTAATGCTAAAATTTAAATTCAAAATGTTTGGATATTTCTTAAAAATATTGCAACATTTGTTTTATTTAATAAAATTGGGTTACGCAACACTGTGCAATATACGAGTTTTTCAGGCTGCACCTTTTATTTCATTATTTTATGCGATTTTTCGTACATTTCGGTTACATCTTATGTTGACGTTTTTTTATTTCTTATGATATTCTTGTTGTTGTCATATTTTACTTTGTTGTTGTTATTTTAATTATGTTCTCATTTGTGTTCTACTCATTGTTGTTGTTTTTATTATTGTTGATGTGCCTTTAAAGAGTCCACAATTAATTAGTTTGCCTTCTGGCTTTCGACTTTTGACGCCATTTTCTTACAAGGTTTTTTTTCATTATGATTTTAAGCCATATTGCTATAATGTGGCTAAGAGTGACCATGACTTTTGAAGTCTTTCCGTATAATGCAAGAAAAACAAGCCTTGAGAAATGTTTTGAACACATTATTTGTAGGACAAATTAAATAATAATCAAAGTAGTTGAATGATTTCGAAACATTATTTTCGAAACTACTTTATAATCTTATTTTTGGATTTTTGTATATATAACAGTATTAGAAATTTAATTTAAAATATAAAATTGTATTATAAAAGTTTACTACACCGAAAAAATTAGTGTAGTTAATTATAGTACATTTATGTCTTTGTTTTGAAAAAATATAGTTCTAGTAATTTTATTTAGGTTTTTTTTAAATTTTACTTAATTTTCCGAATCAATAAAGAATTTTTTTTGTTTAAATAAAACACAGTTCGGAAATACTCACTCACGTTCACTCATTCTCATGAACGTGAACACAAATTTCATATCGTTGCTTCACAGTTCATGAACACTCGTTGCCTCAGATGAGTACGATCAAAAGTGAATACTCGTTATAGATTTGAAATACGTTGCTCGTGAACGAGAGTAATGATTTTCTTCTGTTTACTCTTTATTCACGAAGGTGAAGCAACTAAAATTTTCTATGTTATTCATATTCATAAATGATAAAGATCAAATTTAGCAAAACTTTTTATTCACGCTGCGTATGTAGTTAAGTGTTGCTTATTGTGGTCATGGGTAAAAAAACAATTTTATTACCAAAAAAATTGTATTGCGGAACTCGATTGCGGACATCATAGGATGCCATTTGGAGTGGGTCCGAAAATTAATTTTTGACCCAATCATTTTTATTGCTATAATATATTGCGAACATCATGGGATGCCTAATGGTATCATTTAGAGTCCACCAATTACCAATTTTGACGCCTCAAATTTTATTTCGATTGCGGACTTCATGGGATGCCTAATGGTACATTCTGGAGTGGTCATTGACCACCAATAGTGGGTCCGAAAACAAATTTTACACCCAAACATTTTTATTGGGGAAATCGATTGCGGACTTCTTGGAATGTCTAATGATACCATTTAGAGTGGTCAATGACCACCAATTACCAATTTCGACCACATAACTTTTATTGCGGAAATCGATTGCGGACTTCATGGGATGCCTAATGGTACCTTCTGTAGTGCTCAATGACCACCATTAGTGGGTCCGAAAACCAATTATTGACACCAATATTTTTATTGCGAAAATCGATTGCGGTCATTATGGGATGCCTAATGATACCATTTGGAGTGGTCAATGACCACCAATGACCAAATTTTTGACCACAAACATTTTATAGCGGAAATCGATTTCGGACATCATGGGATGTCTAATGGTACCATTTGGAGTGGTCAATAACCACAATAACCAATTTTTGACCACAAAATTTTTATTGCGGAAATCGATTGCGAACTTCATGGGATGCCTAATGGTACCATTTGGAGTGGTCCATAACCGCTTTGTGTTGGTCAAAACCCCCATCAAAACTTATCTTCATATCGATTTTCGAAATAAAAATATGTGGGTCAAATATTGGTTTTCGGACCCACTAGTGATGGTCATTGACCACTTCAAATGCAATCGATCTCCGCAATAAAATTTGAGGGGTCAAAAATTGGTCATTAGTGGTCATTGACCACTCCAAATGGTATCATTAGACATCCCATGATGTCCGCAATCGATTTCCACAATAAAAAGGTTCGGGTTAATTGGTTTTCGGACCCACAGTCATTAACCCAGTCAAATCCAAATCCAAACCACTCCAACCATTTTGGGTCAACAAATTTTTTTTTTTACCCACTTTTTGAGATATGTTTTAATTTTCTTAAAAGGCTACACTCAACATGTGAATAAAAAGATTTGCCAATTTGATTGTGAACACTTTTGAATATGAACAGAAGAAAAAATAATTTGTTGCTCATCTCTTATGAGGAGTAAAAATGTAGCGAATGTGAGTACTCGTGAGCAGCCAAATTTTGTTCGATAACGAGTGTTCACTTTCGAATAACGAGTAAGTCGGATTTTTCTTATTTACTCGCTCGTGAAGTGTGAAGAAAAATAATGAACTTTCTTATTCATTTATGAAGATTTATCGTGAGTGAATAATTTTGAATATTCATTTATGAGTATTGCCGTACCCTGAAATAAAATATATATTTTTTAAATAATTATCACTACAAAGTAATAAAAAATAAATAAAGTAATAAAATGTAAAAACATAATGTACACTAAGAAAACAAAGATGATTGCCAGAAATATCACAGCCCTAAAAATCAAGTTATTTACAAATTATTCAGATCGTCTTTGACACAACCATCTCTCAAATATCCAACAAATACGATAAATATTGCTAGCAACCATCTTTTAAATTTACGATTATTTATAGCAAACATCTATTAAACATCTTACAAATAGGAAGATAGTTGATGAATATTTGGAAAATAATAATAGTTTGGCAGTACAGTTCTATAAGAAGTTAGGCCGAGCTCTCTCACCATTTTGAGCTGTGCGTGTTATATTTGCACTCAAAGTGGTGGGACCTACATTTTATTGCCGAATCCGAACGGCGGGTGAGAGCTTTTCATAGGCAATGTTTTTACTCTCGGAGGTATAGAAAAATGTTTCTATGAAAAGATGTTGTTAGCCCCAGTCCAGGCTTGAACAGGGGACCTTTCGGCGCCGAAGTAGTAGTCAACTATCAAAATAACTCAAAAATTTTCCTGCAAATGTCCAAGAACTCAGGGTGTTTGCTACCAGTCAACTGTAAATATCTCAATTTTCATTGCTGTTGTGGCAAACATCTCGTAACTATCTATATAAGTCATATTTAAAAAATATTAATAGTTTTGCTGAAACTTTATTGAAACTTGTGGTATGTTTGAATATTTGCTACAAGGCGTAAATTTAAACATATAGTTGCAGCAAGACTTTCATGAACTTCTTGTTTCTTAGTGTAGGCAAATTAAAAGCATATGTAGTTATTTCTATAAATTTTTTATGACGTATAAATATAGACAAAATGTAGTTATTTTCCTTTAATTATTGCAATAGAAATGCAGTCAAACTATGTAGTTCCTTTCCACACAAAAAACAAATACATCAATGTAGTAAAATATATATATTTGCTTTCAGACGTAAATCATAGAATATTATACATTTTTATTTATTTTTAAAACAGCATTTTTTTTGGTGTATATTAATAAATAAATTGGAATTTATGAATTTCGGAAACTCTGCCTTTAATAAATTCGGTTATGGGATGGACAATCAAAATTAAGTATAAATAATTTATTTTCTGAATATTTTATTTGACACATAATATATTGTTACAGCATAAACATGACAGTGATTTAAAAAATAAATTAAATATGCAAACATAAATATTATTTAAACTACAGTTATTATAAGAAATCCATAGAAAAATGTGAAAAATCAAATAAAAATCGTAAAAAAAAAACATTTGCAAAATATTTAATTTGTATCTGCAACCGATGTTGAAAGCGAATGGTCAGTGATAAAAAAACTGGAGAAATGCAAGAAACTAACCAAGGTCGGAGTAACGAAGTATTTCATAAGAAAATTTATGAAGCAAAAAAATTCTGCCGCAAAGGTGCAGAATTTTCGCAGAAGTAGTAGACTATTAAAGAAACGGATGCTGTTGAGGAAAATTATGAAGATGAAGCGAATATTGTTAAACTTGCAAATAATGTTGATGAACATTCTAAAGATTTGCAAATGCTGTCACATGATATAACATTTTCAAAGTAGTATAGACGATGTTGTGAAGACTAAAGACTCAAATGATGATAAGACAAGAGAATCCTTTGTACAAATTGAAAATAATCCACTCAAAAGGAGTGCAAGAAATGCGAATTAAAAAACACATTGAAATGTGATTAAAAAAAGGAAAATACTTTTAGAGCGGAAAATTTTCAGTAGAACATGCAGATAATGAATAAAAACTTATATAAGTAGTAACAGACATATTTCAAGGGCGAATTTGGTAAAGTGGTTGAAACACTACCTTGTCGATTTACATTATATTTAGGTTAAATTTTTCCATTGGGTCTATTTTTTCTAACTTTTGACCAAACATTTTAACCAAAAAAATTGACAATGAATATCTCGCTACTCTTAATCTGTTTCCAAAATTTATATATTTAATCTAAAAGATGAAAATTCAAATTAGAATAAACTTATTCTTTCGTAGATACGTTCTAGAGAGAAAATCCTTTTTACACATTAAAAATTAATAATTTTGTAATACAAACAAACATTTTATTCTTCAGTATACCATGCTCGTTTTAAATTAAAACTAATTCCTTTCAAAATCGCGTAAAAAGACCGTTTTAAAACCGGATTAGGTGTATATTTTTGGGGGATTTGTTGTGGAATGGCTCTGGTGTCATAAAGTAATAAGTAAAATATTAAAAATAAACTAAAATAACTTTGGACGTAAATCAAATACATATGTATAAATTTTAAAGATAATATTATTTATTTTAATGCAGTATTTTTTTCGGTGTGAGTGTGCCACTGAATCGTGGTGTATTTTCAGAGCATCAGCTTCAAGATATATTTATCAATTTTTCAGTGAAAAAATAAAATTGGTCAAATAACAACAAATGTATTTAAAAACTAACAAAATGTAGTAGACCTACATTTTTTCAATACAAAGACACAAATTTTATATATTTCACAACAGTAACTAATTGCATTTGTGAACTTTAAAAATATTAACTGCAAAAATCATTATAAATCGCACAAATTCTAATAGATATGTTCAATATTCATATAAATTGTTGAGAACTTATTAGTCTTTCGATTGACACATAAAAATGTTCATTTCAATCGCTACTTTTTATAAAAATAATCCCGAAATTATTTCAACTGTGTTTGAAAATAATGAATTTCATTAGTTTTATTTTTATGGATTTCGGTTTCTTTTTCAGAAAATTTTGATTCTAGTAATGGTGAGAAATATTTCATGCTGTGTTGTTGTTGTTGTCTGTATTCAAGGATTCGCCTGTATATTTTCAATTGTGTGCTGCATGGTAATCGGCTTTCTGCCAGTATAGTTGAAGTAAATGCATTGTCAAAGTTCGAATGCGATCTGAGTTATTGTGTCGGTGTCGTGTACTAACGACACCGTTTCTGCGTATACAAAGCCGTCGCGCTTACAATAGAATTTCATCGATAGAATTTCAGTCGATGAGACCTGCACGCAGAGCCAATCAATTTAATGCGTGCACGATAATATTGACGACACCGTTGCCAGCAACATAAATGCCAACAGCAATCGTATTAATGTGTTTTTGAGTATCTAGTATTTCACAGAATACAGTCGTAAAATCAAAATGAAAAACTGCATAAAATGGTTTCGTATACGATGTTTATTATAAACAGTGTTTGGTATTATTTGAGGATTGACAACTAAACGAATAACGATTTCAGTTTCAGTTTTATATATACAACATATCAGAAATATGTAAAATATCATATATTAGTCTCTCCGCATAGTTGACAACTTTTATTTTGCATGTTTTCATATTAAAACCAAAAGGATTCCGTTGGTTCAATCAGTTGGTTCAATTAGTTGGCAACACTAGTTCTCGTTTCGGTCAGATGCTTGGGCTGCTTGGGTTTTTATTTTATACCTTCTCACTTTCGCAATCGTCCGTCATGTGTCTGATCGTCTGATTAGTCTCTCTGCAGATTTGACAACTTTTATTTCGCACGTTTTCATTTTAAAAACCAAAAGGATTCCGTTGGTTCAATCAGTTGGTTCAATTAGTTGGCAACATTAGTTCTCGTTTCGGTCAAATGCTTGGGTTTTTATTTTATACCTTCTCACTTTCGCACTTTGTGTTTGAACAACCGGTTTCTTGAATATGTAGCCAACACCTACACGACGAATGAGCTTTCGTAAAATGTTCGACGTGTGTTCACTGTGTGTAGAGAACAAATGTTCAATACATGGTGTAGTAAATTTAAGGCAAATAAAATCAAATGAATGAGCTTTCGTAATATGTTCGTCGTGTGTTCACTGTGTGTAGAGAACAAATGTTCAATACATGGCGTAGTAAATTTAAGGCAAATAAAATCAAATGTATTTAAAAACTAATAAAATGTAGTAGACATACATTTGTTTAAAACAAAGACATAAATTGTATATAATTTACTACAGTTATTTGCTCAGTGTAAGAATTTAATGTGTAAGTTTTCCTAAGAGGAGTTAATATCGGTACCTTCTATAATAAATGAACAATTATTCCATAAGTAGAAGTTTGCTGTTATTTTGAGGATTTGGATTCTATAGCACTTTCAATTTCATCACGTTCAATTTTAATTTTTTCAGATAAGTGTACGGTAATTTTAGTCGAGGTTAGCTTAATTCTTGCCAACTGTAGGGCAGTTCAAATGAAAAGAAAAATCTACTTTAAAATATTTTTTTGTGATCTAACATTCATTACTAGATGTTTTCCCTTTTATATTCCTTTTTTATTTCTATTCCTTTTCCATGTCTGTTCCTTTTTTTTTATTTATATTCCTTTTTTATTATTTTATGTGTTATAATATTTTTTATATTACATTTTTATTTTAATTTCCTTTAACTTTGTCTTATTTTGTTCTTTTTCTCCAGAAAGTTCAATAGTTATTTATTATTTATCAGTTTATTTACCGCTATTGCACAATTTCGCATTGTCGATACTTTACGAGTTTTTGCACTTAGTACCCGCTATTGCCACAAAGTTGCTAATGCATTTCGGTTGCATTTGACTTCACCCTGTTGCAAATGACAACCGTAATAAGCAAAATTGTAAAAAATCCCATGTGTCTAAAGTGCGACTCTGCATTTCAAAATGTGGTTTTTCTACTAGGTCTGCCCGCAATTATTGCCAATCTTAAAGAGCAACAGATAAAGTAATGGTTACTGCAAAAGTTTGAAGATGTATACAAGAGAGGTATCAATCCCGGAATCTTTGAAATATCCATATATTCCATCAACTCGTATATTATAAATTGGCATACAGACTTTATCTGTAAAATAAAGAGAAAGTTGGTCTCGGAACTGTCTCGAAATATATTCAGTTTAAAATTATAAAAATTCCCTTTTCTCCGTAACAATAAATTTGACATAAAAAAATGCCAAAGAAATGCAGTCAAATATTATCTTGAAATCGGAATTAGACTCCAAACTCATATTTTATACATAATTCTGAATTCTAAAAAAACTATCTGTCCAAAATCAACTTTATCATGGGTTTTTTTTAGTAAATATTGGTCTTGATCAAATTTTATTCCGAATACTTAAACCAGATTTTAACTTAAAAAAATCATTTTAAGGAATTTCTCGGAGTAGAAAATAGTTTAAAGCTTGGAACCACCATAGTACAAAGTCACATACAGAGCGAATCCAAAAGACATTCGATGTGCGTGCAAAGTACTACATGGCTCTTGTCAGTGCATGTAGAACTATTTTCTTCCTCTGTGTATTTGTAACGAGTTTAATATGAGATCGCATCGTCGCTTAATTCAAATTGATGTCCCACCCACAAGACATTAAATGTCATTTAATTTCATATCCACTTTTATTCTTACTATTCCCGAACAATCATCTATATTCAACCCTATTCACAGATAGCGAATTTAATGGATGTTTTCATTACACAGAATTTTAATGAATAAACTTATGTATTAGCATATGTAAGTATCATACCGATAGAAACCGTTTAAATTATTTGAATCGGTCCAAGGAATCTAAAGAAATCGCATCACCAATTTCAAGTTTCTTTAAACCCTCATATCTTCTAAACGAAGCGTCGTAGAGGGGTCAAAGTTGGCATATTTTCTAGGGTTATTTTTTCGAATTTCAATTTTCTTTAAACCCTCATATCTTCTAAACGGATCGTCGTAGAGGGATCAAAGTTGATATATTTAATAGGTGATTTTTCCAGATTTAAGAAACCGTTTAAATTATTTCAATCGGTCCAAGGAATCCAAAGAAATCGCATCATCAATTTCAAGTTTCTTTAAACCCTCCTATCTTCTAAACAAAGCGTCGTAGAGGGGTCAAAGTTGGCATATTTTCTAGGGTTTTTTTTTCGAATTTCAGTTTTCTTAAAACCCTCATATCTTCTAAACCAAGCGTCGTAGAGTGATCAAAGTTGATATATTTAATAGGTGATTTTTCCAGATTTAAGAAACCGTTTAAATTATTTCAATCGGTCCAAGGAATCCAAAGAAATCGCATCACCAATTTCAAGTTTCTTTAAACCCTCATATCTTCTAAACGAAGCGTCGTAGAGGGGTCAAATTTGGCATATTTTCTAGGGTTATTTTTTCGAATTTCAATTTTCTTAAAAGCCTCATATCTTCTAAACGGATCGTCGTAGAGGGATCAAAGTTGATATATTTAATAGGTGATTTTTCCAGATTTAAGAAACCGTTTAAATTATTTCAATCGGTCCAAGGAATCCAAAGAAATCGCATCATCAATTTCAAGTTTCTTTAAACCCTCATATCTTCTAAACAAAGCGTCGTAGAGGGGTCAAAGTTGGCATATTTTCTAGGGTTTTTTTTTCGAATTTCAGTTTTCTTAAAACCCTCATATCTTCTAAACCAAGCGTCGTAGAGGGATCAAAGTTGATATATTTAATAGGTGTTTTTTTCAAATTTAAGAAACCGTTTAAATTATTTCAATCGGTTCACGGAATACCAACAAATCGCATCACCAATTTCAAGTTTCTTTAAACCCTCATATCTTCTATACGAAGCGTCGTAGAGGGGTCAAAGTTGGCATATTTTCTAGGGTTATTTTTTCGAATTTCAATTTTTTTAAAAGCCTCATATCTTCTAAACGGAGCGTCGTAGAGGGATCAAAGTTGATATATTTAATAGGTGATTTTTCCAGATTTAAGAAACCGTTTAAATTATTTCAATCGGTCCAAGGAATCCAAAGAAATCGCATCATTAATTTCAAGTTTCTTCAAACCCTCATATCTTCTAAACAAAGCGTCGTAGAGGGGTCAAAGTTGGCATATTTTCTAGGGTTTTTTTTTCGAATATCAGTTTTCTTAAAACCCTCATATCTTCTAAACCAAGCGTCGTAGAGTGATCAAAGTTGATATATTTAATAGGTGATTTTTCCAGATTTAAGAAACCGTTTAAATTATTTCAATCGGTCCAAGGAATCCAAAGAAATCGCATCACCAATTTCAAGTTTCTTTAAACCCTCATATCTTCTAAACGAAGCGTCGTAGAGGGGTCAAATTTGGCATATTTTCTAGGGTTATTTTTTCGAATTTCAATTTTCTTAAAAGCCTCATATCTTCTAAACGGATCGTCGTAGAGGGATCAAAGTTGATATATTTAATAGGTGATTTTTCCAGATTTAAGAAACCGTTTAAATTATTTCAATCGGTCCAAGGAATCCAAAGAAATCGCATCATCAATTTCAAGTTTCTTTAAACCCTCATATCTTCTAAACAAAGCGTCGTAGAGGGGTCAAAGTTGGCATATTTTCTAGGGTTTTTTTTTCGAATTTCAGTTTTCTTAAAACCCTCATATCTTCTAAACCAAGCGTCGTAGAGGGATCAAAGTTGATATATTTAATAGGTGTTTTTTCAAATTTAAGAAACCGTTTAAATTATTTCAATCGGTCCACGGAATCCCAACAAATCGCATCACCAATTTCAAGTTTCTTTAAACCCTCATATCTTCTATACGAAGCGTCGTAGAGGGGTCAAAGTTGGCATATTTTCTAGGGTTATTTTTTCGAATTTCAATTTTCTTAAAAGCCTCATATCTTCTAAACGGAGCGTCGTAGAGGGATCAAAGTTGACATATTTAATAGGTGTTTTTTCAAATTTAAGAAACCGTTTAAATTATTTTAATCGGTCCAAGGAATCCAAAGAAATCGCATCACCAATTTCAAGTTTCTTTAAACCCTCATATCTTCTAAACGAAGCGTCGTAGAGGGGTCAAAGTTGGCATATTTTCTAGGGTTATTTTTTCGAATTTCAATTTTCTTTAAACCCTCATATCTTCTAAACGGATCGTCGTAGAAGGATCAAAGTTGATATATTTAATAGGTGATTTTTCCAGATTTAAAAAACCGTTTAAATTATTTGAATCGGTCCAAGGAATCGAAAGAAATCGCATCACCAATTTCAAGTTTCTTTAAACCCTCATATCTGCTAAACAAAGCGTCGTAGAGGGGTCAAAGTTGGCATATTTTCTAGGATTATTTTTTCGAATTTCAATATTCTTAAAACCCTCATATCTTCTAAACGGAGCGTCGTCGAGGGATCAAAGTTGATATATTTAATAGGTGATTTTTCCAGATTTAAGAAACCGTTTAAATTATTTCAATCAGTCCAAGGAATCCAAAGAAATCGCATCACCAGTTTCAAGTTTCTTTAAACCCTCATATCTTCTTAACGAAGCGTCGTAGAGGGGTCAAAGTTGATATATATAATAGGTGATTTTTCCAGATTTAAGAAACCGTTTAAATTATTTCAATCGGTCCAATGAATCTAAAGAAATCGCATCACCAATTTCTAGTTTCTTTAAACCTTCATATCTTCTAAACGAAGCGTCGTAGAGGGGTCAAAGTTGGCATATTTTCTAGGGTTATTTTTTCGAATTTCAATTTTCTTGATATATTTAATAGGTGATTTTTCCAGATTTAAAAAACCGTTTAAATTATTTGAATCGGTCCAAGGAATCCAAAGAAATCGCATCATCAATTTCAAGTTTCTTTAAACCCTCATATCTTCTAAACAAAGCGTCGTAGAGGGATCAAAGTTGATATATTTAATAGGTGATTTTTCCAGATTTAAGAAACCGTTTAAATTATTTCAATCAGTCCAAGGAATCCAAAGAAATCGCATCACCAGTTTCAAGTTTCTTTAAACCCTCATATCTTCTAAACCAAGCGTCGTAGAGGGGTCAAAGTTGGCATATTTTCTAGGGTTTTTTTTTTCGAATTTCAATTTTCTTAAAACCCTCATATCTTCTAAACGGAGCGTCGTAGAGGGATCAAAGTTGATATATTTAATAGGTGTTTTTTCAAATTTAAGAAACCGTTTAAATTATTTCAATCGGTCCAAGGAATCCAAAGAAATCGCATCATCAATTTCAAGTTTCTTTAAACCCTCATATCTTCTAAACAAAGCGTCGTAGAGGGGTCAATGTTGGCATATTTTCTAGGGTTTTTTTTTTCGAATTTCAATTTTCTTAAAACCCTCATATCTTCTAAACGGAGCGTCGTAGAGGGATCAAAGTTGATATATTTAATAGGTGTTTTTTCAAATTTAAGAAACCGTTTAAATTATTTCAATCGGTCCAAGGAATCCAAAGAAATCGCATCATCAATTTCTAGTTTCTTTAAACCTTCATATCTTCTAAACGAAGCGTCGTAGAGGGGTCAAAGTTGGCATATTTTCTAGGGTTATTTTTTCGAATTTCAATTTTCTTGATATATTTAATAGGTGTTTTTTCCAGATTTAAGAAACCGTTTAAATTATTTCAATCGGTCCACGGAATCCAAAGAAATCGCATCATCAATTTCAAGTTTCTTTAAACCCTCATATCTTCTAAACAAAGCGTCGTAGAGGGATCAAAGTTGATATATTTAATAGGTGATTTTTCCAGATTTAAGAAACCGTTTAAATTATTTCAATCAGTCCAAGGAATCCAAAGAAATCACATCACCAGTTTCAAGTTTCTTTAAACCCTCATATCTTCTTAACGAAGCGTCGTAGAGGGGTCAAAGTTGATATATATAATAGGTGATTTTTCCAGATTTAAGAAACCGTTTAAATTATTTCAATCAGTCCAAGGAATCCAAAGAAATCGCATCACCAGTTTCAAGTTTCTTTAAACCCTCATATCTTCTAAAAGAAGCGTCGTAGAGGGGTCAAAGTTAGCATATTTTCTAGGGTTTTTTTTTCGAATTTCAATTTTCTTAAAACCCTCATATCTTCTAAACGAAGCGTCGTAGAGGGGTCAAAGTTGATATATTTAATAGGTGTTTTTTCAAATTTAAGAAACCGTTTAAATTATTTCAATCGATCCAAGGAATCCAAAGAAATCGCATCATCAATTTCAAGTTTCTTTAAACCCTCATATCTTCTAAACAAAGCGTCGTAGAGGGGTCAAAGTAGGCATATTTTCTAGGGTTTTTTTTTTTCGAATTTCAATTTTCTTAAAACCCTCATATCTTTTAAACGAAGCGTCGTAGAGGGGTCAAAGTTGGCATCTTAATAGGTGATTTTTCCAGATTTAAGAAACCGTTTAAATTATTTCAATCGGTCCACGGAATCCAAAGAAATCGCATCATCAATTTCAAGTTTCTTTAAACCCTCATATCTTCTAAACAAAGTGTCGTAGAGGGATCAAAGTTGATATATTTAATAGGTGATTTTTCCAGATTTAAGAAACCGTTTAAATTATTTCAATCGGTCCAAGGAATCCCAACAAATCGCATCACCAATTTCAAGTTTCTTTAAACCCTCATATCTTCTATACGAAGCGTCGTAGAGGGGTCAAAGTTGGCATATTTTCTAGGGTTATTTTTTCGAATTTCAATTTTCTTAAAAGCCTCATATCTTCTAAACGGAGCGTCGTAGAGGGTTCAAAGTTGATATATTTAATAGGTGATTTTTCCAGATTTAAGAAACCGTTTAAATTATTTCAATCGGTCCAAGGAATCCAAAGAAATCGCATCATTAATTTCAAGTTTCTTTAAACCCTCATATCTTCTAAACAAAGCGTCGTAGAGAGGTCAAAGTTGGCATATTTTCTGGAGACATTTTTTCGAATTTCAATTTTCTTAAAACCTTCATATCTTCTAAACGGAGCGTCGTAGAGGGATCAAAGTTGACATATTTAATAGGTGTTTTTTCAAATTTAAGAAACCGTTTAAATTATTTTAATCGGTCCAAGGAATCCAAAGAAATCGCAATACCAATTTCAAGTTTCTTTAAACCCTCATATCTCTAAACGAAGCGTCGTAGAGGGGTCAAAGTTGATATATATAATAGGTGATTTTTCCAGATTTAAGAAACCGTTTAAATTATTTCAATCGGTCCAATGAATCTAAAGAAATCGCATCACCAATTTCAAGTTTCTTTAAACCTTCATATCTTCTAAACGAAGCGTCGTAGAGGGGTCAAAGTTGGCATATTTTCTAGGGTTATTTTTTCGAATTTCAATTTTCTTAAAACCCTCATATCTTCTAAACGGAGCGTCGTAGAGGGATCAAAGTTTATATATTTAATAGGTGATTTTTCCAGATTTAAAAAACCGTTTAAATTATTTGAATCGGTCCAAGGAATCCAAAGAAATCGCATCATCAATTTCAAGTTTCTTTAAACCCTCATATCTTCTAAACAAAGCGTCGTAGAGGGGTCAAAGTTGGCATCTTAATAGGTGATTTTTCCAGATTTAAGAAACCGTTTAAATTATTTCAATCGGTCCACGGAATCCCAAGAAATCGCATCACCAATTTCAAGTTTCTTTAAACCCTCATATCTTCTAAACGAAGCGTCGTAGAGGGGTCAAAGTTGGCATCTTAATAGTTGATTTTTCTAGATTTAAGAAACCGTTTAAATTATTTCAATCGGTCCAAGGAATCTAAAGAAATCGCATCATCAATTTCAAGTTTCTTTAAACCTTCATATCTTCTAAACGAAGCGTCGTAGAGGGGTCAAAGTTGGCATATTTTCTAGGGTTATTTTTTCGAATTTCAATTTTCTTTAAACCCTCATATCTTCTAAACGGATCGTCGTAGAGGGATCAAAGTTGATATATTTAATAGGTGATTTTTCCAGATTTAAAAAACCGTTTAAATTATTTGAATCGGTCCAAGGAATCGAAAGAAATCGCATCACCAATTTCAAGTTTCTTTAAACCCTCATATCTGCTAAACAAAGCGTCGTAGAGGGGTCAAAGTTGGCATATTTTCTAGGATTATTTTTTCGAATTTCAATATTCTTAAAACCCTCATATCTTCTAAACGGAGCGTCGTAGAGGGATCAAAGTTGATATATTTAATAGGTGATTTTTCCAGATTTAAGAAACCGTTTAAATTATTTCAATCGGTCCAAGGAATCCAAAGAAATCGCAATACCAATTTCAAGTTTCTTTAAACCCTCATATCTTCTAAACGAAGCGTCGTAGAGGGGTCAAAGTTGATATATATAATAGGTGATTTTTCCAGATTTAAGAAACCGTTTAAATTATTTCAATCGGTCCAATGAATCTAAAGAAATCGCATCACCAATTTCAAGTTTCTTTAAACCTTCATATCTTCTAAACGAAGCGTCGTAGAGGGGTCAAAGTTGGCATATTTTCTAGGGTTATTTTTTCGAATTTCAATTTTCTTAAAACCCTCATATCTTCTAAACGGATCGTCGTAGAGGGATCAAAGTTGATATATTTAATAGGTGATTTTTCCAGATTTAAGAAACCGTTTAAATTGTTTCAATCGGTCCGCGGAATCCAAAGAAATCGCATCATCAATTTCAAGTTTCTTTAAACCCTCATATCTTCTAAACAAAGCGTCGTAGAGGGGTCAAAGTTGGCATCTTAATAGGTGATTTTTCTAGATTTAAGAAACCGTTTAAATTATTTGAATCGGTCCAAGGAATCTAAAGAAATCGCATCACTAATTTCAAGTTTCTTTAAATCCTCATATCTTCTAAACGAAGCGTCGTAGAGGGGTCAAAGTTGGTGTATTTTCTATGGGAATTTTTTCGAATTTCAATTTTCTTAAAACCCTCATATCTTCTAAACGGAGCGTCGTAGAGGGATCAAAGTTGATATATTTAATAGGTGATTTTTCCAGATTTAAGAAACTGTTTAAATTATTTCAATCGGTCCAAGGAATCCAAAGAAATCGCATCACCAATTTCAAGTTTCTTTAAAAACCTCATATCTTCTAAACGAAGCGTCGTAGAGGGGTCAAGGTTGGCATCTTAATAGGTGATTTTTCCAGATTTAAGAAACCGTTTAAATTATTTCAATCGGTCCACGGAATCCCAAGAAATCGCATCACCAATTTCAAGTTTCTTTAAACCCTCATATCTTCTAAACGAAGAGTCGTAGAGGGGTCAAAGTTGGCATATTTTCCAGAGGAATTTTTTCGAATTTCAATTTTCTTAAAACCTTCATATCTTCTAAACGGAGCGTCGTAGAGGGATCAAAGTTGATATATTTAATAGGTGATTTTTCCAGATTTAAGAAACCGTTTAAATTATTTCAATCGGTCCAAGGAATCCAAAGAAATCGCATCACCAATTTCAAGTTTCTTTAAACCCTCATATCTTCTAAACGAAGCGTCGTAGAGGGGTCAAAGTTGGCATCTTTATAGGTGATTTTTCCAGATTTTAGAAACCGTTTAAATTATTTGAATCGGTCTAAGGAATCTAAAGAAATCGCATCACCAATTGCAAGTTTCTTTAAATCCTCATATCTTCTAAACGAAGCGTCGTAGAGGGGTCAAAGTCGGTGTATTTTCTATGGGAATTTTTTCGAATTTCAATTTTCTTAAAACCCTCATATCTTCTAAACGGAGCGTCGTAGAGGGATCAAAGTTGATATATTTAATAGGTGATTTTTCCAGATTTAAGAAACTTTTTTAATTATTTCAATCGGTCCAAGGAATCCAAAGAAATCGCATCATCAATTTCAAGTTTCTTTAAACCCTCATATCTTCTAAACGAAGCGTCGTAGAGGGGTCAAGGTTGGCATCTTAATAGGTGATTTTTCCAGATTTAAGAAACCGTTTAAATTATTTCAATCGGTCCAAGGAATCCAAAGAATTTCAAGTTTCTTTAAGCCCTCATATCTTCTAAACGAAGCGTCGTAGAGGGGTCAAAGTTGGCATATTTTCTAGGGTTATTTTTTCGAATTTCAATTTTCTTAAAACCCTCATATCTTCTAAACGGATCGTCGTAGAGGGATCAAAGTTGATATATTTAATAGGAAACCGTTTAAATTATTTCAATCGGTCCACGGAATCCAAAGAAATCGCATCATCAATTTCAAGTTTCTTTAAACCCTCATATCTTCTTAACGAAGCGTCGTAGAGGGGTCAAAGTTGATATATATAATAGGTGATTTTTCCAGATTTAAGAAACCGTTTAAATTATTTCAATCAGTCCAAGGAATCCAAAGAAATCGCATCACCAGTTTCAAGTTTCTTTAAACCCTCATATCTTCTAAAAGAAGCGTCGTAGAGGGGTCAAAGTTGGCATATTTTCTAGGGTTTTTTTTTCGAATTTCAATTTTCTTAAAACCCTCATATCTTCTGAACGAAGCGTCGTAGAGGGGTCAAAGTTGATATATTTAATAGGTGATTTTTCCAGATTTAAGAAACCGTTTAAATTATTTCAATCGGTCCACGGAATCCAAAGAAATCGCATCATCAATTTCAAGTTTCTTTAAACCCTCATATCTTCTAAACAAAGCGTCGTAGAGGGATCAAAGTTGATATATTTAATAGGTGATTTTTCCAGATTTAAGAAACCGTTTAAATTATTTCAATCGGTCCAAGGAATCCAAAGAAATCGCATCATCAATTACAAGTTTCTTTAAACCCTCATATATTCTAAACAAAGCGTCGTAGAGGGATCAAAGTTGATATATTTAATAGGTGATTTTTCCAGATTTAAGAAACCGTTTAAATTATTTCAATCGGTCAAAAGAATCCAAAGAAATCGCATCACCAATTTCAAGTTTCTTTAAACCCTCAAATCTTCTAAACGAAGCGTCGTAGAGGGGTCAAAGTTGGCATATTTTGTAGTAGAATTTTTTAAACGGAGCGTCGTAGAGTGATCAAAGTTGATATATTTAATAGGTGATTTTTCCAGATTTAAGAAACCGTTTAAATTATTTCAATCGGTCCAAGGAATCTAAAGAAATCGCATCATCAATTTCAAGTTTCTTTAAACCCTCATATCTTCTAAACGAAGCGTCGTAGAGGGGTCAAAGTTGGAATATTTTCTGGAGAAATTTTTTCGAATTTCAATTTTCTAAAAAACTTCATATCTTCTAAACGGAGCGTCGAAGAGGGATCAAAGTTTATATTTTTAATAGGTGTTTTTTCAAATTTAAGAAACCGTTTAAATTATTTCAATCGGTCCAAGGAATCCAAAGAAATCGCATCACCAATTTCAAGTTTCATTAAACCCTCATATCTTCTAAACGAAGCGTCGTAGAGGGGTCAAAGTTGGCATATTTTCAGGAGAAATTTTTTCGAATTTCAATTTTCTTAAAAACTTCATATCTTCTAAATGGAGCGTCGCAGAGGGATCAAAGTTGATATATTTAATAGGTGATTTTTCCAGATTTAAGAAACCGTTTAAATTATTTCAATCGGTCCAAGGAATCTAAAGAAATCGCATTATCAATTTCAAGTTTCTTTAAACCCTCATATCTTCTAAACGAAGCGTCGTAGAGGGGTCAAAGTTGGCATATTTTCTGGAGACATTTTTTCAAAGTTGACATATTTAATAGGTGTTTTTTCAAATTTAAGAAACCGTTTAAATTATTTTAATCGGTCCAAGGAATCCAAAGAAATCGCATCACCAATTTCAAGTTTCTTTAAACCCTCATATCTTCTAAACGAAGCGTCGTAGAGGGGTCAAAGTTGGCATCTTAATAGGTGATTTTTCCAGATTTTAGAAACCGTTTAAATTATTTGAATCGGTCTAAGGAATCTAAAGAAATCGCATCACCAATTTCAAGTTTCTTTAAATCCTCATATCTTCTAAACGAAGCGTCGTAGAGGGGTCAAAGTCGGTGTATTTTCTATGGGAATTTTTTCGAATTTCAATTTTCTTAAAACCCTCATATCTTCTAAACGGAGCGTCGTAGAGGGATCAAAGTTGATATATTTAATAGGTGATTTTTCCAGATTTAAGAAACTTTTTTAATTATTTCAATCTGTCCAAGGAATCCAAAGAAATCGCCTTACCAATTTCAAGTTTCTTTAAACCCTCATATCTTCTAAACGAAGCGTCGTAGAGGGGTCAAAGTTGGCATCTTAATAGGTGATTTTTCCAGATTTAAGAAACCGTTTAAATTATTTCAATCGGTCCAAGGAATCCAAAGAATTTCAAGTTTCTTTAAGCCCTCATATCTTCTAAACGAAGCGTCGTAGAGGGGTCAAAGTTGGCATATTTTCTAGGGTTATTTTTTCCAATTTCAATTTTCTTAAAACCCTCATATCTTCTAAACGGATCGTCGTAGAGGGATCAAAGTTGATATATTTAATAGGTGATTTTTCCAGATTTAAGAAACCGTTTAAATTATTTCAATCGGTCCACGGAATCCAAAGAAATCGCATCATCAATTTCAAGTTTCTTTAAACCCTCATATCTTCTAAACAAAGCGTCGTAGAGGGATCAAAGTTGATATATTTAATAGGTGATTTTTCCAGATTTAAGAAACCGTTTAAATTATTTCAATCAGTCCAAGGAATCCAAAGAAATCGCATCACCAGTTTCAAGTTTCTTTAAACCCTCATATCTTCTTAACGAAGCGTCGTAGAGGGGTCAAAGTTGGCATATTTTGTAGTAGAATTTTTTAAACGGATCGTCGTAGAGGGATCAAAGTTGATATATTTAATAGGTGATTTTTCCAGATTTAAGAAACCGTTTAAATTATTTTAATCGGTCCAAGGAATCCAAAGAAATCGCATCACCAATTTCAAGTTTCTTTAAACCCTCATATCTTCTAAACGAAGCGTCGTAGAGGGGTCAAAGTTGGCATATTTTCTGGAGACATTTTTTCGAATTTCAATTTTCTTAAAACCCTCATATCTTCTAAACGGATCGTCGTAGAGGGATCAAAGTTGATATATTTAATAGGTGATTTTTCCAGATTTAAGAAACCGTTTAAATTATTTCAATCGGTCCAAGGAATCCAAAGAAATCGCATCATCAATTTCAAGTTTCTTTAAACCCTCATATCTTCTAAACAAAGCGTCGTAGAGGGGTCAAAGTTGATATATATAATAGGTGATTTTTCCAGATTAAGGAAACCGTTTAAATTATTTCAATCGGTCCAAGGAATCCAAAGAAATCGCATCACCAATTTCAAGTTTCATTAAACCCTCATATCTTCTAAACGAAGCGTCGTAGAGGGGTCAAAGTTGGCATATTTTCTAGGGTTATTTTTTCGAATTTCAATTTTCTTAAAACCCTCATATCTTCTAAACGGATCGTCGTAGAGGGATCAAAGTTGATATATTTAATAGGTGATTTTTCCAGATTTAAGAAACCGTTTAAATTATTTCAATCGGTCCAAGGAATCCAAAGAAATCGCATCATCAATTTCAAGTTTCTTTAAACCCTCATATCTTCTAAACAAAGCGTCGTAGAGAGGTCAAAGTTGGCATATTTTCTGGAGACATTTTTTCAAAGTTGACATATTTAATAGGTGTTTTTTCAAATTTAAGAAACCGTTTAAATTATTTTAATCGGTCCAAGGAATCCAAAGAAATCGCATCACCAATTTCAAGTTTCTTTAAACCCTCATATCTTCTAAACGAAGCGTCGTAGAGGGGTCAAAGTTGGCATCTTAATAGGTGATTTTTCCAGATTTTAGAAACCGTTTAAATTATTTGAATCGGTCTAAGGAATCTAAAGAAATCGCATCACCAATTTCAAGTTTCTTTAAATCCTCATATCTTCTAAACGAAGCGTCGTAGAGGGGTCAAAGTCGGTGTATTTTCTATGGGAATTTTTTCGAATTTCAATTTTCTTAAAACCCTCATATCTTCTAAACGGAGCGTCGTAGAGGGATCAAAGTTGATATATTTAATAGGTGATTTTTCCAGATTTAAGAAACTTTTTTAATTATTTCAATCTGTCCAAGGAATCCAAAGAAATCGCATTACCAATTTCAAGTTTCTTTAAACCCTCATATCTTCTAAACGAAGCGTCGTAGAGGGGTCAAAGTTGGCATCTTAATAGGTGATTTTTCCAGATTTAAGAAACCGTTTAAATTATTTCAATCGGTCCAAGGAATCCAAAGAATTTCAAGTTTCTTTAAGCCCTCATATCTTCTAAACGAAGCGTCGTAGAGGGGTCAAAGTTGGCATATTTTCTAGGGTTATTTTTTCGAATTTCAATTTTCTTAAAACCCTCATATCTTCTAAACGGATCGTCGTAGAGGGATCAAAGTTGATATATTTAATAGGAAACCGTTTAAATTATTTCAATCGGTCCACGGAATCCAAAGAAATCGCATCATCAATTTCAAGTTTCTTTAAACCCTCATATCTTCTTAACGAAGCGTCGTAGAGGGATCAAAGTTGATATATTTAATAGGTGATTTTTCCAGATTTAAGAAACCGTTTAAATTATTTCAATCGGTCAAAAGAATCCAAAGAAATCGCATCACCAATTTCAAGTTTCTTTAAACCCTCAAATCTTCTAAACGAAGCGTCGTAGAGGGGTCAAAGTTGGCATATTTTGTAGTAGAATTTTTTAAACGGAGCGTCGTAGAGTGATCAAAGTTGATATATTTAATAGGTGATTTTTCCAGATTTAAGAAACCGTTTAAATTATTTCAATCGGTCCAAGGAATCTAAAGAAATCGCATCATCAATTTCAAGTTTCTTTAAACCCTCATATCTTCTAAACGAAGCGTCGTAGAGGGGTCAAAGTTGGAATATTTTCTGGAGAAATTTTTTCGAATTTCAATTTTCTAAAAAACTTCATATCTTCTAAACGGAGCGTCGAAGAGGGATCAAAGTTTATATTTTTAATAGGTGTTTTTTCAAATTTAAGAAACCGTTTAAATTATTTCAATCGGTCCAAGGAATCCAAAGAAATCGCATCACCAATTTCAAGTTTCATTAAACCCTCATATCTTCTAAACGAAGCGTCGTAGAGGGGTCAAAGTTGGCATATTTTCAGGAGAAATTTTTTCGAATTTCAATTTTCTTAAAAACTTCATATCTTCTAAATGGAGCGTCGCAGAGGGATCAAAGTTGATATATTTAATAGGTGATTTTTCCAGATTTAAGAAACCGTTTAAATTATTTCAATCGGTCCAAGGAATCTAAAGAAATCGCATTATCAATTTCAAGTTTCTTTAAACCCTCATATCTTCTAAACGAAGCGTCGTAGAGGGGTCAAAGTTGGCATATTTTCTGGAGACATTTTTTCAAAGTTGACATATTTAATAGGTGTTTTTTCAAATTTAAGAAACCGTTTAAATTATTTTAATCGGTCCAAGGAATCCAAAGAAATCGCATCACCAATTTCAAGTTTCTTTAAACCCTCATATCTTCTAAACGAAGCGTCGTAGAGGGGTCAAAGTTGGCATCTTAATAGGTGATTTTTCCAGATTTTAGAAACCGTTTAAATTATTTGAATCGGTCTAAGGAATCTAAAGAAATCGCATCACCAATTTCAAGTTTCTTTAAATCCTCATATCTTCTAAACGAAGCGTCGTAGAGGGGTCAAAGTCGGTGTATTTTCTATGGGAATTTTTTCGAATTTCAATTTTCTTAAAACCCTCATATCTTCTAAACGGAGCGTCGTAGAGGGATCAAAGTTGATATATTTAATAGGTGATTTTTCCAGATTTAAGAAACTTTTTTAATTATTTCAATCTGTCCAAGGAATCCAAAGAAATCGCATTACCAATTTCAAGTTTCTTTAAACCCTCATATCTTCTAAACGAAGCGTCGTAGAGGGGTCAAAGTTGGCATCTTAATAGGTGATTTTTCCAGATTTAAGAAACCGTTTAAATTATTTCAATCGGTCCAAGGAATCCAAAGAATTTCAAGTTTCTTTAAGCCCTCATATCTTCTAAACGAAGCGTCGTAGAGGGGTCAAAGTTGGCATATTTTCTAGGGTTATTTTTTCCAATTTCAATTTTCTTAAAACCTTCATATCTTCTAAACGGATCGTCGTAGAGGGATCAAAGTTGATATATTTAATAGGTGATTTTTCCAGATTTAAGAAACCGTTTAAATTATTTCAATCGGTCCACGGAATCCAAAGAAATCGCATCATCAATTTCAAGTTTCTTTAAACCCTCATATCTTCTAAACAAAGCGTCGTAGAGGGATCAAAGTTGATATATTTAATAGGTGATTTTTCCAGATTTAAGAAACCGTTTAAATTATTTCAATCAGTCCAAGGAATCCAAAGAAATCGCATCACCAGTTTCAAGTTTCTTTAAACCCTCATATCTTCTTAACGAAGCGTCGTAGAGGGGTCAAAGTTGGCATATTTTGTAGTAGAATTTTTTAAACGGATCGTCGTAGAGGGATCAAAGTTGATATATTTAATAGGTGATTTTTCCAGATTTAAGAAACCGTTTAAATTATTTTAATCGGTCCAAGGAATCCAAAGAAATCGCATCACCAATTTCAAGTTTCTTTAAACCCTCATATCTTCTAAACGAAGCGTCGTAGAGGGGTCAAAGTTGGCATATTTTCTGGAGACATTTTTTCGAATTTCAATTTTCTTAAAACCCTCATATCTTCTAAACGGATCGTCGTAGAGGGATCAAAGTTGATATATTTAATAGGTGATTTTTCCAGATTTAAGAAACCGTTTAAATTATTTCAATCGGTCCAAGGAATCCAAAGAAATCGCATCATCAATTTCAAGTTTCTTTAAACCCTCATATCTTCTAAACAAAGCGTCGTAGAGAGGTCAAAGTTGGCATATTTTCTGGAGACATTTTTTCAAAGTTGACATATTTAATAGGTGTTTTTTCAAATTTAAGAAACCGTTTAAATTATTTTAATCGGTCCAAGGAATCCAAAGAAATCGCATCACCAATTTCAAGTTTCTTTAAACCCTCATATCTTCTAAACGAAGCGTCGTAGAGGGGTCAAAGTTGGCATCTTAATAGGTGATTTTTCCAGATTTTAGAAACCGTTTAAATTATTTGAATCGGTCTAAGGAATCTAAAGAAATCGCATCACCAATTTCAAGTTTCTTTAAATCCTCATATCTTCTAAACGAAGCGTCGTAGAGGGGTCAAAGTCGGTGTATTTTCTATGGGAATTTTTTCGAATTTCAATTTTCTTAAAACCCTCATATCTTCTAAACGGAGCGTCGTAGAGGGATCAAAGTTGATATATTTAATAGGTGATTTTTCCAGATTTAAGAAACTTTTTTAATTATTTCAATCTGTCCAAGGAATCCAAAGAAATCGCATTACCAATTTCAAGTTTCTTTAAACCCTCATATCTTCTAAACGAAGCGTCGTAGAGGGGTCAAAGTTGGCATCTTAATAGGTGATTTTTCCAGATTTAAGAAACCGTTTAAATTATTTCAATCGGTCCAAGGAATCCAAAGAATTTCAAGTTTCTTTAAGCCCTCATATCTTCTAAACGAAGCGTCGTAGAGGGGTCAAAGTTGGCATATTTTCTAGGGTTATTTTTTCCAATTTCAATTTTCTTAAAACCCTCATATCTTCTAAACGGATCGTCGTAGAGGGATCAAAGTTGATATATTTAATAGGTGATTTTTCCAGATTTAAGAAACCGTTTAAATTATTTCAATCGGTCCACGGAATCCAAAGAAATCGCATCATCAATTTCAAGTTTCTTTAAACCCTCATATCTTCTAAACAAAGCGTCGTAGAGGGATCAAAGTTGATATATTTAATAGGTGATTTTTCCAGATTTAAGAAACCGTTTAAATTATTTCAATCAGTCCAAGGAATCCAAAGAAATCGCATCATCAATTTCAAGTTTCTTTAAACCCTCATATCTTCTAAACGGATCGTCGTAGAGGGATCAAAGTTGATATATTTAATAGGTGATTTTTCCAGATTTAAGAAACCGTTTAAATTATTTTAATCGGTCCAAGGAATCCAAAGAAATCGCATCACCAATTTCAAGTTTCTTTAAACCCTCATATCTTCTAAACGAAGCGTCGTAGAGGGGTCAAAGTTGGCATATTTTCTGGAGAAATTTATTCGAATTTCAATTTTCTTAAAAACTTCATATCTTCTAAACGGAGCGTCGTAGAGGGATCAAAGTTGATATATTTAATAGGTGATTTTTCCAGATTTAAGAAACCGTTTAAATTATTTCAATCGGTCCAAGGAATCCAAAGAAATCGCATCACCAATTTCAAGTTTCTTTAAACCCTCATATCTTCTAAACGAAGCGTCGTAGAGGGGTCAAAGTTGGCATATTTTCTAGAGAAATTTTTTCGAATTTCAATTTTCTAAAAAACTTCATATCTTCTAAACGAAGCGTCGTAGAGGGATCAAAGTTGATATATTTAATAGGTGATTTTTCCAGATTTAAGAAACCGTTTAAATTATTTCAATCGGTCCAAGGAATCTAAAGAAATCGCATCACCAATTTCAAGTTTCTTTAAATCCTCATATCTTCTAAACGAAGCGTCGTAGAGGGGTCAAAGTTGATATATATAATAGGTGATTTTTCCAGATTTAAAAAACCGTTTAAATTATTTGAATCGGTCCAAGGAATCTAAAGAAATCGCATCACCAATTTCAAGTTTCTTTAAACCCTCATATCTTCTAAACGAAGCGTCGTAGAGGGGTCAAAGTTGGCATCTTAATAGGTGATTTTTCCAGATTTAAGAAACCGTTTAAATTATTTGAATCGGTCCAAGGAATCCAAAGAAATCGCATCACCAATTTCAAGTTTCTTTAAACCCTCATATTTTCTAAACGAAGCGTCGTAGAGGGGTCAAAGTTGGCATCTTAATAGGTGATTTTTCCAGATTTAAGAAACCGTTTAAATTATTTGAATCGGTACAAGGAATCTAAAGAAATCGCATCACTAATTTCAAGTTTCTTTAAATCCTCATATCTTCTAAACGAAGCGTCGTAGAGGGGTCAAAGTTGGTGTATTTTCTATGGGAATTTTTTCGAATTTCAATTTTCTTAAAACCCTCATATCTTCTAAACGGAGCGTCGTAGAGGGATCAAAGTTGATATATTTAATAGGTGATTTTTCCAGATTTAAGAAACCGTTTAAATTATTTCAATCGGTCCAAGGAATCCAAAGAAATCGCATCACCAATTTCAAATTTCTTTAAACCCTCATATCTTCTAAACGAAGCGTCGTAGAGTGGTCAAAGTTGGCATATTTTCAGGAGAAATTTTTTCGAATTTCAATTTTCTTAAAAACTTCATATCTTCTAAACGGAGCGTCGCAGAGGGATCAAAGTTGATATATTTAATAGGTGATTTTTCCAGATTTAAGAAACCGTTTAAATTATTTCAATCGGTCCAAGGAATCCAAAGAAATCGCATCACCAATTTCAAGTTTCTTTAAACCCTCATATCTTCTAAACGAAGCGTCGTAGAGGGGTCAAAGTTGATATATATAATAGGTGATTTTTCCAGATTAAGGAAACCGTTTAAATTATTTCAATCGGTCCAAGGAATCCAAAGAAATCGCATCACCAATTTCAAGTTTCTTTAAACCCTCATATCTTCTAAACGAAGCGTCGTAGAGGGGTCAAAGGTTGAATATTTTCTGGAGAAATTTTCGAATTTCAATTTTCTAAAAAACTTCATATCTTCTAAACGGAGCGTCGTAGAGGGATCAAAGTTTATATATTTAATAGGTGTTTTTTCAAATTTAAGAAACCGTTTAAATTATTTGAATCGGTCCAAGGAATCTAAAGAAATCGCATCACCAATTCCAAGTTTCTTTAAATCCTCATATCTTCTAAACGAAGCGTCGTAGAGGGGTCAAAGTTGGCATATTTTCTGGAGAAATTTTTTCGAATTTCAATTTTCTTAAAACCCTCATATCTTCTAAACGGAGCGTCGTAGAGGGATCAAAGTTGATATATTTAATAGGTAATTTTTCCAGATTTAAGAAACCGTTTAAATTATTTTAATCGGTCCATGGAATCCAAAGAAATCGCATCACCAATTTCAAATTTCTTTAAACCCTCATATCTTCTAAACGAAGCGTCGTAGAGTGGTCAAAGTTGGCATATTTTCAGGAGAAATTTTTTCGAATTTCAATTTTCTTAAAAACTTCATATCTTCTAAACGGAGCGTCGCAGAGGGATCAAAGTTGATATATTTAATAGGTGATTTTTCCAGATTTAAGAAACCGTTTAAATTATTTCAATCGGTCCAAGGAATCCAAAGAAATCGCATCACCAATTTCAAGTTTCTTTAAACCCTCATATCTTCTAAACGAAGCGTCGTAGAGGGGTCAAAGTTGATATATATAATAGGTGATTTTTCCAGATTAAGGAAACCGTTTAAATTATTTCAATCGGTCCAAGGAATCCAAAGAAATCGCATCACCAATTTCAAGTTTCTTTAAACCCTCATATCTTCTAAACGAAGCGTCGTAGAGGGGTCAAAGGTTGAATATTTTCTGGAGAAATTTTCGAATTTCAATTTTCTAAAAAACTTCATATCTTCTAAACGGAGCGTCGTAGAGGGATCAAAGTTTATATATTTAATAGGTGTTTTTTCAAATTTAAGAAACCGTTTAAATTATTTGAATCGGTCCAAGGAATCTAAAGAAATCGCATCACCAATTTCAAGTTTCTTTAAATCCTCATATCTTCTAAACGAAGCGTCGTAGAGGGGTCAAAGTTGGCATATTTTCTGGAGAAATTTTTTCGAATTTCAATTTTCTTAAAAACTTCATATCTTCTAAACGGAGCGTCGTAGAGTGAACAAAGTTGATATATTTAATAGGTGATTTTTCCAGATTTAACAAACCGTTTAACTAATTTCAATCGGTCCAAGGAATCCAAAGAAATCGCATCACCAATTTCAAGTTTCTTTAAACCCTCATATCTTCTAAACGAAGCGTCGTAGAGGGGTCAAAGTTGGCATATTTTCTGGAGACATTTTTTCGAATTTCAATTTTCTTAAAACCTTCATATCTTCTAAACGGAGCGTCGTAGAGGGATCAAAGTTGACATATTTAATAGGTGTTTTTTCAAATTTAAGAAACCGTTTAAATTATTTTAATCGGTCCAAGGAATCCAAAGAAATCGCATCACCAATTTCAAGTTTCTTTAAACCCTCATATCTTCTAAACGAAGCGTCGTAGAGGGGTCAAAGTTGGCATATTTTCTGGAGAAATTTATTCGAATTTCAATTTTCTTAAAAACTTCATATCTTCTAAACGGAGCGTCGTAGAGGGATCAAAGTTGATATATTTAATAGGTGATTTTTCCAGATTTAAGAAACCGTTTAAATTATTTCAATCGGTCCAAGGAATCCAAAGAAATCGCATCACCAATTTCAAGTTTCTTTAAACCCTCATATCTTCTAAACGAAGCGTCGTAGAGGGGTCAAATTTGGCATATATAATAGGTGATTTTTCCAGATTAAGGAAACCGTTTAAATTATTTCAATCGGTCCAAGGAATCCAAAGAAATCGCATCACCAATTTCAAGTTTCTTTAAACCCTCATATCTTCTAAACGAAGCGTCGTAGAGGGGTCAAAGGTTGAATATTTTCTGGAGAAATTTTCGAATTTCAATTTTCTAAAAAACTTCATATCTTCTAAACGGAGCGTCGTAGAGGGATCAAAGTTTATATATTTAATAGGTGTTTTTTCAAATTTAAGAAACCGTTTAAATTATTTGAATCGGTCCAAGGAATCTAAAGAAATCGCATCACCAATTTCAAGTTTCTTTAAATCCTCATATCTTCTAAACGAAGCGTCGTAGAGGGGTCAAAGTTGGCATATTTTCAGGAGAAATTTTTTCGAATTTCAATTTTCTTAAAACCCTCATATCTTCTAAACGGAGCGTCGTAGAGGGATCAAAGTTGATATATTTAATAGGTAATTTTTCCAGATTTAAGAAACCGTTTAAATTATTTTAATCGGTCCAAGGAATCCAAAGAAATCGCATCACCAATTTCAAATTTCTTTAAACCCTCATATCTTCTAAACGAAGCGTCGTAGAGTGGTCAAAGTTGGCATATTTTCAGGAGAAATTTTTTCGAATTTCAATTTTCTTAAAAACTTCATATCTTCTAAACGGAGCGTCGCAGAGGGATCAAAGTTGACATATTTAATAGGTGTTTTTTCAAATTTAAGAAACCGTTTAACTAATTTCAATCGGTCCAAGGAATCCAAAGAAATCGCATCACCAATTTCAAGTTTCTTTAAACCCTCATATCTTCTAAACGAAGCGTCGTAGAGGGGTCAAAGTTGGCATATTTTCTGGAGACATTTTTTCGAATTTCAATTTTCTTAAAACCTTCATATCTTCTAAACGGAGCGTCGTAGAGGGATCAAAGTTGACATATTTAATAGGTGTTTTTTCAAATTTAAGAAACCGTTTAAATTATTTTAATCGGTCCAAGGAATCCAAAGAAATCGCATCACCAATTTCAAGTTTCTTTAAACCCTCATATCTTCTAAACGAAGCGTCGTAGAGGGGTCAAAGTTGGCATATTTTCTGGAGAAATTTATTCGAATTTCAATTTTCTTAAAAACTTCATATCTTCTAAACGGAGCGTCGTAGAGGGATCAAAGTTGATATATTTAATAGGTGATTTTTCCAGATTTAAGAAACCGTTTAAATTATTTCAATCGGTCCAAGGAATCCAAAGAAATCGCATCACCAATTTCAAGTTTCTTTAAACCCTCATATCTTCTAAACGAAGCGTCGTAGAGGGGTCAAAGTTGGCATATTTTCTAGAGAAATTTTTTCGAATTTCAATTTTCTAAAAAACTTCATATCTTCTAAACGAAGCGTCGTAGAGGGATCAAAGTTGATATATTTAATAGGTGATTTTTCCAGATTTAAGAAACCGTTTAAATTATTTCAATCGGTCCAAGGAATCTAAAGAAATCGCATCACCAATTTCAAGTTTCTTTAAATCCTCATATCTTCTAAACGAAGCGTCGTAGAGGGGTCAAAGTTGATATATATAATAGGTGATTTTTCCAGATTTAAAAAACCGTTTAAATTATTTGAATCGGTCCAAGGAATCTAAAGAAATCGCATCACCAATTTCAAGTTTCTTTAAACCCTCATATCTTCTAAACGAAGCGTCGTAGAGGGGTCAAAGTTGGCATCTTAATAGGTGATTTTTCCAGATTTAAGAAACCGTTTAAATTATTTGAATCGGTCCAAGGAATCCAAAGAAATCGCATCACCAATTTCAAGTTTCTTTAAACCCTCATATCTTCTAAACGAAGCGTCGTAGAGGGGTCAAAGGTTGAATATTTTCTGGAGAAATTTTCGAATTTCAATTTTCTAAAAAACTTCATATCTTCTAAACGGAGCGTCGTAGAGGGATCAAAGTTTATATATTTAATAGGTGTTTTTTCAAATTTAAGAAACCGTTTAAATTATTTGAATCGGTCCAAGGAATCTAAAGAAATCGCATCACCAATTTCAAGTTTCTTTAAATCCTCATATCTTCTAAACGAAGCGTCGTAGAGGGGTCAAAGTTGGCATATTTTCTGGAGAAATTTTTTCGAATTTCAATTTTCTTAAAAACTTCATATCTTCTAAACGGAGCGTCGTAGAGTGAACAAAGTTGATATATTTAATAGGTGATTTTTCCAGATTTAACAAACCGTTTAACTAATTTCAATCGGTCCAAGGAATCCAAAGAAATCGCATCACCAATTTCAAGTTTCTTTAAACCCTCATATCTTCTAAACGAAGCGTCGTAGAGGGGTCAAAGTTGATATATATAATAGTTGATTTTTCCTGATTTAAGAAACCGTTTAAATTATTTCAATCGGTCCAAGGAATCCAAAGAAATCGCATCACCAATTTCAAGTTTCTTTAAACCCTCATATCTTCTAAACGAAGCGTCGTAGAGGGGTCAAAGTTGGCATATTTTCTGGAGAAATTTTTTTCGTATTTCAATTTTCTAAAAAACTTCATATCTTCTAAACGAAGCGTCGTAGAGGGATCAAAGTTGATATATTCAATAGGTGATTTTTCCAGATTTAAGAAACCGTTTAAATTATTTCAATCGGTCCAAGGAATCCAAAGAAATCGCATCATCAATTTCAAGTTTCTTTAAACCCTCATATCTTCTAAACGAAGCGTCGTAGAGGGGTCAAAGTTGATATATATAATAGGTGATTTTTCCAGATTTAAGAAACCGTTTAAATTATTTCAATCGGTCCAAGGAATTCAAAGAAATCGCATCACCAATTTCAAGTTTCTTTAAACCCTCATATCTTCTAAACGAAGCGTCGTAGAGGGGTCAAAGTTGGCATATTTTCTGGAGAAATTTTTTCGGATTTCAATTTTCTAAAAAACATCATATCTTCTAAACGAAGCGTCGTAGAGGGATCAAAGGTGATATATTTAATAGGTGATTTTTCCAGATTTAAGAAACCGTTTAAATTATTTCCGTTCCTTTTAAATTATTTCCAAAGAAATCGCATCACCAATACTAAGATTTTTTTTACACTTTCAAAGGTAAGGCTTAGAAAATAACAATCGTGTTATGCAGTTTCGCACGCTCACAAATTCCACAAATATGCTGACGCACAGCATACATAGTACTTCCGGCAGTAAACAGCGCGTGTGGTTTTCGTTATGTTTTGTTGAAAATGAAGAGGAAATCCGTTGAAATTATGTTGATGGCGCAACAATAGTATATGTGACATGAGTACAGGTTGTACGAGGTTGACAATGAGTAATACAAACAGTTCAAATTTATAAATGAAATACAAGAGCAAATCTGAAAAATTAAATTCTTGAAATGGAAATTTGTGAACGCATTTCGATTAAATTTTTAAATATATGGCATAACATTTCACTTTATGAAAATAAATACATAATAAGAACAATTAATTCTTTTCAGTTTTTTATTGAACGGATTTTATTACTTTTGAAATGTTTATTGTGGGGACATATATCATAATTCTTTTTCAATTACCTCGCATTTTCTTTTAGTGTATTTAGTTTTGAACACCTGTCAGTGTCAGTTTTCAACAATTTCATTGTCATATGTATTACTCAGACTTTCAGACAGAGTGTTCTGTTGTGTATTTCATAGGTATTACTCCAAAGCAAGAAACTGCATCACATGCAGTCCTACGTCCTTCAGTGTCTGTCTGTGCGTGTGTCACATTGTATTAGTGGGGCGCATTGCAAACGTGTGAATCGCACATTTTCGATTTTGTCGCTGTTCAAGTCCTCTGCAATTTGCCGGCATTTCAATTGCCACAGCAATTTGTCTTTCGCACACAGTCGACTTTAATGCTGGCAAATTGCATTACTTTGCGCAATTCTTGATGTGCAGCCAAAGTTAATATTCTCGATCAGCATCAATTTTCATATCGATGCAGCCATAAATATGTATGTCCGTCTATCCTGGTATCCATATTCAGTTTGTCATGTCTTGGAGACCTCTGATGCTTTCTTGAATAACTTCGATAAAAGAATCGATATCATTGCTTTATCGATTCTAATTTTTATATTTCTCGTACATTAATTTCTTTGGCAAGATGCGATATATAACTATTAATCGCAATATTTTTCGATGGAAACTCGAATATAAATTATTTTGTTGTTCGATATCGGTCCGATTTCAAAACAATTCTCGTACCGAGAAAACTCCGACTGAACACATCGATTTCTACCTACCATGTAGGTCCAATTTGACACTTGTGAAAGTGTCCGTTATAGTGTGAATTCTCCTTTTTCTCATTTTTTCGCGTTAATACTGGGTATATGCAATCAAATATTCTCAACAAGATTTACTTATATGAAACGAAATAATGGTAATGCATTGGTTTCAATCCCCGATTACCACACGCAACACAAGTCCTGCTTGTTGCTGCATTTGTAACTGTCATGTTGCACGCTGTTTGAGCGGCACAGGATTCGCAGGACTTAAGGCAGCGCTATACAATCGCCCGTCGAGCTCCCCATTGAGTCCGTGTAGTAGTTAGACGCGGATTTACAAAACCAGAGAATTTATTTAGTTTATCAATTGTGACGTTTATGCTGTGCTTAGCATGATTTACGATGGCTTGGTGTGCGGTTTAAAGGTAGCACGTGCCACGATTCGTTGTGAGTAAATAATACTTTTACATAACTCTTTTTCAGTTTAAATTAAATACTCTTTTTAATATTCAATGAAATTTTTATTTTAATACTTATGTTATATTCAAAGCTCATTTTTTATTTTCAATATTCTATTTTAAAAATATTAGTAGTAATTTTGAATGCAAAAACTGCAAAAAGTCGTAAAAAATAGTATCATATATAAATATTAATTTAGTATATAGTATATAAAGTATTAAAAAATGAAAAGAATATTGAATACAATGTAGAGCAAAAAAAAAAAAAAAACTAGAAAAGTTTAAAAAATCGTATCTCATAATAATATAATGGGTAGATAGTTCTTTTAAAATCCAGTAAAACTGTTTTCTTAGATTTTTGTATATTTCCTGCAAACCATTTGACGACGATTTTTGAATTCGATAAAATGATGACTAATTTGTGACGATACATTTTTTATGCAAAATGGTATCGCACAATAACTGCATAAATTTACGGCGAGAAATTAAACGCAGACCAACTTCGAAACAACATCAACGCGTCACCAACGGGGCCGCTAACTTTCCAATAACTGAAGCGAGCTAAGCAAAGCTACATAGATGAAGGCAACAAAACAACAACATTCACGGCGAACCAGATTCCAGTGGCGACAAGAAACGCGTATAAAAGCCAGCGCGCAACAGAGATCGCTCTCATTTGCTGCCGACCGACTTACCATACGCTTCGACCGATACGAACGACGACCACTGCTATTAGGAGAACTTAGTGCCTCGTTTTATTGTTCGTTTTTCATACAGCAAGCGCTAAGTTGACCAAGTGGGTTTTGCAGTAACATGGGGACAACCGCTTAGTGCCTTGTTTTATTGTTCGTTTTACGTCAAACAAAAGCGCAAAGTGGGTTGCGGGGAACTGCTTAGTGGTTCGTTTTATTGTTTGTTTTACGTACAGCGAGCGCTAAGTGGACCCAAGATTAACTTACGACGCTAGGGCAAAGAATGTATACGCTCTGGTTATGAGCTGGACAGAATCTCTCGCGCATACAAGCCGCCGAGGCTGCTCTCTCGCACGAAGGATGCCGCATGTAAGATTGTTCTTTTTTTAACAATTGTATAAATATATATTTAAATAAATGAATGAATTTAAATAAATAATAAATTAATGAATTTATATAAAACATAAAATTAAGCCGCGTCGCATTTTATTTAAAACCCTCGGGGATCCCTGCAAAATATAAATTTTGTAAAGCATACGAACACCTGGAGCCCGCTGATCGTGCCCTGGCTATAGACCGGAAACCGGGTTCGTTACAAATTTACGATATGAAATTCAAAATATTTTGAAATTGAATTGTGTATTTTTTGAAATTATTCTCAAAAAATAAAATTTTCTGAACAAATAAAATTTGTTTTTCGATATCAACTCGATATCGTTAGCGACAAAAAATAACGATATCGTTATAGATAGGTTCGTTTTTATCGAAAACCCTATCATTCTCGTATCATTTTCGATTATCGAAAATGATAATATGGGCCTATAAATGATTTCGTAAAAATATCGTTTGGTTTGCTGGGTTATGATTTTTTTTACGAAAATGTTGCCATACAAAATTTGGATTTAAAATGTTCAATAAAAATTATATTTTTCAATATAAATTCAAATTTTCAATAAAAATTCAAATTTTCAATATAAATTCAATTTTTCAATAATTTAAAATTTTCAAAAAAAATTAATTTTCAATTAATATTCAAATTTTCAATAAAAATTCAAATTTTCAATATAAATTTAAATTTTCAATATAAATTCAATTTTTCAATATAAATTAAAATTTTCAATATAAAAATCAAATTTTTCAATAAAAATTCAAATTTTCAATTAATAGTCAAATTTTCAATAAAAAAAATTAACAATTAAAAATTCAAAAAAATTCGAATTTTCAATATAAATTCAATTTTTCAATAAAAATTAAATTTTTAATATAAATTCAATTTTTCAATATAAATTCAAATTCAATTTTTCAATTTTTCATTATAAATTAAAAAGTAAAACTTTTCTAAAAACTTTTTCAGACAAATTAAGGTTTGTATGAACTGTGTTACAGTTTATAAATTTGTTTGGAATTTGAAGGCAGATTTCCCGCATTTTTTGGGTATGGGAAAACATAAGCACCTTTTGAAAAATCTCAGTCTTTATCTGTTTGAAATATCTAAAATGTTTTTAAACTGTTTTGACCCTGCAAAATATTTTGTCTTTGGCTTCCCGAAGACTTCCCAAAAAAATATATTTATCTGTGTGTTTGCTGGAAATATCCCGCGACAAAATATTTCTGGTATTTTACAGGAATACTTCCTGGAAACGTATGGCAGATTATTAAATTTTATGGAATTTTAAATATAGATTCCCGACATATTTTAGAAGCGGCATAAAAAAAACAGACAATTCTTAATGCCGAAAGCCGAAGACAAAGTATTTGGCAGACTCTAAGTAGTTTAGTAACTAATTTTCGGAAGATTTCAAGTGCCAGTTCCCAAAATGTTCCTTTAAAATTCCATAAAATATGAAAATCGGCTATGCGCTTCCCACAAACTTCCATTTATCTGAGTGTTTTCCGGAAATTTGCTGGAATTTGATGAAATTAAAACAGCGTTTGGCAGATAATGGGCAGCTTTTGATAAAAACTTTTGTCTGTTTCGATTAATTTTTCTGTACTGTCTTGAATACATTTTTATTCTGTTTGTTTGCCAAAATTATACCACAAATATTCCATAAAATTGATATTATATTGCTTTGAATTGTATACGTAGAAAAGAAGAAATAAATATCATTTCAAATACATATTTTATACAAATTTACATTTATTGATAAACTTTATTGTTAAACTTTATCTTTTTTTTAACCAACTCATGCACCATTAAATAATAATTACGCGCATTATTTATTTTGTATTCATTTTAATGGAGCACTTAAAAAGCTGAGTGATTCAATAACCTTTGCCATGGAAAATAACGCCGTCATTGACATAAGTGCGATTAAGAGATTAATATAAATGTCATGAATGGATGATGGTTTAAAACAATTGGTTAAAAATATTTATAAATATTTGATGCATATAATTAATAATTAAATAATAAAATGAATAATGCATAATTACACGGAGGGAAATAAAATTATATAACTTCGGTTAAAAAGAAAAATAGTAGAATTTGACTAATATCAATAAAATACTACTAAAATTCAAGAATTTGTCATCTGAATATTAAGAAACCAAATTACTTAGTTGTCAAAAAAGTAAACAAACTTTATTCAAATGGATTTTCAGAAGTTAGTTTATTGATTATTACAAACCAAAAAGAACACGCAAAATGGTTGCTGTATTCTTCGCAAAAGGAACACGTGTTCATGTATGTGCTCTGTTTTCATCGGTCTTTTTTTTTCCTGTAATATTCGCTCGTATGCTTTGTGTTTCAATATCGCCATCTGTGCATGTCTGTCTGTTGAAAGTAACTAAGTGAAATTTTCTAGATATTCAGACATTATGTTCTTAGGTATCAACAAAGTAACTAAGTACAATTTGTCTAGATTGCAGATGTTTCTTTCTTAGGTATCAAAATAGCGGACAACGCAAAAAAACAACTAAACGAATTTAATTAAATTTTGGGGCGAAAACAGCAACAACATTTTTGATACCTAAAAAATTAATAACTGAATTCAAGAATAATTCTACTTAGTTACTTTTTTGATACCTAATAAAATAATAACTGAATTCAAGAATTATTCTACTTAGTTTCTTTTTTGACAACTAAGTAAATCTTTTTCTTGTACTTAAGGCTTTTCCGGTTTAGCTGTAGGAAATGAATTCTCACACACGAGAAATTTCCGACGTGTGGTAAAAACAATCTCTGACGTGGGTAATTTCCCACACGATAAAAATGCATAAGAATTGTGTGAGAATTGGTGATAATTAGTGAAAATGTCTGAAAATTTTTCTCTGTGGTATATTATGAGAATTTTTTTGAGGAAATACGTTTGAGAATTTCATCTGACAATCGTTAAAGACTATATATAATATCAAATTTTGAATGCAATTTTCAAAAATTCTTACAATTGGACTTAAATCTCTTTAGTATACTTCAAGATATTAATAAAACAACGATTTTTATGACAGTTTTATGTGCTATATTCTCCATAAACCCAGTATTTCTGTTCATCCTATTTTAATGTACGCACTCAACTGTAATCGAACCTGAATACATCGAAAACATTTCGCACATTTAATTTACTCAATGCTGCTGCTACTTTATTATTATTAGTTTCCACTGAAGTGCGTCTTAATATGCTGATAAATTCATCAATCAAAAGGGTTTTCCCAGGAAACATCCACCCATCTTCTTGCGCCATTTTCGCTTTTAAGCTGCTTTAGCTTTGCTTTTGTTTATTATTTTTGCTTTTGCTGCAAAGACAGCAGCAGCAGCAGTAGCAGCTTATTGTAGGCAGATTACATGGCGTGGCGCAGGCGAATATCGGGATTAAAGTTGCCATCGTGAGTTACAAACAAAAATCTCCAAAAGACAAGGCGATAAAAATAGCTACAAAGGAGAGAAAAAAACGTAAACAAAAGCAACAACTAAAAGGGCAAAACACTTAAATAACATAAAATAACAACTCAGTCTGATCTACAGATTTAGCTTGTTACATATTTATTTTGATTTCTTTTAAATCCGATTTCTTCAATAAATCAATATGCCACTGGAAATAAGGAAACATTTTAAAGGAATAACTGAGTTTGTCTTGGTGCTCTGATGTCTGTGGCACTAGTCGATCTCTCTTTAAGAATGCTTAAAGGATAACATTTCCTGAGAATAATAATTTAAAAATCATCGTTCGCACATTTTCTTTTTGCATACTTTATAAAAAATATAATATATCTTATTTTCTATAATTCGTATGCATTGTAATTGTTACTTGCAACGTTGGTTATTGTGCGCAACTTTACATTAAATAAAATACAATTTATACTCACATCAATTTTCAGGCAACCGCAGGATGCAGGCAGCAGCCTTGGCGGTTAAGGAAGTGTTGCTCCTGCTGGGAATGTTGGCATCATGAAAAGTGCCCTGAAAAATGGCTACAAATAATAAATAACCCTTTGGTGCGTTTGTAAATCAGACCGTTGAAACATTGTTTGTGTTGTTTCATGTGTGAATGTGTTATTCATTCGCGACGATACGGTATACATGATAAAAATGAATAGAATATATTTGAGTTATAAAGTTTCAACTTAAGATTTCTTGGATTTGTAAGTCACAAAATGGGAACATTAATAAAAATGGGAACATAAAGAAAACCTTTATCTCGTTTGATTTCTTAATCCTGTTGTTTTCAATTTAGACAATATTTTAGTGTACATTTTGAATCCATAATATTATTTAGTAATATATTCAAAGGTCGAAAAAAATCTATGATTAAAATGATCAAAAATTTTGACTTAATTCAGCTACTACGCCAATAGTAGCCAGGTTCCTTATTATTCGGCAACAAACCTGAATATGTGGTGAAAGGTTATTCATTCGGCAATAAGTAAAAATAAATTTCAGCTTGAAGACTTGAAAAGCATTTTACTTATGAACGTTTAAATTGAAATTTATTATAAAATAGACTTCATTTCTTTCGTAAAAATTCAGAAAATATATCTAGTATTTAAAAAAAAAAACTGTAACCTCTGCGCAACATCTTCGAAACTCACGCAGATATTAGAACTCAAAGTGAAAAACCGAATTCGAAAATTCACACTTTGCACAAATTTTCAGAGGTTCAAAATTTTAAAATGAAATATTTAATTTTTTATTTTTGAGTTTCTAATATTATTGATCATGCAAAATATTAAAAAAAAAAAATTTAGTATAAAAAAAATCCAAAGCCGTGAATTTGCCAATAAAATTCTAACACTTCCCAAAACATTCCATTTTTCTGTTTGTTTGCCCGAAATATGCCGGAAATATTCCTGAAAAATGCCAAAAATTCGGGTCTAGACAACCTTTCTGGCAGGGTCGAGGCAGTTAAAAACACTTTTCCGATATATTTCAAGCAGACAAAGGCGGAGTTTGTATCACAAGCTGTTCCGAAAATATGCCGTGAATCTGCCAGTACAATTCCACAAAATTTTACAACCTGCTACATACTTCCCAAAATGTTTGATTTATCTGTGTGTTTGCCGAAAATATGCCTGAAATATTCCTGAAAAATTGCAGAAATTTTGTCTCGCGAAACAACCATAATATACATCAGTGGGCCAAATTTCATGACTGTGGCTATCTTAAGTACACAGATATTTGCATTTAAAAGTTCATGCTTGTTACACCCATTTTTGTACCTTAGGGGGAGTATTTCAAAAAATCCCGCCTTAGTGCGCGCCTACGTCGGGAGATGAACACCCGGTCTGAATTTTATATTCCTAGGTCTAAGGGCTTGGGCTGGGCGTTAATGGATCAGTCAGTCAATCAAGATATAGAAGATATTGTTAGCCCTAGCCCAGATTTTAACTTTTGACTCGTAGTCCAACGCACTAACATCTAATGCAGACATTGTTATATATAAAAGAAGCTATAAATAGGAATACCAAAAATCTAAGTATAAATCCAATCCACTAATAGAGGACGAAAATGGCAAATATTCATATTTATGAAACCTTCGATTCGATCTAAACAAAATTGAACACAGTGAATTATTTTCTAATTTCACCAACAGATGACGCTAATTTGTACAAATATGTAACGTCTGAACTGATTTTGAATAAATTTAAAATACTGACTTTGTTTAATACGAACCCAAAACAATTTTCGGCAATATTCGTGAATATTTGGGTCTTATATCGGAGAAACAGAAATTATTGGTTATCAAATTTTATATACTTTTAAAGGCAGAAAAACGTAAACTAAATTTGTATAGAGCGTCGTAGTGTACTCGAACTTTCTTTTCTTATGGCATTTTAAATCTGCGTATTTGGTATAAAAATCAAAAGCAATTTTTAAATTTCCATTAATTCATTACTGAATATATTATGGAATAAGTTCTTTAGAATAGGTATTTATTTTGAATTTGCAGAAAAGAACCAATTTGTTTTAGGTCAATTTAAAATTAAAATACACTCATTCCTTTACATATGCTGTAATAGGCTCTATAGAATAGATCAATTAGTTCTTTTCCGAAATATTATAATGGAAAAAAACAAATTGGTTTTGCGACAATGTTTATCCAATATTATCGACCAATATAGGATGCAAAAGATGTTCTAGTTTAGACGCAGTTGTTTTAGAACCAATTCTGTGGAATCGAATATATTGCATGGTTGCCCAAAAAATATATAAGATTTAACGTTTTATATATTATTATATTTCTTTATCTAGATTATTGCTTCAAACATGCTATAAAATTACCACAATCATAAAAGTATAATGCAATTTAACTAATGTACAAGGTGCCATTTTCAGTTTCTTTTTTAAGAGCATTTTAAAGAGTGTATTATATATATGTTTAATAAGGTGTATTTGAAGTTTGATTTAATGTGCATAAACATAAAAATGTTCTATAGCAAATATTAACTTATTTGAAATGTGCCTTTAAAGAAGCTGTTTAAAAACATATTATGAAAGTAATTTTAGAAAACTTTGACGTGATATTTTGAGAAAATATTCAATTTATATTTAGAGTATATTTTTTAGGTGATATGTGCATAGTGCATATTTATTGAAAATATGTGAAAAAAATATTTTAAAGTCTTCAATCAATTTTACTACACAATCTTTTCAAAATGATTCAATATGGAATATGCCAAATTATACGAAGGATTTCTAATAAACACCATGAATGTTCTTGAACATTTTATATTATTTAACTGAATGCATGAGCTTTAAAGAAAGTTATTCAAAATACGCAATGTCAGCATTTTGTCAGGCTCACTGCTGCTTACACAACTGTGCGAGTGGAATATTCATCATGTGGGATTTTAAAACACCATCATTTAAAGGGTAACGAGTAAAAATGGAAAAAAGAAAACCAAAATAAGACAAATTGCGACCACATTCATACGCTGTCACATTTTTCAAAGTGCAGATGCAAAACCAATTTGTACAGACATTTTTTTTATTATATGTCTTCGTGGCTATAATATTATTTTTTAGAATATATTAACAGTTGGAATAAAAATTAAGTTGCTACACATAACTAACAGAAGTTGCCAGAAATTAAATAACATATATTTTTCCGTATTTGTTTCACTGAAATAAGCAAAACTTTTGACGGAATTAGGTGCATTTTCGTTTTATGAAATTTGGATTGTTATACTCAGAGGAGGCGCGGTCGTCAAAAATAAAATAGCAGTATTTAATTTTCTTTATTTCATACATTATCAGATATGGGCATTTCCTTTGGTCCCGGATGGAACATTCGTGTTCTTAAAATTTTAATATTTCGAAGGCAAATTAATGAATTTACTTGATCTTTTTTTATGCATGTGGTATTTAAATAGGTCTAAACAACTACAAAATATTATAGAATTATACATGGTAGATCAAAAGATATAAATTAAATAGCGGTCGTTCCGGACGGGACAAAAAAGGAAGTACATGTCGAGGTTTATACGTAAATTCTAAAAAGTTAGCAAAATTTGCTAAATTGAAAATCATGTGCAACTATAAATTTTAGTAACAAAGTGTAAATATATAACTTTGTTACTAATATTTATAGTTTTTTCATAATAAATCCCAGCGTACCAAACGATATCGAAACGAATTCGAAATGATATCGTTTGTACGAACATTTTTATCGGTTCTCGACTATCGTTAACGATTCGAGAATGATAGCGCTTTCGATAAAAATGGCTCTATCGTTAACGAAATCGAATTCCCAATATCGAAACAAATTCGAAAAATTATTCAATTTCGATATCGAAACGAATTCGAAAAATTATTCAATTTCGATATCGAAACGAATTCGAAAAGCTTATTAAATTTCGATACTATTTAAATTAATTTGGCTTGAAATTATCTTTCCTGGGGCTGTGCACCAAGCATTCTATAGAATCCACATCATCAACATTGTTTAACTAGTTTGGGATTAAAAATTAGTCTATTGATCCAGCAAAAAAATATTTCATACTTACACCGAAAAAAATACTCTATTAAAAATAACTAAAAATGTCTTTAAAATAAATACATATGTATTTGATTTACGTCCAAAAGCATATGTATTTGTTTTTACTAAACTGATGTAGTTGTTTCTATATGGAAAATTACTACATAATTTAACAGCTTTTCTATATAAAATTTCAATACATATGTATTAAAAAACCTACATTTTGTCTTTATTTACGAATTTTGCGCAAACTATCGGTCAAAGTGGAAGTTAATATTTAACTAGATATTGTGAAAACGGCCTAAGTGATACATATTTTTGTATACAGGGGAATTTATAGTAAATTTATAGAATACCATTTTATAGAAGAATTTATAATAACATGTAAATAATTTATAATTTAATTTTTAAACTATAATACACAAAATAATTGCATAATACATTTTATGTATTATGTAGTACACGAATTTCAAAAATAAAAACTACAGAAAACAAATACATACTACATATTCTGCAATATGTAGAAAACGAATATCTAATACATTGTGTAGTAAAATCCAGACAAATTAATACAAATGTATTAAAAAACGAGTTGGGAAAGTTAGGTCACATGGGTAAGTTCGGTCACATGGGGCGGATCTTTATAGTCGGTCGGGCCCGACTATGGAATACCCTACACCTTTGGTGGGGATATAAACCCTCAGAATATTATTCATATATCAGAAATTTACGTCTTATATCCCCATAAATTAAAAAAATTATATAAAGAATAAAAAACTAAAAAAAAAATTTGAAAAATGTGATTGGGCGGACCACGCCTATATTTAAAATTTTGAAAGGCTAATATTTCATAGATTTGATTTTAATAATTTACGGATCAATTTTCCACTATGAAAACCCGGGAAATAATGAAAAAAAAAAAGTGGGCGGCTCACGCCCATTTTTGGACCACATAGTTTTAGGTGAATTATAACAATATGTTTTAAATTTTATAACTATACCTTGAATACTTTTCGAGTTATTAGTTCCGAAAGAGTTATATAAAAGTGACTTGTATGGGAGGTGGGCGTGGCCGTTGACCGATTTAGCTCATTTTCAAACTCAGTTCCTACTTTTGGTTCAAATATATTGAGACGAAATTTCATCGCATTCTGATCAGTATTTCTCAAGTTATTCTGTATTCGGACAGCAAGACAGCAAGACAGCAAGACGGACAGACAGACAGACAGACAGACATGGCTAAACGGACTCGGGTAGTGATGCTGATCAAGAATATATATACTTTTCCATACCGGACACGCCTCCTAAGGGGCGTTACAATATATGCACAAAGTTAATATACCCTGTACCTCATAGGTGTAGGGTATAACTATCAAAATGTAGTAGAACTACATTTTTTCAAAACGAAGACATAAATGTAGTATAATTTACTACAGTAATTTTTTCGGTGTACTAAATTTTAAAAGTTTCTAACAGTTGCGAAATTTCTTCCAATTTTAAAATTTGTTAAATAGTTTCATTGAACAGCAAATAATTCAATACTGATTCTATAGAAATTTAACGATATCGTTACGAATTCGAAACGTTATCGAAATTAAGTACAATCGAAAATATGTTTATTGGTATCACAGAAAAGTTACGGACGGGACAAAAACTTCCAAAAACTTATCACCACGATTTCTTTTCTAAAAATACTTTCGGCGTACATTATATTTTTTTAACAATTTACTTTATTTTTGTATGTATTCACTTTGTTCCTAAAGTTTACTGTTATTTCGTAATAAATCACAGAGTTATTCCGGACGTTCCGGACATATGGAAATTTGCATTACGATTTTGTACTAAAAATAATGTTGTATCTGACAACATAAATAATCATTATTACGAAATGAAAAGTATACATGATTTGAGTCTCGTATTGTTTTTTTTTAGTTTTTAAAATTTTTTTGACAAACATTTTTTTTGATATATTTTATACTGTTGTTTTACACATTTCGGTACTCAAAGTTCCAGATTCACATATTTTAGATTCTAAATCTACTGTTATTTCGAAGATTTGAGCATTTTGAATTTATCGGTCGTCGTGAACTTTTTTCTGGAAATATATGTAAGGTATTTATATTCGGCTTGGAACGACTATAACTTCAAAAATGATTCAAGTTGTCATTACACCTACTATTTTTTGGTCATGTCACGTAATTTTCCAAACTGTATTTTATGTGTAGTACCTATATTTTCGGAATGAATCAATTTCTGTACTACATATTAATCAACTTATAGAATTAATATTGAATTTAGCAGCCAGTTCATTGACTTAAATGTCATGCTTGAATAGGGGTCACTATTGCGGACTACTTATTAAAATTCCACTTCAATTTCGAACCTTTTTTTTGTTTTTCGTTGACTTTGCACGTTTTCATGTCGGCTTCACATTTAACTACTATGCTATATCCTTTGCCAATATTATCCTTTTGGTCATTTAGACCACTTGTTGACAAAACCCTTTCGAGGTCTTGATGCCGAACCACCCACTGACACCCACACATTTGTCTCAAAGCTACTTTTGAGCTTTTGATGGCCAGCCGACTGCTGCTTAGGCGGCACTTAAGATGCTCATCGTGTGGGTGTTACTGCGGTCGGGTTCAATGAGCCATGCATAGACAGACAGACGCATAACACTCCAATACAATCTAAAACACGCATTCCATGCAGCCATTGAAGACAGCTCATTATATGTTATACGTGTCGTCTATGTGCTGCCTTCGTTTGTAATTTTCTAAGTGCTGCTAAAATATCAATTTTTATTTTATTTTTTATTATTTCTTTATTTTTGAGGGTTCCATGTGCTGCACAAATTGCCTCGATTAGAGTCGATGTTTGTGCGCTGAAATTCTAAATGTTAATTGTTATATCTGATCTACTTAAATAGGCGCAAGTGTGACATTTCTAACATTTCGTATTTAAGAAGTAGTTGATATTGTTATGCCTGGTTTTAGAAAAAAAAATATTTTTTATCAATACATTAGTTTTTATTTGTATCATAACTACATCATTATTTGCTTAGAACGAAAATCAATCCGTCAAAAATACAAAACAAAAATCATATTTGTCATAAAATTCGAAATTCTACTAATTTAAATGTATAAAATCCAGTCGGACTAAATTGAAATTGATAAATTATCACTTTTAGTATTATACCTTAGCACAAATTTACACGATGAACTATGAGAAAATAATGGGATTTTCAAAGGGTTCGATCGTACACGATACGTACGCTTAAAACTTTAATGTCTCGAAGGACGTGTCAAAAACGGAAGTAAATGGAAATTCCGAAAAGTCAGCGAATTTTGCGTACATTTTTTCTTAATTATTTTAGAAAATTGCTGAAGTTATGTGCTTTACAGGTATATTTACACATTTTTTACAAAGTTTATAGTTTTTTCATAATAAATCACAGTAAATTTCCGGACAGGACATTCCGGATTCCGGATTATTTTTCTACAACTACATTTAGCGTACAACATATGTTTTTGAATTATCTCAGAATATAGCTGAGACAATTTACTTTATTTTTGTATATATACACTTTGTTCCTAATGTTTATAGTTGTTCGCACCGCGAACGTAAACTTTATATAATCAACTGATGTGAACGCCGCATTATACCAACATAAGGCGAATCATGCGAAAGGTTGACAACTCTGCCCAGAAAGTCTCCAACGCATGACAGGCAAACGCATACACTCGCATAGATGAGCGAAAGAACAAACGCCAAAGGTGACATTTGCCTCGTAGTGCGATGGGACACTCATTTCAGTTTTAACATCTCAGCAGCACAACGTTCACTTCTGAACGACGTTGAATTACTTAAAACTTAAACTTAAAATTAACTTAGAAATAAATATTAAACCGTTTGAACTTAAACATAAAACAAGCAGGAGTTTTTATTGAACTTTTACATTGTCTCAAAAAGACAAGCAGCTTTAAATTGTTTCATCGGTGCCCAAAGCAGAGTCAATGCAGCGAAGCAACCAGCATCGAAAGCAGCTCCAGCTAGCAGCAGCAACTAGTGAAGTCGCCCGTGTCCCAAGTGGACAATAGTTATTTCGTAATAAATCACAGAATACGTTCTGAATGAAAATACGATTTTTTGCTAATAATACATTTATATCTAACAATATTAATAATCATTATTACGGAATAAAAAGTAATGTACGTATCGAATATTCCAGATGTTTTTAAGGTTTTTATATTGTTTTTTCCTTTTTGGTGAAAAAAAAAAATGATATATTTTACACTTTTGGTACTCAGAGTTCCGCACGTCACAGATTTCAATTAGCTGTCAAAAATTTTCTAGAATTACTAGGAAATCGATGTTTACATTTTTGAAAATTCCGAGGAAGTTGTACTTTAGAACCAGAGAATTCAACTCATTAAAAAAATGTATTTAGTTTAATATGATTTTAAATGTATCTTGTTGGTTACGTACGTGACAACAGGACACTCTTATACAAAACTCAAAATTTGTTCCTAATTTTAATTTCTATGCTTATTTTTAAGCTTTAAAAATATTAATTAACACGAAAATGCTTTTTTAGCATTTCGTCATCTATTGAAAATAAAAAAAAAAATGTGGTATATGTTAAACTTTGTAGTCTTCTTTTTTTTTTGAACCGAATATATTTTGAAATACATCTAATTTAAAAAAAAAAAACTTTCTAATGAAATTTGCTACTGCTCTTTGATTGCATTTACTGTTCCGGCATAAGCAAAAATTTCAACAAATTCTCATTTGTCTGCCACAGACAAAGCACCAACTACTGAAGCAATAAAATGCTGCACGGATATTGCGGCATTCATTGCTGCAACCAGATAACAATAATAAAAAGAAAAATGGGAAAAATTTAAACTGAATTTGCAAAAGGATTCGCTCTAGCAGTGGCAGGAATTTGTTTTATATGATTTCTTTTTTTTTTTTTTCTTTAAATCTAACTTTGACAATTATTTTAAAATTCAACATATACTGTATATTTTGTATGAATTATAACTAGGATGTTCTGTAATGAGGAAACTCCAATTATTGCCAATCGGAAATATTTTACAAAAAGTTAAATTTGAAAACTTTTTAATGTTTCTAAAAAGTTATGGAATTTGAAAACGAAAAGTACTCATACTTATACTGAGGAACTACGTAATGGAAAAATGATATATAATCGAATAAATTTTTATTCTAACATGCAACAAAATAAAAAAAGAGGTTAATTTAATAGTATTTCAATAGAAAAACAATAATTAATTATATTAAAATTGGTCAATAGTATGCGTCCTATTAGTTCAGTAATATTCAAACTGTTAATATAAGATGTTGTTGCACCGTACATTTTATAATTTACTTTTTTTAATAACTATAAACAAGACCTATATAGTTAATGATACGTATTACTAAATTTATGATATAGTCGAATTACATTTTCCTATTATTTTATTAAAATTGATTTTAATTATTTTATTGTATAATTTATTTTATTTAAATTTCGAAATTGAAAATCACTTTCAATAATCACACACATAAAAAAATACTTCTTGATGCAAAAGGTTAAAACAAATTCAATATTAACTTCAGTTTCCAATAATTGATTGTAATACTTGAGTCTATATTTATATTTGAGTCCGTTGACAAAATAGAATTTTATATATTATTTATTTTCTTTAATAAATAAAAAAAGGTATAATGTAATGAATTTATATTAAATACATTGAGTCCTTAACAATGTGGCGTTTAATAATGTGGATTGTTACAAAAAATATATGCGAACATTTTGAGAAAACACGCAGAATGATGTACAAAACGAATATAGTTTTTTTTCTATGCTACGTTTATTATTAAATGAGAAAACCATGAAAACAATAGTATTTGTACTTTTAAAAATAATAATATTGAAATATTTAAAGTAATGAATTTTTCGAATACTATCACATTAATTTTGAATTGATAAGAAAAAACTATTAATTCATGAATATTATTAATATGAATACTATTAATATAAAATAATAATGGGGCATTTTATTCTGCAAGTCAAATGGTGAGCAAATTTACATAATAAAAAAAATGCATGAAAATGACTCTGGAAATTGGAAAATGAGAAATCACTCTTTCGATTATTTTTTTCTTTTTTGAGAGTGTAGAACGAATGTGGGTTATAGTAGTTTTTTTATTGAGATTATTTAGTGGCAACAACATTCTAATTAAATTTTTCACAAAGAGAACATTTGGGTATCTACATTTTGCAGTAGGCTTTTAGGCTCAAACAAGAATCTGGCATTTTGTGCATGGGGTTGCCATACTTTTTATTGTAACAATTGCTTTGAAGACATCAGTATTAAATTGTTTGAAACAATTTGTTCTATTTTTAGTGTTTCCCCATTTAAGATTGTTGTAAAAAAAGGTAAAAAAAAGAAACATGATATCGTCACTGTCATGCCAAAGGGGCGAATGTTGGGACATCAAATTTTAAAGTTTGAAGTGCTTTAAAATTTAGTATATTTTCTTTTTTTTTATTTTTTTTTGTTATGTTGGTTTATTCATCAATTATTATAACGTATATAAAATATCTTTGGATTTGGACAAACTACTAAATTATAAATAAGGATTTTGTGAGACTATATCCTGCCCAAAACGAAAATATTTTCGTTTTTTATGCTATAACTCTTTATTTGCGCAAAATTGTTTGTTGTTAAAGCACCTATCGATTGGCATCATTATATATAAATATTTAGCCAAACATAAATTTAGCCATTTGTTATTTGCAAGAAAAATGTTTGTCAAAGTATTTTTAAGTAATGATGGCAATCGAAAGGTGCTTTGAAAAGAAACAATAAATGCCTTTACATCACTATTTTATCTTGCACCAAGAAAGAGTTATAGCAAAAAAACGAAAAGATTCGCCCTTTTCGCATGACAAGATTATCAATTTTTCAAATGCCTTCGTTTTTTAGCTATAATTTTTATTAGTGCAAGATAAAATATGGGTGTAAAGGCATAAATTGTTTGTTTTTAAATCACATATCGATTGGCATCATTACTTAAAAATATTCAAAAAATTCAAAAAAATATTATTGCCGTCATCTATTTATATAAAGGGTTTTTCAACAAGGACGCTACAAAAGTAGAGCGACAGGGACAGCAAACGACGCCATATTTCTTGCCGATCTTTTAAAATTTCTCTTCAGTAAGGTTTGCCATTTCATGATGGAAAGATATACGAGCCAAAAACGAGTTGAAATTATTAAAATTTACTACCGAAATTCCGTAGTAAAAATTCTAAAGATCATCTTCAGCGATGAGGCTCATTTCTGGCTGAATGGCTTCGTCAATAAACTAAATATGCGTTATTGGTCAGACAGCAATCCACACGTACTACATGAGTCATCATTGCATCCCGAAAAAATTACGGTTTGGTGCGGTTTATGGGCCGGCGGCGTCATTGGGCCGTACTTCTTCCGTGATGATCAAGACCGGCACGTTACTGTGAATGGGAATCGCTACCGTTCAATGATAAACGAATATTTTTGGCCCCAATTGGATGATATGGACTTGGAGGACATGTGGTTCCAACAGGACGGCGCCACAAGCCACACAGCGAATGCCACAATTAATTTATTGGAAACCATGTTTGGAGAACGTGTTATCTCACGAAATGGTCCAGTCGATTAGCCGCTTCGGTCGTGCGATTTGACGCCGTTAGACTATTTCCTGTGGGGCTACGTCAAGTCTTTGGTCTATGCCAACAAGCCAGCGACGATTGATGAACTTCGTACGAATATCGAACGTGAAATTGCAGCAGTATCGGCCGATTTATGCTTGAAAACCGTCGAAAATTGAGTTCAGCGTCTGGACTTCTGCAAGCGTGCCCGTGGTGGCCATGTAAAAGAAATCGAGTTCCATACATAATGACATCGAACGTAATTTTGATATCCAAAACCGTTTTTGTTTTATTTAAAAAACTTTTGTAGCGCTCTTATTGAAAAACCCTTTACTTTAAAAACAAACAATGCCTTTACACCATTATTTTATATTATACCAGTAAGAAGTTATGGCAAAAAACGAAAAGATTTGCCCTTTTGGCATGACAACATTTTCAATTTTTCGAATTCGCCCTTTTGTTGTTGTCTTTTGTGGCCAGAAATATCCAACAAAATCAAACACGATTATGCCATACTTGAGAAAAAGCTACATTCAAAAATGTAAAAAACGCAAATGTCAAAAATTAGACATTTGGAATGATAGTACGATATGCTCTATTTCCAGAAAATTTATTTCTAAAATATTTCAAATTAAAAATAAAAACAAAGACTAGAATTAATAAAAGATTTATAAATGTAAAAATTAAAAAGATAAATACTTAAATCTTAAATAAAACAAAAAAAATCTAAAAATCAACTCAAACGCCCGCTGACTATCCTATTAAACATGATTTTGCTTTGATCAGCCAACTGTTGGCAACAGCTCCGGCATCAATGGCATTGTTAAAACAAAATGTAAAAATACCAAGAATTTAACAAAACGTGGCGCTTATGGTATTATTTTTACTGAAAACTCAAAGAAATTTAAATAAGTTTATACTGCTGAAGCTGTAAAGCCTAATCCAAAGCCGCAAATAATTTTCCGTAAAAAATTTAAACAGGCAATACTTAGCAATTTCGAACTTTTATTTTAAATCAATGACAAACCTAGTCAAGTAATAATGTCCGATTATTCATTTAAAATTTTAAAAATAAGTTTTTTTCTAAACATGTTTATTTCCTTTTTAGTGTGTTCACAAACAAATTATATAATTAACAAAACTTGATTTTTACAAAATTTATAAACTCTAGATAAGCATGGAGTTGGTAATCCATGGCAAATGCTTAGCGACATCACAATATACCACTATATCTGTTGGACTACACTTTCCTTGATTTATAGTGCTGGCTGATACTATACCACGCAACACCCAGCGACTATTGCGACGAATCATGAGACCACCTCCCGAGTCGCCCAGACAGGGTCCATTAATATCACGTTTTCTGGCGCATAATGTACGCGATGATGTTATTGCGCTCAAGTACGGAAATTCACGAAGACATTCCGTGTCGTCGATAATATTGGCCTGTAGTGTTTTCGGCACTATATTAGAACCCCATCCGGCGACGAATGCAATCAAACCAGCTACAAAACTGTGATCCGAGGTCTCGTCCCAGAGACAAATGGGGCGTATATAATCATTAAAACTGTTGATCGTCAAAAGATTATGAAATTTTATTAACAGTGATTTATTGGATTCATGTGTGATTGAATAAAAGTTTAATGCTAAATATTTTGTTTATTATTTATAGCCAAATATCATGATTAAATTCCAATAGCTTTGATTTCATTGAATGCAATAGATTAATTTGATATTTGGTGATAATACTTTACATTTACCTGACTGGTTCCGCCATTTGAAGAAGCGCTATATCAGCATCTGCATACTTTTCTGGGATGTACTCGGGATGAATAAGCAATTCGTGTATGTCGGGCGACACCATATGTGGTTCTGAGAAACTGGAGAGATTTTGACGCCCCAAAAAGACGATCACCTGATCGACGGTAATATTTGAAATCCGAAAGCATTGTGCGGCTGTTAAAATAGTGCGCGATGAAATCAATGAACCGGCACATTGGTACCGAAGTGTGGTATTCGTATTTTTAAAGATGGCCGCCAGCCAAGGAAATTCGCCGTGACGCAATATAACACCGTTATGTATAATAGGTGATATCTTGTGAATTTCAGATTCACGGCCACAGATCTCAGTTAGGTTTCCGGTCGGTACAGTTTTTGTGACTTCGGTTTTTGCCTCTTCTGATATGGAATGTATAGGTGAGGAATGTTTTTGTGCTGAACTTACAGGATTTTGTTGTATGGGTGGTAGTCCTGATTGTAATGTTACTGGTGGTAAGGGTGGTGCAGCAGTGTCTTGAAATCAATACAGAAAAAAATATTTTATCTTTTGTGTTGATGTTGTTCGACCAAAACTCATCTCAAAATAATTATATTTGAAGTCATTCGACATTCAAAAAACAGTCAAATTTATTCATATAAAAATCTGTCTTTTAAATTTTATGGTTACTTTCTGTTGTCCTACTGAAAATACAAATATCATCAATACCCAATAACCAATGTTGGAGGAACTTCCCAGGCATTATGTAATAATTAGAAGGTTAATTATCGCTGTTGATTCGTTCATTTGAATGTTGTTGTTCAATCAAAAACTGTGTATAAGAAAATGATGTTGCATGCTATGTCGGTCTGGTAATTTGATAAGTCTGTGTCCAAACGAAATGATTGTCATACACCGAAAAAAAAAATTCATCAAATTCATCAATAATGAAGTTATTAATAAATATATATATCAACGACATATTCAGTACAATGAATTGGAATCATCTTATTAATATCTATGAATAATTTAAAAAAATTAAAAAAAAAATGTTTTTAGATAATAATTCAAAAAAGTTGTTCTTAAAACAATTTATTAAAAAAAATAATACGATACAATTTTTTTTTTCGATAAGACAAGATAGTTTAATTTTTTTTTCTAAAAATGTTTTTTTCAAAAAAAAAATATTTTTTTTTGTTATATATTTTTTTAAAGTTGTAGTTATAAATAAATATATTACACAATATTTTACCAAATGTATGCATGTCGAATAAGCATTATATTACAAATAACATACAAGAACTACTTGAGAACTGAGAAGTATGGCAAAAAATTATCGAAAAATAAATATTTTGATTAAAATGTGGTTTGATCAACAGCATTCTTCAACATGATGTACATATATGGTGTATTTTATGTATTTGTTCATTAATATAGTGAAACGTATTTTTCACAAACAGTTCTTCATATTGATGTACAGTAAATTTAAAGTTACCAAGCGTTCATTATATTTATGATCGCATTAATAACATTGATGTCGTTAGTAATTAATATTATGAATGGTTCTTTAATACAATGAATCATGAATCATTTTCACGATCCGTACAAATGTTGACCTTAGGACTATAAACTGTAATTTTAGCTTTCTAATTATATCAAAAAACATAGAATTATGATTATTTAGAATTAAATTTGACCCAAATTTTCATAATGCAATCCAACACTAACTACAGAAATTTACCTTACCGAAGTCCGAAAAGTATTTAGGTGATTTATTCGCCGAAAATTCTTATCCAAACATCTCTTACCCCGCACAAATTGTTTCAGACGATACATTCCCAAAGTATTTATCCCACAGACAATTATTCCAACAGACAACTCTTCCTTGAATAATTATATATCACAATAAGATTTTGCCTATATATATCACATACCTAACTATATCAATTCTATATATAAAACATATAACACATGGAAAAGCAATTAATTTTGATCGTTACTTTGGACAATGCTCTGAGTAACCATTAATAGTTTTCTTATTTACCTTTAGAGCCTGAATAAATAATTCAAAAATAGTATATAAAAAGTGTTGATACAAATATCTTAAAAACATATCGAAATATTAAATATATTGAAAATAGTACTGATAACACTGGACACCAAATGGAGACATTTTATAATGATCCACGATCTTAGTATGATTTTCCGATGTATTGCAAGATTCTAATCACTGCCTCATACTCGGTAGAATTCAGCTTGTCATAATTGTATTACTTTCCATGAGATTGCCTCATTATCCTACAACAGAGTCAAATAAAGATCACCTACTATATGTTCATATCGAACAAAAAAGGTACATTTATTAATCGAATTTGTGAATTTCACTTTATGTTGCGGACTTAAAGAGCGACTTGCAAAAACAAGGTAAGAGTAAGTATATAATTATTAGTATGATATAAGTAATATATGTAGTTTTATTTAATTATGAAAATCATAGATGTTATGCGACAAATAACACTGTTCTACAAGGATTTTAATCTGGAATTAAACCTATCAAGTCTCCTGATTCTTGCTGCGTACTCAGAATTTTCCCTATACGTCGAGTTTTTGCACAAAATCGAGTCAAAGTTGCACATAAGGCCATTTTTGATACTTTATATCGTAAGTTATTGCACGATTTCGACATGTAGCAGATGCAAAATTTATCACAAAATAAAATATGAACCTTGCCCTACGGATAATTGGCAAAAAAATCTGTGTCCAGATAGTAGTTTCTGCAAAAACTCAAAAAGAAATTTGAGTTAACAAAAAAGTGGGTCGAGAGAGTAATTTATCACAATTCTCTAACCTCTCTTAAAAAACATTTTTATATTATTTCGCAATGTGTTTGCTGTCAAGATTCAAAAAAAAAAATTAAACTTTATTTTACTGAAATTTTTCGGAATATTTTTTAAAATTTGTTTATTGTTGTTGATAAAGAGTAGCTGTAGGGTGTCGAATTTTTTATTTTTGTTCATGTCAAATTTTCAAAATTTTCAGTTGACGACGGATGTACATTTTATTTTTTTAATCCATTAAAGCTTGCCGAATCAAATACACACCAGGAGAATACGAAGTTCAATTTTCCCCATCATGTTTTCCCATAATGCGTGTACCAGATGCTAAGAATTTTGTTCTATTTTGCATCTAGCACCACCACATTATAATTAAATATTTCATAAACAATTTTTAAAAAATATTCCGAAAAATTTCAGTAAGACAAAGTTTCATTTTTTTTTTTGAAATCTTGACAGCAAACACATTGCGAACTAATATAAAAATGTTTTTTAAAAGAGCTTAGAGAATTGTGATAAATTACTCTCTCGACACACTTTTTTGTTAACACAAATTTCTTTTTGAGTTTATGCAAAATCTGGACACAGATTTTTTTGCCAATTATGCGTAGGGTAAGGTTTATTTTTTATTTTGTGATAAAGTTTGCATCTGCAACATGTCGAAATCGTGCGATAAATTGCGATATAAAGTACTAAAAACGGCCTTTTTTACAACTTTGACTCGATTTTGTGCAAAATCTCGACGTAAAGGAAAAATTCTGAGTACGTATCAGGAGACCGAAATCAACCACAATTGATAGGTTTCATTCCAGATTAGGCCAACAACCCTCAATTTGCAGAACAGTGTAATAGGTACACCTTAAAATTCATATTTTTACGTTTGACTGGTCATAACTTTGGTCACATCAATCCGAATTTCAGGTGGTTTATTTCAACATATTTGCAGAAGTATCTTCAATGGAATACAAGAGAAATGTGGTCGAAAACTCAAATCTGTACAAAGTTATAGACCAAAACATGATACAAATATATACAGGTACGATCACTCTCTCATGTCTTTCCAATGTTTACTTTAGGTGACACTAGGCAAGTTTTTCGAAGTTTAGTTTTAAAATCAAAAAATCTCATATAAAATTATATTGAAATGAAAAATAATTATCAAGGTATGCTTTGAGATAACTTAAAAATGTTCACAAAAATGTTTATAATCAAAACAAAATCTGAAAAATATTTTTCATATTTTCTTTGAACATAAATTACAATTTTTGAAAATTTGAATTTGAATCAAAACAAAATATTTCAAAATTTGTCAAAAAAACTTGCCTAGTGTCAGAGTGATCGTACCTGTAAATATTTGTATCATGGACCAAAATATGTAGAAAAAGAGGACAATTATCGTTTCGTTTTATTTTACGTAATAACTCAAAAACTTGGGGCAATCTGAAAAAGGTAGTGATTAGAATGTTGATGTCCATCGGAAAATCATACTTAGTTTGGGGATAATTTTTTTGTTGTGCTGTGTAATTAAGTGATGAAATTTTTTAGAGTTTTATGAAAAATGAATTGTGTGAAGGACTATATTTTATTTCTTCTAAAAGCTCTTTTATTTTCTTTTAATTTCTATTCATTTCTTTAAAATGATACGTTATAAGAAAAAGCGGAGTATACACTCATTAACAGCAGTCACGAATTAAAAATAATTTGTTTATAATTGCTATCTCTGTCATTTCAGTAAGTAAAAATAGTTGTAATGTGATATTAGAGGTTTTAGTTGGTTTTAGTTTTTATAGCTACTTACATAGATTATCCGAAAATATGACTTGTACACCGTGTATAATCTTCGATAGCATGGGTAACAAATCATTCGATTGTGCGGGTGAGTTTTGTGTAGTACGCGGTGTAAAGAACATAGAATACTGCAGGGTTATCAACGTGTATGGTGCTGAATCTATATGGTATGATGAAGAAAATCATAGTTATAATATTTGTGTTGGATTTTCCATTGATTATCATTTACATGCACTTGCCGCACAGATGACTTGCCCATTGATGCTAATCTGCATTAGTATAGGAAACACATCAGTCGTTGGAAAATCCAGACGTAGCAAAATAGGCCGCCCATTTAGCATATTCTCAATTGTTGTGTAATCATTCTCATAAAATGACAGAGCACCATAGTAATTCTGGAAAAAAATTATGATTTTTCGATGCTGTTATTATTTTGTTCGTCGTCTATATTAATTACCGAGGACAGTGATTGACGCTGAGCGAATTGCACTTCGATGATATTCTGGCGCATTTGTATATTCGGCAATTTGATCTGACCGATATTCGTGATGCCATTACTCAAGTACTGAAAGTAAGCGGGACATGGTATCGGCGGTATATCCTGATATTGGCCAAGCACGGCTATTATATGCCAACATAGGGTGACTGATAAGAACACACTGCTGATTTTGTACATAGTTATTAAAGCAGCATCGATTAGCAATCGATATTAAATAATGTTGTTTAAAAATAATATTTATTAGAATCAAAGCGTACGTCTGAACTCAACAAAGTCTGAAGTCAACTGAGAATATTTTTGCATTGTTTACTGATAATATATGAAATAATTGCAAAACATGTTAGTCGATCTTCGGATTAGGAATGTAGAAAAGAAATTTCATATTTCAGTGATGCATAGGTAACAACTAGTATTTTGTACCCGAGCTACACAACGGGTTTTTTTTTGTTTAATAATTTATTATTAAGCTAAAGAAGTACACTGTATTATTTGCATTTCTCTTTTTATTGTTGAATTAATTTATTTTATTCAGTTCTATATAAAAATCTCACCATTTGAACCAGTGTGTATTTTGTACTCAAATTTTACTCAAATTTTGTACTCAAATTTTACTCAAATTGTTAGGAACTACAATTTGATGTTGAACTTTTTTACAGAATAATCAATGCTGGGAGTTGACTCCATTCATGCATAGCACAGTGTTTACCTTAGGGAAGGTTTAGGGTAATAGGGTTAAAGGAAGAGACAAAAGAAGTGTGATATCAGACCTTGTATTTCCCTCGAACACGCCTTTAAAACAGGCTTACTGGTTTGAGTTTATCTGACTTGTTCCAACTTTCGATCGAAATCGTTTTAAAACTTCTATTCTATCGATTTATACAAATTCGATTGTTCAAGACAAAATAAAAGAATTTTAATCGAATTAAAACCGTTACAGTTTGATGAATTGAATTAAAAACGAGTTTCGGAACATGCCCGTATATATTAATATTATAAAAACCAGTGGTTAATTATATTCAAAGTTGGAATGTCATTAGAAAGTCTAAGATAGTCTGGTCAATTGCTTTCAATATTGGCGTCATCGATTACACACTGTGGACTAAAAAGGATTTTTGTAAATCATTTAATTATATAACGATGAATTGAAAACATAGCATTATAAATCGAAATGTCACATCTTTTCGGCAACATTAAAGTATATATTCTGCTGTGGTAAAATCTGTTAATCATATTGAAAATTGCAACTTTATTTATAGAAACTTTCAAAATATAACGAAAATTATTATAATTTTACAAAAAATTCATTACATTACCGCGTCAAAAAAGCGCTTTTAATATTACCATTTCCTAATTATCAAAATTACAAAATATTAAAGATCAGCTCGATATCGATCTATGTGAGCATGGAATCAACAATCCATGTCAAGTGCTTCGCTATATCAGTATATATGACAGGGTCATTTGGATCACAAACCACGGTGTCATTTACTCTTATGACTTTACCAGTTGAGACGAGACCACGAACTACCCAACGACCATTGCGACGGATCATCAGGCCACCTCCAGAATCGCCTAGGCATGGTAAATTCGTATCACGATTTTTCGCGCATAGCGTACGTGGTGTTATAAATGTGACGTAGGATTTGCTATCTTCGATACATTCCTCATTCGAGATTACCATTACCTGAAGTGTCTTTGGCACATTATTAGAACCCCAACCGGCGACGAACGAAATTAAACCTACAGCAAAACTATGGTCAGATGTCTCATCCCAGAGACATATTGGACGTATAAAATCGTTGAAGCTATGGCAAGAAATACAAAATGATTGTGATAAATTAATCTCAAAGTCAATTTAATGTGAAGTATTACCTAATCGGCTCCGCTAATTGTAGTAGCGCCAAATTGGCATCTAACAGTGACGTTGTATTAAACGCAGGATGTATGAGTACCGTCAGTATTTCGCGCGTCACGCTATATGGCTCCGAGAAGCTAGAAAGATTTTGACGTCCCAGATTGACGATAACTTGCTCGGCGCTTACATTGCTAAATAATGGGCAAATTGCGCTCGTTAAAATCGAGCGCGACGAGATCAATGATCCAGGACAAATGTACTCAAGTCCGTTTCTTGATTTTTTAAAGATGGCCACCAACCAGGGAAACTCACCGGGACGCAGTACAACACCGCCGTGTGTAATGGGTGAAATTTTGTGTATTTTAGATTCGCGGCCACAGATCGCATTTAAGTTATCTGTATTCTGTGCAGTTATTGTCTGTTCAAATGTGGACTGTTCACGGTAGGACTGTACCTCATGTGTAGAGTGAGGTGGTATAGGCTTTCCAGGATTGTGTTGCGAAGCTTTGGTGGTTGAAGGTACCATGGGTATAGATAATAGCGGTGGCTGTGTGTCTTTGAATCATTCGATTGATTCACATCAAGGATTAACATTTAAAAAAAGAAGAATTACAAAATTAAAATATAATACAAATAAAACATGTATGTAATAGATTATAATAATAATAATAGTTTGGCGCTACAGTCCTGTACAGAACTTCGGCCGATCTCTCTCACCATTATGAGCTGTGCGTGTTATATTTGTACTCAAAGTGGTGGGACCTACAGTTTATTGCCGAATCCGAACGGCGGGTGAGAGCTTTTCATAGGCAATGGTTTTACTCTCGTAGGTTTGCCATTTACTGACGAGAGGTAGCGCGGTATAGAAAAATGTTTCTATGAAAAGATGTTGTTAGCCCCAGTCCAGGCTTGAACCGGGGACCTTTCGACTCGCAGTCCAACGCACTAACCACTGAGCTACCGCGGCTGCATGTCAAGATTTTCAATTTTTCGAATTCGCCCTTTTGGTTTTGTCTTTTGTGGCTAGAAATATCAAGCAAAACCACACACGATGTTGGCACAGGATCGCATTGAGGAAAAATTACATTATATAATGTAAAAAAATAGAAATGTCAAAAATTACACATTAGCCTCTTTGGCATGATAGTGACGATATATCCAAATGCTGTCTGACAGTTTCATATAACACAGAAATCTAATGAAGACTACTACTTTCAAGGACGAGGTGTAGTTTTTTATATAAAACCTATATTAAAATTATTATTTTTTTTATTTTGCGAACCCATACACCAAACTTTTCAAATACATAGGTTTGGTTAGGGTGTTGGCGGATGTCTCATATAGATCAACTTGGTCCATAGTATTACCACTACTCTCTGATTATGCGTAGATTAAAGATATTTTATTATTATGTTCGTTCAGATCAAATGTGCCCGACATTAGTACGAAGTTTTTAAACAATCCAAATCGGTACGACGTCGTTCCTTCTATGGAATTATAAAAGGCATGTCCGAGCATAAGTATGGTATTGGTTAATTTGTGGTCTCTGATTTCAAATCTGGAACCTGTTCTGCTTTATCATTCTGAGTTACTAGTAATTGGCAGTCAACCCCACCCCCATATTATTTGTATTATGACAAAATCTCAATATTTATATCGACTTACACGCATTATTCGAAAATACGACTTGGCCACTGGTAATGATCTTCGATAATACAGGCCACAGTTCGGACCCGGCTCCATTATAGTCATTCGCTTGCGCAGATTGTAAATCCTGTGTAGTACTCGGTATAAAGTTCAGAGTATATCGCATGGTTATCAAAGTATAGGGTGCTGAATCTGATAGTTTTTAAAGAAAAATAGTTAAATTATGACTAAAGATTTTAGATTTTCATTGAAAGTCTATTTACATGCACTAGCTCCACAAATTACTTGACCATTGATATTAAGCTGAAGTAAAAGAGGCAACAAATCGGCGGTCGGAAAATCGACACGCAACGAAATAGTTTGACCTTTCAGCAGATTCTCCATTGTTGTCTGTACATTATCATAGAATGACAGAGAACCGTAGTAATTCTGAAATGAATTACAGACATTAATCGTTATATTTCTTGCCATATATAGGTTAATTACCGAGGTCAGTGGCTGACGTTGTGCGAATTGAACTTCGATGTAGTTCTGATGCATTCGTATATTGGGCACTATAATCTGGCCAATGTTTGTGATGCCATTACTCAGGTACTGGAAGTAGGTGGGACATGGGATCGGCGGTATATCGAGGTATTGACCAAAAATACCAATCAGTTGCCAGCAAAGTGTTACAGATACTAACACACTGCTGAATTTGATCATATTCTAGCAGTGCCTAACTAATTTAAGTATCTTATTTAAAAATCTATAACGCTATTTAGTTTTATAGAGCTAATGCAAACGTCTTCGCTCAATAAACTCGGTAAACAACTGAGCTTACTTTCATTAAACACTGGAAATATGTTGATTTAATTATATACAAATGTACTTGTATTTATATTATTAGCATCAGCATCAGAAATAAAAATAGCACAACTTGAATTAATGAATCTTTGATTAGATTCCGTAAATCTGATATTTTATGTATGTATATACTCAGCCTTGTGATTCAATAGTATTTTCATATTTCTTCATAAAATGTTAAACTTAATAATAATTATATTATAGTTTATACACAGAAAAAAAATGTACATCATATTGATGAATTCCGTTCATCAAACCATGATTCATTGTCAGTCATCATAATATTAATGACTAACGCCATTATTGTTATGAATGCTATCATAAATATGAAGAACACTTGGTAACTGTCGAAAAAGTGTTCTTCAATATGATGAACTGTATGTGAAGAATACTTTTCATCATATTAATGAACCAAAAATTATTTATTTTTTTTTTAAATTTGTTTTTGAACAATTTTATATTTCAAAAAAAAAAAAAAAAAATCGGAACAATTTTTTTTAGTCTGAATTTTTTTTTTTCGGATAATTTTTCGGACATTTGTACAACACTTTTTTCGAATTAATTTATAAAATTGAAAAAATATTATGAAAAAATTCATCAATATGACAATCCAAATTGTATTGAATATTTTGTTCATATATATAATGAATGCATTCATTAATATGTCATTTAATGAACTGTGGTATCAATATGATGAATCTGGTAGTTGGTAAAAAATTCATAATATTTATGAATAAATTCATCATATTGAATATTTTTTTTCTTCTGTGTATATAGCACAGTGTTTACCGTTGGGAAGATTTTGGGTTATAGTGTTATAGAGAGGGAGAAAGATGGGGTAGTATCGGAACAAATATCAAAAATGTCGTGAATGTAGGGAGGGAGAAAAGATGGGGTAGTATCGGAACAAATATCAAAAATGTTGTGAAGAACAGACGAAGGGAGAATATTTCACAAAAGTATATGCACAGAACGTCAAGAGCAGATGAATCCGCAATACCCATAACGCCCATATAGAGGGGAGGGATGTATCCATTCTTTTGTGTGATAACAGCCAATATTAGGTCCTGCTTGCATTGAAATTTACACTATTTGGATGATGTTGCCTCGCCGTGATTCGAACCAGCGACCTTTTCGCTCAAGACCAACGCACGAACGACTTTTAGACTTGCAGTCCTATGCACAAAGCAGTCTGTAGAGCCACCAATGTTCTATATTAATATGTATAATATTCAATAAATTATCATATTGAATAATAAATAAATTTCTTATATTGTTTTTGATTATGGAAGCCACCATATAGATGGATTTTTAATATTCGTTACTTTTTCCCGTTTTCAGAATTCATTACAATTCGACTTTTCTTCATTAAGTAATGTCTGCGGGTTTAATTTATAAATATATAGTTTTATTCTAAATTTCACTACAATTGCTTTCAGGGTTATCGAAAAATACGTAATCGGCATTAAAACCCCTGTGGGGAGATGTTGGAATTCTTCAGAACTGTGCATTAATTAGTATAACCAAAAAGTAAACAAAAAAAAAAGGTTATAGAGCTAATATTAACACGGATATATGCAAATGGTGGTAAAATTTCGAATACTTTTAGTCCAGTAAACCGCAAAGAGTAACGAAACTAAATCGGGAATAGATATAGGATATGAATAATTATGTGCAAATAATATTTTTGGTTTTATATTATTTTTATTTAAAATAACAGATATCTGATATATATTACACTGATGACAAGCACATCATACGACTGTATACGATTGTCAATCTTTGACATCTAAATCAGCATGGCACCAGTGACCCAGTCCAAGTGCTTTGCAACATCGCAATACACGACATATTCATTAGAAATGCAACGTCCCTGCGTTCTAATGGCCGTCGAAATGACACCTCGAAGTAACCAACGACCATCGCGTTGAATCACGAGACCTGCACCAGAATCACCAACACATGGACCAGTGCCATCACGATTTCCGGCGCAAAACGTCCGATTAGAGATAATATTTACATATTGTGCATGAGATCGCACACATGTGGATTCGCTAACAATTCTAGACGTTAGGGATCTCGCCATATTCGATATATTGTTTCCATCATCAGTACTACCCCAACCAGAGATGGTACCAGTCAAATCAGCAACATCGCCATGTGCGGTTTCGTTCCAGAGACACGCGGGACGTATGGAATCGGTGAAGCTATTCAAATTTAAATGAAAATTAGATGAATACAAACGAGTGTTCACAATTAGATATAGAAACCGAACGCATACCTGACTGGTGTCGACATCTGCACCAATGCCACATCTGCATCTGGAAGATTTTTATATTCTGGATGTATTAAAATCGACTGCACTTCACGGATCTCCGCATCTGCCTCAGTGTTAGGGTCCAGACGCTGATGTCCCAAATAAACAAATACCTTGTCCTCGCCTTGTTCCTTTAAACAATGTGCGGCTGTGATGACTGTGCGCGATGAGATTAAGGTGCCGACACACAGAAATTGCAGACTTTTATTGGGATTCTTTCGGTATAAGGCCGCTAACCAGGGCGACTGATTTCTTTGCAAATTCAAGCCACCACTTATAAGACTTAAAGGCCCTTTTTCCTGGCCGCAGATTTCCGCCAAGTGCTGCATCTTTTCAGCTGGAACCGACGCTGAACGGGATTTTCTATGATTTTTTAGAGGATGGCGCAGATTTTGTTCATGCACAAGTTTGATCAAAGTGTTTGGGTGTTCTGAAAATGGACGAACTAAAAAATGATATGCACCGAAAAATTTTGTATTAAAAAAATAAAAATGTACCTATTTAATTTACGTTCAAAAACAAATGTATTTGCTTTTATTACTTTGATATTGTTGCTTTTAAACTACATTTACTGCATTGTTAAAAAAAATTACTAATATTTTTTTTTACTACACTCTGTATTTATTTAAATTCAAAATTAATATATAAAAAATACTACATATACTTTTACGTTTGCTACATTCCGTGTCTTTGAGATCAACGATGACTTTCTCAAAGTTTTCTCGAAATAACTACGGAATAAAACGTGCGATATATCACTAATATTTGTCTAAATTTTTTGTTCATTAAAATTTGAGGACAAGATACGATATTTAAATATTTTTCATCGAAAACGGTATTCTGGGTTATGTATTTATTTAATAGTAAAAATTGTTTTTGTATGGATTGTCTGTAAAGATTATTTTCCATTGATTGAATAAATTGAAATGAAATCAAATAAAAAACAACGTTTTAATAAATACTTGTTAGCCAAACAGATAGTACAATATGTTGAAAACGAATTTCTAATACATTGTGTAGTTAAATCAAGACAAATAAGTGCTAAAAGTAGAACTAAAAAGTAGATAAAATTAATTTTATAAAAACAAATACATATTTGTGGAAAATTTAACTACATTAATGATTTCAATCTAAATATATGAAACTCTTGGTCCGTCTGTCTGTCAGCCAGTCAATCTGTCATTTTGTTCCAACATCACTGAACCGATTTTACTGAAATTTTGCACGATGATACTATGAAGTTAGGAGGGTGACAAAGGCTATATGTATGCGGGATAGGGAAAAGGGGCATGTCAGCTTCCATACTACATAAACTTTAAAACTATATAACTCGACACTTACAGCAGCTACGACATGAAACAAAAAACTCAAATGCAAAAAATACTACACAAGCAAAAAAAAAAAAAACAAAACCAAAAAAAAAAACAAAACCAAAAACACAAACAAAAACAAAATAAAAAAAAACATCAGAAAATAAAAAACACATAAAAAACAAAAGATAATGAAATACACAAAAGCAAGTATAAAAAGCGACAGCAAAACCAAACAAAAAAAAAACAAAATCATAAAAGCAAAAACACAATCCAAAAGTAAAAACACGAAAACAAAAGCAAAAACAACAAAACACAAAAGAAAAGCAATAACACAAAAATATAAAACAAAAGTAAAAACGCTAAACCAAAGGCAATAATAAAACTCCAACCAAATGAAAAAACACAAAACAAATGCAAAAATACAAAACTAAAAACAAAAACACGAAATAAAAAGCAATAAATAAAAGAAAAAACACAATAACCAAAAACATAAAAATAAAATCAAACTAAAATAACAAAAAGAAAGCAACACACAAAAGCAATAACAGCAAAAACAAAAGAAAAATCAAAAAAAAATACACAAAAGCAAATACAAAAACAAAAATGCAAAAACATATAAATAAAATTAAAAACAATATAAAAAAAGGAAAACTAAAAACACAAAATGGAGTACAAAATAACAAAACACTAAAATAACAGAGAAAAACCCCAATGCGCAGCCCTAGTAGTTCTAGTGTATATACTCAGGGAAAAAATCATGTATATGTAAACAGATTCAAGTGATTTTTGTGATACAAAATTTTAATCTTTGAATATGTAAAGTTAACATGAATATCTGTTTATTTTATAGAATTCTTGTTGTTTTCCATAGTTAAGACTATCATGTAAAATTAACATGAATCTGTTTAACAAATTACCTGTCAAACTTCTCTGAGTGTAATATATATCTACTTACCGTGCATTTTATCGCTTTGCTCACAGATGACTTGTTCATTGACGCTGATTTCCATTAAATCAGGTATTAAATTTGAAACTGGAAAATCGACGTGATATGTTAGAGGTAACCCTTCCTTAATATAATGTATCATGGTTTCTTGATCTTCAAAAGGTTTAATAGAACCGACGAAATCCTAAATGAGATGAAGTTGCGTAACAGAGAATTATTTTCAAATTATATTTTCATGTTAAATTATTTAGTTAATAGAACGCAATAATCTGTATTTATTTTATTCCGTCTGACCTGAAACTGTTTTTAGTTAATTATTACCTTCGGAATTTCCAGTATTTCTTATATAAACTACAGATAAGACTTGCTTGATTTATAATTGAAATGAAATTATATATTTATTTTTCAAATTACAGAAATATTCGCCATCTATGCCAGTTCCATTTATTTTGACTATTGGAACTTTGCAAAAATAAATTAGCAAACTTAAGTGATACAGAAATGATATTCGAGATTTTTGCAGTCTAAAATTATTACGGAACGAGCGAGGTCACGTCTACTTAGTATTGGCAACATATAACAATGTATTCACCAGTGGTAAAAATATCCTGAGTCCAACGTGAATTCAAAATTTAAATCACCATTTTATAGCCAAATTCATTAAACTCAGTAACACTTTTTTTTTTGTTCTATGCTTCTTAAATACTAAAGATGTTAATAATAATATAACTACCAGATTATTTAGTTGCGGCTGTTTAAATCTAATCACGACGGACTGATTCATTTGTGGATTTTGTATAGTAATCCTACCAATATATTGATCATTCCAGAGCATATACTCAAAAATATCCGGACATGGATTATTCGGCTTATACAATTGTTGATCAGTACTATGCGAGAGGTGCCAGCAAAGAATCACTGACAAAAGTGTTGTTATTAATCTAAACATTTTCACTACGCAGTTAATTGAAGACACTGTAAATCGTATTACTATCGCCAATGAATGCGGTTTTCTAACTGAAACAGCGGCTGCAATGCATCTATAGATATACCTTGGAATTATGTCTATCGACATAATTTCAAAAAAAGCAGTAATAAATATTTTTTAAATACGGAAATTCCCTTGAACGAGAAATGAAATCTGTTATGTGCAACATTAATTGAATATGCAATCAAAATTGAATACGTTATAGAATTAAAATTATTAAATTTTTTAATATCACTAGCACACTGAGAAAAAAACATACTTTACAATTTATGACAAATTTTTAAAACTGAAATTAAACATCATGGCGCATAATCATAGATATTTTAAAGTCAACTTTAAAATCAGCTTTTTGACAATTTATTCTATACAAAATTTGTCAAAAAAGTCGAATTTATTTTTAAAGTCGTCTCTAAAATGTCTATGATTATGCGCCCATAAAATTTTTAAATTAAACGAAATTGTTTTAAAATTAATCACATTGATATTAAAATTGAGACTTCGTGAAAAGCCCCTAAAGGTATGCATCATTTACGGTGTGAAATGCAGTGTGAAATTCATACAGAATTTACGAGTTAAACTGAATTTTTTTGTTCGATGTCATCCTACGATATTATTCATAGGCCCTTTTTGAGGTACCAAATTAAATAAAACTATATAATAAGCATTAGTAATGTTGATAGATGATGCCCGTTGGTAAAATAGGTTATTGGCTTTAGCTAGTACACATATCATTGCAGAAAAAAATTAAAATACAATAATTATAAATAAAAATAGTAATAAAAAATATAAATTAAAAAATATATTTTTTATTTATTTTTTTTATTAAATAAAAAAAATGGTCTTAAATTTGAATAAAATTGTATTAAGTTTAGTAAAAACACTAAACATAATTTCATTTAATTTTAACACACTTTTTTCTCAGTGAATTGAAAATTGATAAGTCGGGTATTGAAAATTGTAGTACTCGGTCGATTATGATCTACGCTCCAAACACTTTTGCAAATATACCGCACTTCAATATTTTTATGGAAGTGAACCCTTTTCTATTTTGATCAAGCATACACAGAAAAAGAAGTTCATGCTATTAATGAATTTGTTCATCAATGTTATGAATTTGTCATTACGACTCAACCAATCACCAAATTTATCCCATTTATGAGTCGTTCATAAAACCGTAATGAAAAAGTTCATAATATTGACGAACGCAAAATTCATGGTATTTGTCCACTTGATGCTGCTGCTAGCTCTTTCGATGCTGGATGCTTTGCTGCATTGATGCTGCTGCTGCGGTTGTTGTTGCCAATGGGCACAATCTAAAAATGATTTGTCTTCTTGTGACAATGTAAAAGTTCAATAAAAACGCGTGGTTGTTTTATGTTTAAGTTCAAACGTTATAATATTTATTTCTAAGTTAATTTTAAGTTTTAAGTAATTATACGTTGTTCAAAAGTAAACGTTGTGCTGCTGCAGTTGTTAAAAGTAAAGTGAGTGTCCTATTGCACCACGAGGCAAATGTCACCTTTGACGTTTGTTCTTTCGCTCATCTATGCGAGTGTATGCGTGTGTCTGTCATGCGTTGGAGACTTTTTGGACAGAGTTGCCAACCGTTCTAATGATTCGCATTATGTTGGTATAATGCGGCGTTCACATTAGATGATGATATACAGTTTACGTTCGCGGCGAGAACAGTATTTATGAACTTATTAACTATTTAAAAAAAAAAATATTTTGTTTTATTATATTACTTATTTTTTTTTTTTTTTAACTACTTACCTATAGAATGATAAAAATGGTTGCACTTGCTCACATACGGTCATACACAAATACTCAAATACCTACCTACTTTGTGTTGTATTTTCTATGCTCCTTTTTGAGGACTGGTTTTTTATTTTTCAATCACGCTGATACCAGCGAATGAATTGCACGTACGTAGAGGCTATACTACTTTGCATCAAAAAATGAATATGAATACCTCAATGAACACAATTCATAACAATTATGAAAGCGTTTATTATATCAATTTTGCTCAAATTGTGCGATTTGTATATACGAAGTATAGTTCATAAATAAATTGATTTTTTTCTTATATAGTTTAAACACTAGCGCAATTAACGGCGCTCATTCTATTTATGAACTAATTTTTTTCTGTATATAAAAAGAACGTGTGGTGCTCTAAATAAATTACAATTCAGCATACCTTACCATTCACATGGGAATGTCCAGAAAAATGTCCATGCTCAAATCTTTGATATTACAGTGGATTTGGATTTCCATTAATATAATACATTTCTTTGTTTGTTTCTTGACATTTTTACCATAGAGTCTGGAAGAAATGATAGTCTATATTAATTTCGATCGATAAGGGGGGGCGTAAAAAACGAATTTCTGTATCTCCGTAACCAGCGATCCGATTTAGCCCAAATTTGGCTCTTTGGCTCTTTGTAGAACTTTGTGGTAGAACTTTGTGGTTTCCCCGATTTCGTCACCAGAGGACGCTAATGCTTACAACTCTGTAAACTCTGAATCGATTGGAACCAGTGGATTCGTTTTGGAACATGGAATGTCACCACCAGAGGTCGCTAATGGTCACAACTCTGTATCCTCTGTACCGATTTGAACCAATTTAAAATGGTAACTCTTTGTTAAATACTAATTGAACTCAATATATGAAACTTCGTCTGTCTGTCTGTTTGTCGAAGCATCACGTTTGAATTGATGAACTGATGCGACTGATATTGTACAAGTGAATATTATGGTGGGCGACATAGGATTTATATAGGAGGGATTGTATTGGATCTCCCACTCCACCTAAACTTTCAAAACCAACCGCTGGATCGATTTGACTGAAAGTGGATACTATGTACTGGTGGGTGACGTAGGCTTGATATGGGCGGGATTAGATTGAATTTCCCATGCCACATCAACTCTCAAAGGTATACCTCGTTAATTACATCAGCTACGAACTTGAAACAAAAAAACTCAAATAAAAAAAAGAGAAAACAAAAGCAAACATAAAAATAAAAAGCATAAAAACAATAACACAAATAGATAGCAAACACAAAGACAAACGAAAAAGACTAATCACAAAAAAAAACACCCAAAATCAAGAGAAAAAAGTAAAATCTAAATGCAAAAACAAAGAAAAAAATAAAAGAAAAAACACATAAATAATGACACCAGAATGGGACAGTACGCTTTACGTTACGAGTACATCAAATAAATGGTTATAGTGAACGTAACGAAATTTAACGTGGTCGGGATGTAGAGATCCGTCATTTTTGATTTCTACGTTACGTTCCATCATGCTCCGGTGACATTTGAGCACGTACGTCATTATAACTGGAGCTTTATAAACAGACGGATCGTCTGTCGTGATAACTATCAGATCCAAATTATTCAAATTTCCGCCAAGCTTAGTTTTTTAAGTGTACTAATAATCAAAATATTTTTAACATTTTATTCTATTGTAATTCAAAAATCTAAAATATATTTGACTGATTATAATTATAATAACTCAACTGTCGATTAACTTGTTTAATGTATAATAATCTGAATAGATATCCATTGATTTCGAGAATTCATTCACTGTACAATTGATCATTTTAGATCTCCATGGCGCTGATGACCCAATCCAAATGCTTGGCAACATCACAATAAACGACGAATTCATTTAGATCACAACGCTGATTTTGCGTTAGCTCCAACGACAGGATACCTCTCAGTGTCCAACGATTTTGGTGCCGAATCACAAGACCGGTACCAGAATCACCTACACATGGACCGGTACCATCGCGATTTCCAGCGCACAACGTTCTATTAGAGGTAAGCTGTACAAATCCAGCATTTGAACGAATACATTCAGCATCGCTGACAATTGAAGCTTTTGCTGATCTTGGAACACTTGATAATTTATTATCACCCTCATTACTGCCCCAACCGGAGATGGTACCAGTCAAACCGGTTACATCGCCTTCAGCGGTCTCGTTCCACAGGCAAACGGGACGTATATGGGTGTTGAAACTAACAAAAAATATAGTGAACTCAAGAGGTTAATTTAAATAAATTTTGATTTATATAAATAGAAGTCTTACCTCACCGGTTTCGAGATTTTCAGCAATGCGATATCAGCATCTGGATATAACTGTGCATTGAAATCGGGATGTATGTTTATCTCCTGTACATCGTGATATTCTGCACTCTCCTCCGAGAAATTACTTAGATTATAACGTCCCAAAGAAATGACAACCTTGTCAGCATTTGTATTCTGCAAGCAGTGTGCGGCTGTGAGCACAGTGCGTGATGAGATCAATGTACCGACACACTGAAATCGGAGACCAGTGGGACTCTTGAGGTAGATGGCCGCTAGCCAGGGTGACTGACCGCGCTGTAAGAAAGAACCGCCTGGTATGAGACTGGCGATTGGCTCGTCTTCCTTTCCACAGATTTCAGCCAAGTTCTGCGTATATTCATCAGGCGTTGAACGGCGTTTTCTGTCATTTTCCGAATATATGGGACGCGGTCGTATACCTAAAGTGTGTTCGAGGATGAGCAGAGTATGTGGATAATCTGAAAATGGTATTATTTATATGGTTTGTTTCTTTTATATATTACTCTTTATTACTTATTTTTGTAGCGCTTTCCTCACAGAGTACGTGATCATTTACACGGATTTCTATTAAGTTGGGTAATAATTTTGAATCTGGAAAATCGACGTGATACGTTACATGTAACCCGTTCGACAAATTATTTATTGTTGTTTCCGCATCTACGAAAAGCGTCAGTGAACCGTAATATTTCTAGAAACAAAAAATAAATATTATATTTGTTTGCAAAAATTCAAATTTATTTTTCTATCTGGCCCTGTTGATCTGTTATTGTAATGAACTTTGTAATTTGCATAACATTTGTTTATAATTTTTACAATGTAGACAAGAATAGCTTGATCGGCAATTAAGTTGTTAATTTGATATATTTCAATTGTGCAAAGTTGTTTTTAGAAATACCAGAAATTGTTAATACCTGGTTTTACTTGATTATACTTAGATTATGTGAAAAGAGCAATATAGATTTTTATTTATACTTTGTACTAAATTGTCAGTTGATATTAATCTAATTTATGTTTATTTTATATAATTCACTTTTTAATTTGTTTAACTTTTATGTGTCATACCGTTTTCAACGGTTCTTTCTGCGCCAATTTAATCTGGACCGTCTGATTGAATTGCGAATTTTTGACCGTGATTTTGCCGATATATATGTCTTTATATCGTATATACTCAAATGAATCCGGACATGGATTCAGCGGTAATTCTATTTTTTGGTCAACACTATGCGATATGTGACAGCAAAGGATCAAAGTCAGAAATTTAGTTAGTAATTTTGCCATGTTGAGAACACGAACTTCTGTCTGCAATGAATTCCGTTTGTTAACTGAAGCAGCTGCTGTAATGTCGTTATAAATATACTTCAGAATTATGTCTATCGTGAGCGTATAATTTGAAAAGACGCTTTAAATGAGAAATAAATAATTAGTTTAGCTAGATGTGGAATTTCCCATGTAGTAATCGAACTAGTACATAGTTCAGAGAGATTTACAAATGTTATAAATAATTTTATTAAAATATGATGAGTTTGTTATAAAAACAAGAAAATATATTACTTGAAATTACATTATTTCTTTATTATTGATTTTTCTTTAATACAATTTCAGATTTAAATCATTGCAAGAGTTTTAATCAAAGAGGTATAATCTGTATATCTCTGTTAGTTTAGACTGATCCTTATTTCGTGGTCTACATTAACATATTTCTGGTGATCCAATCCATGTGCTTTGCGATATCACAATAAATGACGTACTCCAGCAGATTACACCGCTGCTGTTCCGTTTGACCCGCCGAGACTACGCCACGCAACATCCAGCGTCCGTTGCGACTGATCATGAGACCTCCCCCTGAGTCACCCATGCAAGGACCGGACCCATCACGTTTGCCGGCGCACAGCGTACGTTCGGACGTTAGTTGGAAAACGTCCGGCGAAGAACGACGACACGTTGCATCGTCGACAATATTCGCCTGCACCGATTTTGGTACCTGTGACACAATGTTGCCCTCTTCATCGCCACCCCAACCGGCGACGATGCCGATCATGCCGGCCACAAAACTGTGATCTGAGGTCTCGCTCCAGAGGCAAATTGGATGAATATAGTCGTTGAAACTGTTGGAAAATATAAAAAAACACAATGAATTTATTTAAGAATGTGAAGCCAAGTTAAAAATTGATTAATTGCGATTGATTGTGATTAAACGCGATGGTATGCGATTTAATGCGATTGATTGAGATTGAATGCGACTCTTCTAGATGATTACATTAATTTTATTTTTATTTAGCAGAGTCGCATTCAATCGCTATTCATCTAGCAGAGTCGTATTCAATCGCAATCAATCGCATTCAATCACATTCAAATAAAGCATTTGAACGTAATTGAATGCGATTGACTGCGATGAATGCGACTCTGCTAGATAAAAAGCAAATTTACGTAATTATGAAACGTTCGAAAAAGTTCAAATTGAAAAGAAAATACTTTTCGGATGCGATTTCATTCGTTTAAATAGGATTAAATTTTCTTTCATAAAAATGATTCGATTAAAACCAATTTTTATGATAGATAAAATTAGATTACTATAAAATTCGATTGAATGCGTTTGATTCAAATGAAATACAATTGCATGAGATTGAATAAGACACAGAAAAACGTCATCATCATACTTATTGATGAATATCGTTCATCAAACCATGATTCATTGTATTGAATTACGAATCATAATATTGATAAATATAAAACATCAATGTTTTGAATTCATTATCAATTTGATGAATGACCGAAAAAGTGTTCTTTAATATGATAAAATGTATGTGAAGAATACGTTTCATCATAGTAATGATCAAATATAACATATATGTACATCACATTGAGAAATGTTGTTCATCAAACCAAATTTCGATCAAAATATTAATTTTTCGTTCATTTTTTGGCACACATCTCAGTCCTCAAGTAGTTCTTGTATGTTCCCAGTTTGATCACATGCGATTGAATGCGATTGCTTGCGATGGAGCGCGATTGAATAAAAAGGAAAAAAGCAAATGCAAATGACATTCTTTTACTGCACTCACCTGACATCCGCTGCCATATGCAACAGTGCCACATCCGCATCCGGATACGTGTCCGCATTGTACTCTGGATTGACAATTAACCGCTGTATATCGCGTGGCACATTGTTGGCCTCCACGTAGTTTGTCAGATTATGCCGTCCCAGATAGACAACGATGCGATCGGCCTTCAACTGCATCAGCTCAAAGCAATGCGCCGCAGTTAGAATGGTGCGTTTGGATATCAAAGAACCACCACAGAGATACTTCAGCTCGGTGATCTCCTTGCGATAGATGACCGTCAGCCAGGGCAACTGACCGTGACGCAGTATAGTGCCGCGGAATAGCGCGCTATCGGAGCCAGTGCTCTTCGAGCGCCCACAGACCGCATTTAACTCCTGTGAAACCTGCACAGACTGTGTAAGTGGTGCAGTTTGTGTTGAGGGACGTCGACCACCTGGTATCACCGGCATGAATCGCATATTTTCCATTTGCTGTCGTATACTACTCAGTGCTGTGGCCTGAAGACCTTGGTTAGGTTGTCGCATTGCGGCGAGTTCGTTCCAGGTAAGTTGCGGCATTAAAGTGGTTTGAAGCATTGGTGATACGGGTTGACGTGTTAAAACCGGTCGACGCATATTGCTGCCGATGGTCATAAACCGACTATTGTCCTGTACTACCGATGGTGATTCACTGGTAATGCTTGTAATGCGGTTGTAGTCCAAAAATGGATTGGTCGTGCGAATGTCCTCATCACCGGTGGACCAATAGGTGTGCAGCGTGTATTGCAGATAAATTGAGGTGCTGGGTGCTTCATCTGGAAATGAAGAATTATAATAAATAAAAATATTTCATTTTTTAACCGTAGTCGAAGAAACATTGCTGATCTAAGAAATATTTGAAACGGCGCTCTATTTTACAATTAAATTCATTTAACTTCTTCGTCTTCAGGTTCTTAAATCCCTAGCAGGACAGAGGGCATCGAAATTCCAATAAGAATAGGATAAATGACTTGGAAAATTTTGTTTTAAGAACATTTTGTAACGAACTTTGTAAGAACTATTAAAGATATATTCGGTTTAAGTCGATACCCTATATATATGAGAGAATATGTGAAGAATTGAAATTTCAACGCGATGAACGTTTACAGTGATTAAAGTTATATTTTTCCTGCAAATAACAAATGGCAAATTAATGTTTGGCAAAATATTTTTAATTAATGATGCAGATCGAAAGGTGCTTTGAAAACAAACAAGACATGCCTTTACACCACTATTTTATCTTATAAAAATAAGATTTTAATTAATGATGCAGATCGATAGGTGCTTTGAAAACAAATAAGAAATGCCTTTACACCACTATTTTATCTTATACTAATAAAAAGTTATGGCGAAAAAACCAAAAGATTTGCCATTTTGGCATGATAAGATATTTAATTTTTCAAATTCGCCCTTTGGTTTTGTCTTTTGTGGCTAGAAATATCCAACAAAATGACAGCATACTTGAGGATAAACTACATTCAAAAATGTAAAAAACCGCAAATGTCAAAAATTGCACCTTCACCTCTTTGGCATGATAATGACGATATCATAGTGAACCAATTACATCAATTTTTCATACCAGACAGCGCAGGGTTTTAACCAATCTATGTTATAAGGTTTTTTAATCTAGCACTTTTTTGAATCCTGTAATCGTGATTTAAACAGAGTGACAAACAGAATAGATGGGCAGGTGCATCATTGTGGTTGTTACAAATAGACGAACAACATTGTACTTTCATGTCTCAGGGTCTCCACATTGGGACACTTTGGTATCATTTACATTGAACAACTGAATTTAAATTTTTAATTCTAGCAATTCTGTATTACATTTATGGCGCATAATCTGATATTATAACTAATAAAAAATTAATCAATGTTCTATGGGACAATTTTCAATAGAATTCCGATCGAATTTCATATTAAATTTGTAAACAAACAGTTTTGAATTCCATGTCACAATACAAAAATAGTTTTAGAAACAAATTCAAATGAAAGCAAACGTATTGAATTCGAATTTGAAAAATTAGTTTTTTACTGAGACATCGAATTCGAAAACGTTTAGTAACACATTTTACATGAAATTCTATCGAAAGCTGTACTATGCCCTATATCTCAAAAACTAATGTTAATTTGACAAAATTAATTTCGTTTCTGGAATCAGCGTCACAAATTTATGCAAGAATCAATGCCATTTTTATAGCAATCAAAATAATTGTGGGACTCTATTATAAAGTAGGCGGTATTGTCTATTTGAGTATAGCACTATTGCAATATTACACTCGACCATATTTATATATAATGCTTACATACATGCGCTTGCTCTACAGATATCACGTCCGTCGACACTGATCTTCGTTAGCTTGGGCAACACATTTGGCAGCGGGAAGTCGATGCGGTACGAGATGGGTTCACCTTTCCGTATAGCCTCAACCGTAGCATCCATATTCTGAAAAAGCGAAAGCTTGCCATAGTACTCCTGAAAGAAAAACGAAAACGAAAACTCACTCAACGTTTTTGCTCTCATATATTATTATATTGTATGACATATTATATTCTCACTAGGTCTCTGATTTGTTTTTATTTGGTCGGTATAAAAAAGACTTGTTATAACTATGCATATAACTTAAATTAATCTTTAATTAATAAACATAAAACTTCTATATAGTTAATATTTTGTGCTCTTTATATCGCTTCTCTCTCTACCTTTCTCTTACAATCTCAGAGAAGTTTCTAACTCATTGTGCGCTCAACTGTTTATCAAGGGCTCAAAATGCACACTCTGATATCTGTAAAATTAAATTTACTCTTTCCTATGATTTACTAATTGAGCAATTTTTATCCAAACAACTATTAAAATTATTTTTTTGAATTTATTAAAACACGTCTGTGAGAAATTGAATAATTTCCATCCATGTTCCGTATTAATAACGAATATAAAAATTATCAAAGTCAAATCTATTTCGTCTATGGGCCACTACACACACCCAGAAAAAAATACTATATAAATAATAGTTTTTTACTATTAATAAAAATAGTCAATAGGATAAATTATTATTTTATTCGGAAAATACCATTAAATACTAGAAAATACCATGACATTGCCATTCAGTTTATATGAAAAGATTTATTTTTTGTATACTATTAAATCAATAATTGTCCTATTGACCAATTTTAATGGGATTTGAGGGAATTTTTTTCTGGGTGCACCAAATCGACCAAAAAAAGGAAATTTTGAGATTTCACCTTTTCGATTTAAATGAAATTTGGGCAGCTGATAAAGCTTATTGAGATATGTATTGACCAATTTTTTTTATTTTTTTCGACCACTACTTCAAAGTTACAAAAAATGGGCCAAAAATCACTTTTCTATGGTTGTTTATATTTCAATATCTCTTAAAGTAGATATGCTAAAAACTCCATTGATGGCTCGTTATAAAGCTAATAGAACCAGCTTTTAGAGAAATTAAGTTGTTATTTCTAAACTTGAAAATGTCGCCCTCCGTCATTATCCTAGCACTTCAAAATTGATGTCATTAAAAAGGACCCTTTTTAAAATTCTGAAAAAAATCACAAAATTTGGTTGATTTAATACAAATGTTCATGCCAAATTTCAAGATGGTATTTTGATTGCATCATATTTTAAAAAATAATTTTCTATATTTTTATTTATTTTTTGCACTGAAAAAAAACATTTTTTTTCATTAAAAGTTGCAATAATTCATGAATGTATTTTTAACTCTAAACGGTGCCAGTTTTATCATATTGATTCTAGTTTTTCAGATATTGATTTTGGGGTATATTTTTTACATTTTTCAAAAAGTGGTATATATCCCAAAAACTAGGGACAGTTTGAAGAAACTGTCGCCATTTTCGATATCAGAGTTATAAATACATTAAAAAATTATTGAAAACTTTACTTTTGAGAAAAATATTTTATTTTTCAATACAAAAAATTTGTAAAAATTTAGAAAATTAATTTTTAAAATATGATGCTATCAGAATACCATCTTGAATTTTGGCATGAACATTTATATTAAATCAACCAAATTATACGATTTTTTTCAGAATTTTTAAAATGGTCCTTTTTAAGGACATCAATTTTTAAATGTAAGGATAATGACCACGGACCACATGTTAAAGTTTAGAATCAATGTTAAAATTTAGAATTCAACTTAATTTTTCTGAAAGCCTGTTCTATTACCTTTAAAACGAGCCATCAACGAAGTTTCTAACATTTCTACTTTAAGAGATATTGAAATTTCATTGAAATCGAAGAAGTGAGTTCCAAACGCTGGACGATTTAGTGTGGAATGGCCCCTATATATTTTCAATATCGAAATGTGATTATTCTTTTTAGGTGGTCTCGTTAAATCGAATTTAATTATTTTTGCTAGAATCGTAAAAAACGAACTATTGAATTGCCTTACTGTGGACATCCCATACACCATTTCTATATAATACTCGGGAGCTCATTTTGACAGCAGACTCAGTTTTTAAATAGTTTGTAACATTTTTAACAAAATTGTTATGGAAATTTTAGACCCTTTTGTCCATTTGTAATATACATAATTTTAAACGCCTTTTAATTGTCAAGAGCAATTTTAATATACCAATTCATGTCAATATTTCGATTGACTCTAAACTCGACAAATTTGGATTATTTTAGGATTTACTGATAAACAAGATAATGATTTACTTTTATCTGAAGAATAGCGCAATATATCAATCAATCGGTTCTACTTATTAAAATCAGCAGCCGGGAATTATATAGAAATGTTGCATCGGATGCCCATAGAAATAATCGTGTTGGGTAGTTAATATGTGTTTCATATCTAATAGACATCTGCACCAATGCATTTGTAACTCACTTCAATACCTTCATCTTATTTCAAAACATTTACTGTCGCCGACTCTATGCTTGAAAATCAAATGAATGTGTTGCTCATAAAAAAAAGCAGTAGTAGTGTCAAAAGAAAACACAAACAAGACGTAGTTGTAGTGAAGGGGTCTATAATGATGTGCAATAAAAATTCAAATACTGAAATAAACTGCTTATGACACTGAGTACTCAGTGCATTTTACATTTGTTTTTATCATTCTTACTCTAAAGAATTTTCAAAAGTATTGAAATATAAAAACAATGTAAAAAGTATATCAAACAAGATTTTTTTCATTATTTATTTTTTTTTTTGAAAACATATTTTTTTTTTGATATATTGCTTTTCGACGAATGCGTTGTTTTCGTTGCACATTTTTTTTTTAATTATATATATTTTTTAAATAATGTTTGATGTAATTTTTATAATTACATAAATATCGACAAAAACATTACTGCCGCCGAACGCCGAGCGGCAGATGCGTTGTTGTTTTCAATGTTCGCCTTTTCACTCGTTGCGCTCACTACTGCACTCACTGTACTTGTTGCATTTTCAGAGACAGTAGTGTCATTTGGTTTTATTTTTCAGAACATTGAATGTGACCAATGAATCAACTACTGCAGTAAAGTGGAGAGACTTCACTATAGTACTGTAGACTGCCATTGCAAAATGCACACAATACTGTAGAGTGCAGTAGTGCATAATACATTTGTGCAGATGTCTAATGATAAAAATGTATCATAATTTCGTCAAATAATGTGTAGGAGAATAACAATTTAAATTTTCTTGGAAACATAAATTTGTGAACATGCCCGATAATCTGAAAATTTGTTGCAAGCTCATTTTAAAATATCATCTTAATTTGAGATCTAAGATCTTAATTTGAGATCTTAATTTGAAAGTGATTTTCTAACGATATTTGCCCTTACACGGAATGAAATAAAATTCTAAAAGTCGAGAAGAATTCGGTTGGAAAGAAAAATAATGGAATTTGACTAATATCAATAAAATTCTACTAAAATTCAAGAAGTTGTCATCTGAATATTAAGAAAGCAAATTACTTAGTTGCCAAAAAAGTAAACAAACTTTATTCTACTGGATATTATATACAAAACGGGTATTTCCTGTAATCACTAAACTAAACCAAATAAATTTGTTTTATTAGCTAAACATAGCTCAAATAGCTTCAAATTTTCACATTTACATTGAAAATATACATAGTATAACAGAAACTATATATAGTAGTTAATTAAAAATAAATCTTAGTGAATTTTATCGCTATAATAAAAATCTACATTTTCTTTAATAAAAATTAATATTTTGCCGACGTCAAACTTAAATAGATTTAACTTTAATAAATTGAAAATTTTTTTGTACATTATCATCCTATAATTTACTACTAATTACTAAAATTTACAAATTCATTACTGCATTCTACAAACAGTTTACCGCACTCCTCAGACTAGCCCTATGAGTTCTCGCTCATATTATGCCAGTAATTTTTTTATTATAATTTGATGTTTGCTAATTTTTCACAATTAAGTATTAGTTTTATTGATTGTTGACGGAATGCATGTTTGCACTTACGTAGTATTAGGGATGACCAAAATATATCGATTTTTAAATAGACTCGATATATTGTTTTGATATATTCGATAATCGATGTTTTTTTCGATACATCGAATCACTGTTATATTCATATTTGTTAATTGAAAGTAGCTACATTTAATTAAATTTGATTATTTATGGAATTTTATTTTAAATTAAACACTATAAATTACCATTTTCTTCATACATGATTTTCGAGTTTTTTCAAAATGACATAACATGGAGTTAGACATTTTTGAGAAAATATTTCAAGTCAAACACTTATTTATTTAAAACTTTTTATTTTGGTTATATGACATATACAATTTTATAAAACCTTCATCAAAATTTAAATTTATCTAATTTACCTATTAATTTTTGTTCGATGCAATGAAAACATCGATGTTTTTGTCGATACATTAGAAAACATCGATGTAACGAGTCGATGTTTTATATTGACCAAAACATCGTTATTTTTTTCAGATGGACATCCCTACGTACTATAGATAATTTAAATGCTAATAATACCGTATATTCAGTGTAAGATTAGTTATTAGAATTTATTTTTAAATTCTGGAAAAAGTCTAAATAATGTTCGTAATTAATAAATTTAGCAAAAAAAAAAAATTTAAAAATTTGGGTTTTTATTTTTATGTTTTGGATAAACCTAAAATAGTCATTGTAATCACAAAATGTTTTATGCATTTAGGCAGGTAACAAAGAAACCGGTTCGTGTAAGTATATTTGAGGAATAAAAAAACTGAAAAAATCACCGGCGTACCTTACCGCTATTACTGGGGGTCGCTGTGAGAAGTGCGCATCAACATTGGTTTCTCCAAATTGCACATTCGGCAACGTGAGTTTGCCAATGTACGTGCCGCCATAACCCAAGTACTCAAAGTAGTTCGGACAGGCGATCGGGGGCGCTTCCGCATTTTGCGCGGGCACGAACGGCAACTGCACGCAAATGATCACTGATAACAACGCAATAAATAGATTTTCCATGATCACTTTGGAGGTTTTTACAGATGATTTTTTTATATTATTAAAAAAAAAACTATATAGATTAATTATAATATTTGTGGAGATCACTTTTAATAGTTATTAAAACAGATCAATTCTAAAATTTGCATTTAACACTTTTATAAGTATTTAGATCAGTTTTGATTTGGGTATTTATAATTATCACTTTTGATATTCCTATAATTGAACAGGCGACTTTTGATAATTATACAGATCACTTTTTATAATTTTAGTTATTGTTTTTGATATGCATCACTTATAATATTTTATATTAATATATGATATTTGTACAGATCACTTTTGTTAGTTGTATCGAATACTTTAAATAACTGTGAAAATAATATATGATATTTATGGAAATCACTTTTGATATTTTTATAAAACACTTTTCATATTTGTAAAGATCACTTTTGATCACTTAAGTCATTTGTATCACTTAAGTTATTTGTATAAAATAAATCAGATTTGTTGATATTTTTCATAATGCTTTTGATATTTCAAAAATTATTTATATTACTTTTATAATTTCAACAAAATTTTAATATTTGTGCAATTTATATTTTGTAGATAACATGATTAAAATTCATGTAAAGCATTTTTCATATATTAACTGATCACTTTTGGAAGCTCACTTTAGATTTTTCTACAAAACATTTAATTTTTATATTTGTTTAAATTCAATAATGCGTCATAAAAACTGCAATAATCCGTTGCTGCTGCACAATTATTTTTTGTTTTGTTTTTTATTTTTTGTTTTTCACTAATTTATGACTTTGAGAGACACGCCGTCATTTGAGCTCGCGTCTGTCGTCAATGAATTCTTGAAGTAAACTAAAGATGCTGTGCTATGTTCACAGAGAATTCACTTGATTTGCTACGTCTGTCCGTCCGTTCGTCCGTCACTCACTGAACGAATGCTGAATGAGCAACAGTTTGATTGAGTCGTTGCAGTCTGCATAATCACTTGATAGCGTGGCTGTAATTTAATCTTTTCAATTAAAATACTTTCCGAAGAAATAATGTTACAGTAGCCGATCAACGTAAATACATTTAATAATAGGGTATTTTTATGTTACGGCAAATACTAATATTTAGTCATACAAGTTTGTTTATAAATTTTGTGATTCATCTCATGTCGCTGTATTAAATAACTCTATAATTTAAAATTTAAATAAACTTCATTTATTTACACCGTTTTATCATGATTTTGTGACGCGAAATGAAAATGAAATTCCTATGCAAGGTGGTTCCCTGAACTCAAAAATAGACATGCGTAGAAAATCTTTAGATAGATTTAGATCGTTCGAAAAAATGGAAAACCAATATTGTAAGAGTAATTCAAAATTAGATCGAATGTTTATTTTTGGACAAGATCGCTCACCCTGCGATCAGAAACTTGGATATTCTGATTTGCGATGAAAGAAACGTATGTTGTTCATGGGAAAAATGAATATCTCCCAAAGTTAAGGGAGTATATTCTCAAAATGTTTGGGAAAGTGTTCCAATATAATGAAATTTCTAAAATTGTTTATAAAATTTTTAACATCGAACTAACTAACTAATTTTAAATTCACGAATTAATTTTAGTTGATAAAAAAGCTACCGCCAATCCTAATATTTCTTTTTACTGAATTTTTTCAATTTTTTTTACTGAAATATCTAATTTTTACTGAAAAATCGATTTTTTTTTAATGAAAAATTTAATATATTACTGAATAATAGAATTTTTACTAAAAAAAAAATCGATATAATACTGAAAAACTATTTTTTTTTACTGAAAAATCGATTTTTTAACTGAAAATCGATTTTTATTGAAAAATTTTCATTTCTAATGAAAAATTTAATGTTCTGAAAAATTTAATTTTACTGAAAAATTTAATTTTTACTGAAAAATAGGATTTTGACTGTAAAATCGAATTTTTCACTTGATAATCGAATATTTACTGGATAATCGAATTGTTACAGAAAAATTGGATTTTTATTGAAAAATCGAATTTTTACTGAAAAATCAAATTCTAACTAAAAAATCGATTTATTTTTACTGATATTTTGAATTTTTACTGAAAAACCGTTTTTTTTTTTTATTGAGAATCGATTTTTACCGAAAAATTTAATTTTACTAAAAAATCGATTTAACTGAATAATCGAATCTTTACTGAAAATTCTGTTTTTACTGAGTAATCGAATTGTTACAGAAATTTTAGTGAAGAATCAAATTTTTAATGAAATATCGAATTTTTAATGAGTAATCGAATTGCTGCAGAAAAATCAAATTTATACTGCAAAATTTTTGATTTTTTTACTGAGATCGAATTTTTACTGAAGAATCGAATTTTTACTGAAGAATCGAATTTTAACTGAAAAATCGATTTTTTACTGAAGAATCGAATTTTTACTGAAAAATCGATTTTTTACTGAAGAATTGAATTTTTACTGAAAAATCGAATTTTAACTTAAAAATTGAATTTTTACTGAAAATCGATTTTTTTTACTGGACAATTGAATATTCACTGGATAATCAAATTGTTACAGAATAAATGGATTTTTATTGAAAAATCGAATTTTTAATGAAAATCGACATTTAAATGAAAAATCGAATGTTTAATGAAAATCGAAATTTAAATGAAAAATCGAATTTTCACTGAAAAGTCTAATTTGAAAATTGAAATTTTTACTGAAAAATAGAATTTTTACTAAAAAAATCGATTTTTTTTACTGAAGAATCAAATTTTTAATAACAAATCGAATTTTTACTAAAAATCGATTTTTACTGAAAAATCATTTCTTTTATTGAGAATCGATTTTTACTGAAAAATTGAATTTTTACTGAAAAATCGATTTTGTACTGAAAAATTAAATTTTAACTGAACAAATTAATTTTTATTTAAAAATCGAAGTGTTATTGAGAAATCGAATATTACTGAGAATTTTTATCGATATATCGTAAAAAAGGCTAAAAAAAATGTGCTAGAAAATTTGAAGTATTTTTCCAAGCTTAATTTAAAAATAAGTAAAATTTATTTATTAAAAGAATTCCATTCATCAAATAACATTTAAATGAAAAAATACTGAAAAACTGTAAAAGCTTCAAAGGAAATAATATGCAAAAAATTCAATTTAATATCACAAGAAAAAAAAACTAAACCCGATTTACACTTCAAAAACATTGAAGGACGATTGTAAGTAAACAGAAAATCCAAAAAATGACGAATTAAATTGAAGAACATATGGGAAAAATAGTCTCGAAATATGTAAAAAAATATATAAAAGTTGAAAAGGTTTAATATATTCACATAAATATATTCGACAGACAAATACACAATGACAGCTGCCGGCAGCTTGCTGCTGCTGACAAGTGTGAATGTATGTGTGGCTCTTTCACATGTTCATGTCACACGCACACAGACGTAGCCCAGAGCCAAGATGTCTACGTCGAGGTCGACGCCTCATTAAAGCGAAACCTGATGCGTCTTCTTCGCGCCAAGAGACTTGTTACAGAAGCGGCTCACGGCTCATTCATGAGGAGAGGCAACAACAAAATGGAGGACACACGCGAAGAAACATTGACTGTTTTTATTTTCATTTATTTGAGCTACACAGGAAGCGGTGTTTGGAAGTGCGTTGGCATAAATTTGTTTTATTGTCGCTGCCGCTTTTTTTTTTGTGTGTGTTCATAAATTCACTTTGGACAAAATTTCATATATTTTATGAGTGACACAGCTGCACATATTTTTAATAATAAAAAACATTATTTAAATTTTAAACTTAATGTTTTACTTAAATTATCATAAATAATTCCATTTACTACAAAAAATTCAATTTTTCACAAAAAATTATATTTTTCACTAAAAATTAGATTTTTCACTAAAAATTAGATTTTTCACTAGAAAATCAATTTTTCACTAAAAATTCAATTTTTCACTAAAAATTCAATTTTTCACTAAAAATTCAATTTTTCACTAAAAATTCAATTTTTCACTAAAAATTCAATTTTTCACTAAAAATTCAATTTTTCACTAAAAATTCAATTTTTCACTAAAAATTCAATTTTTCACTAAAAATTCAATTTTTCACTAAAAATTCAATTTTTCACTAAAAATTCATTTTTTCACTAAAAACTCAAATTTTCACTGAAAATTTAATTTTTCACTAAAAATTTAATTTTTCACTAAAAATTAATATTTTCACTAAAAAATCAATTTTTCACTTAAATTCAAATTTTCACTAGAAATTCAAATTTTTACAAAATTTAAAAAAATTCACTGAAGTTCTAATTTTTGCAAAAATATATATTTTAAAATTGCATTTTTCGTTGAAAACAAAAAGTTTACTAAAATTTTGTCAGCTGTTTGACAATCGCAAATACTTTTACTTCGTTAGCATCAAAGGAAAAAATGTTTTACAGGCTCTTCCCGTGTCATTTTTGAACAACATCGATGAACAAACAGCAGGCTACCTACTAAATGTTAGTAGCAGTAGTTGCAGATTTATTTTGCGCTTTGTGCTACAATATTTTATATTTTTTTCTATTTTTTACATTGTTCACATCAGCCACAGTCATAAAAAGGCTTTCGACATTATTTGGGCGACACCTGAGTCCTATGGATATTTAGTGCTTTTCCACTTTTCAGTCAATTTAAAGTTTAATTTAAATAGAATATTTTAGCTTTTAGTTAAAATCCAAGTAGTTATTATGTTAAAAATTGAATGCAAACAAAAATTAAAGTACCTTTCAATTTTCTTCATAAAAACTTCTCCTGAACAGTTCTGTGATTTATTACATCAAACAACAAATGTGGTTTTTCCTTTTAAAAACTAAACATCCATCAATGTTGCCACTCTCAGACATGCTGTGAGCAATAAATTGATTTATGTCCTGCGTGGTTTGACTTTGTCAAGTAAACGTAGTACGTGGTTTGCCAAAAATAAAAATAAACTTGTCAACCTCTGTTTGTCGGTCGGCCGCCCGCCATCCGGCCACAAAATGCGACACAGGTAAAAGTTCATTTTTGGTCGGCTACCTGTGACAGCCAGCGTTGCCAGACCACGTCATCCAGCTTAGAGAATTTATAAACAAGCCGTATACAGTTCGTTGTGACTAAAAACCTCTGAAATATAAGTAAAAAATGTATTTTTTATATTTTTTTTTTAGATTTTCTATGATTTTATTGTAGTTCTTAAGTTGTACACAGTGTATTTTTATTGGTCCTGTAGAAAACATTGACAGCTACTTGAATAGAAATGAAAAATTTAGTATTATTTTATTAAACGTAAAAGCAGAAGAAACATAATAGTTGTGGATGTAATTAATGACTATTCAAAATTATTTCGAGGCTACGCAAATATTTGAAGAACTGAACACACACAAAAACACACAAAAATCGACGTAAATATGGCAACCGACATTAATTGCAGTCATTAATCAATGAATATTTATACGTCAATGCAGCCATTAATTAGTCGACGCAGTTTCAGCAATTATATTTGCTAAACTAACTTATTTGCTGCATTGACGTACAAAGATTCATATTAGCAAATAGAATTGCTGAATTAACGAAGAATAGCAAATGTTTACATTAAATTAGTGAATTTCGTTGCTGGATTGATTAACGAATGCAAATAATGTCGGTTGCTATATTTACGTTGATTATTTTTTTTTTTGTGAACAAATCAAATTTTCGGACATTTCAAAAATTTTACAATATTGTCCAAAGTGTTCTAACCTACGAACGAAATCATATTCAAATTTCAATTCGAATTAGAATTTTCTCTTCCAGATTTTGATTTTTGAATGCAAAATAACGGAATTTCAATCGTATTAAATCTAATGATATATATATACAATCTATATACAATTCTATATTGTGTTCAGAATTCTGCCCCATATATTTTTCTAGGGAGCGGCTTAAAATCCCCAAACACAAAATCACCAAACACAAAAGCCCCAAGGTTTTGAATAAGACCCAAACACAGAAGCCCCAAACACAAAATCCACAAACACAAAAGCCCCAAATACTAAATTGTGAAATACATAAAAAACTCGAAAAATCCCCAGAATATGAAATTTTCTCTAAATTTTTCTTTATTGGTCAAAGTGAAAAAGATAAAGTCCACCCACTTATACTTGAACAAAGCAGAGTCAGAGTTTGGGGATTTTGATTTGGGGCTTTTGTGTTTGGGGATTTCAAGCCCAACCCATTTTTCTAATTTTGTGCAGAATTCTCCCCCATAATATTTAGAATACAGGTACCTTCCGAGAAAATTAAAATAACAAATATATTTAAGGCAGTTTTTCGAAAATTTTGAAATCTTTTTATAAACAGGTATTTTTTTTTTTGTTAAATAATAAAATACTCGAAATTTTTCGAGAGTAAAATTTTGTCTAATAAACAGTTTACGAAAATATTTGAAGTCAATATTCAGACTTTCCTAGTATTTGCAATATATTGTTATGGAAGATTTAAAATGAAGATGTTATAACCCAATTTTAGTTTAATGGTCATATTTTGACACAAATTCACATTCTGTCAATTTTATTTTGTATGTTTATTGACGAAAAACTCTGAATTAATTCAATCATTTGTAACATTTGTTATTGATAACAATTGAAATTGCTCGCTAGAATAGTGCTGTAAATCTTCTTCACCTCAGTAAATTTTGAAAACACCCTGTATTTCAGTGGGTGTACCAGATGCATCACCACTCTAGAACCATTTTTACTATACAGTTAACCAAGAAATTAGTCAATAATTTGCTTCCTGAACGGGATCACCCCGTTTTATATGTGGATGCTGAAATGCTGTCCGATTTCCCTAAAACTATTTAACACACACAAGAATAACCTCTATAGCTAATAAAGTTTTATACATGTATATATTTTTGAATGTATTAGAAAACTGGATACTACTATCAAAATATTTGAGAGGTTCAATACAGTTTAAAAATATTATGTTAACAGATTTTAATCAGGCAAAAGTGAAAATCGTTGCAAAAGCTACATACTTTCTGCACGTCCAATATATACCAAGAATCGGAATTTGAAATTGAGAAATACTCAATAATCTGTTGAACACACTGACAAGTAAAACGGGCGAATGTGTAATATTAGAATTGTTAGAAAATGAAATTATAAAGTTTGAATTGCTTTAAAAATTAGTAAAAAAAAACAATTTTTTTTGTAATTTTCGTTTATTCAGCAATTAGCATAACGTATATAAAATATCTTTTAATTTGGACATGTACTAAATTATAAAAACGGATTTTGTGTGGCTATATCCGATCCAAAACGAAAATAATTTTGTTTATTTGACATAACTTTTCATGGGTACAAGATCTAATATTGAGTGAAGGCATTTCATTGTTTGTTTTTAACGCACCTATCGATTGGCATCATTATTTTATCTTGCAATTAACAAAAATTCTAAAAATATTATTAAATAATGATGCAAATCGGTATATGCTTTAAAAACAATCAATTCCTACTTTTACACTACTATTTCATCTTCTACCAGTGAAAAGTTATCGCAAAAAAACTGAAGGATTTGCCCTTTTGGCATGACAAGATTTAAAATTTTTTAAATTCTCCCTTTTGGTTTTTTCTTTTATTGCTAGAAATATACAACAAAACCACAATTTTTGCACGCACTAACCAGTGTAGCCGCGGTAGCTCAGTGGTTAGTGCGTTGAACTGCGAGCCGAAAGGTCCCTGGTTTAAGCCTGGACTGGGGTAAACAACATCTTTTCATAGAAACATTTTTCTATACCGCGCTACCTCTCGGCAGTAAATGGCAAACCTCCGAGAGTAAAAACATTGCCTATGAAAAGCTCTCACCCGCCGTTCGGATTCAGCAATAAACTGTAGGTCCCACCAATTTGAGTACAAATATAACACGCACAGCTCAAAATGGTGAGAGAGCTCGGCCTAAGTTCTTATAGAACTGTAGTGCCAAACTATTATTATTATTATAGTTGAGAAAAAACTACATTTAAAAATTAAAAAAAAACTCAAATATCAAATATTACACATTCACCCCTTTGGCATGATCGTGACGTTATATTAAATACTTTGTATGTCATAAGTTTTTATGAAATGTTCCAGAAAATTCTGTTAATATTGTCTGTGGTACATTATACAATACCATTTTTATACCCTACACCTATGAGGTACAGGGTATATTAACCTTGTGCATATATTGTAACGCCCCTTAGGAGGCGTGTCCGGTATGGAAAAGTATATATATTCTTGATCAGCATCACTACCCGAGCCCGTTTAGCCATGTCCGTCTTGCTGTCCGAATACAGAATAACTTGAGAAATACTGATCAGAATGCGATGAAATTTCGTCTCAATATATTTTAGCCAAAAGTAGGAACTGAGGTTGAAAATGACCAAAATCGGTCAACGGACACGACCACCTCCCATACAAGTCACTTTTATATAACTCTTTCGGAACTAATAACTCGAAAAGTATTCAAGGTATAGTTATAAAATTTAAAAGGTATTGTTAGAATTCACCTAAAAACATGTGGTCCAGAAATGGGCCATACGCCCACTTTTTTTTTCATTATTTCCCGGGTTTTCATAGTGGAAATCAAATCTATGAAATATTAGCCTTTCAAAATTTTAAATATAGGCGTGGTCCGCCCAATTATATTTTTCAAATTTTTTTTTTAGTTTATATATTTTTTAGTTTATATATTTTTTTTAATTTTTGGGAATATAGGACGTAAATTTCTGACATATGAATAATATTCTGAGGGTGGGGAGGTTCAGCATAATTAAAAATTTAAAATTAAGGTATACAATTAAATATTCCTCATTAATATCTCCACCAAAGGTGTAGGGTATTCCATAGTCGGGCCCGACCGACTATAAAAATCCGCCCCATGTGACCTAACTTTCCCAACTCCTTTTGTATGCTTAGGAGAAATATTCCATATAAGGGTAGAAATTTTTTTTAACAATGTTGGTTTTGAAACTGCTCGCGTTCTGATACAATAATCCGTTTCCGATCCTCGCCCTAGATAAATTTTTACTGAGTATATAACAAACAGTCATTATCTAAAAAAAACTACAGATATAACCGCAGAAAATAATATATAATGCTTATCTTAATATTGAACGTGTGGGGAAAGACTTAAAGGTCGAATCAGACCTTGGTGGGAATATTAATGTGTGATATAAATGTGAGACATTTAATTGTATATCTAAATTTTAAATTTCTTAATTAGGTAAATACCCTCAGAATAGTATTCACTTATCAGAAATTTACGATATAATTCCAAAAATGTATTTAAAATAAAAGTTTAAAAAAAAATTAATGAAAAAAATTTAGAAATATAAAAGTTCACGTTCATAGTGATTTTTTTTTCAATAATTACCGACTAAAATTTCAACTGTTAAAATCGGGAAATAATGTAAAAAATGTGAACAGATCACGCTCTTGTTTTGAACACATATATAAGATGAATTTTAACAATAAGTTTTAAATTTTATAACTATATCTTGAATACCATTCGAGTAAATAGTATCTAAAGAGTCATATTAAAGTGATTTGTATGGGAGGTGGGCGTGTCCTTTGATCAGTTTAGCTCATTTCCGAACTCAAAATCCATTTTTGGCTAGAAGTTATTGGAACAAAATGTCGTTGTGTTCTGACCAGTATTTATCAAGTTTTCGTGTATAAAGACAGGCGAACATAGCCAAACAGACCCGGGTAGAGCTCTGATACCAGCCATGCCTCCTAAGGGGTGTTACAATTTACGCACAAAATTAATATACCTTTTACCTCATAGGTGTAGGGTATAAAATTATAATTATAAATTTGATAACAAAAATTAAGACCTAAATATATGCATAATATATTTCGCAATCACGATTTTAAAAATGTAGCAAAATTCGTGTGAGATATTTAATTGTATACCAAAATTTTAAATTTCTTAATTAGGTTAAATACCCTCAGAATAGTATTCATATAACAGAAATTTACGCTATAATTCCAAAAATGTATTTAAAATAAAAATTTAAAAAAAATGAATGTACAAAATTTAGAAATATAAAAGTTCACGTTCATAGTGATTTTTTTTTTTCAATAATTATCGACTAAAATTTCCACTGTAAAAATCAGGAAATAATGTAAAAAAAATGTGAACGGATCACGCTCGAACACATATATAAGATGAATTTTAACAATAAGTTTTAAATTTTATAACTATATCTTGAATACCATTCGAGTAAATAGTAGCTAAAGAGCTATATCCCTAGTAGAAATTTGCCCGATGCGCCATCGGGAAATATTCGGGTTTTCGTTGTGTAAGCCCTATTAGAGGAAATATGATCATTGCCTTTGTATGCCCTTATCATACTTACCGTAGCAGGGTTTACATTATCTAAACAGTCAATATTCCCGATAATAGCTACATTATTTGTTCCTCATAACGAAATTAGAATCAGGCAATGATCCAGATTAATGAGAGAAACCCTATTATGCTCGGGCTCAGACAAGGCAAATATTAAAATAAGGAATTGCCCGATCAGTACATGATCATGGCCTGAGGTCAATAAATGATCAGGACGCTGCGCTACAAGGACATTATGGGCCTTGTCATATCCCGATCATCTCAAATAATGACATGATCACTTCATGACCATGGCCCTACCAAAATTTCTACTAGGGATTAAAATGATTTGTATAGGAGGTGGGCGTGTCCTCTGATCATTTTAGTTCATTTCCGAACTCAAAATCCATTTTTGGCTAGAAGTTATTGGAACAAAATTTCGTTGTGTTTATCAAGTTTTCGTGTATACAGACAGGCGAACAAAGCCAAACAGACCCGGGTAGTGCTCTGATACCAGCCATGCCTCCTAAAGGGTGCTACAATTTACGCACAAACTTAATATACCTTTTACCTCATAGGTGTAGGGTATAAAATTATAATTATAAAAATAAATTTGAAAAAAAAAATTAAGACCTAAATATATGCAGAATATATTTCGCAATCACGATTTTAAAAATGTAGCAAAATTCGTAGCCTTAATTAAAATTTCCACCGGCAATTGACCATGTAAATTAAGGTTTTTCCTTATTTATTTTATTTTATTTAAACTTGTTTTAAGTTGTCTATACAGATGTTGCTTTATTACTTTAGGCTATTTTAAAATGATTGGCTTTTATGTCAATATTCGTGGTATTCGTGGTCTCAAACCCAAAATGATGACGACCCATTTTCGACGAAACGATATTTAAAATAGCGCCACTACTGTTTTTATTTTTATTTATATTTTACGTTGGTTCTTTGCATCCGTACGATTTTTTTATAGTATTTTAAAATGTTTTTATTGTTGAGGCACTTTGCAAAGTGCTAAAAACAACGCATCTTCTGTGGTTTGTGGTGGGAACTTTTTCTTCTTTTATATGTTGCGCAAAAATAAGTAAAATACTCTGTATTGTTTATTATTAATATGAGTCAAAACGAATAAAATAATACTCTAAATAAAAAGTAAATTTCATAGATTTTAATAATATTATTTGATGAAAATGTGTTGCAAAATGCGTTTGGATAATGCTGTGCAAAATATCAACATGGAGTTAATTAAAAATTCCGACTGTAGCAAATGTTAAAATTTGCTGGAAAATACTTATTTTTTTTGATTTTATACGGACCCCTACTATGTTCGCTATTAGCATAATTTGTTTGAAATATTTTAATGACAACACATAGCCCCCAGTTGGGTTTGCTCGTTGCTGAGTATATATTTTAATATTTGCAATTGAATTTCACTCTACTAAATGTTGGTCAAAATGTGACATTTTCAATAAAGCGTTATTTGTGGCAACTAAAATAAACAATAAATATTCTAGTTTAGTTTTCAATAAATGCATTATATGTTTGTTTACTGCATAACAAATAGCATTTTTCGAAATATATCTGCGCACATAATCAATCCTCAGATGTTGTCTGAGAATGTGTGGTCTGGAATTTAATACAATTCTGATGCTGCCTACGTTTTATATGCCTATTTTTTGTTTTTCATTGTCATGGGATTTTCCGTCAATATGCTTCATAGAAAATAAAACCACATATCTTCTTTGTGTTGATATTGACTTTGTGGTTGATTTTTTTTTCTAATACTAGTATTTCAATGTGGTTATACTTTTATTAATAATAAATATATAAATTAATAAATGTACTGTATAAGTTGACATTTATTGCTCAAGTTCATGACTTTTGTTTACGAATAATTTGCGGTTTATTGAATTTTCTATTTTCTTACGATATTTATACTTAAATTAATAATAGAAAAAACACGATTCAAGTATTTCAAAATTTATTAATATTGCATCATAGTAATGCTCTGACAATTCTCTGTATATACAGTTCATATCGTCACCATGCCAAAGGGGAGAATGTGTAATTTTTGACATTTGCTTTTTAACATTTTTTAAAGTACTATTTTCTTCAAGTATAATAATAATAGTTTGGCTCTACAGTCCTGTATAGAACTTCGGCCGAGCTCTCTCACCATTTTGAGCTGTGCGTGTTATATTTGTACTCAAAGTGGTGGGACCTACAGTTTATTGCCGAATCCGAACGGCGGGTGAGAGCTTTTCATAGGCAATGGATTTACTCTCGTAGGTTTGCCATTTACTGCCGAGAGGTAGCGCGGTATAGAAAAATGTCTCTATTAAAAAAGATGTTGTTAGCCCCAGTCCAGGCTTGAACCGGGGACCTTTCGGCTCGCAGTCCAACGCACTAACCACTGAGCTACCGCGGTATACGGTGCCTAAATAGCCTTTGGTTTTCTTGGATATTTCTAGCCACAAAACACAATACCAAATGGCCGAATATGAAAAATTGAAAATCTTGTCATGCCAAATGGGAGAACAAATGCATAAATTGTTTGTTTTTAATGCACCTATCGATTGGCATCATTATTTAAAGATCATTTTTCGAATTTTTGTTATGTACAAGAAAAATGTTTGGCAATTATTTTTAAATAATGATGCCAATCGATAAATGCCTTAAAAACAAACAATTAATTACTCAACAGCACTATTTTATCTTGTACCAATAAAAAGTAATGGCAAAAAAACGAAAATATTCGCCCTTTTGGATTGAAGAGATTTTTCGAATTTTTCTATTTGTGTTAACTTCTTTTTATTTCCCAATGTTTTTAAAAATGCACATTCGCCCCTTTCCAATGTCAGTGACAATATTATTTTGATGTGGTTTTTATAATGCATTTGATTTTTTTTAATATATGTGCAAATAATGGTAGATAATCAAATTAAGTATTAAAACACCGAACTAAAGAATGCCAAAGAGAGGCTCTGACAATTCTCTTAATTTTTATGACTTAAAAAACATAGTTTAAAATAGTATTTAGTAGTATTTAATGGTATTTAACTTTTAAAATAATAATTTATTATATTAACTAATATTAATGGATTAGTTGAAATCTTTAAATGCTGTAGGTATTAGTTGAAAACATAATTGAAACCGATATTCGTAAAAGTAAACGAAACCATTACTTGCGTATAAAATGTTTGGGTTTTATACCCATTTTATAACGGTTTCTACAAAGTGTCAACAATTATTGGAAAATATTAAAAACGAAAAAATCGTAATCGTTTTTCATTTGGGTTTCAATCTTTGATAGGAAATGCACTCAGAAGAATAAATATCATAAAATTAATAGTTTGTTTGCTACTAAAATTAGTCAATAGAAAATATTATTTTATTAATGAATAAATACTATTTAATAGAGGAACCTGGAGTAAAATGGGACATGGGGTAATGTGGGAATTTTAAATTTTTGAACAAGTCTTTGCAATTAGAAAAATAAAAAGAAATTGTCAAGTGCTTCTTAATGTGGCATCAATTTTTTTATCCATTGTTACTAATACTATTTTATTGCATTTCGAGAACAAGTGAAAAAAACTATTTTGAAAGTTTTTTAGAATGCTGAAGTGTGATTATTTATCTTTTTTAAATAGGAGGGTATGTTTAAAATGATTGGAAGTGTATATCTTTTGAAATAGAAAACGGGTTTTGAAAATAATTTAACATTGCTAAAATGGTGCTAAGTTTTGATCAAATTGTGATATTGGGGTAAAGTGGGAAACGCATTTTGGAGTAAAGTGGGAAACGTAATTTAAGCAATGTTTGGTAAAATTTATTAAAAATATTGTGTTATATGAATTATTTAATTGGTTTAGTCAAGAAGAAATTTCAATCTTGGGCACAAACCAATGAAATGAAAAATTCTAACTTCACCTGAGATAAGAAATGAATCCGAGAAGCGAATAAAGATGCCAATCGATATGTGCTTTAAAAACAAATAATTAATGCCATTACATCACTATTTTATCTTGCACCAATAAAGAGTTATAGCAAAAAAAACGAAGAAATTTGAAAAATTGAAAATCTTGTCATCCCCAAAGGGCGAATCTTTTCGTTTTTTTGCTATTACTCTTTATTTGTGCAAGATAAAATAGTGATATAAAGGCATTTATTGTTTATTTTCAAAGTACCTATCGATTGGCATCATTATTTAAAAAAAAAAAAATGCAAAACATTTTTCTTGCAAATGAAAAAAAAATCAAAAAATATTTTAAAATAATTTTTAAAATTATCGATAAAACAAACAATTAATGCCTTTAAACCACTATTTTATCTTATACCAATCAAAAGTTATGGCAAAAAAACGAAAAGATTCGTCCTTTTGGCATGACAGCATTTTCAAATTATCGAATTCGCCCTTTTGGATTTGTCTTTGTGGCTAGAAATATCCAACAAAACCACACACGCATTTGGCTCAGTATACTTGGGGAAAAATTACATTCAAAAATGGAAAAAAGGAAATGTCAAAAATTAGACATTCGCCGATATAAAATTTTTCATATACTCTATACCTATTTATAATTCTGCTTTATTACATTGCGAAAAATAAAAAAAAAAATTACTAAGTTGCATTCCAATTGTAAAATATATTTTTGAATTTTAACAAAATTCAGCATTTTTAACCTCATTCACATCATTTTCTGAATGCTTTTAATTGCCATCAACATCAATTTGTCATCATTTTGAACATTTTTGAACATTTATTAAATATACAACCTTGGATTTTTTTTATTTTTGCAAAGTAATTTTTTTAATTTTTAACGACTCCATTGTCATCAGCATCAGCCTTATCATCCAAAGCAATAGCCTTACTCAATTAGCATCATCATTAGCCTTACATTATCATCATGGTCATTATACTCATCAACGTCATCAGTACTGTTATCATCAGTAAATCACAACGTCATCATGTAAATCAATAATTTGTGCTATTTTAGTACTTCACCAACTACAGTCTCATCACAGGACATCGCATCCTTTGCCTAGGCACCAACCATCCTTAGCCTTTCAATGCCTGACAACGTAGCAGCCTGCCTGCGGCCAACTATATTAAAACAGCAAAAGCACAAATATGCCTTCGATCGATGCTGTTGGACGAAAATTAAAATCATTCGACCCACTGATTTTGAAAATGAAGCCGAAAATAAACTCGCCTAAATGTATGCCATACAACGACCGTATATTGGGGTATTTTTTTTGCTTTTTGTTGTTGTTTTTAATTCCAAAAATAAATTCTATAATAGTCACGGCTCTAAAGTAAATATTAACTAGTTTAAATAGTAAAGAAATTAATTCATTTTTTATTTACTGGGAAATATTTATAATTCGTAAGACTTTTTTTGTTTAATTTAATTGGAATATTCATGAAAATTATAACATTGAACATTATAATTCATTTATTTAAGATCTAACGTTTTAATTAGCCATAATAATGATATTAAATTGATTTTTTTACACAAGTGTAAAATTGAATTTTTAGTGAAAAATTGAATTTTAAGTGAACAATTGAATTTTAAGTGAAAAATTGAATTTTAAGTGAAAAATTGAATTTTTAGTGAAAAATTCAATTTTTAGAGAAAATTTGAATTTTTAGTGAAAAATTGAATTTTTAGTGAAAAATTGAATTTTTAAAGAAAAATTGAATATTTAATGAAATATTGAATTTTAAAGAAAAATTGAATTTTTAATGAAAAATTCAATTTTTAGTGAAAAATTGAATTTTTAGTGAAAAATTGAATTTTTAGTGAAAAATTGAATTTTTAGTGAAAAATTGAATTTTTAGTGAAAAATTAAATTTTTAGTGAAAAATTGAATTTTTAGTGAAAAATTGAATTTTTAGTGAAAAATTGAATTTTTCACTAAAAATTGAATTTTTCACTTAAAAAAAAAGTGAAAAATTGAATTTTTAGTGAAAAATTCAATTTTTATTGAAAAATTTAATTTTTATTGACAAATTGAATTTTTAGTGAAAATTGAATTTTTAGTGAACATTTAAATTTTAGAAGAATAATGGAATTTTTAGTGAAAAATTGAATTTTATAGTGAAAAATTGAATTTTTAGTGAAAATTGAATTTTTAGTGAAAAATTGAATTTTAGTTAAATATTGAATTTTTAGTGAAAATTTGAATTTTTAGTGAATTTTTGTGAAAATTTAATTTTTTAGTGAAAAATTATTTTTTTTTTTAATTATTAGTGAAAAATTGAATTTTTAGTGAAAAATTGAATTTTTAGTGAAAAATTGAATTTTTAGTGAAAAATTGAATTTTTAGTGAAAAATTGAATTTTTAGTGAAAAATTGAATTTTTAGTGAAAAATTGAATTTTTAGTGAAAAATTGAATTTTTAGTGAAAAATTGAATTTTTAGTGAAAAATTGAATTTTTAGTGAAAAATTGAATTTTTAGTGAAAAATTGAATTCTTAGTGAAAAATTGAATTTTTAGTGAAAAATTGAATTTTTAGTGAAAAATTGAATTTTTAGTGAAAAATTGAATTTTTAGTGAAAAATTGAATTTTTGTGAAAAATTGAATTTTTAGTGAAAAATTGAATTTTTAGTGAAAAATTGAATTTTTAGTGAAAAATTGAATTTTTAGTGAAAAATTGAATTTTTAGTGAAAAATTTAATTTTTAGTGAAAAATTGAATTTTTAGTGAAAAATTGAATTTTTAGTGAAAAATTGAATTTTTAGTGAAAAATTGAATTTTTAGTGAAAAATTGAATTTTTAGTGAAAAATTGAATTTTTAGTGAAAAATTGAATTTTGGTGAAAAATTGAATATTTAGTGAAAAATTGAATTTTTAGTGAAAAATAGAATTTTTAGTGAAAAATTAAAATTTGAATTTTTTAGTGAAAAATTGAATTTTTAGTGAAAATTTGAATTTTTAGTGAAAATTTGAATTTTTAGTGAAAATTTGAATTTTTAGTGAAAATTTGAATTTTTAGTGAAAATTTGAATTTTTAGTGAAAATTTAGTGAACATTTGAATTTTTAGTGAACATTTGAATTTTTAGTGAAAAATTGAATTTTGGTGAAAAATTGAATATTTAGTGAAAAATTGAATTTTTTGTGAAAAATTGAATTTTTAGTGAAAATTTGAATTTTCAGTGAAAAATTTAATTTTGAGAGAAAATTTGTTTTTTTTAACATAAATTAAAATTGCAAATATGTTTCCGCAAAACTCGCATTGAGCAGCATGTCAAAACTTTAACAATAACCAGAAGAACAGCAATATTTAAAACCTGCTGCTTAGTTGTTGTGCTCTATGTGTGGTGATAGAGATAGGAAAGAGGCGAAGGACTGTAAAAAAGTAGCAAAAATTAAGAGAAATGAGGTAGAACAGCAATAGCAACAACCTGCAAAAGTTGTCGAAAACTTGCACAAAAATTGAATTAAGTTTGTTGCTGCGCTGCAGTTTGTTGTGGCTGCCAGAGTAGCAGTTGTGGTAATAGTAGCAGTATTAGTAGTTGTAGTGTTGAATTTTCTGGTTGTTTATACAGCAGAACTGCTGTGTGTTTATTGCATGTTTTGTGTGGTAGTTGTGCTTTTATTGGCATAGTTGGATTGGCATTCTGACAGTTTGTAGCCCAATGCGAAAAGCGCATTCGACACAAATTAGTGACGTTCATTTCCGTTTCCGTTTGTAAATGTTGCTATTTATTTGCATAAGCAAGTGGCGGCGTTTCCGTGGTAGACACTTCAATATGTATTATGTGGTAGGTCATTAATTGGCAGCAACGGAGGTTTAAAAACTGGTATAGCATATAGACATTTCCCAGGGTTTACAGACGGGACATTCGTACATTTAGAACTTTAATATTTCGAATGAAAATTGATGAGTTTATTGATTTTTAATTATATTTAATGATTTTGAATAATATATATTGATTTTCAATAATATTAAATAGAACTAAACATCCGAACAAAAGTAAATATTAAATGAAATAGTGCTCAAACCGGATAGGAATGAAAACGGAAACGTATGTTGAGGTTCTTATGCAAATTTCAAAACATCAGTAAATTTTGCGTACATATTATTTTTGTGAAATTAAAAAATGACTGCGATGATTTACTTTGTTTGTATATTCATATTCTGTTTCTATAGTTTGTATATTGTTCCTAAAGTTAATATTTTTTACTTCTAACTTTATAATTGGATTTCCACAATTTAGAAAAATGCCCATTCTCTCGTTTGGCATAAGGTTTACGAGATTAACATTTTGTTTTACGAGAATTTATATAGATCTGGTTACTGTTTAAAAATGACTAAAGGGTGACACATTTGTAATTATACTGGGTTTTGCAGAATTCAGCAGTTGCTGTAGAAATAATTTTTTTGTGTGCTACTATGCGGTTTGGTATTTCGATTGGGTTTTATCACCAACAATGATTTCTTTATTATGACGAATTCAAGATTAATATTCACGAAATTTTCGCTGTGGCTCTACCACGCGAAATCAAAGTTACGTTTTGAAATTAAAGAACGGAATACTTCATTCAGAAATAGGGCAAATTTTAAGTGTAAGAAATACACACAAAATAATATGAGAATGTTGAACTCATATTAAAATGATATCGTCTTTTTTTCTCGGAATGAATTCGAAAATCAAAAATTAATGAGCTAAATGCCAACAAAAAAAGTAAAATCTTTTTAACTAAATAATCGTTACCTTTAGGTCCAGTTTTTCAGTGTATGTTTGAACTTGCTTTAAATTTTGCCACATTTTAAAAACATCTATAGTTCCTAATCAAATCGACCATATCACGTTCAATTTTACACAGACAAAAAAAGTTCATAAAATTTGTTCATCAATTTTATGAATTTTTCATTATTACTCAACCAATGACCAAATTCATCCAATTTATGAATCGTTCATAAAACCGAAATGAATAAGTTCATAATATTGATGAATACACATACATACACAGACGCTTGCTTGTCTGGCTGTGCTTTGTTGTTCTATTCGTGAAAATACACACATACAAACATTGTATATCATTGTGTACGCCGTTTTTAGATACATAAGAAAAAAATCTGCAATCCAGACAAATTCTACTTAGTTACTTTTTTGATACCTAAGAACATAATGTCGGAATATCTAGAAAAATTATTCACTAACAAACATATGGCGATCTCGCAAAACAAATCATAAGAGCTAATATTAAAGAGAAAGAAAAATTGATGAAAACAACAGCAGAGACATGAACACGTGTTCGTGTTTTGCGTGTTCTTTTTGGTTTTTAATTATCAATAAATTAACTTCTGAAAATCCAGTAGAATAAAGTGTGTTTACTTTTTTGACAACTAAGTAATTTGCTTTTTTAATATTCAGATGAAAAATTCTTGAATTTTAGTAGAATTTTATTGATATTAGTCAAATTCTAAAGGGTTTTTCAATAAGAGCCGCTACAAAAGTTTTTTTAAATAAAACAAAAACAGTTTTGGATATCAATGAAATTCTTTATTCCTACGTTCGCTCGATGCCATTATGTATGGACCTCGATTTCTTTTGCATGGCCACCACGGGCACGCTTGCAGAAGTCCAGACGCTGAACCCAATTTTCGACGGTTTTCAAGCATAAATCGGCCGATACTGCTGCAATTTCACGTTCGATATTCGTACGAAGTTCATCAATCGTCGCTGGCTTGTTGGCATAGACCATAGACTTGACGTAGCCCCACAGGAAATAGTCTAACGGCGTCAAATCGCACGACCGAGGCGGCCAATCGACTGGACCATTTCGTGAGATAACACGTTCTCCAAACTTGGTTTCCAATAAATTGATTGTGGCATTCGCTGTGTCCTCAAGTCCATATCATCCAATTGGGGCCAAAAATATTCGGTTATCATTGAACGGTAGCGATTCCCATTCACAGTAACGTGCCGGTCTAGATCATCACGGAAGAAGTATGGCCCAATGACGCCGCTGGCCCATAAACCTCACCAAACCGTAATTTTTTCGGGATGCAATGATGACTCATGGAGTACGTGTGGATTGTTGTCTGACCAATAGGCATATTTTGTTTATTGACGAAGCCATTCAGCCAGAAATGAGCCTCATCGCTGAAGATGATTTTTCGAATTTTTACTACCGAATTTCGGTAGTAAATTTTAATAATTTCTACTCGTTGTTGGCTCGTATATTTTTCCATCATGATATGTCAAATCTTACTGAAGAGAAATGTCAAAAGAGCGACAAGAAATATGGCATCGTTTGCTGTCCCTGTCGCTCTACTTTTGTAGCGTCCCTGTTGAAAAACCATTTACTATTTTTGTATCTAACCGAATTCTTCTCGAGTTTTAGAATATTATTTCCCTTCGTGTATGCATTTAACTTCGACCTGTAAAGTGCAATTCAGCCATATCTTTTTTGAAATATATTGTATCCTACAAAAATCGAAAAAAATTAAAATGTGATATACAGTTTATATATATATTTTTTTTGTTTTAAGTGCTTTACATATTAATTGAAAATAAAAATCCTTGTCTGCACAAAACAAATACAAACTGCCATCAATTTAGAACCCATTCAAATAGCCGTGGCCAGTATTGTTGGCCAGTACGTAAAAAATGTCTATGAAAAGTTTGTTTTTTTTTTCATTTAAAAACTTTTTGCAACAACTTAACAATGCATCAGTAATTTAATTGAAATATACAGATTTTTATATTTTTTTATTCACAGAATTATTTGTTAACTCAATTGTTATGTTTCACACGCTGGCTTTAACACACGGACACAAAAGGACGGACGCGAATTAAGTGCTGTAACAAAAAGAAAATAAATAAATTAAAATACATTTTTTATAATATGGAAAGTTTGCATTTTATTTTATATTTTACTGCATACTATTTAGTGGGACTGATGTTGAATAAAAGTTAAATTATTCTGTTGTTCACTGAATATAGTATTCTTTTTTCTGATAATCCACTACTCTACAAAATGGCAATGAATATTCCATGGACATCACATATATTTTACTTCTCTTCATTCCTTTTTAGAGTGGTGTATTTCTTTCTAAAAAGTAGCTTAGAAGTTTTTTTTATTTAATGTAAATTGATCATGACCGGATCATATTATTCATGTGGTTCATGTAACTGATCGTGTTCTAAAAAGGAAAATTGTCCAAGATCAATTCCCGATCATGACCTACGTACAATTTTAATCAGGGTGGGGTACACTTCCAGCAAACACATAGATAAATTAAGGTTTGATTAAAGCGTTGAACAGGAAATTAGTTTTTGATCATAAGTAGTGCTGTGCGATTAATTGATTATTCAAATTAATTAAATAATCAATATTTTCGATTAATCAGAACATTGATTAATCAAGTAAGCAGGATTCTGATTAATCAAAATTGTGATTAATTGATTAAAAAGCAATTTAGTTAATCATAATTTCGGATTGTTCAACATTAGCGTTGATAAAGTTTTAAAGTTATATTAAATTAAAATTGTTTTAATTTCAATGATTCAAACTTCTGATTAAACTGATTAATCAAGTTATTATTAATCAGAGTTATGATTAATCAGGGTTATGATTAATCAGAGTTCTGATTAATTAATGTTCTGATTAATCAGCGTTTATGATTAATCGATTCAAAAATTAATCAGAATTCTGACGAATACAGATCTTAATTAATTGATTAATCGCACATCTCTAATCAAAACATAGAAGTGAATATATTTTTTACTGAATCCACTAAATTCTGTATCCATCAACAGTTTATTATTTTATTTCTTTTTATTACTTCAGTTGACTTTCATTTAATATTTATTGTAATTTATTGTAAAGCCATGCAAATTTATGCGCTCTTTTATGTGACTTTTATCAATGCGCAAAATCATAAAAAAATCACATTTATTTGTTTGGCTTTAATTTGGCTGGCTTCATGGTTTATAAAGTGCCACTCAAAGGGCTGCCGTTTACATAACAAAAACAACCTGTCTATAAAAAAAGAAAAACAGAAGTCCTGCCTTAGTAGCATTTCATTCGTACACAAATTGTTGCCACAATTTGTTGCTCCTGCAATGAATTCAACAACATATTGCCGACGAACATGTCTCATTGTCGCATCGAAATCGTCGAAAGATTTATTGGGTGGCAATAAAATAAATTGCCTCGTGCGCATTTGTACACGTCGCACGCATCAATGGCGGTGGTACTCAAGGCACAAGGCACCAACCGGGCTCAGGTTCAGGTTCAATTGTTGCATGGCAAAAATATGCATTTTTTCCGTTTATGTTTAGGACATAAAAGTTGGATAATTTGTCGCACTTTTTTATTACAACACATTTTTATCAGAAGATTTTAATTTTTAAGTATAAAAATCTATGAGGTTAAGAAAATGGCAGAAAGTCATCTTAATGTCATTATAGACCCTATAGGGTAATTTAAATTTAAAAGTATTTTAATTATATTTTAATTATATTATTTTGTCGTCATCGTTCCGTCCATAATATCAATGTACCTGGACATTTGACACTAGATTCCCGGAAGAGGCACCGATCTTCAAACCGTAAGTCTGGCGTCTTATCTTCTGAAAGAAATTTCTAGTCTTGTTTCTGTCACCTTCATTTCAATATATTCACACTCGTGTCTTTCCAATTCTCTGTTCTTGCACATATCTGTCTTCCCTCTTTATACCCTACACATATGGGGCACAGGGTATATTAACTTTGTGCATATATTGTAACGCCCCTTAGGAGGCGTGTCCGGTATGGAAAAGTATATATATTCTTGATCAGCATCACTACCCGAGTCCGTTTAGCCATGTTCGTCTGTCTATCCGTCTTGCTGTCTTTCTTTCCGAATACAGAATAACTTGAGAAATACTGATCAGAATGCGATGAAATTTCGTTTTTATATATCTTAGCCAAAAGTAGGAACTGAGTTTGAAAATGAGCCAAATCGGTCAACGGACACGCCCACCTCCCATACAAGTCACTTTTATATAACTCTTTCGGAACTAATAACTCGAAAATTATTCAAGGTATAGTTATAAAATTTAAAACGTAGATAAAAACGTAGAATTCACCTAAGAATATGTGGTCCAAAATTGGGCGTGATACGCCCACATTTTTTTTCATTATTTCCTGGGTTTTCATAGTGGAAATTTGATCCGTAAATTATTAAAATCAAATCTATGAAATATTAGACATTTAAAATTTTAAATTTGGGAGTCGTCAGCCAAATTATATTTTTCAAATTTTTTTTTTAGTTTTTTATACTTTTATATAATTTTTTTAATTTATTGCTATATAAGACGTAAATTTCTGATATATGAATAATATTCTTAGTGTGGGGAGGTTCAGCACAATTAAAAACATTAAAATTAAGGTATGCAATTAAATATCCCACATTAGGTGTAGGGTATTCCATAATCGGGCCCGACCGACTATAAAAATCCGCCCCATGTGACCGAACTTACCCATGTGACCTAACTTTCCCAACTCGTTTTTCCTCTTGTATCGCTAATTCGGCTCTCCTAACTGCCGACTGCAGGATGGCTCAATTATAGTAATATAAAAAAATAATAATTGTTTTAATAACATAAATAATTGTAACAAACATATGTATGATTATACCTAATAACAAAATTTCTTGTGTATAAATCATTTTATTGTCATTCGCTCAAGTTTTACTATTTGAAAATGTTTGATATAAGTTGATTGTATTTAGTTTTGAATAAGTTGATTATTACAGCAATGTCAAAATTATATATATGATCATTATAATCATAAAATTAAAATCGAATGCCACATCTGCTGTTTATATAAAGATGATTTCAGTATATTTTAACCAATTTCATACAAAAAAAATATTAATTCTTTAGGTTAACAATATTATTTCTCTAATAATATAAATAAATGTGTCAAGCATATATATGATTTTGTCGAAGAAAAACAATCTAAAATTATTAGCTTTTGTACTATTGTATTAATTAATTGTATTTATTTATTTATGCATTTTCTTGATTGTCACAATAATGTTGAAGTGAATAATATAATAATGATAATAAATATAATGATAATCATAATATGAACTAAAAAAGTAGCTGATTTCAAAGTAATTGCAAACAATTATTATTTCACACAAAAATAAAAGTAATATTAACAAACAAAATTTCCTTTAATAGTATAAACAATCGTGTCAATCATAGAAATGATTCTCCCAATTACTTAATAAACATTTCTTGTAACTTTTCAAATTATCTTACTTTCAGTTAAATTAGGCAAATATCACTTAAAATTGTGTGGACAAATTTATAATAAAAAAAATTTAATAAAAAAAATTATAATAAAAATAATTGTGTCAATCATGAATTATTTTCCTGTAGTAATTATATATGAATATAAGATGTTCTGTACAACATAGACAAAAAATAAATAAGCTGAATTGATTGTATTATCTTAACCACTTATATGATTGTCACAATAATATTGAATTGTATGAAGTAATTGTTATAATCATAACATAAATGATCGCAGCATATACTTATAGTTTAAGTTTAAGTGTAACTGATCTAAAAATATTTCAAAAATATTATTTCCACAAAAATAAAAATAATATCATAAACTAATGATTGCTATAAAAATTATATATGATTGTGCCGAGCATATGAATGATTCTATTTATTATATGAACAATTGCTTGAAGCTCTTTGAAATACTGTTTGAAATACTGTAACTTTTTAAATTCAATAAAATTTCTACAAATTTCACTTAAAATTACTAAATTTCAATGAGTCTATTGTCCAAAAACTTGTCAACACCACAAATTGCAACATTTTGCGCAAGGTGATAATTTGATGGATTTTGTGATTTTGCCAAAAACACTTTTGACTTTTATGTTGCAACGTAATTAACATACGAACGTAGTAGCACTTGATTTTGTGCATTTCCGTTGGACTTTACTACGCATATATTCTGTGAAAGTACACGGCAACGCTGCTTGAAAATCATATCAATTAAATTTCAGCTTAATTTGCAGATATTCGTGCAAAAGGATTTTATCGATATCGGGATTTTGCTGCAAACGCTGATTGTGCGCCGATTTCTGGTAGGTGAAGTTGGTTGTGGGTTTTGGTTTTCTGGTTGGTTTGGATGCTGCGATTATTGGCAACCACATTAATTTGCATTCGTCGAACGATGAAGCACAACGTGGTGCTTTTGTAATTAGTAGTTAGTTCGGATACTTGAGAGGCGCACAATGGAAATTAGCGGTATCTGCGGTTGTAAAACAGAACTGACTGCATTACTAAGTGTTTCTTATAATGAATTTAACACTGAGAAAGGTCAAGAAATTTAAGTACAAAAGCAGTTGGGTAAAAAATAAAAGAAGTTTTACAATTTTTAAGTCCATTTCTACTCATTAACTATAGACTCTCCATTTGTTTGCCCTCATAATCCCTAAATTGCAACATTTATGTATTTGTTTTGATAAAATGTAGTTATGCTAATTTTTAAATTTTATATTCATTTGTGTTTATTTTACTAGATTCTACTACAAAACGTATTAGAAATTCCTTTTCTAAATATTGCAGGAACTTTGTTTTTGTTTTATATAGATTTTTTTTTTTGATATTTTGTGTGATGTAAAATAAATACATCATGTAGTCAGTGCCGGATTAACTCGGTTTAACTACATATGCCGCTGTGGGCCAAGGGGTTTTCCATCATAAACTCTTCGGAAATATTTTGATTTCAATATTTTCCGCCTTTTAAATTTTGCCGCCCTGGGCCCTGACACAATGGGCCCCTATGGTTAACTGGACACTGCATTTAGTAGTAACAAATGTTGTTGAAGTAATAAATTTTCATATTTTATGACGTATAAATACAAAATGTAGTTATTTTTAATACAAATGTAGTATTTTTTTTTTAATACCATAAATTCATGTTAATATTTTCCATATAAAAAAATATTAATGTAGTAAAATCAAATTCGTTTGCTTTTAGACCTAACTAATCTGCATATGCAATTATTTTTATAACATTTTACTTTCTTTTTAATACAGAATTATATCGGATCATCAACCATAAAACCTTCATGTTTTGTCCACACGTTTCTCATAGTTGTACCGCACAACAGTTTTTTTTTAATATAACATAAAATCACCATTTCGTACAACTTAAACTGAATATTCACTGTTTGTTTTATTTTGTGGTTTTCTGTAGTCTGTTTATCGAAAATAGCCGAAGGGGTTTGGCATTTTTAAATAGATTTAAGCTTAGACCTACGCCAGAACACTAGCAAAGACTAAAAACCTAAATTTTCCTATCTGTTGCATGCCGCCGTCATACACATGAACACGCGGTAAATGTAGGCCATTTTTCATATTTCAGCCACCAGCATTGTTGGTCTCTGTGTTTGTTTGATATGTTCTTTTTTCTCCATATAATTTACAATTTGTAGTCGTACACAGTAGTCTACACAAAACCGCTGTTCTTGTCGTTTTCATACTATGAACTAGAGATGGGCGCGTGTCTGTTTTTGATAGCACAGACACGCACGTGCACTACAATAGGTGGAACGGACGAGTACGAGCCCGACAACTAAATTTAAAGGCACGCACGAAAATCACGATAAATCACGCGATATAGAAAGACACGAAGCACGGAATCATATGAAAAACTAGGCAAAACGTGAAAAATAATATTATACCTAGGTACTAAAACCCTTTAGAATATCGGTGCCTGTTCTCGTTCCAAGATTTAAAAATAGCAGTTACGATTCCAACCTACTACAAAATTATATGAGTTCCGATTCCATACCGGCGGTACCGGTTCTTTATGGACCCTTATTAAAAATAATTCTGAATCGGAACCTGTCGGGTACCAAAAAGAACCGGATTCGGAACCGTTTCCATTTTTAGAACTTAAATCGGAACCGTTATTAAAAAATGTGTGGAATCGACATCGATATTCCAAAGTGTGTTTGTCCCTGGTTAAAATACCAGGAAATTTAAATTTTCTGATGCTGGAAGTGAACGGTTTTTCAAATTGAAGTAGAAACTAAAACCAGTTGGGAAGGTTAGATCACATGGGAAATTTTAAAGTAGGTGTAATTATGATAGTTAGGATTATCAAAATTATAGTCGGTCTAAGCCGACTATAAATACCCTACACATATGTGTGGTTACCATTCAAAGTGATATATAGGTCACCAGGGTATACGAATCCTGAAAATAACTACAAACATTCAATCGCTGAAGAATTTCCATTCATTTGATACCCATATTTACATATGGGTAGGTGTACCGAATATCGATTTCTTTTTTGGTGAACCACAAGTCTTTTCGCCGGAAAACATTATTATCATGTATTTGAGCATGATGTCAATATATATTTGACCAACAAAGTTTACCTAAGCACGTATACATAAAAATTGATCTTTATATGTACATTTTATATGTGGTATTTGAACATAAGTGGTCGGATCATAGGTCACCATGGACCGATCTCGCCAATTTTTTCGCACATACAGCGTAGGTATATTAGTAATCTAAGTTATAAGTTTCATTTATCTAGCTCTTCAATTTTAAAAGTCTTAGGGATTTCAACAGACAGACAGACGGACAGACAGACGGACAGACAGACAGACGGACAGACAGACGGACAGACGGACATCGCTAAATCGACTCAGGAGGTCATGCTGATCAAGAATATATATACTTTTCCATACCGGAGATGCTTTCTTCTGGGTGTTACAAACGGCGTACCAAACTGAATATACCCTTTCACTCTTAGTGTAGGGTATAAAAATATATTTAATGGGCACGTGCCTGATTTTAGAGGCACGGGCACGCATGGGCACGGCAACAACTTGCATGCACGGGTATTTACACTCACGAACTCAGATTTTCGGGCGTGACACGAAAAAAGCACAGCACGCGCCCATCTCTACTATGAACTATATGTTTTTTTTGTTATATTAAATTTATCATGTCTTCATTTAGGCGTTTTAGCAGTCAAGGATTTTGATATCGGTCAACATTAAAAAAAAAAAAAAGTTTAAAGGAACCTCAATTGTTGAAGTTCATTAGTAAATTGCCTGTAGATATACAAATTATTCCATTCCCTAATAGAAATTGTCCTACATTCAGAAGAAAATGTACCATTAAGTACTTAATGGTACGACCATTGATTTTATGGTTCATATAGTAGTAGTTTTTTCTTTTTAAATCAAAAGTTTTCTTATTAATTTGACAGTATTCGAAAAATTCAGCACCATAAATTTAAATATTTCAATATTATTATTTTTAATAGAATAAATACTATTATTTCAATGGTTTCCTCCTATAATAGTAAAGGTCTTTGCTCAAATTGGTCGCATGCATTTTTTGTGATAATCGACATTATGACGCGTTTATAATTGGTAATAACTCAATGTATTTAATGTAATTTCATTATATTTAAACTTTTTGTTTTATTTATTACAGAATATTAATAATACATCGAATTTCTATTATGGCAACGGACTCAAAAATATATGCAGACTCAGGTATTACAATCAATTATTGGAAACTGAAGCGAACAATAAATGTGTTATAATCTTTTGCAACGAGAAGTGTCTTTTTATGTGTGTGATTTATAAAAGTGAATTTCCATTTCGACATATAAACAAAATAAAATATACAATAAATTAACTAAAATCCATTTTGGTTTTAATAAATTATTAGGAAAATTTAATTCGACTATACCATAAAAGTAATAATACGTATCAATTAAATATTTATAGGTCTTGCTTATTGTAATTTAAAGAATACATTATAAAATGTATGGTACAACATCATATTGTATTAAAAATTTGAATATTATTAAACTAATGGTACGCTTCCTATTGACCAATTTTTATACCCTACACTAAGAGTGAAAGGGTATATTCAGTTTGGTACGCCGTTTGTAACACCCAGAAGGAAGCATCTCCGGTATGGAAAAGTATATATATTCTTGATCAGCATGACCTCCTGAGTCGATTTAGCGATGTCCGTCTGTCCGTCTGTCTGTCCGTCTGTCTGTCCGTCTGTCTGTCTGTTGAAATCCCTAAGACTTTTAAAATTGAAGAGCAAGATAAATGAAACTTATAACTTAGATTACTAATATACCTACGCTGTATGTGCGAAAAAATTGGCGAGATCGGTCCATTGTGACCTATGATCCGACCACTTATGTTCAAATACCTCATATAAAATTTACATATACAGATCAATTTTACTGTATACGTGCTTAGGTAAACTTTTTTGGTCAAATATGTATTGACATCATGCTCAAATACATGATAATAATGTTTTCCGGCGAAAAGACTTGTGGTTCACCAAAAAAGAAATCGATATTCGGTACACCTACCCATATGTAAATATGGGTATCAAATGAATGGAAATTCTTCAGCGATTGAATGTTTGTAGTTATTTTCAGGATTCGTATACCCTGGTGACCTATATACCAATTTGAATGGTAACCACACATATGTGTAGGGTATTTATAGTCGGCTTAGACCGACTATAATTTTGATAATCCGAACTATCATAATTTCACCTACTTTAAAATTTCCCATGTGATCTAACCTTCCCAACTGGTATAGTATAAATTTTTGTTTTTCTATTGAAATACTATTAATTTACCATGATTTTTTTCTGGGTGTAGTTAAAATTCTTAAACTCGCTAGTGTTTTGTGGCTAGTCCATAGTAATGATTGGTATATTAGAGACAATTTGAACAAGAGATATTTCAAATCTCTAGACGCCTATTTTACCTTTGTTTTTACAGAATTACGAACAATAAATTGCTTCAAAATCCCAAATATAATTATGAACAAAATATGTTTTTTTAATCTACTTAGTTGAGACACCATTCTATGTAATTTCGTACTGATAGTAAATTGTTATTTTCGACATGTTTTTATTGTTTAATTACAATTTATGGAGGTCCCTTTTCAGATATTAATAATATTGGTTTGGCATAACAGCTCTGAATGAAATAGATCGATCCTATTCTCAACATTCCTACGTTTTTATAACAAACTGTTTAATATAGAATCTAAATGGCAGTGAGCCAGTATGCCATTCGATATCATAACGAGATCAAGTCGGACCATTTCTCGTATCAAAATCAAGCTTTGTAGCCAACGCGTTGCATCGCAATAAAAGATGTATTTTTAAAAAGAAAACTATTTATTAAATTAAATTTGAGACGTGTGCTCGAAGCTGTGATTCGTTCATGAATGAATTATTTTAAAATATTTTCACAATCAAAATATTTTAAACTGAACAATTAATAAAAAGTAATTTGATTTAACATTTTTAATACAAACAGGTATTTTAGTTAAAAGTATATAATTTAAATAAACGTATTTATAACTGCTCGTTTTGTATTAAAAATGTTAATCAAATTACTTTTTATTAATTGTTTAATTTACCGGACAATTTTTTTTTTAATTTTCGAATTTTATTTTTTATTATTATTTTTCGAATCCTAGGTTCTTCAGAGCTTTTGCGCCAAACTAGTATTATTATTACTAATAGTAGATACCTACAGAAAATAGATCGATGCGTGCTCTCTTGGTACGAAACAGTTTACGAAATTGAGTCGATATAGAAAAGAAAAATAGTAAAAGTTCGAGATTGATTCGAAAATTAGGTCGATCTTGTTAAAAAAAAGTGACAAAAAAGTGGTAAATGGTCTCCGGGATATGGTAGACTGTGGTCACAGGCTTTTTCCTGGCCTTATTCACTCTCGGAGGTTTCCCATTTGCAGGGAAGTAACGACATATAGTAAAATCCAGTTGGAAAGGTTAGATCACATGGGAAATTTTAAAGTAGGTATTTTTATGATAGTTAGGATTATCAAAATTATAGTTCGTCTAAGCCGACTATAATTACCCTACACATATGTGTGGTTACCATTAAAAGTGGTACATAGGTCACCAGGATATACGAATCCTGAAAAAAACTACAAACTTTCAATCGCTGAAGAATTTCCATTCATTTGATACACATATTTACAAATGGGTATGTGTACCGAATTTCGATTTTTTTTTTGTGAACCACAAGTCTTTTCGCCGGAAAACTTTATTATCATGTATTTGAGCATGATATCAATATATATTTGACCAAAAAAGTTTACCTAAGCACGTATACATAAAAATTGATCTTTATATGTACATTTTATATGAGGTATTTGAACATAAGTGGTCGGTTCTCCGGTCACAATAGGCCGATCATGCCAATTTTCTTGTTCAGACAGCTTAGATATATAAGTAATCTAAATCTAAAGTTTCATTGCTCTAGCTCTTTTACGTTTTCTGTAATCGTGATTTCAACAGACAGACAGACATACGGACATCGCTAAATCAACTCAGGAGATCATGCTGATCAAGAATATATATACTTTTCCATACCGGAGATGCTTCCTTCTGGGTATTACAAACGGCGTACCAAACTGAATATACCCTTTCACTCTTAGTGTAGGGTATAAAAAATGTTTTTTATATTGACCGTCAATGGATTCAAACTCATGGCATAAAGTATTGTCGTAGTCCAGCGCACTAACCACAGAGCCAACAATGTTAATTTAGATTTTTAAGATAACGCTGATTTTAGTTGAAATTATCATATTTATGTTTCAACGTATGTTTTCCTAGAATCTACGAGCTCAAAGTTTCTAAATGTTGGGTGCTTCTATAAATTATGTGATATTATCTCATTAAAAAAAAATATATAAAATTCTAAAATGGTATTGACGAACGTTTGGTCGATTTGATATGGAATGACTCAAATATAATTTTATTATATGAATTTCCAGTCTGCCATTCAGTTCCATATTGATGCGAGAACGTAATATATCGTAATATGAATTCATACAATATCGAATCATATCGAATCGAGTCTGGATTAATATCGCATCAAATAGATATTTTCACTATTTGATGCGATATAAATCCAGATATTTATTTGAAAAACATAGTGACATCAATGTGATTATTTATTTTACAAAAAAAACTTTTTTTGGATGCTAATTGTACGAAAAAATACTCATGAAATATAATTCCGATTGTATTATCATTTTATTTTGAACGTCTCAAAAGCTATTTTATCAATTATGTCACATATTAGACAACAGCAAAAATATATTAGCAAACTTAGAATTACTTAAAAAAAACTTTGAAGTAATCAACCTCATAAGCCACACAAAGAAAATCAAAATAAAAATTTAATTTCTCACCAAACCCTACAAATGACACCACAAAGTGGTGATATTTCCCACGAGAAATATGTATTATATGGGGTGGTAAAAAAATCAGAAAAGTGAAAAATTTTCTTGCGGAATTTTATTATGAGTTTTCGTTTTATTGTTGTGGCAAAGTTGTTGATTGTTTCACTAGTTCAAGATTTGAACAAAGCACCAGAGCGCATTTTATCATCATTATCATCATCATTATGATTGGTATCATCATCTTTCTCGGGACAAATGGCAACAAGGACAACAGCAACACAAGGACGCGTCGTATATAGTGACAACATGTTGCCCACACAATGATTGCGACAATACCTTAGTCAACAGTAACAACAAACAATAGGCGGAAGTTTTAAAAAAAGAAAAAAAAAATGAGAGTAGTGTTAAAAATGTAGTTAAAAAATTATAGTAAAAAATGTAGTATAGAAAAATAGTACACATTTGTAATAAAAGCAGCAAATAAAAATTGTAGTTAAAAAAAGTAGTAAGAAAAGTTTCACAAACAACGTCTGAGTTTAGTATGATGCCGCAAACTTTCCAAGTTCTTTTGTGCTCAACAACCGAGTGGAAAAACGTGTTTGTTATACCACCAACTGAAATTTATGCCGCTGGTGCAACGACAGCGACATAAAATATAAATAATGTTGGTGACATTAATAAATAAACTATTCGAGAAAAGAATTTTACAATGGACATGAGATATCTAAACAAATGTATTTGAAGTTCCCTCTGCAAAATATGAACTACTGCACTCTACAGTATTGAGTGCATTTTGCAATGGCAGTATTAAAGTGAAATCTCTCCAGCTACTTCACTTCACTGCAGTATTTGTTTCTTTGGTGTCAAGTAGTGTCAAGACTTTTTTTCAAGTTATTCAATGCTGTGAAAAATAAAACCAAATGACACTAGTGTCGCTGAAAATTCAACACGTGAGTGCAGTCAGAGAGTGAGCGCAACGAGTAACACGTGAAAAGACGAACATTGAAAACAGCAACAAATATGCCGCTCGGCGTTTGACGATGTATATTATATGATTTTCTAATACCTTTTGAACTTTTTCCATATTTCTATATTTCTATCAGTTCTACTTTTTAATGTAGCTTGTTCAACATAGAAATAGAATAGAATTAACTCTACTAGGATAGACATGAATATGTCGAGATCATATTTGTCATTTAACTAATTGTGTTATGACAAGGTAAAATATCACTATTCATTTCAGTGATACAAATAATCAAAAGTTCTACAAAAAAGGCTTTACAAAACCTCTAAAAAAAGCCATAAAAACCCCGCGTGAGTTAAAATTTCCCTTTTTGTGGCACGTTTTTTTTATGTTCATCAGTTACTCGTCGAAAACAATTTGATTCATTGTCAACATTCCAATTATTTTCAACAAACTGCTGGTTGGCGCATGAGTCAACTTAACTTTTCGGAAATGTTGGCAGAATGTTTTGAGCCAAGTGCTTATAATTTTAGACCGGCTGTCAAGTGACTGCAAGACTTGATGGTGACCGACCGACCACTTGAATTTGCATTGAATGGCTTAACCGACAAGCACGTTTCTGCGATACTTGACATATATGACGTTAATTTCAGAAAAAAAAAAATCCAATTCTTGTTGATTTACCGTTTGTAAATGGTACATGACAGCAAAAACACATAAAATCTCTTGGGATATATTTACATAATTATAAATGTATAGTATGTATAGTATTACTCTTCGAAACAGAAGTCGAGTTAAATAAATACAAACAAATAAGTAAATGTCAATAAAACGATTCCCGATTTATTACAAAATACTCGAAAAAAATATATGTTGAGTATATCTAAAAATGGAGAAAATTTAAAGAAGCCTATACAATAGAGCACTAAGTGTTCCACGAACATTTTATCCCGAAATATAATTTATACCCGAAATATAATTCTTCTACATGACTATTGATCCCCATGATTCTTCCACAAAACTATCGTACGCAGACATCCCCGAAACATTTCAATTCCGGAAAATCCGAGCAAATTTTCATACGACCATTCTTTTCGTTATTTCTGCAGAAAATGCTTCCCCGACTACAATACCAATTTTCTCGAATACAATTCATATCCAAAGCAATTGTTGCCTTATTCTACACAGATCGAAGACACTTCCTCCCTGGTTACGAATTATATTACAGGAAAGGTATGCAAATGGAAGGTAATACCCAGAAAAAAGTGTTTAGTGAAAAATTTAGAAAAAAGAAACAAAGAAAAGGAAGCGAAAAAGGAATGGAAAGATGTGAAGGAAGAAAAGAAGGAAAGAAGGAAAGAAGGAAAGAAGGAAAGAAGGAAAGAAGGAAAGAAGGAAAGAAGGAAAGAAGGAAAAAAGGAAAAAAGGAAAGAAGGAAAGAAGGAAAGAAGGAAAGAAGGAAAGAAGGAAAGAAGGAAAGAAGGAAAGAAGGAAAGAAGGAAAGAAGGAAAGAAGGAAAGAAGGAAAGATGGAAAGAAGGAAAGAAGGAAAGAAGGAAAGAAGGAAAGAAGGAAAGAAGGAAAGAAGGAAAGAAGGAAAGAAGGAAAGAAGGAAAGAAGGAAAGAAGGAAAGAAGGAAAGAAGGAAAGAAGGAAAGAAGGAAAGAAGGAAAGAAGGAAAGAAGGAAAGAAGGAAAGAAGGAAAGAAGGAAAGAAGGAAAGAAGGAAAGAAGGAAAGAAGGAAAGAAGGGAAGAAGGAAAGAAGGAAAGAAGGAAAGAAGGAAAGAAGGAAAGAAGGAAAGAAGGAAAGAAGGAAAGAAGGAAAGAAGGAAAGAAGGAAAGAAGGAAAGAAGGAAAGAAGGAAAGAAGGAAAGAAGGAAAGAAGGAAAGAAGGAAAGAAGGAAAGAAGGAAAGAAGGAAAGAAGGAAAGAAGGAAAGAAGGAAAGAAGGAAAGAAGGAAAGAAGGAAAGAAGGAAAGAAGGAAAGAAGGAAAGAAGGAAAGAAGGAAAGAAGGAAAGAAGGAAAGAAGGAAAGAAGGAAAGAAGGAAAGAAGGAAAGAAGGAAAGAAGGAAAGAAGGAAAGAAGGAAAGAAGGAAAGAAGGAAAGAAGGAAAGAAGGAAAGAAGGAAAGAAGGAAAGAAGGAAAGAAGGAAAGAAGGAAAGAAGGAAAGAAGGAAAAAAGGAAAAAAGGAAAGAAGGAAAGAAGGAAAGAAGGAAAGAAGGAAAGAAGGAAAGAAGGAAAGAAGGAAAGAAGGAAAGAAGGAAAGAAGGAAAGAAGGAAAGAAGGAAAGAAGGAAAGAAGGAAAGAAGGAAAGAAGGAAAGAAGGAAAGAAGGAAAGAAGGAAAGAAGGAAAGAAGGAAAGAAGGAAAGAAGGAAAGAAGGAAAGAAGGAAAGAAGGAAAGAAGGAAAGAAGGAAAGAAGGAAAGAAGGAAAGAAGGAAAGAAGGAAAAAAGGAAAGAAGGAAAGAAGGAAAGAAGGAAAGAAGGAAAGAAGGAAAGAAGGAAAGAAGGAAAGAAGGAAAGAAGGAAAGAAGGAAAGAAGGAAAGAAGGAAAGAAGGAAAGAAGGAAAGAAGGAAAGAAGGAAAGAAGGAAAGAAGGAAAGAAGGAAAGAAGGAAAGAAGGAAAGAAGGAAAGAAGGAAAGAAGGAAAGAAGGAAAGAAGGAAAGAAGGAAAGAAGGAAAGAAGGAAAGAAGGAAAGAAGGAAAGAAGGAAAGAAGGAAAGAAGGAAAGAAGGAAAGAAGGAAAGAAGGAAAGAAGGAAAGAAGGAAAGAAGGAAAGAAGGAAAGAAGGAAAGAAGGAAAGAAGGAAAGAAGGAAAGAAGGAAAGAAGGAAAGAAGGAAAGAAGGAAAGAAGGAAAGAAGGAAAGAAGGAAAGAAGGAAAGAAGGAAAGAAGGAAAGAAGGAAAGAAGGAAAGAAGGAAAGAAGGAAAGAAGGAAAGAAGGAAAGAAGAAAAGAAGGAAAGAAGGAAAGAAGGAAAGAAGGAAAGTAAGAAGATAAGCAAAAAAATTATAGAAAAATACCGATATAAAAACAGAGGATTAAATAAAGAAAAAGGAAAAAATTAAAGGGAAGAGGAAAGTAGAAAAAAAGAAAAAAAATTTAAAAAAAAATCCGAAATATAAGAAAAGGAAATAATATCAAATAAAAGATAAAACAGAGTAGAAAACATATATAAAATATAAAATAACAAACGATAATAAAATTAAAGCTAGAGTTTTACATAAATCAACCAAAAACTGTCAAATTTATTTTATGAATATTTAAACCCTCGCTTCAGAGCCCATTGTCAGTGTATTGTGTCTGCGAGATAATAACTGCTTGCATTGGGGGCAGACAAGACGATAATTCAATTTATTTAACAATATAAATTTAAAATATTTACTGCGAAACACCTTCTGTATATATTTTTGGTAGTTTTTATTGATTTTCTTTTTGCCCACATCCAATAGCTGTCAATTTTCGGTACGATGTGGTTGGGTTCGTTCCTGGGCTCAAAAGGTGTAACTCGAGTTCGTAGCATTTGCGGCGCACTTAAACGGTAGTTGGATTTATGTCTCTGTCTGTATAAAACGCAGCCAACTTCGAAGTATTGACAGACACGCATTCAAATGTTTGCTGCTTGTGCTGAACAGCGACGAAAATTGACAATTGATTGAATGAAATGTGTCCCCAAACATTAATTTTGTTGTCGCCATCATCCCCAGCATCATCATCAGCATCATCGGTTTTACATGCGTCACTGCGCTGTCAAGCATGTCAACGGAACTGATAGATTTGAGATTTTTTTTTTTTCCTGTTTGCATAAATTAGATATTTTTCAACATCAAATATAATGTAATGATTCCTTTTTTATTAATTTTGGGTTCTTGTGACATTTCCGGATATTATCTACTCTTGCATGACAAATTGATTGATACTCACAAAAGCCATGCATCGTCCAATTATTTTGAATATTTTCAACCACATTTCGGAAGTGGCCACAGTTGACGCACACAAAAGTGACTTCAAAATTGTGTCACAGCAGCTGCATTTGAGAGGTTGATAATTTGAAAATCCTTTTTTCATTAACCCGGGTCCATAAGCATGTAGTTGCAACATTTGATAAGGTTTTATATACATTTTTTATTATTTTCTCAACTTTATTTTTTTCCATTACCTTGCTTATTTCCTCCACGTTGCTGCAATATCCTTGCTTAGTCCTTAGTCACGCAATTGGCGGTGGCAAATTTAATAATAACATGCGACCTCCACTCAACGCGCCAAACGATGCAGAACTTTTCGCAATAAATATTACTTAATAAAAATTCTAATATTTTTTAATATATCATATTATGCATGTTTTTTCTTTAACTATTTCATATAATTTAATTTTGTTCCATTCAAAGGTGCGCCATATTTTTTATTTTATTTTCTGCAAATAGAGTTGCTTCAATAATAGACGATTGCATTGCTTGTGTACACGGATAAAAAAATGGTTGCAACAACTAAACTTTAACAAAGATAACTCTATGTAGAACCAACAAATTCGGTTCTCGTATATGGTAAATACGATTCTTATAGCAAATAAGAAGCTAAATACAATAAAAAATGCTGAAACTTACTTAAAATATTTACACTTGATCATACATTATAATATGCTATTGATATAGGAATTATTTTTTTACTATAATTAGTCTAGAAAATTATAAAAAATACGTTTAATGTATTCTTTTTTAAATAGTTATAGTTTGGTAAAGTTCTGTGTTGTTTTTTTTCTACTTCTCAGAAGTGACTCAAAATGTCGTAATATTTCGATTACAATTTTCTTATAATTAGGCAATAGGAATAAACTAAGTAAATAGTAAATCAGTACTCACGAACCAAGACACTCAACCATAGACAGTATTATGCAAACAGTAAAGATGGAGTTTGTATCAAAAGCTAATTCTAATCTCTGTCCGTTCCCAAAATTCCATAAAATATGATAAACTCCCGAGACAAAATTGCTGACAAACACACAGAAAAATGTAAGTCTGTGAAAGCGAATGATTGATATAAACTCCGACTTTGTATGCCTAAAATCTTTCGCAAATCTAAGCTACCTTCAGTCTAAAATTTCTGGCATTTTCTATAATATTTTCGGAATATTTTCAGTAAACATACTGATAAATTGAATTTTAAAGGCAGAAAATATACAACTTTTAATACAAACTCCGACTTTGTCAGTACCGTCAAAAATGGTATCTGGAGATACGCTTCCGACAAACTTTTATCTATCTGTCGGAAAGAATATGCGGGAAATGTTTATAAAAGACTATATAAAATTTGTCTGGGAATAATAATTTGTTATTAGTGTTTGTTACTGTTTATATTTTTAATATCTTTAATCAAAAATTAAATTTTAAATTATACGTGCATCGAGAGATGATTGTATTTTATATGAAAATTAGTAAATAAACTTTTTATACCCTACACTAAGAGTGAAAGGGTATATTCAGTTTGGTACGCCGTTTGTAACAGCCAGAAGGAAGCATCTCCGGTATGGAAAAGTATATATATTCTTGATTAGCATGACCTACTTAGTCGATTTAACGATGTCCGTCTGTCCGTCTGTCTGTCCGCCTGCATGTCTGTCTATCTGTCTGTCTGTTGAAATCACGATTACAGAAAAAGTAGAAGAGATAGAACAATGAAACTTTATATTTAGATTACTTATGTATCTAAGCTGTCTGAACAAGAAAATTGGCATGATCGGTTTATTGTGACCTGATAACCGACCACTTTTGTTCAAATACCTCATATAAAAAGAATATCTACAGATCAATATTACTGCATATGTGCTTAGGTAAATTTTTTGTTGGTCAAATATATATTGACTCATGCTCAAATACTTGAAAATAATGTTTTCCGGCAAAACGACTTGTGGTTACAAAAAAAAATCAAAATTCGGTACACCTACCCATTTTTAAATATGGGTATCAAATGAATGGAAATTCTTCAGCGATTGAAAGTTTGTAGTTATTTTCAGGATTCGTATTCCCTTGTGACCTATATACCACTTTGACTGGTAACCACACATGTGTAGGGTATTTATAGTCGGCTTAGACCGACTATAATTTTGATAATCCTAACTATCTATAATAACACCTACTTTCAAATTTGCCATGTGAACTAACCTTCCCAACTGGTTTGAATTCGATTCGAAAAATTTGTTTTTTCAAATGTATTCAATTCGTTTATTTTGACTTAAATGATTTGAGTTCGTTTGAAAAGACATTTTTTGTATTGAGACATTAAATTCAAAACCGTTTATTTAGAAATTTTCATATGAAGTTCGTCATATGAAGTTGGAACATGCCCTATAGTTTTAAATTTTTGCCAATGTAGAAGTTATAAGGGCGGATGTAAAGATGAACAAGTGAATGTATTGAATGTAATGAATGTCTTGAATTTTCCAATGTCAAAAAGGTCGAAGAAATATTATTACACAAAGAAATAGTGTGACTGAAGAACCAATATATTATATATTATTCCGAGTAAAATAAAATGGCTGAAAAAAAATATAAAAAACCAGAAATTAATATTTTTTTACAAAAAGTTTTAATTTTTCCGGAACCCCTTTCATTAATGTTGTAATGGTAGTGTCCGACACCCTCACAGCTGCTGAAGACCACTTTCTTTTAAAGTCTTGAAGGTCTTTGGCCACTTTTTTGTTGTCTTCATCTCCCTTTTTACTAAAGCCCAGTATCACTCAATCGGCTTGAGTTCTGGACAGTTTGGTGGATTGACTTCTCTAGGCACCAAAATCACTGCATTTTGTTGGATCCACTCGACACTTCATGTTGGCGTAAAAATGAAAGCAATCTCTTTTGCAAGCATTCCCTCACATATATTTCGCTATTAATTGTACCCGAGGTCACGAATGAGCTGCTCCTTTTTCCACAACTGCAAATTGCCTGCCAAACAAGGAATTTGTTTGGGAATTTTGTCATTTTTTTTGATTTGAATTTTTCAGCGACATTTCCTCTGGAATCGGCTGTATAAAATTCCTGCCCAGGTAGCTGAGAAAAGTCCGCTTAAATATAAGTTTCGTCGTCCATTATGCAGCAATCGAATTTTTTAAACAAATCTTGGTTCAGCTTTTTAGCTCGTTATTTTGCGGTTTCATTCTTGACGGCTTTTACGTCTTCAGCCCAGCTTCTTTCTTAGTCCTGCGCACGAAAGATTCTGAGCAATCCGCCTTTCTCGCCAATTTCCTTCCGGATATGCTTGGATCTTTCTTTAAAATATTCACAACCTTCTTCGATTTTTCACGATCATGTAGGCCTTTTTTTTACCAGAACCTTTCTTCCGATCAATATTCAGGTCTTCCTTAAAGCGGTTGATAACGCGAGAAAGCCCCTACCTCCTTGGCAATTTTTTTAAAAGACCAACTAGGTTGTTTTTGAAAAATTGTAATTATATTTTCTCGCACTTCCACTTCGTTTGCCATTTTCGCGTTAAATAAATTTTGTATTGACTATAACTGACACAAATTATTTTCTGCCATTTAATTCAGAGCTACTATGATCAATTTTTTTTAATTTGAATCTTGCAATAGCACATTATGGGAAGATATGTAACGGACAATTTTATTCGACGCAGTCCTTATTTCTGAAATTTATATATTTTAAAAGATTGTCAGTTGTGTACCTATAAAAAAATAACATAAGCCCATGTTATTAAAGAAGAAATATTATTACGGAGATTTGCGTATAAGTCCAATTAAAAAAAAAAATGGAAAACAAAAAAAAAAAACACTTTATAATTTTCTATTTACTAAACCACTGGAGATATTTAAAACGGTTATCAGTTTATTATTTATGTATTAATGGTTTATAAAATTTTAATACAAATCAATTTAAAATAAACAAAATGTATAATCTATGTATAAATGTGAAATATAAGGTCTTCAATTAAAAAAAAACGGGTTCATTCTCTCAAGTGAGTACATTCTCTTTAGATATTAATGTAAGCATTTCATAAACAAAATAAGTTTTAAAATTGGATGACTCTTGAATTTTTTACAATTTTTGAAATATTTGTCATGAAAAAAATCTTAAATTTACTGATTTTTAACTCCATAGCCATTTAAGATACAATCTCCAATTTTCAAACATAAATCATCTTAAAAAAATGTTATACCCAATATTTTCTAAATTTTTAAAATCCCTTCAGTGGTTCCGAAAATAATGAATTTCACCCGAATTTCGAGCGTTTGGGCACGCTATGCCTCGTTTTAAGATCTCAAGACAATTTGCCGAAGGTCCCATTGCAAACTTAAAGATTAACTGACTGCCTAATATGTAATGCATCTATTGTTGATAATTTGTATGAGAATAGTTGAACGCAATCGTTTGTAAAATAAGAGACAACATTAGTTCTTGCATAGTCTATTTTCACACTGAGATTATTTTAAAGAAATTAATGTGGTATGCATCATTTACTTTCAATCTCCAAAAATTGAGCGCTTCCATAGTAAAAATTTCACATATTATGGTAAATATAAGCATGATCTGTTTATATTGGTCATGTAAGGGATCGGTATAGATTAGGTTAGATGTGGCGTCTGAAGCCTAGACGAGACCAGACTAGACTAGGGATGCCCAACTCAACCCGTACGGGCACGACGTCAGCACGCAAGGTGCTGGACGAGGGGAAGATCGGTGAAGCGGAAATGGTGAGAGGATTTTTAGAGTTAGAGCGAATATAAGTGCGTGTGACCTGCGAAAGCTATCAGTCGATCGTGCGACTTCATGCGAGCTGGTCCGCGCTGCTTTGTTCTCCATTCACCCCAGTATAAATTGTTAAATGTATCACAATTAATTCAAAATATTTAATGTAAAATAGAATTTTGACTAAATGTTTTTTTTTATCTGAAACTTATTAAATTTATTTTAGATAGAATAAAAGGAAATTTTGAGATCTTTTGAAAATTGCAACAAATCTTTTAAAAATATATCAAGTACTGTTCAAAAAATAAAGTACTGTTCAAATAAGAGTGTTTTAATTAAAAATAACTAAATAAAGTAAATTTAAGAATTGGTCGACAATTTCTAGTTTCTGTTGGGGTTCTATGCGTAGAGTTGAAGTCGACTAGAACATATCATTTAGTTAATGATTTAAATATTTATATTTTCATTTAATATTGTATACTTTGTATGTAAACGATTAATGTATATTATAAAAAATCTTATTAATTAAAAAACAAATATTAATAACTCACTTGACTCTTTTGCAATAACATTTTTTGTTAACATGTCCAGTTTTATAAACAGAATAAAACCATATAAGATTGGTTTTAACAAAAAAAAACATGTTTTTCACAAAATACAGTATTTTTGGATAATTCTATGTAAATTTCTTTAGAAAACAACGAATTATATTTATGTAAGGTTTTGATTTCCTTTGTTATACCGTACTCTCATCACACTCTCTTCTTTCAGTGTTGCATCATTTCTTAGGTAAAATAGGGCAGAAATGTGAAATAAACAATTATTTTAGAATTTAGTTAAGTTAGAGATTTTAATCACTTTAGACACACATTGTATATCCCAAAACCTTTTACAGAGTAATAACAAATAATATTTTTTTTTTGCAAGCGAAAATTACATAAATGTTACATAAATATTACAAAAATGTATAATTATTTAAAATGATAAAATTTGTATATTTTAGTAATTCAAAATAATAAGCAATATAAATGGGTCCGTTAAACCAATCTAAAATAATCAAACTCTTAAAAAGACATTTAAATTTCCCGGAATTTCTAAAAATGCAACACTAAAAGCCCCGCTCATTTCTGCGTTGCAATCCCCGCTAACTTCTGCCCGTAGATACCCCTCGTCTAGCACTCGATTGCCCGTGCAGTCAGCCGCGGGCAGGCGAGTTGGGCATCCTTAGACTAGACAATAGTGATTTGGAGAAACATTTCAATCATCCGTTTATGATCTTGGCCTTAGAATCTCAGGTTGTAGAAAAAAATTAATGACGGCATGTGGACGACATAATGGATTAGGTCAGTGATAAAAAGTTAAAATAGATACCAGAATTGAATATACCACTTTCGAACTTCAGCATTAATTGAATGCTGAACTTAGAGAACACCATCCTTCGCAACTATACGGGTTTACATCCGTTTTGGATAAACGTTTATTTTTGATTTTGGTTTAACGGTTTCAGTTGTCTTGAGAATAACATTACCGGTATAAATCTCTGGTATAAACTATTTTATATTAAATCTGCAATATATTATGCGCATTTTTTGTTTACACTAATTTTTTGAGTTATTTGCATATTTAATTTTTGCATATTTAGTATTTTGTAATAGTTACATCACTTTCCATTTTTACGTTTGCCGCTTTTTTCGATTTTTATACCGGTTACAAATTCGCCAAAGCATGTGACAATTCAAAAACTATTAAAGTTATATTGATTCTAAGTTATAGCATTTCTAATAACAAAAAAAAAAACAAAATAGAAACAATATCATCTATCATGTGTGAATAAAAACAAGAAAAACTTTGCTTCAATCCATTCGATACTAATTTATGATCATAATTAATTTAGCTTTATTAGATGTTATTATTAATATTTATTATCTGCAAATACTTAGTATATGTTCAGCATTCTGTGGCATAACAGGTTCTCTCAGTTGAGTTTTTATGTTTCGTCTATGTATGTTTTAAATATTATTATATTTTTTTGTTGTTCTTACTATTTATTGTTGTTGCTATTATAATTTGCAATTTTAAACAATATTTTATTTATATAGTAAACTTGTCAAATTACTCAATATTCAAATCACTTTAACACTGAGCGACTCATTAGTCACTCGCTGAGAGCGCCACACTCGCTTGATGGGTGAGCGCGAGTTTTTCGTGAGCGCACACTATGACTTTAGTCTTTACACTCAGTTCGTTGGCTGCAGACGTGATCGGCGTGAATTGTGGCGCGTCGCAAAACATCAATTGTACCACAAAGAATACAAAGAATGCGATTACAAAGAACAAATAATACGTAACAATAACAAAAAAAAAGTTAAAAATAAAATCCCAATCAACGGGGCATCCCAGTCATTGCTCATTTGCTAAAAAATATAGAATTAATACAAAAGAAAAATAAAATATTTGCAGTGCAACCTCAATATGCAAAAAGTGATTATAGTGCTGTTATCAGTGACCCTCTGCTGGCGTCTGACACCGATTCACGCGCAATACGGCCCGGAAATACCCTCGATCCCATGTCCGCAACTATTCGAATACTTGAGCTATGACGGCACCTACATTGGCAAACTGACCCTGCCGAATCTGTCAATGGGTCAGACCGTCGTCGATGTGCAATTCTCGCAGCGTCGTCAATTGAACACGGTAATTAAAACTATGGCTAAATTATGCATTATGTATTTCGCAGATACGCCATAGTTAGTAATGCGGATACAAGTTGTACTTGTCGACGACGTCTTTGTGCGCAAACCGGTTTTTATTATAAATATAGTTTTTTTTTCATCTATGCGCTTATACGAGATTATACAATTTATAATTATTCTTCAAAATTTCATTTTCGGTCACAGTTAATTGCATACTTTGCAACTTGTGTTAAAAAAAATTGTCTATATTTTTGGAAATCCCCAAATTTATTATACTTTATACTTCAACGCGTCTCTTATCGCAATCACTGAATAACATCTGAATCCGAAGAAACATTTATACTGGAATTTCCGATATGATTTATTGATTTCCAAATAGTGCAAATAATCCAAACCGCGAAGCATAACAAAATAACCAAAGAAACACATTGCACGTGTTGACTGTGACAAGTGTTTGCAGTGATTTTAAACGAAAACATGTTATATCGATTGACTTCCGATGTGCATGCTAAAAGTAAATAGTCGATCTAGAAGCGGATTTTCTAGTTTTTGCGTGTTAAGGTCATATGGCTCTCCCTAGTAGATTTTTTAGACTAGTAGGGTACTCATTATCACGGCATGATTTTCAATATCAGTGAAATTGATTCTTGAATATTACATCATTAAGTGGTTACCAAATTTTGTAAAAAATTTTAAAATTTGAAAAAGATTTTTAAATCGGTAGAGTTCATTCTAGATAATATTGTATGGATCAGTATACATAATATAAAAGAGTAAAGATCACTTCAAATGAGTAGTATACTATTATAAATTAGTATATACTAGAATAGATCATTATATCGTCGGTGTTACTACAAAACCGCCTAACTGCATGTGAAAATTACGCCTAACTTTGTGTTATAATCGAGTGTCTAATGATATGTTGATCAGATAAATTAGATAAATGCTATTATAAGTTATGACATACTTAATTTTATATGAAGTAAGTGCAGAATTGATACTGAAAATAGTTTTGTTTTTTCTGTAAAATTAATTTTGTAATAGGTATTCGACAATGTAGATAGGCGGTTTTGCAGTATCACCGACGATATATCAGAATAGACCCAATATAAATCAGTATAGATCAGTATAAACACAATGTGTAAGAGTAAAAATCAGTTAAGAAGAATACTATACTATAGGACAGTAAATATAAATCAGTATATAACAGAATAGACCAAAATAGATCAGTATAGATCAGTATAGATCAGTATAGATCAGTATAGATCAGTATAGATCAGTATAGATCAGTATAGATCAGTATAGATCAGTATAGATCAGTATAGATCAGTATAGATTAGTATAGATCAGTATAGATTAGCATAGATCAGAATATAACAGTATAGATTAGCATAGATCAGAATATAACAGTATAAAACAGTATGGATTAGTAAAGATCAGTTTATATCAGTATTAATTGATCAGTATTTATTATTATTATTATTATAGTGTAGATCAGTTAAGATCAGTATCTTTTTTTTTTTTTTTTTTGGAATATCTACTAAGATTCACAGCACTCAGACAGACTATATCCATTGTACTGTGAAATCTATTCCCTACAATTTTGTGGTTAATATCACCACGAGCGCCCATGCCCATGCCGGGATTCAAACCCGAGACCTTCAGAATGCAAGTCCAGCGCGCTACCTCTAGACTGCTGAGGCCGGCAGTATCTCTAGTCGAAATTTACACTACTAGGGTATACATGATAATGTCCAGATCATGATCGTCATGTAACTCGGGTTATGACAAGGAAAAATGCAATGATCAGTTCCCCGTAATGACCCTATTACAATTTCTACTAGTTTCTACAGTACAGATAAATAAAGATAAAAATATATATGCATAGATCAGAATAGATTATTATAAAACAGTATAGATCAGTGTAGATCAGTGTACATCAGTTTAGATCAGTTTAGATCAGTTTAGTTCAGTATAGAACAGTAAAGAAAAGTTGAAATAAAAATATAGATCAGTTTAGTTCAGTATAGAACAGTATAGAAAAGTTGAAATCAGAATATATTAGTGTAGATCACTATATATCAAAATAAATCCGTATAGATAAGTAAAAATAGTATGCAGATTTATACTTTTCTATACTGTTAGATCGGTCTAGAATAGTAAAGATCAGTATAAATCAATATAAATTTGCATAGATCAGTATAAATCAGTATAGATCACTGTATAATAGAATAAACCAGTATTAAATAGTATAAATCAGTATTATATCAGTATAAATCAGAAAAGATTAGGGTATATCAGTAAAAAAAATGAGTTTGAATAGATGCTTTTAGAATAGTAGATATCAATAAAGATCAGTTTAGAATAATAATAATCCGTAAAAATCAGTACAGATTAGTTTAAATATGTATAGAATAATGTAGAGCAATATAAATTAGTATAAATCCCCATATATCAGAATAGGTTAGGTCAATAAAAAATGGTATTAATTAGCGTAGATTGGTCCAGTGAAGAACATTAGTTTAACTCAATATGGACAAGTGTAAAACTGTTTAAATAAGTCAGTATAAATTAGTATATTAAGATATATCAATATATATTAGTATAGATCTGTATTATTATAATTTTACTATGTAGCGCTTTGTACCGAAGCAGATAAATGTCTCACCTGCGACTGTTACACTCAGTATAATTCTGATTACCCGGTATTTAAAGGTATAGTTTTCTGATACAGTTGGGGTCTGAAATATCTGGTAGATCAATATGGAACATTATATATTAGTCGATATCATATCAGCGAGGAATAGTAGCCTTCGAACGAATGATGTTTGTTAAGATCAGTACAGATAAAAAGAAATATGTTTTTTTTCTACAATTAACCAATGCCCGGCAAATATCCCCTATTCATATTAAGTGTTGATCGTATTAAAGGATTATAGGTTAGAAGAAGGAAGGAATGATGGAGTAAAATCGTTGGATTTTTGTTTTAAATGTCTGTTTTAAATTTACCAATATAAAAATTGTCGGGAAGAACAGACGCAGGGATAAGATGCGTGCCACTTCTAAAACGATATTGAACAATTAAATTATTCCAAAGTGATTAGACCAAAAAAGGGGGTTTTTAATAAATTGTGCAAAACAATAAGTAGATATTGAACAACAAATTGGTTATTTTCGTGAGATGAATGGGTTTTGTTAAAATGGACAATAAATAAGTTCTGGGAAATACTGCAAATTTAAATGGTGTCGAATTAAAAAATTAATGTCTCAAATCATAATTGAAATAATATCAAATGCCATGTTGCACAGTGTAATAGTTTGATTGTGTTGTTCAATTAAATTAATGAGACGACATTATAAGTAATAAAAGCAATAAAGTAACTGTTGCACAAGAGACCACTTTTTAGTAGCATCTATTATAAACAAAAATATTTATAAAAGTCTGTGTAATATAAAAAAAATAATAAATAATAGCAAAAAAAATATATTAAAACCCAGCCAACCCTGTTTATTAGCAGTCGTAATTAGCAGGGTTTAAAACGATTGCCTTACGTTATCTACTCGTTCTCACACGACGATCAGTGGCGATCTTCACGATTCACAACACAAATGACAGCATCAAACGATGCATTCATCATGAGTTCAGTGATAACGATATCAATCAACCGTCAAACGAATAACTGAGCAAAACAAAATAAAATAAAATCTTCTATGAAAAGAAAAAAAAATACTTAATGAGTGGGCATTTCCAGAGCGCCAAATAGAGAGAAAGCTTTCGAGAGAGTGACACATAAGAGAAAGAGAAAAATGTAAATATATTAAAAAACTATGAGAGCGAAACAAATTACGAGAAAAAATACAAATTAGTGAATCTTCTAATTGAGAAAGAGAGAAATTGATAAATACTCGCTCAATATTCAAAACTATTGAGCGAAATAATGTTTGCGGCTCAACAGTTTGAGTGGTTCTATTTTTAACTTTGAATCAATAAATTTAAACAAAAATATAATAATACTAATTAAAAAACCATTATATATCAATTTATTTCATACTCTAATCAATTGCATAGTTCATACAGTAATAAATCGCATAGTGACATCTTTAGTGAAAAATTGAATTTTTTTAGTTAAGAATTCAATTATTGGTGAACAATGGAATTTTAAGTGAAAAATTTAATTTTTAGAGAAAACTTCAATTTTTAGTGATCAATTTGAATTTTTTTAGTGAAAAATTGAATTTTTAGTGAATAATTGAATTTTTGGTGAAAAATTGAATTTTTAGTGAAAAATTGAATTTTTGAGTGAAAAATTGAATTTTTAGTGACAAATTTAATTTTTTGAAAATTTAGTGAAAAATTGAATTTTTAGTGAAGAATTGAATTTTTAGTGAAAAATTGAATTTTTAGTGAAAAATTGAATTTTTAGTGAAAAATTGAATTTTTAGTGAAAAATTGAATTTTTAGTGAATAATTGAATTTTTGGTGAAAAATTGAATTTTTAGTGAAAAATTGAATTTTTGAGTGAAAAATTGAATTTTTAGTGACAAATTTAATTTTTTGAAAATTTAGTGAAAAATTGAATTTTTAGTGAAGAATTGAATTTTTAGTGAAAAATTGAATTTTTAGTGAAAAATTGAATTTTTAGTGAAAAATTGAATTTTTAGTGAAAATTTGAATTTTTAGTGAAAAATTGAATTTTTAGTGAAAAATTGAATTTTTAGTGAAAAATTGAATTTTTAGTGAAAAATTGAATTTTTTAGTGAAAAATTTAATTTTTTAGTGAAAAATTGAATTTTTAGTGAAAAATTTAATTTTTAGTGAAAAATTGAATTTTTAGTGAAAAATTGAATTTTTAGTGAAAAAGTGAATTTTTAGTGAAAAATTGAATTTTTAGTGAAAAATTGATTTTTTAGTGATTTTTTGAAAATTTAGTGAAAAATTGAATTTTTAGTGAAAAATTGAATTTTTAGTGAAAAATTGAATTTTTAGTGAAAAATTGAATTTTTAGTGAAAAATTGAATTTTTTAGTGAAAAATTTAATTTTTAGTGAAAAATTGAATTTTTAGTGAAAAATTGAATTTTTAGTGAAAAATTGAATGTTTAGTGAAAAATTGAATTTTTAGTGAAAAATTTAATTTTTAGTGAAAAATTTAATTTTTAGTCAAAATTGAATTTTTAGTGACAAATTTAATTTTTTTAATTTTTAGTGAAAAATTGAATTTTTAGTGAAAAATTGAATTTTTAGTGAAAAATTGAATTTTTAGTGAAAAATTGAATTTTTGTGAAAAATTGAATTTTAGTGAAAAATTGAATTTTTAGTGCAATATTAAATTTATATTGATTGAATTTTAAGTGAAAATTGAATTTTTAGTGAAAAATTGAATTTTTATTGATTGACTATATAGTGAAAAATTGAATTTTTAGTGAAAACTTGAATTTTTAGTGAAGAATTGAATTTTTGGTGAAAAATTGAATATATAGTGAAAAATTGAATTTTTAGTGAAAAATTGAATTTTTAGTGAAAAATTGAATTTTTAGTGAAAAATTGAATTTTTATTGAATATTTGATTTTTAAGTGAAAAATTGAATTTTAAGTGAAAATTGTATTTGTAGTGAAAAATTGAACTTTTAGTGAAGAATTGAATTTTTGTGAAAAATTGAATTTTAGTGAAAAATTGAATTTTTAGTGAAAAATTGAATTTTTAGTGAAAAATTGAATTTTTAGTGAAAAATTGAATTTTAGTGAAAATTTGTATTATCAGGAAAAAATTAAAGTTTATTGAAAAATAAAAAAATAAAAAATGTTCAGTCTTCTTCTTTATATGTTTTTTTTATCCAAAAAGGATTCTTTATTTCCTTTCGACCGATGGACTGAAATTCATCCGAAATGAAATTAAATTAACGTCTATAAAAAATATTTGTTTCTCTTCATAGGGTTACTTCGGATCGCTGTCGCTCTTCCAGGACCAAGACACAACAATCGAGTTGTTAAAACGCGGGGACCCAATTTCATATCGCGTAGATTTCCCGCTACCGAATGTAATACCGATGTTAACACAGGTCAGCGTCAATGGGCGCGTCATATGTTCGGGAAGTGACTGTGAGTAGAATGAAATTTGAAAAATCTCAACCTGATAAACAATTATCATTTAAACAGATCCAGGACCCAGCACATCTTTGAGTCTGCAACATACACTGCGCACATCTGTGTCCATGGTGCGTGGCAATAGACCGATCAACAACAATATACTGGGTCCCAATATATCCTATGAGACAACGAACTTTACAGGCCTTCGGCCTAGTCCAAGCTTTGATCGTTACGACGATACACCCACGATATTAACGCGCCCTCCGCAAACACAGTTTCAACCACAACAGCCCACATTTTCGGCGAATAGACCTTTTTCGCCCGTCCAACAGCCTGCCCGGACACCTCGACCGACGCCTGCACCCACTGCTGCACCTACGCGTGCATCTGCTTCAAATTCTCAGGATTTGGCTACGATTTGCGGCACAGAGGGAAGCATCTCCAGATTTTCACCCTTCATACACGGCGGCACTGTTCTGAATCGCGGCCAACATCCTTGGCTGACGGCCATCTATCAGAAAGATCCGACCGGTTTAAAGTTTCTGTGCGGCGGTTCGTTGATCTCGTCGCGCACCATAATTACGGCGGCGCATTGCTTTCAACTGACACAATTGACCGCCGAAAGTGTGCTCGTCTATTTGGGCCGCTACAATCTGACAAACTTTATGGAACGGTTCGTCGAATTGCGTGATATTCAGACGTTGCTGATTAATCCCGAGTACAATCCGACAACTTATCCAGATGCCGATGTGGCACTACTGCAGATGGCAACACCCGTGAGGTAACTATAGTGACTACGAGGTTAATACAAAGTCATATTCGATAAAAATTACATTCAACCGCATTCAATCGCAAACAAATCATAGCAATAATTTCTTATCTTATGAAATCATATTAAGTCAATCTCATATTCATTTTTAGTCAAACGCCATTTTAGAATGTTCAATCGCACTGAATCGAATTGTATCGCACCAAACGCATATAACCAATCAATCGCATAGAGTCGTATTTGATTTCATTCAAGCATTTAATTTCATTCAATCGCAATCTACACCATAAAACTGATTCTAAAACTGTTCGAATTTTTTTTAAAGTAAATTTTTGTAAATTGGTTGTAGTCCAAACTACAACTCTATTTATTAACTATAAGAACCGACTAAGCGGTTGAGAGTACCGAATAAGTTGGTTGGGCAACGAGTTGGTTGGCGCAACAAATCTCTATTCTGTGTGCACTAATCCAAGCGAATTTAAGTAAATTAATTGTCAATTAAATATCATACAAACTATTTCAACATCAATCGCAGTCAATCGCATGATATAATTATCACAAACGTATTTAATTCGTATCAAATGCAAAAAGTAGCGTTGATTCCAATACAAATGCTTTCAAACAAAATCAGTCGTAGTCTAATAATTTAAAAGCCGTTCAATCCCACAAACTAGTCCAATAAACATGACATTCAACCTCACAAAGTAGCATCCTTCAATTCTTATGCATTTTTACCGGTAAAATAGCACACAATAACTTTCAAACGCATTTAAACTCATTTAATTCAAATCAATCACATGGAACTCAAGTGATTGAACTCACAAATATTGTAAAATTTCATACAAATGCTTTCAATCAAAACCAATCGCATGTTAACCATATTCAAATGAATTAACTGTCGCTAAATCTCATACAATTCATACAATCACATTCAATCGACATCAATCGCATGGGAATAGAATGCACAAAAAAGCATCAATCGGATTTAAATCCATTTATTGATATTAAATATCAAACAAACGTATTTAATCGCATTCAATCTCTGTCAATCGCATGATATTCTCATCCACCGAATTCAAACATATTAACTGACTTTAAATCCCATACAATAAACATCAATCGCAGTCAATCGCATTATATTCATATGTTGAATTTCACTATATTAAATCGGTGCCGTGACATAACCCCCACGGACATAATCCTCATTTTTTAGTTTCGAAAAAATGGAGGTTATGTCCGAAAATCTTACGGACATAATCCACATTTCTAAAATGGGTATTATGGCCGTGGGGGCAAAGACCGGGCACCTATTAAATCCCATTAAACGTATTTAATCGCATGATATGCTCAACAACCGATTTCAAACATATTAACTGACATCAAATCGCATACAATCGCATTCAATCAACATCAATCGCATGATATTCATATGTTACATTTCATTGCATTGAATCTGAATCAATCGGCTTGACAATCAACATTTTCAAACGCGTCTCTCACACAGCTTCACCGAGTACATACGACCGATTTGCCTCTGGAGTGAAACCTCGGAGCATAGTTTTGTCGCCGGCATGGCTGCCACCGTCGCCGGTTGGGGTGGCGACGAGGTTGGCAACGCTGTGTCACAAGTGCCAAAGTCAGTGCAGGCGAACATTGTCACCGGTGACACTTGTCTGCGTTCGTTGCCTGTCTTCACGGTACTCACTTCGCCACGCACACTGTGTGCCGGCGATCGTGATGGCAGCGGTCCATGCATGGGCGACTCCGGCGGCGGCCTCATGCTGAATCGCAATGGACGCTGGATGTTGCGTGGCATTGTGTCGGCCGGTCAAACGGAACAGCGGCGCTGTAATCTACGTGAATACGTTATATATTGCGATATTGCCAAACACATGACATGGATCAGCAGTTCGATGCTGACGTAGATGTAATCGTAGATGTAGAGTAAAAACAAAACTTTTCATTTCACAGGGATCAAATACATACCTCGATCATTAAAAAAAGTAGTTTTTTTTATTTAAAACTATTTCGATGCACAAAGGAAAGAGTCACAAATCAGTGACTCAATTATAAAACAAATAAAAATAATTTTTAGCAATGAAAAACAAATAGTTGAAGCCATTTAAAAAATAATTGTTGATATTAATATTTTAAAATAAATTTTAAATAATAAAAAATAGTGAAACAGACACCAAAAATATATTTTTCACCTTTCATTAGCCTGAGGGAAAAAGGTGTCAATTACACTAAAATGATGAATAGAGGACTTGTGACTGTTTAGGTCGAAAGAAATCTTCTGTGACCGGTACCAATGGTACTAAATAAAAATACGATCTTGAAGACCAGTCTGTGTTAATTCAACTCTTCCTAGGACAACGCACAGTGTGTCCAAACACTCTAAATTTAAGTGAAATTCAATTTTTCACTAAAAATTCAATTTTTCACTATAAATTCAATTTTTCACTAAAAATTCAATTTTTCACTATAAATTCAATTTTTCACTATAAATTCAATTTTTCACTATAAATTCAATTTATCACAAAAATTCAAGTTTTCACTAAAAATTCAATTTTTCACTAAAAATTCAATTTTTCAGTAAAAATTCAATTTTTTACTAAAAATTCAATTTTTCACTAAAAATTAATTTTTCACTAAAAATTAATTTTTCACTAAAAATTAAATTTTCACTTAAAATTCAATTTTCCCTAAAAAAAAAAAAAATCTCATCGAAAATGTTTAATTTTATACCAAATATTTGAAAATTATCTTTTATATTCCAAAAATTGTTGTCTTAAGTTGGCGCCGACCTGTCTCGTTGACCAAGAGCAAAATGTGCCCATAAATCACAACAACAGGTGCTTCAGAGTGAGAGAGAGAACAGAAGAGAAAAATGCGCCACGCAGTTATTTCGCCTGCAACATGTAGCAACATCAATCAAAGAGTAAAAATTAACGAGTAATTTAAGTCTCGCAATGTAACGAGTAGAAGTAAAGCAAAATAAAGACAAACGAAAAATTCCTGTTGAATATAAATAGAGCCAGTATACGTGCATACTTTTGGGCAGCATTCGTTATTGCTGTGCGCGCTCGTTACTGTAGTAGCACTCGTTACTTTGTTTGACGACTTTGTTGTCTCTGCGACAGCGAGTTGTGACCAGTCAGTCAACGTTTAGCTTTCAATTCGTGCGGTTTGCTTGCTCGTTATTTTACGTTGTGGACTTTCAGGCGAACGACTGAAATGCAATTAAGTAGTTGAGAATTATAAAAAAGACAAACTTACTAATTAATTTAAAAACAATTAAATTTCAAAAAAATTTAAAGTTTCAAAAATTTTTGAATTCATAAAATAGCATAATTTAGAAAAATGTAATAATTAAGTGAAAAAAATTTCTAATGTTTAGTGTTTAATTGGAAAAAATTATTTGTGGTGCAAAAAAATTAAATTCAAATATTGTCGCGAAAAGGAATTGATTTATTCCAAATTATTATTAGATAAAAATATTTTAAAATAATTTATTTTATTTTGTAAGCAATAAATATAATATTATAAAATAATAAAAAAACATAAAATATATAAAAAAAAATAATAAACGCACATAATTTGTGGTTCTATTTTTTATTTGGAAAAATTTTGAAACTTTAAAAAAAATGTGCAAAACTGCAAAAGTGAGTGGAGGCAAATATTATTAATTTAAAATATAATTTTAAAAAATTAAAAACAAAAAAAAATTGAAATAATAAAAATAAATTTGAAATAAAATTTTAAAAAATAATAATTATTATAAAATATTATAATAATTATTTATATGATTTATTAACCAATTTATTAAAAAATTTAAAAATAAAATAATTTAAAATAAAACTTAATATAAGTTCAACTAAAATATAAAAAAAAACAAATAATTTAAAAAATAAATAAAATTTATAAAAAATTAAAATGAAAATGTCAAAAACTAAACAATCTAATTTAAAACTAGTTTGAATTAAAACAGAAATATTGCAAGAAAAATTCAAAAAAAACAAATAAAAAATTATTTTAAAGAAAACAAAAAATATTAATAATAATTAACTTAAATATATAAATTGTTTGAGAGAATTAAAATTTGAAAAATAGAAAAGAAATTAAAATAAAAAAATAAAAAAATTATTTTAAAAAAATTAAACGATTATATAAAACTTCAGAATAATTGACCAAAATTTTAAATTTAAAATTTTTAATAATTAAACAAAAAATAGAAATTAATAAAATATAAAAATAAGAAATAACAAATTGCATTAAAATTCTTAAAACTTAAATAGCAAATTCACAAATTACTTTATGAATAAAGTATCATAAAAAATTCATTTGAAAAAAATTACAATTAAATACAAAAATCTGAAAACCAAAAGTGTAAAATTTACAAATTACTTAATTCAGTGCAACACTTAAAGTGATTTTTATAATTATTTTAATAAATTAAAGTGCATTTTTGTGTTTGGCTGCACTGTCGCTGCTTGGCGTGCCCGCTATTTCCGCATCCGTTTCCTTTCAATTGCGTGTTGCTGCCATTGCATTGCATGCCTCTGAGCAATGGCAGCCATAACAAGCAACACAGTGGCAGCACTGGCCGCGGCCATTACCACCGCAAGCGTCACAACCATCGCCTCATCAACAGGAGCAACAACATCGTCCGCGGCAGCAGCACTATTTACAGCAACAGCAAATGCCACAGGCAACAGTTTACACAGCCACAGCAGCGGTGGTGGCGGCGACAATAGCAGCACGCATACGGTTGTTGCTCATCTGCCGTTGCAACTGTCCAGCGTCAAACCGAATCTTCACATTGAAATTGATATTCAGCTGCTGACCAACGGCTATGAGGATACAACGGTGAGTGAAACTGTATTTCAAATAAAAATTCTCTGTCTCTATTTTGAATTTTTATATATATCTTAAAGCAATGTCTAAAAAAATGCATTTTGCATATTAAGATTGCATCAAACATGCAGTAACAAATTATATATTTTTTTTTTATCATATTTGAATATGTGAAATTTTTTTATAAATATGCAAAATATGCACACACAAATTTTGAATAATATTTTATGTAAATATGTATATGAAACATATGCATTATTAAACATACAAAAATATTCACTGAAATGCACTTAAAATATAAAAACAATTTATATTTATTTTTTTTAAACACTTTAGATATTAATGCAAAAATATGCATTTTGCATATTTACAACATATATAAATATGCTGTTTAACATTTTTGCTAAATTTAATTAAAATTTTGTATTTTATGACATTTTAAAGCAAAATATAAATTTGTCTTACTGAACTTTCATTTTATTTTATGGCATATTTTTAAAATATGCAATTATTCATATCCTTAATGCATGAATTTGCATAAAAAATGTATTCAATTTTTTTTTATCATATTTAAATATGTGATATTTTTAATCATATACTCAAAAAAATTGAAAAAATATGCACTAATAACTACCTAACACGATTTTTTCCATGGACATTCCATACATCAATTTGTGGCTACTGATTTCATATTTCTAATAAAATTGCAATCGTACTGTTGTGCTCTTTTCATCCACTATTTAGAATAAAAAATATAGTACCATTGAAAGCTTCTTTTTCTAAAATTCTTTTAATGCTATTAATGAATACAATTAATATCGGTTGCTATATTCACGTAGATTATTTTTCTGCGTAGACACAGTACCAAAGTTAATTTTTGAATTATTTATAATATGGGACCATAAAGAACTGTTGTCGGAACCGATTTAAAGAATGTGTAGAACCGGAATCGGGACTCATATATATTTTTTTTTTTTTGTTGGAACCGGAATCGGAACTGCTATTTTTTAAATCCTGGAACGAGAACCGGCACAGATATTCCAAGGGTCTTAGTCAAACTCTGGGACCGCAAAGAACCGGAATTGTAACCGGAACCCTTTCGATTTTTGAAGCCGGAATCGGAACCGTCATTAAAAAAATGTGTGGAACCGGAATCGGAACCCATATAATTTGTTGGCTAAAACCGGAATCGGAACCGCTATTTTAAAAATCTACGAACAAGAACCGGAATCGATATTCTAAAGGGTTTTAGTCCATGTTGAAAATATTTTTCACATTTTGCCTAGTTTTTCATGTAATTCCGTGCTTTTTACGTGTTTTGTCGTGCTTCATCGTGTCTTTCTATATCCTTTATAGTGCTTCTCGTGCGTGCTTTTAAATTTAGTCGTCGGGTTTGTTCTCGTGCGTGTCACCTATTGATATGCCCGTGCGTGTCCGTGCCATCAAAAACAGGCACGCGCCCATTTCTAGTTCATACTAACTATAAAAATTACTTACGCTTAGTTGATCTACTATTTCGAATATACCAAATAATATCAACACAATTTATATAGTCCGATTTCAGTAAAAAGGAGCTTATGTATGTTCCAATTCTCGTACGAAATCGTCATGTGTTATTGCTGTCCCAGAATTCAATTTTTCAATAGAAAATTTTTGATATTCAAAAATTTAGGAATGTCTTTAATATTTAAATATGAAAGATTTTCATATAATCTATGTTTTTCATTTATATTTAAAAACAAATTTTCAGCTAGCTGGATGGTTTTTACTAGTTGTATAAGATTTCAAATTGATTTATCGATTCCGCCTGTATGTTCGTTACCGTCCGTCCGTCTACGGAAAAACCATGGTCATGATCGACTGATTAAGCCTTAATGTACACCCTCTAACTATTCTTATTGATTTTTATATTTCTTTGTAACTTTAGGTTACGAACTTTTTCTCAATCTTAATTCGTACAACAATTATTTTATATTTTCTACAAAGTCATCAATGAAATTAGAGTTTTCTGAAACAAGATTCTAGACTGCATGTATTTTGACTTGTAAACGAATGCGAGTAATCAATTTTTTGATTTGCGACGTAACTTTTACACATATTTTAGTGGTTGTAAATGTAAAATTATGTATATGTTAAAAACAACAGCTCTAGAATACGAATCCGCGTTTAATACGATTTCTTAAAAAAATAGAGTATAGAATCCCTACGTCAAATGATTCCCTTTTATAAATTTTAACCGTTTTTGACGGAAACTGGGTTGATAGAGAATATTTTAAAAATTAGAACCTCTAAAAAAGCAGAAAAAAATTCCCTCAAATCCCATTAAAATTGGTCAATAGGACTATTATTGATTTAATAGTATACAAAAAATAAATCTTTTCATATAAACTTAATGACAATGTTATGGTATTTTCTAGTATTTAATGGTATTTTCCGATTAAAATATTAATTTATCCTATTGACAATTTTTAATAGTATAAAACTATTATTTATACAGTATTTTTTTTCTGGGTGTATGGTCTGCAAAATCATAAATATTGTTTTTAATTATCAGTAGCACGGATCCAAAATAGTATTGAAAAAATCAAGATTTTTCGATTTTAGTTTTGACAATTGAAAGAAATTTGTGCTTACATTTTGTTGTAAAAAGATCTGTCGAAAAGTGTCTAAAATTTCGACATCAATTTTCTTAAAAACGTCACGTAATAGATAAAAAAAGCGTATGTATTCCAAATCAGCAACTGTGAATTATAAAGAAATTGTGGTGTGCTAATATTTTCTCATTTTGTAGACAAGTATTATTTTAACATAATAATTAAATGGTCGAACAAAACGGGAAATGACGGACTTTAATACAAATGATGAAATTATGTATACTTCATGATTTTTTAGGTTGTCGATTATTTAATTTTATCCTTGCAAAAATAAAAAAAATTATTGATAAAAACAACTAAATTTCAGAAAATAATTGAACAATATTTTGTTTTCAAATGAGAAAATTTTTACTGAAAATTTAATTTTTCTCATTATTTGGGTTCAAAGTTGAGCTATACAAAATGATGTACAATGATTAATTAATTTGTATAATCCGTATTTCTGACTCAGTGAGTTACTCAAAAATACTTAACACATTTACGCCGCGATCATGTATTTCCCGTTGACAATGATATCGGATGCAATTCGTTTGAATATCGAATGAATATCGTGTGACTAAAATTTTTGTTTGAGAGAGTTGTTTTGAGAGTTTTTTTTGTTGTCAGCATAAAAATCATACGCCAAAGTATATGAAAAATAGTTGGCAAAACAAAAATATTGAACAAACGTTCGATTCAAAGAGCGAAACCAATGAAACGTTTGGCATACGTCATACCAATTTTAGACGAATGGGACTAGAAACGAATCGTCATCACACGATAATAAAAAGATACATGATTTGAGGGTTAATTTATATTGATTAGTAAAGAAAAAATTTAAATAAAAATTAAAAAAAAAAAATTAAAAATTTCTACAGCACACAATGTGCAAAAATCTACAAAAGGCGCGCATAGCCCTCATTTTTTCTTTGGTTTTCATATTATAAAGACACCTACGAGAATTCTAAATTCTCCGAAATTCGAGTTCGAAAACTTTATAATAATTTAATAATTATAAACTGATTTAGAAAAATAATGAAAACCAGAATCATATACTACGTTAAATTCTGTAGACAATAGATATACCACTAATATCAATTTTGAGACTTTATAGGCCTAAATATCAGCTTTCAAAATTATCCCAAAAGCAAAAGTGTGTTTTTTTTAAAGCATCACAATTTTGTAAAATTTTCGAATTTGGAAAAAAAGACATCTTAATTTTTTTTTAAACATACACAAAGCTATTGAGCAAGTTCAATTAAAATCAAAGCCCAAAAATTATTCAATTTCTACGCATCATAAATATTGAACAAAGATACTTATTAAATGCGGAATATCGGTGCAGAGTACCAATAATAAAAAAAAAAAACTGAGTATACGACTCGATTTCGCAAGGAATTCTCTTTAAGAATCTCTAATTTCTAGATATCTATTTTAATTAGTTTCGACGTGAGATTTAAACCAGTTGTGATAGTTAGATCACATGGGAAATTTTAAAGAAGGTGTTATTATGATAGTTAGGATTATCAAAATTATTGTCGGTCTAAGCCGACTATAAATACACTACACATATGTGTGGTTACCATTCAAAGTGATATATAGGTCACCAGGGTATACGAATCCTGAAAATAACTACAAACATTCAATCGCTGAAGAATTTCCATTCATTTGATACCCATATTTACAAATGGGTAGGTGTACCGAATTTAGATTTTTTTTTTTGGTAACCACAACTCGTTTCGCAGGAAAACATTATTTTCATGTATTTCAGCATGATGTCAATATATATTTGACCAAAAAAGTTTACCTAAGCACGTATACAGTAAAATTCACCATTTTTTAATGAGGTATTTGAACATAAGTGGTCGGTTCTCAGGTTCTCAGCTTAGATATATAAGTAATCTGAATCTAAAGTTTCACTGCCCTAGCTCTTCTACTTTTACTGTAATCCTGATATCAACAGACAGTCAGAAGGACAGACAGACAGACAAACAGACGGTCAGACGGACATCGCTAAATCGACTCAAGAGGTCATACCGATCAAGAATATATATACTTCTCCATACCGGAGATGCTTCCTTCTGGGTGTTACAAACGGGGTACCAAACTGAATATACCCTTTCACTCTTAGTGTAGGGTATAAAAACTTCCATGCACACGTTTTTTCCCAACTTGCAGTACTTCAAACATTCAATTTTGTTTGCCCAACATTGTAGAAAAAGCATCACAAAATTTATTTTAAACTATTATTTTTTCAAAATTTATTAAAGCACTTCTTTCTGAACACACAATTTTCAAAATTTCGCTTAATTAAACTCTTTTGAATTTGCATACAGCCTACAGCACCCAACATTTATTTGCAGCAATTAATGAGAAAACTTTTTCTCCACATGAAAATTAAGCGAAAAACATACTAAATGCTGCGTATGTTTGTCTGTAAATTAGAGCCAATATAAAATTCCACACATTTGCACCAAATAGTACCATCGAAAACTAAATGCAAAATGAAGTGTTTTATGTATTTTGGTGGGGTTAAAATAAACTTTAGGTTTTCGCTGGGAGTTACGAGCAGAGCAGCAGCCAACGGGTTTTGCCGACACGCGTCGTCGTACAACATATCGCATGTTGTTCACACGTTTAACCCGCAATCGAATGTAAATAATGCGCTTTAAGTCACACACACACACACACAGATCCAACATGCCATACACCCTACATACCATATACCCTACACTCCCTCAAACCAGTTGTTTCGCTTCAATGTATTTTTAAGTAAATTATAACTCGGCACTTGCCAAGGATATGTATTATGTGTGTCTGTGTGAGTCTCCATTTGTGGCTGGAAACTATTTCAGGAATATCGTATGTGCTTTGGTTGCTGTTTGTGGTACAAAATCGATTTGATTCTAAATATGTAGTAATCAATTTATAGAATATATTGAGTTGATCATTACAGAGTTGACACACAACACTGTTCAGCAAAACACTTAATCTGTTTTCATTTATATCATTTCTATATCATTGAAAGGTGCTGATTGTGTGTTTTCAGTTTTTGTTCTCTATAACGTAAATCTAACACCTTAGCCAGCTGAATGTTTCATGTTTTCTTTAAATTACTATTTTTAAAATGGTAAATTAAGGCCTTTATAAAAAAACCTTAGTTCATTCTATAAAGAGTAAAAAAGAAACTGTAAACGCCATTTTTCTTTCAATTGTTAAGACCAATTATAAATGCTAACCACGCCTAGCCTGAAACACTTTCAACCTAAAAGTCGTGGGTGAACCTAAATGTTTTAAGAATATGTTTCGGACATCTCTCCCGAGTATTTTAAGACTGAAATAAAAAAAATCGTAGGCAAGTTTTTTAAAATATCGCGGTGTCAATTTTTTTTGTGTGTTTTTTTGAAAATATTTTTTTGAAAATAACTTTTTTTCTTTTTTTTTGTTTGCTCAAACTATTAACTTTAGCCACTAAAATAACCCATAAAAATTTCACATAAAAATTGTCCACCGTTATGGGTTAGAATTAGTGGTAACAAGTGCGAAAATAAAGTTTTTTTTTCAAAAATAGTCCTTTTTTGAGCATTATATCGTTAAATACTATTAAATAGTCTATACACGGATTAACGTGCATAAATGTATGTATCAAACAAACTATACCCCAATCCGCTATCTTTAACAGTTGTGAAGATATTCCAAATCAAAGTCAAATTTTCTTGAAAATTTGGTCAAAAAAACGTTCAACTTTTAGTAAACCATAAATAATTAAATTTTTACTAATCAATTTGCAAATTTGAGCAACATTTCCTAAAAGTAGACTTTATTAGCTACAAGCTGGAATAAACATTTTACTTATTATGTGAATATTTCAAAAGATATTGTGATAAAAAACGGAAAATATAGTGTATATTTTTAATTTTTTTATTTCAAAATATGTAATAATTACAAGGTAAAGTCACAATATCTTTGAAAAAGTCCACAACAAGAGCTCGTTTTTTTATTCAATAATGTAGCTAATATAGTCTACTTTTAGGAAATGTGACTCAAATTTTCAAATTGATTAGTTAAAATTCAATTTGTATGGTTTACTAAAAGTTGAACGTTTTATTGACCAAATTTTCAAGAAAATTTGATTTTGATTTGGAATATCTTCTCAACTATTAAAGATAGCGAATTGGGGTTTAGTTTGTTTGGTACATACATTTATGCACGTTAATCCGTGTATAGACTATTTAATAGTATTTAAGGATATAATGCTCAAAAAAGGACTATTTTTGAAAAAACCTACATTTTCGCACTTGTTACCAGTAATTATGACCCATAACGGTGGACAAATTATGTAAAATTTTTATGGGTTATTTTAGTGGCTAAAGTTAATAGTTTGAGCAAAAAAATAAAAGAAAAAAGTTATTTTCAAAAAAATATTTTCAAAAAACCGCACCTCAAAAATTGAAACCGCGATATTTTAAAAAACCTGCGTACGATTTTTTTTATTTCAGTCTTAAAATACTCGGGGGAGAAGTCCAAAACATATTCTTAAAACATTTAAGTTCTCCCACGACTTTTGGGTTGAAAGTGTTTCAGGCTAGGCGTGTAATACATTGATATATTTTTAAAATATTAATATCTAAACAAAATGTATGTCGTAAAATTTTAATTTTTATTGGATTTTTTTAGCATTTGAGTCTAATACTGAATAAAAAAACTGATATATTTTTATGCAGAGCAAGGTCCAAGCTAACGTTTGAAATTACTAACTTTTTTTTATCGGTTTTAGTTTTTAAAATATGCTCAATCAACACAGAGCATATAACACAAAGATAGTAGTTTTTATAATTAGGTCGGACTATGCTCTGAAGAAACGCCAATAATTTTATTTTTATTAAATCCTAAATGCGAATAAAATACATATAAAATGTTAGTTTACTATACAAATAATTGTTATATTTCTATTTTTCACTCAATACTTAAATTTTGAATAAAAATTTGTTTTGCAATAAATACAAAAATTGTAAGAAATTCTCAAAAAAAAATATTATACAAAATAAAACTTTTTAATAATTAATTTCAAAAAATTTTAAAAACTAAATGAAATTAATTTAAATAAACCGAAAATAGTTTTTATAAAAATTAATTGAATTTCTTTTATTTTTTATTTATCAAAATAGAAAAAATTCTATGTTTTTTTTTGTAAATATTATAAAAATGTTGTTTAATTTTTAATGCGCAAATTTGTTTTCTATTTTCTAAATTTCAAATATCAAAAGAATCCTTGTTAAATAAATTTTACACACGCAATACGAAGAAAAGTATAAATCGTGCATTGCTGCCATAAGTAAGAATTGTTGTTGCATCAAAAACTTACACAAAAAAATGGTAACAATTTCTGATTCTTTGTGCATGTTGCTTGTTTACGTTGCTGCTGTTTTTACAAGTTATTGCCAGCATTGTTGCTATTGCTGCGTGCTGCTCTTTTTACGCCATTCGCACCTGCTACTCGTAGGGATTTCAAATAAGCGCCACTCTCAATAACCCGATTTTTGTTTTGTTTTAAAATAAGCGAAACCGATTTCGATTGAGTCGGTTACCAATATGAAAAATTTAATGTAAGTAAAATAAAAAAAAAAAAAAAAAATTAACAATTAAAAAAGAGATTTTTATTAAAGATTATTTATTCTTAATAACAAAACATACCTGAATAACATATTTTCGTAGTTTTAAGCAGACAAAGCTGTACTTTTACTAAATGCTACTTTTATTCCATAAATATGCCGAATATCTGTCAAAAAACTGCTTCAAAAATCAATAAGTTCTACTAGACAAAAATTCTGAAATTTTTCAGTTATTTTTCTAGAAAACACTTAAACCTAAACTGCAGATTATCAAATTTTTAGAAATTTTAAAGGCATATTTCGTGTATTCGTTTTGATAAACTCCGACTTTTTCTACTTCGAATCATTCGAAACCCTGTTCCTAAATCGCCTCTACTCTACAAAAAATAACAAAATGTAAAAAATGTATAGGTAGATTTCCGGCATATTTTGGGGCCTATAAACTTTCGATAAAATAACTGCACAAGATAAAATATTTATGACATTTTTGTGGAATACTTGGAGCATATTTTTGACAAATACTCAGTTAATTGGATGATGTTGGGAAGCGTATTGAAAGCTACAAAATTTTGTGAAATTTTAAAGGCAGATTCTGTGCATATTTTCGGACTGAAAAGAAAATATGCAGCATTTGCTAATTAACGCCTTTGTCTGCTTGAAATTCTTCGATTAAAATGTTTCTGTATTGTCCTGTCCTGCCAAAAGTGTATATAAAAGACACGTTTACAAAATTCGTGAAATATTTTGATACAGTTAAATGGAAGATTCTAGGAAGCGCACATCACGTTATCAAATACTGTGGAATATTAAATTTTGTGTGCCTAAAAAAGATGAAAAACTAATTTTATTTGTTAATTTGAACTATGATTTGTATAATCATAAATTATATTATTGTTTATCATAAGATATGAAATGAAAAAAATATAATCCAAAAATAGTCTAAAATAATTTGGTGAAAAGAGCCTTAAATTGATATCACAATGTTACGAAAAAGTTACTTAATAGGAAAAACTGAGTGTGCAATCCAAATCAGTACCCGTGAATTATATACAGAATGGATGTACGGATGGTAAATCAAATAAACCTAATTTCGGCACATATACCGCATAGACGGTTTCGTTTTTTTTTTCAAGGAAAAACCCAAACAGCTGGTTAATAAAACCTGTTTTGTTGACATCCCTAGTACTACTCCTCACAACTGGGTTTCTTTCAATCAATAGATTTTGCGCATCAGTTGACTAAAGTTGAGTTCATTTTAGAGTTCGGTTCAGTTGGGTTGCTCACATGTTGTTGATTGTATTTTTGTTTTTTTTTTTTCGATTTTATCATTTGCTTTGTTGCTGCGTCCTTCCAAGCGACTGCATATCTGCCAATAGTACGGCTGTCCTCCTCCAATCACAGTTGCTTTAGTTCATTTTATTTTTATTTATTTTGTTTTATTTTATATTTTTTATTTAAATATATTTATTATTTTATTTATTTTATTTTGTTTTATTTTATTTTATTTTGTTTTATTTTATTTTCTTTTATTTTATATTTTTTTTAAATATATTTATGATTTTATTTATTTTGTTTTATTTTGTTTTATTTTGTTTTATTTTGTTTTATTTTGTTTTGTTTAATTTTATTTTATGTAATTTTATTTTATTTTGTTTCATTTTTTATATATTTTTTTAAATATATTTATTATTTTATTTAGTTTGTTTTATTTTGTTTTATTTTATTTTGTTTAATTTTGTTTTATTTTGTTTTATTTTATTTTATTTTATTTTATTTTATTTATTTTGTTTTATTTTATTTTGTTTTATTTTATTTTGTTTTATTTTGTTTTATTTTGTTTTGTTTTGTTTTATTTTATTTTATTTTATTTTATTTTATTTTATTTTATTTTATTCTATTTTATTTTATTTTATTTTATTTTGTTTTATTTTGTTTTATTTTGTTTTGTTCTATTTTGTTTTATTTTGTTTTATTTTGTTTTATTTTATTTTATTTTGTTTTATTTAATTTCATTTTATTTTATTTTATTTTATTTTATTTTATTTATTTTGTTTTATTTTGTTTTATTTTATTTTATTTTATTTTATTTTATTTTATTTTATTTTATTTTATTTTATTTATTTTGTTTTATTTTATTTTGTTATTTTATTTTGTTTTATATGTACTTCTTTATTTTTAGTTATTTCTATTTTATTTGTTATTCTTTTTTAATGCATTTTATTTATATGTTCAGTTTCTCTCTGCTTTGGTTCAAAGCAAACATTGAGTACTCTCCGAAATAATACCATAACATTAATACTTTTCTTACTATAACAATTATTCATTGTATTATTTAAATATCGGCAAATATGATTAAATACTACAAATACTATCAACTTATTGATTAATACTTTTAACTTATATGAAAATATTTATTTTTTAAAATAAATAACAGCTGTCCTATTGGCAAATACTTTTGTGGTATTTTTGTTGAGTGTAGTTTTTATCGCCCTCCCGCTAACCGCCACGCAGTCTATTGTGATCCTTCCGCATGTGTGGGTTGGACATGTCTTTGTATCAGAGCACTCACCGTGTCCTGCTGCTATTTACCACACAGTTTCCGTTTAATTTTCATCAACCGTATCGGTTTTCTCATGTCAAGCTAATGCTTCAATTCCTCTTCATTACCACAATGTGCTACATTTAATTTATACAATTAAATTTCAGAATATAAGCAAACAATTCACAAATTTAGAAAAAATACATTATTTATATTTATAAAAATATATATCGATCTAAATATTTTAAAAACTTGCATTTATTTATTTTATTCTAAGAAAATACTGAAAATGACATACAATTTCCATTTTTTTTTTTAAATCGTTCCATAACAGAAAAAAAATGTGTTTGCAGATATCTATAGGAATTATCGTCGATAGAAAATATTAGTTTAGATTGTAATACAATAATACTATATTTTGACACAATTGGCTTTAATCCATGATTTATATGAACTTACTATATTTATTATACCCTACACTAAGAGTGAAAGGGTATATTCAGTATGGTACGCCGTTTGTAACACCCATAAGGAAGCATCTCCGGTACGGAAAAGAATATATATTCTTGATCAGCATGACCTCCTGATTCGAATTAGCGATGTCCGTCTTTCCGTCTGTCTGTTGAAATCACGATTACAGAAAAAGTTGAAGAGCTAGAGCAATGAAACTTTAGATTTAGATTACTTATATATCTAAGCTGTCTAAACAATACCTCATATAAAATTTATATCTACAGATCAATTTTACTGTATACGTGCTTAGGAAAACTTTTTTTGGTCAATTATATATTGATATCGTGCTCAAATACATGAAAATAATGGTTTCCGGCGAAACGACTTGTGGTTCCAAAAAAAAAAAAAAAAATGAAATTCGGTACATCTACCCATTTGTAAATATGGGTATCAAATGAATGGAAATTCTTCAGCGATTGAAAGTTTGCAGTTATTTTCAGGATTCGTATACCCCGGTGACCTATATACTACTTTGACTGGTAACCACACATATGTGTAGGGTATATATAGTCGTCTTAGACCGACTATAATTTTGATAATTCTAACTATCTTACTAACACCTACTTTAAAATTTCCCATGTGACCTTCCCAACTGGTTTTTATATTTAAATAGATATTTTTATTCAGATATTACTAACTATCGTCCATGTTTTGGCTTTTGATCTAATTTCAGATAAAATTTGTAAACAAATGTTTTTAAATTCGATGTCACAATACAATAAAAGTATTTTTCAAAAAAATTAAAATCGTTGAAGTCAAAACAAACGGATTGAATTAATTGAAAAAACTGAGACTTCGAATACAAAACCGTTTGTTCACATATCTATCTATCTATCTATCTATCTATCTATCTATATATGAAGGGTTTTTCAAATGGGACGACGCCATATTTCTTGACGCTCTTTTCTCGCTATTTCTCTTCAGTAAGGTTTGCCATTTTATGATGGAAAGATATACGAGCCAACAACGAGTCGAAATTATTAAAATTTACTACCGAAATTCGGAGTCAGTAGCCTCAACGTTAAGAGCGCTACGTCCAATTTATGGTCGTCATAATCGTCCTAGCAGATCAACAATTGAGCGTCTAGTGGAAAAATTTGAATCCGCAGGCACAAGAAGTGCCCGTAGTGTCGAGAATATTGCTACCGCTGAGGCTTCAGTTGAAGAAAGCCCAAATGTGTCGGTTTATTGCGGTTTATGGGCCGGCGGCTTCATTGGGCCGTACTTCTTCCGTGATGATCAAAACCGGCACGTAACTGTGAATGGGAATCGCTACCGTTCAATGATAAACGAATATTTTTGGCCCCAATTAGATGATATGGACTTGGAGGACATGTGGTTCCAACAGGACGGCCCACAAGCCACACAGCGAATGCCACAATCAATTTATTGGAAACCAAGTTTGAAGAACGTGTTATCTCACGAAATGGTCCAGTCGATTGGCCGCCTCGGTCGTGCGATTTGACGCCGTTAGACTATTTCCTGTGGGGCTACGTCAAGTCTATGGTCTATGCCAACGATTGATGAACTTCGTACGAATATCGAACGTGAAATAGCAGCAGTATCGGCCGATTTATGCTTGAAATCCGTCGAAAATTGGGTTCAGCGTCTGGACTTCTGCAAGCGTGCCCGTGGTGGCCATGCAAAAGAAATCGAGTTCCATACATCTTACTTTTACAGGAATGAAGAATTTCATGGATATCCAAAACGGTTTTTGTTTTATTTAAAAAATAAACTTTTGTAGCGCTCTTATTGAAAAACCCTTTGTATAAAACTCTTGGTCTGTCTGTCTGTCTGTCTGTCTGTCTGTCAGTAAGTCTGTGTGTCTGTCTTTGTGTCTGTCAGTCAGTCTGTTTGAAAATAAAACGGAACAAAAACACATAATCAAAATGAAACAAAAAAACAAAACCATAAATACAAAAGAAAAACACAAATGCAAAACAACAAAGCAAAAATACAAAAACAAAAACAAAATACAAAAGAAAAATACAAAAACAAAAACAGAAGCAAAACACAAAAGCAAAATACAAAAGCAAAAACACAAAAACAAAAAACAAAAGCAAAATCAAAAGCAAAAACAAAAGCAAAAAAATAAAAGAAAAGAAAATAGAAACACAAAAAAAAAGCAGAGACACAAAAACACAAAACAAAAAGAAAGTAAAAATACAAAAACTAAAGCAAAACACAAAAACAAAAGTAAAGACATAAAAACAAAAGCAAAAACAAAAGCAAAAAATAAAAGAAAAGTAATAACACAAAAACAAAAGCAGAGACACAAAAACACAAAACGAAAGTAAAAATACAAAAACTAAAGCAAAACACAAAAACAAAAGTAAAGACATAAAATCAAAAGCAAAAAAACAAGACAAAACAGAACAGAACAAAAATACATAATCAAAACCAAACAAAACCATAAATACAAAATAAAAACACAAAAACAAAAGAAAAACACAAATGCAAAAACATAAAAGCAAAACACAAAAACAAAAAATCTCTACACGAAATTTACTTAAAATTTGGAATATATATAAGAACCCACCAAACAAACTCAATTAGACTATCGAAAATAAATAATAAAAATGTTCTTTATATCAATAAAATCATTCCATATCCTTGCATTCACAAAATCTTTGCAATATTATCGATCCCTTACAGGCAAAACATAGTAAACTACAAAAAATTAATTTCAAAGGATGTGAAATAAAACGTCTCAAAATAGAGTAGTTCAATATTTCATTTTTTTTTTCGAAATATATACTTTAAATAAGCTGACGTTTTCTGACAGAATTATTTGAAAAAAAAATATAGTTACAATGTTTTGCCTGTCACAATTTATTTCAAACCATGATACAATTATTCAAGGTAGAAGTATTATAGTTCTTGTTCTTCTTAGGCGTCCCGTGCTTCTGTCAAACGCCTGCAAATACTGTCAAATGTCCCGTGATTATGTTAAAATGTTGTATGTGACAAGGGATACTAGTACCTTGTTATTGTATCACGTTTCGAACAAACTTTCAATTGTACAACTTACGATGTTAAGATAAAAAGGTCTCATACAAACACGATTTGGATATCTGAATTTCGGTAAACGACAACAGAGAACTAACACGTATAGGAATATTTTGGCACATGTTTAATGAAAATTGAGACTAGCCAGTGGGATGTATTTTACTTTGATGGAAAAATGCATTGGAAGTACATAGTAAACTTACATTTTATTTAAATTTTATATTTTTGCTTTAAATATAGACATATTCTCTACAAATATTCATATGTTTATAAATTTCTACGATTACCACAAAAGAATTAAAAATACTTGAAGTAGTTACTAAAAGAAATATTTAAATTATTATCGTAACCAACATTTTTCGAAAATGTTGTTACGATAATAAGTGTTATTGAGCATTATTTTAAATTTGTAATATGACCTTGCAGGGATATGGGATTCCAAAAATACAATACAAAAATTCCCAAAATGATCTTTAACGACATTTTGTCTGGATGGTATCGATAATATTTCGTAAAAAAATTATTAGCATTAAATTTATATTTTTTAACATTAAAATGAAATGTAAATAACAATATGTTTTCAAGAAAGTTTTATGTTTTAAATGTTTTTCACATCCAAACATATCTATGTTCACAAGTACAACTAAAATTATACATTGTAAATATAAAGATGTTTGAATGTCATTATAATAATGTTTTTCAATGCAATAACACCTTTTCATGCATAAAGCATTAAAGATATTTCGTCACTGACATGCCAAAGTGGCAAATGTGCCTATTTAAAAATGTTGGGAACTCAAATTATAAAGTTGAAGTACTTCAAAAATTAATAAAAATGATTATTATTTTATTTTTATTTTTTGTTATTTTGGTTTATTGATTAATTATCATAACGTATATAAGATATCTTTTTATTTAGACAACTTACTGAATTATAAAAACGGATTTTGTGTGGATATATCCTGACCAAAAAGCAAATAGTTTTTTCTTTTTGTGATAACTTTTCATGAGTACAATTTTAAAAAAGTGATGTAAAGTCATTAATTGTTGTACTTTAAAGCACCTATCGGTTGGCATTATAATTTAAAAATAATTTGCCAACAACTAACAAAAATTCAAAAAAAAAAAATTGATATAATGATGCCAATTAATAGGTGCTTTGAAAGCAAACACTTAATGCCTTGAAATTACTATTTTATCTTGTACCAGTAAAAAGTTATAGAAAAAATACGAAAAGATTCGCCCTTTTGGTAAACAATATTTTTATTTTTTCAAATTCGCCATTTCGCTTTGTCTTTTGTGACTAAAAATATTCAACAAAACTTCACACGATTTTGGCACAGTAAACATGACGAAAAACTACATTCAAAAATGTAAAAAATGCAAATGTCAAAAATAAGAGTGTTTTTAGTAATTATAAGAAACAAGAACAAATTGAGAATATAACACAGATTAATTATCATACGGACAGTTTCAAATACAGCCAAGTATACTCATCAGAAATCTTTGTGTGATAACGTCACTGATAACATCAAATCTTTCGTATATATACGAACTCGGTGTGGTTGGGGTTTGAATTCAAGTCATCGAAAACGCTGGAAGTTGGTAGTCAAGCACACTAGGTACTCGACTACTGAACCACAGAAACATCACTCGCCTAATGACAGTTTAAGTACTCAATTTAGAGATACGAACTTGTTAAATAGTTTTATAAAAAGTTGAAATGAAAAGTTGAATGCCATTCAAAGGACTAATAAATTTGAACAGAATTTTGAATATTTAAAACGTTTTTTTGGATTTCAAATATTTTTATTAAAATTGCGAACAACTGTATTATTGATTAAAACAAAATATATTTTATTATTGTTCAACAATGTCATAGTTTTTTCTTCTAAAAAAAATAAATATATATTTGTAATTTTGTATTTTTTCATATTTTTTGTAAATTATTTATTGCACTTTCACGAGTTATTTGCTCAATTTACTGTTGATGTATTCGCAAATCGGTTTAATGAAATTTTAAATGATGCCATTTAAATTATTTAATAAAATAAAAATAAATATGAAATACAAACAAGTTGCTTGGCAGCCATGGTTTGGTTTTACAGGTTGCCATACAGAGCTGCCAATTTGCATAAATGCGTTGTTGATTAAATATTTAATATTGAATGTTTGTCAGATGGCCAATTTTACTCGTTGTTGCTCTTTATTTTATGTTTTTATTGCATATGTTGTTTACATGCATTTTAAAATGGCAACATTTGATAGTAAATCGCAAAAAAAAAACATATAAAACACAAACCACTATGGTGTGAAGTGTATTTTACAGCAATAACTGCAAAAAATGAAGGATGTTGTGCATAAAAAGTGATTAATTGTGGCGATTGTGTGGTAGTATGTTGCAAAACATATTTTTTTTAACCCGATAACGTACATTGGGTGTTTTCTTTTCACAAAGTGTTTTTTTTTAGTCAACATAATAATAGCTTTTTAGACCTAGAGAGGTACAGGGTATATTGTAACACTTCGTAACAGAGCCAGTATGGAAAAGGAATTCTTGATCAACATAACCTCCTGAGTCGATTAATTCATGTCAGTCTGTCTGTCCCTTGAAAGCACGATTACGGAAAAACAAGAAAAGAAAAATCAATGAAACTCCAAGTTTAGATTACTCATATACCTGCTCTATCTGGTACTGAAAATGTGCAGGATCCGTTGAATGTGACCTGTGACCTATGACCCGACTACTTATGTTCAAAAACCTCATATAACACTGATATCTATTGGTAAATTTTCATTTGAGTATCCAAATTAAATAATTTGAAAGACATACAGAAACAAAATATTATTTTCTTTTTTTTCAAACAAACTTAATTAATACTACTAAAGGTTAAAAATAATCATTGAAATTAAAATATCAGACAAATTTCCATTTTTTGTATAAGAGTGTCCTAATTCTCCGTCAGGAATCAAAAATAGACATTTATCATGTTAAACTTACAGCATTTTTTAAAGATTTGAGTTCTTTGTTTCATTTTAAAAAATGTAAACATCGATTTCCTTGTAATTCAAAAAATTTAAATCTGTCCAGTCCAAAACTTTCAGTACCAATAGTGTAAAACTACAGTATAACAATATAAAAAATTATCAAAAATAGTAAAAAAAAAAAAATTGGTCCGTCTGTCTGTTTGTTCCAGCATCACGTCTAAACCGCTGAACCGATTTAACTGAAATTTTGCACCAGGATACTATGGAGTCCGGAGGGTGTCATAGGCTATATTTGGATTGGACAAAGGAGCGTAGCACCTCCCATACAACCTAAACTTTCAAAACGACATATCTCGGTACATACACAAGCAAAGAAGATGAAACAAAAAACTCAAATAAAAAAAAATACAAAAGCAAAACACAAAAACAAAAGCAAAAACCAAATACAAAATCAAAAGTAAAAGCACAAAACTTAAGCTATAACTCAAACACAACAGAAAAATAAAAAGGATAGAAAACAAAATCAACCACACCAAAATTCACCACACTTAAATTCACCACACTATATTCACCACACTAATTTTCACCACACTAAAATTCACCACTCTAAAATTCACCACACTAAAACTCACCACACTAAAATTCACCACACTAAAACTCACCACACTAAATTTCAACACATTAAAACTCACCACACCGAAACTCACCACCATTAAAACTCCAAAAAAAACTTTTACAGCGAAGCACGAATTCGCAATATAAATAATATATATATTTTTTTTTATAATAATAAAATCGCTCCATATCCTTGCATTCACAAAATCTTGGCACGAGTCGTGCACGGGTCCAGCTAGTATAACAATAATAGTTTGGCACTACAGTCCTTTATAGAACTTAGGCCGAGCTCCCTCACCATTTGAGCTGTGCGTGTTATATTTGTACTCAAAGTAGTGGGACCTACAGTTTATTGCCGAATCCGAACGGCAGGTGAGAGCTTTTCATAGGCAATGTTTAACTCTCGTAGGTAGCGTCGCATAGACAAATGTTTTCTATGAAAGAATTGTTGACAGTCGCTGGGGATCGAACCGGGAACCTTTCGGCTCGCAGTCAAACGAGACAAGTTACCGACGTTAGCTAATAATAATTATTAATATTGTCAGATATAAAATTATTTTTAGCAAACATTTGTACGCAAAAAGTATTAAGAAAAAAAAAACTTTTTATTCCGTCCGCATTTTTCTGTGATTTATTATGACAAAAGTATACATTTTAGAAACAATGTGTAAATATACAAATAATGTACATTATCTCAGCTATTTTCCTAAATAATTCAAAAAAATTGTAGACAAAAAGTTGTTGAATTTTTGGAATTTCCATTTGAACCTCAATATGCACTTCCGTATACTGTCCCATCAGGGTCGACACCTAGTTATTTATAACATTTAATTTATCGTATAGAGTTTCTAAATATTTTGCATATGTAAAACGGCTTTTCACAAAAAATATCAAATAGATTTATTAATTTTCCTCCGAGATATTAAAGTTTTAAACGTACGAAAGTCCCGTCCGAAACTCCACGAAATGCACATATGTGTATGGCATGTATAGTTCGTTGGCTTAGTCTTTCATAATTCTGTCAACTTTAAAAATGTCCTTACTTCAAAATTTCCTTGGTAAAAACTGCAGTCTGTGCAATGGTCGAAAGGCAAACAAAAAGGATTAATGTGCTTTTACCACCATCAGAGCTACAATTTAACAAACATTTTTATTTATGTATTTTACATATTTAATCGCGATTACGGACTGTTATATGTTTTTTTTATTTTATATTTTTTTAAGTTTCTGATGGATTTTTAATTTATTAAAAAATCACTATGACATAAATTTCATAAAAATACATTTATAATTAAATATTTTTCAACAGATCAGTTCAATTTTTGATATGTTTTAATTTAAATGTTCACTATTAATTTGTTTAATATTTCCAAAAATGTGCTCTATTTTTTACTTTTTATACTTTGGCGTACAAATTACGTCAGTTGGTGTGGCTTAATGCCTGCTGGCGGCTGACAAGAATGTTGCTGGCAACGCGGCGACAGCCCTGACAGTCACAAAAGTTTAGGCAAATGTCTACAAATTTAATTTGTCACAAAATGCCGCACATTTGAGTAGGTGCGGCAAAGCTATTTTACACTGGAGGCTTTAGAATAATCTATGAATTTGGCAGAAATAAAATATTGAAGAAAATATATACAATTTTTTTATATTATTTGTATTATATATATATATTGTTACAAAAATTCAGTCTACGGAAAACTGTTCTACAAGTTCGTATCTCTGGATTGTGTACAATCGTCCGTCTCTTTCTAACACATTGCTTAGTGCGCCGAATTGTCTTGTGTTTCATTTATTATTGTTGAATGCTTGCAAATTACATCTTTTCGTAACAATATTTTTTATATAATAAAATAGAAGAAGGCGAAAATGCAAAGAAAATGTTAAAAATATATAAATTTTTTTTTAAATGTGGGATAGTAAAGGGTTTTTCAACGCTACAAAACTAGAGCGAAGGGGACAGCAAACAACGCCATATTTCTCGCCGTTCTTTTGACATTTCTCTTCAGTAAGGTTTGCCATTTCATGCTGGAAAGATATACGAGCCAACAACGAGTCGAAATTATTAAAATTTACTACCGAAATTCGGAGACAGTGGCCTCCACGTTAAGAGCGCTACGTTCAATTTATGGTCGTCATTATCATCCTAGCAGATCAACAATTGAGCGTCTAGTGGAAAAATTTGAATCCACAGGCACAGTACAAAATGTTCCTGTGCCAGTGAGACACAGAAGTGCCCGTAGTGTCGAGAATATTGCTGCCGCTGTGGCTTCAGTTGAAGAAAGCCCAAATGTGTCTCTCACACGGCATCTCTGTGACGTACTTGTGGCGAATTTTGCGAAAAGATCTTCGCCTACATCCTTACAAAATCAAATTGACGCAAGAACTGAAGCCGCTTGACCACCAGAAGCGTCGTATGTTCGTGAATTGGGCTGAGCAACAACTTGAAAATGATTCGGATTTTCATCGAAAAATCATCTTCAGCGGTGAGGCTCATTTCTGGCTGAATGGCTTCGTCAATAAACAAAATATGCGTTATTGGTCAGACAGCAATCCACACGTACTCCATGAGTCATCATTGCATCCCGAAAAAATTACAGTTTGGTGCGGTTTATGGGCCGTACTTCTTCCGTGATGATCAAGACCGGCACGTTACTGTGAATGGGAATCGCTACCGTTCAATGATAACCGAATGTTTTTGGCCCCAATTGGATGATATGGACTTGGAGGATATGTGGTTCCAACAGGATGGCGCCACAAGCCACACAGCGAATGACACAATTAATTTATTGGAAACCAAATTTGGAGAACGTGTTATCACACGAAATGGTCCAGTCGATTGGCCGCCTCGGTCGTGCGATTTGACGCCGTTAGACTATTTCCTGTGGGGCTACGTCAAGTCTATGGTCTATGCCAACAAGCCAGCGACGATTGATGAACTTCGTACGAATATCGAACAGCAGTATCGGCCGATTTATGCTTGAAAACCGTAGAAAATTGGGTTCAGCGTCTGGACTTCTGCAAGCGTGCCCGTGATGGCCATGCAAAAGAAATCGAGTTCCATACATAATGGCATCGAACGTACTTTTGATATCCAAAACCGTTTGTGTTTTATTTAAAAAATAAACTTTTGTAGCGCTCTTATTGAAAAACCCTTTATGTCCAAAACAGAATACCATAAATAAATATTAAAACTATAGTGTTTTGCAATTTTGCATCTAATTGTCAAGACTAATTTTAAGAAACAAATTAAAGCAAATTTTCATATAAAAGTTTACGATTCATATTTGGGTATCTCAGAAATTTTGATTTTTTATTTTTACTGTATTTGTTTTTATTTCATTTAAAATCTAATGATAAACAAGAAAAACAATTACTTTTATACAGCACATAATCCAAGCACACAATCAAAATATTCGAAATATCATCCAGACAGTTTTCAAATTCAGCCGTCTGGTTATCTTCATAGTATTCATGGTGCTGATAAAAATGCAAATTTCAATCAAAATTAACCCGCCACAATTGAAGAACACGAACTACAATGAAATATCCAAACCGCAGCAATAAAATAATAACCAGAATATCCAAGTAACAGACGAGGCGGCACGCTGCTGCTCTATTAATGAAATAATAGAATAATATGACAAATTATTGAACAATCAAAACCATTGAATGGATACCGACCTCACAGCGTGAGTGAGAAGGTTAAGCGTAGAATTTCTTTGAAATTCAGCGCTTCTGTCACTTCAGAGATCTAGTGCAATTTGTCAGACAACACAAATATTTAATTGAAATGATGTTTGTTATGGGGTAGCAAAATACTGTCGGTGATAATAAATATTAATAAAATATGAGAAAAAAAAGTTCAGCAAAAGAAAGATTTAATGGAATATTAAATAAATGAAATATAAAAAAAATATTAAAGTTTTTATTTATTTAAATAATACTAATTATATATTTATATTCGAAAAACTACTTAACAGGAAGTGAAAACATATAGAACAAATCTATTCGTCGAAAATTCATTTGACTCAAAATTCATCTATTTACAATATTCTGAAATATAAAAATTCAATTTAACAAAATCCAACCATACAAAATCCGCATTTTTTAATAGGTAAATTTGAATTATTTGGTGTTTATGAACTATGTAGAATGAATACGCCTAACTTTACTATTTTATTTTTTGTCAAATGATTTTTGTTATTTTATATATGGACAAAATGCATGGAAATTGACAATTAATATAATCACATTATTGTTCAACCCACCGTTATACAACTCATCCTACTATAACCCACCATGAACATACTGCAATCCAACATACTACAACTCACCATGCTGTATTTCACCAACACAATCCTCTTACTACTCCCTCAACCATACTACAACACACCATTCTACCATCCATCATACTACAATCCACCATATTGCAACCAGCGACCGCAAAGCACCGGACTCGGAAGAGTTTTGATACTTATTATTATTACTTATTACTATTTTATTACTATTATTAAAAAAATGTATGTGGTACAGAAATCGGAACCTATATAATTTTTTTTTTTGCAACTGGAATCGGAAAACGAATAGCTATTTTTAAAATCTTGAAACTAGAACCGGAACAGATATGTTAGTTCCTATCAGGGACCCAAAAAAAACAGAATCTGAATCGTATCAATTTTTTGAACCGAAACCGAAATCGCAACCGTTCACAGAAATCAAAATCTTGGAACCTGAACGGATATTCCAAAGGGTTATAGTCCCTCAGTACAACACACCATACTTGAACACACCATAACCTACCATATTACAATTCACCATACTGAATATTACCATACTATAAAATACTTTTCTTACTACTACCTCAACTTTACTACAACACAATATTAATACAACACATTATTCTACAATCCACAGTATCACCCACTTTTCTACAACTCGAAATACAAAAACCAATCATCCAACAATCCACCTAAATCCAACCAACCATATATCAACACACCATTCTTAACACAACATTATTTCAACAGACTATGCTTCAACCATTCATACTAAAATTCACCATATTACAACACACCATAGCACACCATACTACAACCATTTTGTAATACACCATAATACAAAATATCATATCATAACCCACCATACATATACTCACCTTTCTATGCATAAATTAACTGTATTCATTGTTAAATATTAGTATTTTCAGTTTTCACCACAGCATAGCCAAAAGCATAATAACGAACTTTAATACAAATTCGAGCTATATATTCCAGTACTCCATAACTAAACATAGCACAATTTAGTTCACAATCATTGCAATTTTCACCTTTAAAATACTAAAGCTCAACATATCAAAACTCAACATCTTATAACATAAAATCAAAGAAAACACATTAAACCAGAAATCTCACCACAGCAAATTGCAGCACACTCGCAAAACTCGCCACACCATCACAACACCTAACTCACCACACCGAAATACAATGCACATAATATAAACTCACCACACTAAAGCTCAGCACATCAATAGTCACCACACCAAAACTCACCACACCAAAACTCACCACACTAAAACTCACCACATCAATAGTCACCACACCAAAACTCACCACACCAAAACTCACCACACCAAAACTCACTACACTTAAACTCACCTGAACAAAACCCACCCAACTAGCTCAGTTTAATGTCTGTATTATCTCTACTCATAGAAGCCAACCTTAATTCTCACCAAAAATCTTTTTTCTTACAACGAAAATTTCAAAATCTACACACAGATTTTTGCAATTCAAAAAAATCTTGCGAACAATGAAAAATCTCACAAATTTTTAAAAATCTTACAAAAATCTCACGTGTAATAAATAATCCCACAAAAAATCTGAAATACAAAGGTGTTATCGAATATTAAAATTTTTTTATAAAAAATATTAAAATTCATCACTTTTTGTTATATAAAAAATATGCAAAAAATATATGTAAAAATCTGTACGCAATCGGACACAGTTTTAAAAAATCTGAACTGATATCCTTTATCTACCGGCGATTAAAAAAGCTAACAAAAAAAATATTGATTACAAAGTTGGCTATATTTTTTATAAAACTGAGAAAATTGTGAATTATATAAATACAAATCAATTGAAGTTTTACACATATTTAAATGTATCTGGAAATGAAATATAATTTTATTTTTTTTTAACCAATTATATTATTTGCCAAATAAAGCATAAAGCATTCATTTTTATAATTTAATTAAAATTGCATGCAAAAAATGCACCTCAATGTATATATGTTTTGCCAAAATATACTTTTATTTTTGCAATATTAATAGTTGATTGTATTTATTACTGAAATGATTGCAACCAACTAAAAAAAAACATGGACAAATTTTATATATTTTGGCATTATTTGTTTTTAATATATATTTGGTATTTTTAAAATAATTACATTGATGTTATTTTTTAATTAAAATGTTTTTATTCAATGAAATTTATTCAATTTATAAATATTTTCTGCATAATCAAAGCTAAGCTCTAGCTAAATCCTCGCAAATGAACTCAAAAGTTGTGTTTTCTTTGTGCGCTGTCAGTCGCATAAAATGTTTTTCGAAGGAAAATAAAAAATATGAAATTCATGAAACCAACACAAACAAAAATAAAACCACAAATCTCTGCTATTGTTGCCATTATCTATTAATGTAGGTCTGTCTGTTTGTGTGAGTTTGATATCTATTTGTAGCAAACTTTTGTTTAGCTGGCATCATAATTGAGACCACAAAAATCTGCAACACAGCACATCAAGCAGTCATCGTTGCCAACACCAACCAGCCACACAGTCGAAATCATAGAAGCCAACACAAAATCACACAAATCAGATACCAAAGCAATAAACACACGCAGCACACATAAAAACACCTGCGAACACTCGAAGAAAACACAACTGATTAATATTGAAAAAACTCAAAATTTAATTCTTAAATTTAAAATTTTCATTAAAATTAAAATTTTCACGAAAAATTCAATTTATCACTTTAAATTCAATTTTTAACTAAAAATTCCATTTTTCACTAAAAATTCAAATTTTCACTAAAAATTCAATTTTTCACTAAAAATTTAAATTTTCACTAAAAATTCAATTTTTCACTAAAAATTCAAATTTTCACTAAAAATTCAATTTTTCGCTAAAAATTCAATTTTTCACTAAAAATTCAACTTTTCACTAAAAATTCAATTTTTCACTAAAAATTCAATTTTTCACTAAAAATTCAATTTTTCACTAATAATTCAATTTTTCACTAAAAATTCAATTTTTCACTAAAAATTCAATTTTTCACTAAAAATTCAATTTTTCACTAAAAATTCAATTTTTCACTAAAAATTCAATTTTTCACTAAAAATTCAATTTTTCACTAAAAATTCAATTTTTCACTAAAAATTCAATTTTTCACTAAAAATTCAATTTTTCACTAAAAATTCAATTTTTCACTAAAAATTCAATTTTTCACTAAAACTTCAATTTTTCACTAAAACTTCAATTTTTCACTAAAACTTCAATTTTTCACTAAAACTTCAATTTTTCACTAAAACTTCAATTTTTCACTAAAAATTCAATTTTTCACTACAAATTAAAATTTTCACTATAAATTCAATTTTTCACTAAAAATTAAATTTTTCACTAAAAATTCAATTTTTCACTAAAAATTAAAATTTTCATTAAAAATTAAAATTTTCACTAAAAATTAAAATTTTCACTAAAAATTCAATAACTATACAATAAAACTTTTATAAACAAAATTTTAAACAAAAAAGGAAATTTTTCACCAAAAATTAAAATTATTAACTGAAAATTCAAGTTTTACTAAAAATTCAAATTTATAAAAAAAAAAATTTCAATTTTCTACTATAATTCCAATTTTTCACTAAAAAAAATCAAATTTTCACTGAAAATTAATTTGTGTACTTAAAATTAATATTTGTACTGAAAATAAATTTTCTCCCGAAAAAAAAATTAAATTAAAAATTCTATTTTTTATTATATTTTTTTTTTTAAATAAAATATATATTTTTTTTTTATAAAATATTTTTTTTTAATTTCTCACTATGTATTTTGGGTTACCTATTTGGTAGTAGAAATTTTAGCCATTATCTGTTAGGAGGCAGTTACATTGTGTGACTCACACACACACTGACACTTGTGGCTTAATGGCATTCTGTTGGTTACCACAGACTGGTGTCTTTCAGCGTACAACAACAGAAATATTTACAACAACACAATAACCAACATCAAGAGCTTTCACTGCTTTCAGTATAACGCCCAATAACAATCAGCAGCAACACCCGTCAAAAACATGTTGCGTGTTGCGTCTTTGTGTCAGCAGCTATTATTGTTGTTGGAGTTGTTGCTTTTACTGCTGCTGCTGCTGGCAACATTTTTAGGCTGCTGCTGCCTCTGTTGCGGATAACCGCAAGGCACTGTTTGTCCAGCCACTCAACCATCTACCAACTTTTTCCATTACAAAATACAAAAATCCAATTTATTGCACAGCACAAAACGGAAAATAATCCTGCTGAATTCCAAAAATACATAAAGTGTCTGCACAATAAATTCGGTTTTTTGTCATATTCCATTGAGAGTTGGTTGTCCAATACCACACGCGCTGGACCATAAAATGACAAATTTTGGTAAATCTTCAAAAGGCAACCAACGATTCGAACACTCATTGAGTTGGCGAAAAATTTGCGGATTTAAATTCTTTTATTATTTCGACTTTTTGGCTGACAATCAATTAGTTATTGTTTTTATAGTTTTGATTTTTATATAAAGCAAAATAATATTTGAGTATGTTGTTGATTTATCATTTTATATATGAGAAGTTAAAAATTGTTTTGAATTTTTGCGTAAAAATTCCAATCGAAATATTTTTTACAACAATTACATTTAATTTAATTATTTTTTGCTGTTCCATAACTCGATTATTCAATAAAAATTCACTTATTTGCATCGAATTAAGACCCATCAAATTTTGCCGATTCATTCAATACGATTTTCGTATATTTGAATTTCGATCGAAAGTTATTTTCAGAAAACTTAACCATTAGAAATCGAATTTATTCGAATACCGTCGATTGATTTCAATTCGATTTGCATTTATTTAGATAACAATCGAACATAATTATGGTAAGAAACCACTGACCTACAGCTGGGTGGAACTCAAGGGTTCACTGCAAAATTTATTTCACAGAGGGAACCGAATATGAAATATTTTATTTAATGTGAATCAAAGCAAGAGCGATTTTATTCTTTTTTTAATATTTTAAAATATGTTTACATCTAACTCCGCATGATACTGCATTCCTGGCCAGCTACTCTTTATTTCCCACGGAGCTGCCAACGCAGCGTACCTGATATAACCCCGACGCGTTTAGACCCCGCGCCAGTAAGGTCGATTGATTCGTCTGTTGATACGCTATTGTTGCGTTTGTCGAATAATTCGGCAGAGTCCCACCAAGGTAAAGACTGCTCCATGCCGGCAATTTGTGTGCTTGTCGCCAAGTCACATAATGAATATTTACACTGCCATGAGTATTTACTGACGCTTGTATTCAAATATACAGCGGAATCCCATCAATGCTGCGCTGCTAAGTATGTCAACTGTCGTTGGCATATGAATGTCCAGCGGAGTCTCAAAAGAGAGAGGGCAATGCTGCTTAAAATGTCTCACCGTACGCCTCCGATGGCAGAGATTCTGCGTTTTCAAATGTCAAACGATGCGTGAGCACTATGTTTTCTAGTTAAATTGATGCGATTAACCTGTTTAAGTGATCCCAGCAAAGTGACTCTAATCTGTGCGTGTTAAAGTTAAACGTGACTTTGTCGACTCGTCTCTCTCTCGAGTCTCGAACGACCTTAGCTGTGAGGCTTCGCCGTGCAGGGCTGCAACGTATGCAGTACCGGCCCTGAGATTTGTTCGCGGTATTTTACGTACGGCAACTTCTTCTTACGGTGATTGGACTAACAACTTAAAATACTTAATGTGTTGAAATGTTTAAATTGTCATGGCTTCAATGATCGTAATAAATAAATAGAAAATATTTAATTCATATTAAAGAGACAAAATCGAAGGTGTAGTTTAAAAAAAAGCCCTTGCTGACTTTTGTCCTCACAAATGTCAGAATCAACTCGCATATATGAATGTTAAACTCGACCATAATAAGGGATTGTTTCAACATTCTATTGAGCAATTTTATTTTTTGATGTTTCAGAATACGATTTTTCATTATAAAATATACGTATTTGATTCGATTTCAAATAATTTTTCAATATAATATATACGTATTTCATTCGATTGCAATTCATTCAAATTCTGTCGATAAAATTTAATTCCATTCGAAACGGATGTTAATATTCGGTGTTCCGATAATACGGTAGATCACGGCTTATATGCGTTCCAACGATACAAATTAATTATAATTTAAATATAAACTTATTTTAGCTGGGCGAACTCTTAAATGTAACTGTTTGAAATATTCGTACAAGTTTATTACTGTTGAGTGCTTTGCGTGGTACTCGGCCTTCTATACAAAAAAAGTGAACGACTGTATTTAGAAGAAGAAGCTTCGAGTCTCGCAGATCGTATCTTAAATAACAGCTGTTTGCTTTCGTTCAGTACAATGTGGCCACATTGATGTGACTTTTGTAATAGTTACAGGGTTGTTACATAAAATAGTATTAAATAAGTAAAATAGTGTAAAAAAGTATTAAATAATTATAAAACTGGTACAAATGTTTGGAATTTAGTTAATAGTTTGTTTTATGTTGAACTGATAGTTGCTTCCACTTGTAATATAAATACAAATTTAAGAAAATATTCATTAAATTAAAAAAATATATATAAAAAAATGTTTAAGTATTGTAGAACATTTGGAATATTACTAGGGATCCGTACGAAATATCGAAAAAAAAAATGTCGAAACCTCAAAATGTCGAAATTATAAATGCCTTAGAACGCCGAAACAATATTTGGCCGAATCACAAAATGTCGAAAGATATTTTAAAGCTAGAAAATGTCGACAAATTTTTTAAACTATAAATACAAAAACATATTTTTTATAGAATCAAAAAATGTAGAAAATTAAAATGCCGAAATATCAAAATGTTGAAATACAAATTTCAAAGCCTATAGGAGCAAGTCCACACCAAATCTCGTAGGATTTGCAACTCACTCTCTTCGATTTCAATGATATTTTGGCAACTGATAAAGGGTATCGGGATCTGCATTCACCATTTTTTTTCCGACCACTATTTCCAAAGATATCACTTTTTCCGGAGATACAGTCCAAAGTTAAAAAATTGTCAATGATAACTATTGTATGGTGGTTCCTGTTGAAATATCCCTTGATGCTAGAAACTTTGATAAGGTTTCGTTTTAAAACTAATAAAACAATCTTTTGAAAAATTATTCTTAACATGAACATATGACCAATGGTCGTTATCCTTGAACTTCGAATTGCATGTCCTTAAAAAAAGGATTTTAAAAAAAAACCGAAATTTTTGTTGATTTTTTATAAGTGTTGAAGATAAATTCCAAGATGGTATTTTGAAGGCAGCATATTTAAAAATCTCCGCATGAATCCTAGAGTAGCTAAAAATCAGAATTCGTTCTTTTTTAATATCTTTATCTTCGAGTTTTTTCGACATTTTCCATCATTTTTTCAGCAAAAAATGATTTCGTCATATTAAATTTCGACATTTTTAGTTTTCGTCATTTTGTTTTTCAACATTTTAGTTTTCAACATTTTTTTTTTCGACATTTTGATTTTCGACATTTTTGTTTTCGACATTTTCAGGTTTCGGCATTTTTATTTTCTACATTTTTGTCTTCGGTATTTTTAATTTCGATATTTTAAATTTTGACTTATCGTACCAGACCCCCATTACCATTAGTCGCTAAAAACAAAAGCCAGCTGTAATAACAAAAACTATATCAAATAAAAATATTATCGTATAAAGACGGGGTGTTTAAAGTTATTTGAAACAACTATCCTCGTGAAATTTCACTATTAATCAACAAAAACATAAACTATCTGAGATTTCAAAAAAACCTTACCTAAGGTGTAATGTAAAATTTTAAGTTTTTATTATTTTTATTTCAAACGATAAATTGAATTTTTATAAATAGTGAGATTTAATTATAAATTAGAAATTGCATAATTTCGAGGAAATATTTATTTAAAATATACTTTAAAACTCATTACTTTGGGTGTTATTTGATCCTTCAATAGAAGCTTTTAAAAATAAGAATACAATGGATCCAAAAATTACCCAGAAAGAACATTTTAAATTGTTTAAATGGTTTTAAAAATTACATATTTACAATTTTACTATAAATCTCTAAAAATAGTAAACTATTTCGTTTTAAAAATGACCGATATCATTTATATGTCAAAGCATAGATTAAAATTATTTTTATTCAATACATAATACTTCTTTTTTAATACACATAAGTTAACTTCTAAAACGTCAATACACAGTACATTTTCATACTAATATTTATATTTTTACAAATTCACTTTTATTTTTGGTTTTCCCCTAATGTTGTTTGACATTCTGTCATCGCCCTTTGTTGTCCAACTCAATAGCACAACAAGCAACGTGCAACGTATTTGACAACGCCTTTCAACGACTATTAAAAAAAACATTTCTTGCTGCTATTACTTAAGGAATTCCCTGTCGTTTAATATGTACAAATCGAAAAAAAAGCAAAATTCAAGCACACCCTAGTCTTCACGTTCATGTCACAGTTTAATTCAATAAAATGGCGCAAAAGTCCAAAACCAATATTATTTTTTTCGCTTCGCTTCCATTTGGTTCAGTTCATTTCATTTCGTTACGTATCGCTCTCAATGACATCGCATCAATAGCAATTAAATTCATATCAAGATCTTGTTAATGGTTTTTTTCATATGTTCAAATATTGCCGCATGTTTGTGGTTTATTTGTTCAACAAATAGTTGTGGTTATTATAAGGGTAGATGTTGCTATTTTTATTGCCGTTGCTTTTTAACCTAATATTTAGCTACATAGCATATATGGCATAGTTAAGGGGTTTAGCCTAAATTGGCAATAAAATAAGTTAATTTGTTAAGATGTTTAAGATATTTTTAACGATTTACGTGGCACGCAAAATTGTAGTTTTTATTTTTGTGTTTGCTGATTTTTAGTAATGTAACACGAATTAATATTTTATAATGCTTGATAAAATCTGTGAGCCTTAAGTTGTGTGTTTCTTATAAAATTATTAAAATAAAATTATTAAAATAATTACAACTTAATTAATTTGGAGGTTATTTCGTTATTACACGAAGACTTTAAAAATGTTACTCATACGCAACGTGGAACAAAAATTAGTTATAATGGCTGGTATAACAAAAAAACTACTGAGCTAGTATATATTTTCAATTGCAGAAATGCTAAACATAAGGTAATGCTTTAATTGGCAATTAAATAAATTGTTTTTTATAGATTTTGTTGATATTTTAACGATTTTATGCGCACGCAAAATTGTACTTAATAATTTAGTAATTGCTGATTTTTAGCAATTTAACGAGAATAAATATTATATAATTCGTGTTAAATTCGTGAAGCCTATTATGTTGTGTGTTGGAATATGTTATAAAAAAAATATTTGCTTTAGCGATTGTTAGGAAATACTCGATATTACAAGAATCTCTTTTAAAATGTTACTCATACGCAACGTAGTACAAATTTACTTTACAATGTCTGCGCAATGAATTACTACCACCTAAGCAAATATTTACTACTGATTAGTTTTAAATATATGCTTAATAATATAATTTACTTTTATGCAATATTAAACAATCTATTGTTAGAGCTATATATAAAATATATATATGTTTTTGTTCCTGGTGAAATTTTAAATGTGCTTTTCTTCGTAGCCGTCGATAAGTTTGTTTCATTTTTGAATGAAATAAAATTATTCTAGTTTCTTGGAAAACATATTTCTGTATGTAGCAAAATTTTTTTGATGCATTTTATATTCGTGGAAAAACTGAATTTATGATTTTTACCGTTTTTAGGAAATAAAGATTTAAACAATTTTCTGATAATTTTTTTTCTACATAAAATCTTTTTGTAAAAATATAAACTCTATATATAATTGTTTCAATCTTTCCTTCCACATGTGGCTGCATTTATGTCACACAGACAGTTTCTGTGTCAGTCCTGACAAATACGTTTTTAAATGAAAACTTTATAGTTTATCCGCCACAGCCGCTGCTATCTCTCGTGTTATGCGTTGCATGATTTTCTGCTGTCAGAAATTTTAAAATATATTTTTTATTGTAGGTTAGTGCAATTGATGATTTATAGTGCTTTGAAGTAGTGCATATAAGCAGAATAATAAAATTCAAATTTAACGACCTTCAACGAGGTCCTTCATTTTTTATGGTCGTTGTAGCAGCTATATTTCAAGTTACTCAAAGTTGTCGCTATTACTATTTATGCCGCTAATATGAGTAGTATTTACGGTGGTATTTTTCTATTCTTCTGCTTTTGTGTTTTTTATCTGCTGCTTTTATTGTTGTTCTGATCTGCTGCTACTACTTCGATGAATACTGCTTCAACTCCTTCCAAAGTTATTTTTCCAACTGCCAAGTGCAGCAAAGATATCGAAAGGATATCGTTTTAGCCACTTGCCACTCATGCTTGATGTCATCTCAATGTGTTATATGTGTTCAGTTGTCTCGTTTGAGAAGTGTTTTGTATTTGCTGGATATGTGACCTATCTCTTGAGATGGATATGTGTAGGATATTCGTTTTTACTTCTTCTTCTTTGACTACTTTTTCTGCTGTGACAAATGGCAACGTTGATACGCTTAGCAGCGCATAAAATCCTTGCGTATAAATAATGGATTTGCCTTGTTTATGGCAGCATATAATCGAACGTACAACAGGATGCATGTTGCAGGATGCTTTCGCAAGCTGACAGGATGCGATGAGTATGAAAGTCGAACGTGTTGGCTTTGTACAGCAGGCAGCGGTAAAGGGTAAAAGTGAACGATGAACGATTTATTTTATATTTCAAAGTAGCATAAAACTAGTTACAATTTCTTATATATTATTTGATTCATTAAACAATATAATGTTAATGTTATGTTAATGTTATGTTAATGTTATGTTAATGTTATGTTAATGTTATGTTAATGTTATGTTAATGTTATGTTAATGTTATGTTAATGTTATGTTAATGTTATGTTAATGTTATGTTAATGTTATGTTAATGTTATGTTAATGTTATGTTAATGTTAATGTTATGTTAATGTTATGTTAATGTTATGTTAATGTTATGTTAATGTTATGTTAATGTTATGTTAATGTTATGTTAATGTTATGTTAATGTTATGTTAATGTTATGTTAATGTTATGTTAATGTTATGTTAATGTTATGTTAATGTTATGTTAATGTTATGTTAATGTTATGTTAATGTTATGTTAATGTTATGTTAATGTTATGTTAATGTTATGTTAATGTTATGTTAATGTTATGTTAATGTTATGTTAATGTTATGTTAATGTTATGTTAATGTTATGTTAATGTTATGTTAATGTTATGTTAATGTTATGTTAATGTTATGTTAATGTTATGTTAATGTTATGTTAATGTTATGTTAATGTTATGTTAATGTTATGTTAATGTTATGTTAATGTTATGTTAATGTTATGTTAATGTTATGTTAATGTTATGTTAATGTTATGTTAATGTTATGTTAATGTTATGTTAATGTTATGTTAATGTTATGTTAATGTTATGTTAATGTTATGTTAATGTTATGTTAATGTTATGTTAATGTTATGTTAATGTTATGTTAATGTTATGTTAATGTTATGTTAATGTTATGTTAATGTTATGTTAATGTTATGTTAATGTTATGTTAATGTTATGTTAATGTTATGTTAATGTTATGTTAATGTTATGTTAATGTTATGTTAATGTTATGTTAATGTTATGTTAATGTTATGTTAATGTTATGTTAATGTTATGTTAATGTTATGTTAATGTTATGTTAATGTTATGTTAATGTTATGTTAATGTTATGTTAATGTTATGTTAATGTTAATGTTATGTTAATGTTATGTTAATGTTATGTTAATGTTATGTTAATGTTATGTTAATGTTATGTTAATGTTATGTTAATGTTATGTTAATGTTATGTTAATGTTATGTTAATGTTATGTTAATGTTATGTTAATGTTATGTTAATGTTATGTTAATGTTATGTTAATGTTATGTTAATGCTATGTTATGTTAATGTTATGTTAATGTTATGTTAATGTTATGTTAATGTTATGTTAATGTTATGTTAATGTTATGTTAATGTTATGTTAATGTTATGTTAATGTTATGTTAATGTTATGTTAATGTTATGTTAATGTTATGTTAATGTTATGTTAATGTTATGTTAATGTTATGTTAATGTTATGTTAATGTTATGTTAATGTTATGTTAATGTTATGTTAATGTTATGTTAATGTTATGTTAATGTTATGTTAATGTTATGTTGATGTTATGTTAATGTTAAGTTAATGTTATGTTAATGTTATGTTAATGTTATGTTATGTTAATGTTATGTTAATGTTACACAATAAATACTGATAATTGTCCTGCCCCAGTTCTGATGTCGTTATTATAATTTCCTTTGTATGCATTATCGTCAACGTAATGCATGTCAATTCAGTCATCCAACCAGCTGCCTTCCAACCAACTGCCATCCGTCCATTCATCGAAAGCTGTCAAATATGCTGACCCATTATGTCAGCTGAACAGAGTAAAAACAACAAAACCGACACAAATTACTGCCATCCAGCATGTTGATGGCCTTCTCCTGTCCACTTTCGCTCAGTGCAAACGCAAACCACAAGCCATGCATTGTCCAAAGGACACAAAAGGAAGAACACAATCCATTTATTCCACTTACACACATTTTACATTACGTCGCCTTATTCAAATTAAAAATCAGTTGCTTTTGCAGATTAAGACATAATGCGAAATTATGCAAATGCACTTAGGTACTTTTTGTCTGCCTGCCTGCAACATGCGTTGCATGTTATCCTTTTGAATCCTGACTAAAGTCGTCACTAAGATATGCATATCCTTTAGTGCGTTGTCACTCGCCGTATCGCCGCAGGATGTGGCTGCATACGAAATTATGTGATTTGCTGACACATGAAAGGAAACGAAAAACTGCGTAAATGCATTTGGAGTAGCAAAATTAATGTCATTTTATTATATCAAAATGAAGTTTTGAGGTTCAATTTATTTTTAAAATATTCTATTTCTACTATTTTAACTTAAATTCACCACCTTCGACTACTAATCTTAATTTAATCATTATTTGATGTTTGTTTTTAATAATATTTTAATAAATATACCATTTTTTATATCCAAAAGATATATTTTGTATGGAGAAATGTTTGTAAAACGTATTCGTTTTTTTCCGATTTGGATTTGGCATATGTGGTACAGACGGATATTCCGTGAATTTTCCTTTAAAATGTCTCTATAATTTGCAAAATCTGCCTTATGTTTCCTAAATATCTCAATTTATATGTGTTGTGGAAAATATACCGGAAAGTGTTTCGGACGGGAGGATTCCTGGCATATTAAGAGATATTTATTACATACAAATTACGCCTCTGTCTGCTTAAAATCATCCAATAAAATGCTCCGATATGCAATTAAGGATTGTAAAATTTAAAAGGAAAGCTTTTAAGCAAAATATATGTAGCTTTTGAGACAAACTCCAACTTTGTCGAATAAAATGAATCAAAACTGCCTTGGGCCTGTCAATAATGTTGTCCATATGTCAAAGCACTTCAGGTAAATATACCAATATTGTCTAGGGCAGGATATCGAACTTTGTAAAATTTTAAAGACAGATTCCCGGCATATCTTAGGAAGCGTTTTTAAAGGCAGATTTAAGACATAATATATGCAGTTTTTTATATAATTTCGCCTGTGTTTTCAAACTGCCTTGAGCCTCCTAAATAGTCAATAGGTTCATGTAGCTGTGTATTTACCGTAAATATTCCGCAAAAATGACATAAATTTCAGGGTTAAATTCAGGGTTTTGTTACAAACTGCAACCATGTCTGCTGAGAATTTAGCAATATGAAGTTCCTATATCTTATCATATTTTTTAAAATCTTAAAGATGGATCTTCTTTAGAATTCTCTTCAACCAGTGAACCAATTTCAAAATGTTGTAAGAAATATTTATTGGATATTCAATTACCTTTAATTCAATATAACATTATGCTCAAATGCCCATTTTTCAAATAAAATGTCTTGACGCATAATTAAGGATAATATAAAATCAACTTTAAAATTAAATTCTACTTTTTTGATAAATTTTTTATAGAATAATTTATCAAAAAGCTGTTTTTTTAATTTTACGTTGACTTAAAATTTTCTACGACTATGCGCCATTTAATCGGAATATTTTATCAAATAATTTTAGTAACATTTCATTAAAGAAAACATAATAAATTTCGATATTTATTTATCTTCATCTATTATTTAGTCTCCGGCAATAACTTGAGCAGCACATTGCACCGATTTAGTGGCATGTAATCAAATTTAAAATATGTTTGGGGCTTTTTCCAATGCATAACAAAATCACCCTCTCCTTATCTCGTGTAAACTCATAAATTATAAACGAAATAAAACACAATGCTGAAACCCTTTTTGTTTGCGCTTCATGCCAGACCCTTGGACAAACAGCAGCATTTTACAACACCTTTACCGGAGACCCTCTAGTGAATTTCACTTTAGCAAAGTTAAGTTTTTTAAAAATCTAATTATGAGCGGGCGGTGGAAATTTTCTATCTTACAGCGCTAAATGTCCGCTGGGTATTTGAGGCAACCCTAATTTATATTAAGTTATTTGAAGCAACATATTTAAGGCACAAAATATTCTACAAAAAATATAAATAAAATACATTTAAATGCATAAAACATATTCAAAATACTGCCGTAGACAAATTGTGGCAAATGGCAGAAATGAATGTTTGATGCATAAACCAAATGCGTCTCATCAAAATGTGCAAATATTGACGCACTCAATTATGCAGCCAAATTAAGCTCACAAATTGTCGAAGAACCCTTTTGGCAGCGCCATTTTCGCATAACTAATCATTTCAGGTAACTCGGCTGGTAACTCGGCAGCCAGTCCTACGTATGCATGTAAATTGAGTTGGATTTTGGGGAAAATACTAAATGTTGGTTCAATATTTTAAAATTCATGAGTTCAGGCAGACGACTGATTTACATGCGATGAGTAGGAGAGGGGAGGATGATGTGCTATATGAAAAAAAAAACGGCTTTAAAGTTACGGCATGGGAAAGGAAATAAAACAGAGATTTTTTGAAGTAATAAAGATGAATGCAGTACTTTAAAAAGAGTAGAAATAGGGAATGGTAGTATTGAGTAGTATTAAAAAGATGTTATTAAAAAAGGATTAAAATTAGTTTCAAAAAAAATCAAAAAATGATTTAGACGAAGAGAAAAAGAGTAGGAAAAGTAGTAGAAATAGAAGAAAAATCAATGTAGAAAAAGTGGACAAAAAATACAGAAATGACAGTAAAATTAATAATCATGAAATTAATAACAATTATAAAAAAGCAGTACAAAATAAGTTGCAAAAGCGAAGAATAAATTAGTAGTAGACAATATAAAAAATGGATTAGATAGAACATAGATTGACAGTTAGAATTAGTACTTCAAAACTGGTAGAAAAAAAGTGAAAAAGTGGTAGAGAAAAAAATATGAAGTAGAAAACTAAAATAATTAGTAAAAAGTGTCGAAAACGAATTAAAATAGAAATTTAAAAATTAATATTGAAAAAAGTAGTAAGTAATATTACAAAAAATGGAGTAGAAAATGAGTATAATAAATATATACAAACAAGGAAATCAAAATAAAATAAAAGAAGAACATTAAAAAAGAAGATAAAATGAGCTGAAAAAATAAAGAAAAGATTAGAATAAAAGTAGTAAAAAAAAGTACAAAAGATAAGAAGAAAAAATAAAGTAGAAAAAGTTTTAGGAATAGAAATAGAAACAATGAAATGTAAGAAAGATGTTAAAAATGTGTACGTGTAGAATACATTAGTAGAAGAGACAAAAAAAAAACAAAAAAAAAGTTGTTGAATGTAAAACGCAAAGGCAGAAAAAGAGTAAAAATAAAAAATAAGAACAAAAATCATTTTAAAAAAATAGTTGAAAAACTAGTAAAATAACTTTATTTAACTTAGATCAATAAAAATTGTAAAAATAGATTTTGAAAATGGAAACAAAAGAGGAGTACAAAGGAAGTCAAAACAGTAATAGAAACAAAAGTAGAAATGGTATGTAGTAAAATTGAAATGATTGGCAAATATTGTTGAATTATATAAAATTATAGTGAATATGATGAAATGCAGTATAGTGCAATGAAAGGAAGTATAAGTTTCGTTGTATATTAGAAGTAGATAAAAAGAAGTGAAAAATTAAGCAGACAAAAATGTAAACTGAAGTAAAAAAAAGACTGCAAAAGAAGTACAACAATTTATAGAAAATTAGTATTTCTTGGAATCAAAATATGGATAGGACCAGAAGTATAAACATTAGAAGAAACGGGAACAGAAAGGGAATATAGAACAGAATGTAATTTGGCGCAGTATGGTAGTAGAACTGTTTAAATGCAGAACATTAAAACGAGAATGGAATTCAAAATTAGTGTAGAAAATAAAGTTTGAGTAAAACTAAAATTAAAGCTAAACAAAAGAATAGAAAATGGATTTGAAACGCAACTGGGAAATGTATTGACAAAGAGGGCATTCCATTGTGACGGGCGTTACATTCGTACGATTAAAAACCTTCTCATTTGATAAATAAAAAAAGGATAGATATATTTTTAGGTTGCAGAGGATAGATATTATGGTCCTCTTTGCATGTATAAAAAAAGTTTTGCAATAGGTCCTATATCTTTCTACAAATTTGAAGTTTAATTCTGTGACGGGCGTTACATGTACTTTTTCAAAAAACAGAGTTTACTTAACAAAGTATTAAATTTTAGCTAAAATATTCGGACTATGGAGATTAAGTATCAAAATACTTCTTTAATAATGGGAGTTCTTCCCTCTATAACAATATTCTTACTTATAAAGTATCAAAACTTGTGACGGATGTTACACATTTTGTGACGGGCGTTACCTGTACGAATTCTATACAAATATTCAAATTATGAATTGCAATTTTTTGATGAAAAAGAGCAAATCTTTGTGAAAGGAATGGTAAACCGTTATTTTAAAGCACACCGTACACATATAATTTATGTGGAAAACTAAAAATTTCGTTTTGAAAAAAATATGTATTATATTTCCATTTTTTTAAATAACTACTCTGTCTGCATTATTTGTAATCCGTTTTTTTTCTCAGCATATACAAAATTTTCGCATTTCTAAAATAATGATTTTTTTGTGATTATTTATGATTTTTTTTGTAAGGTTGGGAATTTCCCTTTTTTATCTGTGCTTATTGAATTTTTTGGAATATTTACTACTTTTTCCATGGTTAAATAATAATAAAATTGATTATTAAAAAATATATTAACAAATATATAATTTTCCAGATTTTTTGTTTTGCGACGATTGTTAATTGTGACGGGCGTACAATATTTTGGATGGATATAGCAACCATCTAGAATATCTATAAGACCAAAGAGTATAATAAATGAATAGATACGACAAAAATCTTTACTTCTACAAAGTTTCCCAGTTGTAGGTTTGCAAAATAATTCGCAAAATAACTTTTACTTTTTTTTTGTGACGGGCGTTACAACTCAAAAAAGCAAAACTGTTTGGTTAATTGTCAGTACTTTGAACCACTTATCTCCAATGCAATGTATGGTATACTTTCGCAAACAAATTACCTTTAAAATTGTACTATTCAATTTTCTTTCGGATTTAAAACAACGAAACTACAGTATTTTTATATATTGCCTCAATTTTCTACTATAATAAATTTCAAAAAATTATTTATCTTTAATTGAGAAGAAAACACGTTTGCCATGAATTTTGCTAAATTCACATCAAATCACAGAATATGAAATTAGAAGTATTTCTTATCCTAAAAATCATTAAACGGAATCAATAGGTTTAACTTAATATATCACACCCTGGTAACGTTTTCTGTGGAATGCCCCAAAGTGAGTAAAGCTAAAATCGAGATGAAAAAATGAAATAGAATGCATGTAATACAATGTAATACAAAATATTGAGTAGAATCTTGCATCACGCCTTGCATCACGTCTAAACCGCTGTACCGATTTGACAGAAATTTTAAACGGAGATATTATGGGGTCTGGAGGCAATTTATGGGCGAATTTTACAAAGGGGCGTGGCAACTCCCATACAATTATATAACTCGGCACTTAGACAAGCTAAGAACATGGAAAATAAAACTCAAATAATACAAAAAAATACTACAAAAGAAAAAATACTACAAAAAAAGCAATAGCAATGCAGAAACCAAAAATGAAAATAAAAGCAAAATCAAAAACACAAAAACAAAAGTATCATAAAAAAAAGCAAAAACACAAATACAAAACAAAAAATCAATAGCAAAAAAAAAAATAAAAAAAAACAAAATCAAATCAAATCAAATTCAACAGCAAAAATACAAATACAAAAGCAAAAATAAAAAAAAAAACAGAAAAAACAACAACGCAAAAGCAAACCAAAAACAAAAATAAAATCAAAACCAAAAAATCAAATGGAAAAACAAAAAGAAGATAAAAAAACATAAGCAAAAACAAAAGAGAAACACAAACACTAATCGCTAAAACAAAACCATAAACACAAAATAAAATCACAAACAAAAGAAAAACAAAAAGGAAGGCAAAATATAAACGCAAAAATGTAAAAATACAAAAAAAATAGAAAAAAACAAAATAAAAACAGAAGCAAAAACACAATAAAATCAAACACAATATAGAAAAATAAAAATAAAAACAAAAGCAAAAACACAAACACAAACCCAAACAAAAAAAAAAACAAAAAGAAAGGCAAAAAATAAAAGCAAAAATGCAAAAATACGAAAAAAAAAATAGAAAAAAACAAAATAAAATAAAAACAGAAGCAAAAACACAAAAAAAATCAAACACAATATAGAAAAATAAAAAATAAAAGCAAAAACACAAACACAAACCCAAACCCAAAAAAATAAAAACTGAAACAGAAATGTAAAAACACTTAATAAAATCAAAAACAAAGTAACAAAAAAAAAACAAAAACACAAAAAGAAAGAAAAGCAAAAAACAAAATACCAAATCAACACTCCGATGCGCAGCATGTTATCTTTGTAGTCGAAAGTATAAAAAATATTAGAAAAAACTCGTCGAAAGTATATATAATATAAGAAATCAAACTAGTCAATTGAATTTTCAAAATTGTAGTAGGAAACGCGCTTTAAACTGGTCATAAAAATAACTATAAATATTCTGTAGAATACGAGTAATAGAAAACACTTGGTAGAGCATTGCTGAAGCCAGAACCTGACATTGTCAACATCCTGTCGTATGTGCCGCAAGTTGGCACTCAGTGCGCCACACTCTGGCAGCACTTGTGAGGACAGACCAGATCCAGCCACAAGTCGCTACTTGACAAAATGCAAATTTATGCAAGCTTCTCAATTGTTATCACCAGAGTTTGCAATTATTTTAATGGCAACAGTCACAGCGATGGCAACAAGAAGGGCAGCAATGCAAAGTATGCCAAGTGTCGCAAATAACGAAACTTGAAAAGACGCTGATGTTTGTAATGGTTGCTATAAGCAGGCTTAAGTGTGACTCCCAAATGTGATAAATAATTTTGGAATTTATGTTTGCGATTTGGCAAGTTTTTAAATCTAATTTATGATAATGCTATTAAATGAAGAGTGTTGAAATTAAATGTTGAAAGTATTAAAGAGGCAAAAAGGACTATTTTTTTTTAAACTTAATAAAATTTATTTAAGAAAAGATTGTTAACTTATTAAAAAAAATTTAATTATAACAACATTTATTAAAAACAAAATTTAAACTCATTTTCAGCTTAAATATATTTAGTATGTCGAAATAAAATAACCAAAAAAATTGTTACAAAAAAACTTTTACAAATATTACACACTAAAGCGGCATCATAAATGCCTAAAATATTCTTCGATAATTCCAGCAAATAAAGCGAACTTTATCAATTTCCAGGTAATTTTAGTTTTTTAATATTTTACGACTTCCTGTGTTTGTTGTATTCTACAAGATGCAACTTCCGGTATAGAGTAATATTTTTATAATACCAAAAACCAACTATGAAACGCTTCGTCAAACAATATGAAAAGAGCAACCATGTTGGACACATGGAAACATCCAACAATTCAGCTGCCAATCGATCCGTCATCTTGCAAGCCATAAATTGGCCACGCATTTTAAATTGAATTTTAAGAGTTACAACAAATAATATAGATAATCATAAAAATATAGTAACAATATATTGCAAAAAAAATAATTCAATACAATCCCTGGCAATAGGAAGACATAGCAAAATAGCACAAATCAAATCAAGCTGAACAGAGAGCTCAACGTGTTTTCAAAAGTGGTCAAAATGTTCCAAACAGCAAAATAAAAATAAAATTTCACACAGCAGCAACGTTAGAAAATTGCGGAAGTGAAATCTTAAAAATTGATTGGAAAAATATGTGCGGAAGTAACAGGTTTAAGTAGGATTTTAGATGCTTTTATTGTTGAACAAATACAGGATGCAGTACAGCAATTTGCAATTTCTACCAACCACATAACAAAATAAAGACTTAAGGACTTTATACAGTTCATATTACTATAAATGAATTCTAAGTGATAAATATTATTTTAGGAATGAATTTAAATGTAGTAAAAAGTGGAATTTTGAATTAAAAAAATAAAAATTAATTTTTAGTGAAAAATTTATTAAAAAATTAAATTTTTTTAGTGAAAATAAACTTGTCTCTAATAAATCTATAAATTTGCTGAAAATAAAATACAAAAATTAAACTAAATATTCATCTTCACCAAAGTGCGCACCAACCTTAGCACCACCCACTCGACAGACTTCAAACTATGTATTGTAAGCAAGGTCAAAAGAAGAAAGAAAAAATGTTACCGGCTTTCAGGCGCTGAAGCGCACATAAAATCGTTTTTTAATGACTGCGCGCCAGTGCTAAAAGAACTTAAAAGCATCCACATGACAGCTGTCAGTGACACGAAAACAAAGGTGACGGGTGCGGCGGAAAGGCGGCGGAAAGGCGGCGGAAAGGCGGCGGGAGGGCGGCGGTGGCTCCCATCACCAACAGACGACGCGACGGACAAAAATTTAATTGGCAATAAAAACATACCCGTCCTCCCCCAATGACATTAACAATGTCAAGAAATAGAAAACATTAAGAACAACAGCATTAAAAAGAACAACACTGAAAATGAACACAAAATAAATAAATGGCGACAAGTTCACAGCTGTAACGACTGCTGCCAGAGTATTTTATTTTATGTTTACTGTGACCAGAAGTTGATCAAAATACCATTGTCAACAAAAATACTAATGTAGCAACAATTACTGGCAGCAATGCCAAGAGCAACAATTTGCAGTTTAAATACGGCAAAAAGTTGGCACTACTGAGTGAATTTAATGATTTTAAAAAACCAATTAAAGTCGTTGCCAGGAAACGGAATTTGAAAATGGTGCAGTTTTTACTGTGTCGAAGGCAACAAAGAAGGTGGCATTATTGGCTAAAATTGAACGATGCTCCATTTAAAAAATATTTAAAATTTTGTATACATTTTTATAATATTCATATAACATTTTTTTTTAACTAAAAATTAAAATTTGACTAAAAATTAAAGTTTTTACTCAAAATTATTTTCATGTCTATAAATTCAATTTTTCACTCTAAATTCAAAATTGTCACTAAAAATTAAATTTTTCACTAAAAAATTCAATTTTTCACTAAAAATTCAATTTTCACTAAAAATTAAATTTTTCACTAAAAATTAAATTTTTCACTAAAAATTAAATTTTTCACTAAAGATTCAATTTTCACTAAAAATTCAATTTTCACTAAAAATTCAATTTTTCACTAAAAATTCAAATTTTCACTAGAAATTCAATTTTTCACTAAAAATTCAATTTTTTACTAAAAATTCAATTTTTCACTAAAAATTCAATTTTTCACTAAAAATTCAATTTTTCACTAAAAATTCAATTTTTCACTAAAAATTCAATTTTTCACTAAAAATTCCATTTTTCACTAAAAATTCAATTTTTCACTAAAAATTCAATTTTTCACTAAAAATTCAATTTTTCACTAAAAATTAAATTTTTCACTAAAAATTAAATTTTTCACTAAAAATTAAATTTTTCACTAAAAATTAAATTTTCACTAAAAATTAAATTTTTCACTAAAAATTAAATTTTTCACTAAAAATTAAATTTTTCACTAAAAATTAAATTTTTCACTAAAAATTAAATTTTCACTAAAAATTAAATTTTTCACTAAAAATTAAATTTTTCACTAAAAATTAAATTTTTCACTAAAAATTAAATTTTTCACTAAAAATTAAATTTTTCACTAAAAATTAAATTTTTCACTAAAAATTCAATTTTTCACTAAAAATTCAATATTTCACTAAAAATTCCATTTTTCACTAAAAATTCAATTTTTCAATCAAAATTCAAATTTTCACTGAAAATTCAACTTTTCACTAAAAAAATTCAACTTTCCACTCAAAAATAAAATTTTCACTAAAAAATTCAACTTTTCACTAAAAATTCAATTTGTCACTCTAAATTCAAAATTGTCACTAAAAATTCAATTTATCACTAAAAATTCAATTTTTCACTAAAATTTCAATTTTTCACTAAAAATTCAATTTTTCACAAGAATTTCAGTTTTTCACTAGAAATACAATTTTTCCCTAAAAAATTCAATTTTTCACTAATAAAACAATTTTTCACTAAAATATACAACTTTTCACTAAAAAAAAAATAAATTTTTCACTACAAATTCAATTTTTCACTAAAAAATAAAATTTTCTCTAAAAATTCAATTTTTCACTAAAAATTCAATTTTTCATTAAAAATTCAATTTTTCACTAAAAATTCAAATTTTCACAACTTTTCACTAAAAAATAAAATTTTCACTAAAAATTCAATTTTTCACTAGAAATTCAATTTGTCATTATAACTCAATTTTTCACTCAAAATACAATTTTTCACTCAAAATTCAAATTTTCACTGAAAATTCAATTTTTCACTATAAAATTCAATTTTTCACTGAAAATTCAATTTTTCATTAAAAATTCAATTTTTCACTAGAAATTCAATTTGTCATTATAACTCAATTTTTCACTCAAAATTCAATTTTTCACTCAAAATTCAAATTTTCACTGAAAATTCAAATTTTCACTATAAAATTCAATTTTTCACTGAAAATTCAATTTTTCACTAAAAATTCAAATTTTCATTAAAAATTAAATTTTCACTGAAAATTCAATTTTTCACTATAAAATTCAATTTTTCACTGAAAATTCATTTTTTTACTAAAAATTCAAGTTTTCACTAAAATTTAAATTTAAGCTAAAAAAATAAAAATTAACTAAAAATAAAAATTGATTAAAAAAAACTTAATTCTTCAGTCAAATTTAAATTTTCTCCAAATCTTAATTTTCACTTTTTAGACTTATTGGAATTATAAATTAAAAAATATGAACCGTTCGAATTGATTTAATGTAAATTCAGAAATTCCCTCAATATTTAAATTATTTCAATTATAAATATTGCAAATCAGATTTTATCTCTCTTATCACATTAGACTGTCGTTTTAAATAAATATGTCCTTGATAAAAAAAACATCATACATTAAACTAAGAGCCTCTCAAGTACGCAACAGCACCCAATTTGAAAAAAATACTCTACTTCCGCAACTTCATGTTGTGCGCTTCCGTTTGCCGCCAGCATCCGGTTTCCGTGCCGTTGCTCAAATGTGCCGCCATCAAGTGTCGCTCATTAATGGACCATTTTAAAAACATTACCATGCCAACTGCATACATAATGATGTCACGGGATCTGCGACATAAAAATATGTTTTTCTTTCGCGTGCGAAAATCTGCTGAGAATATGAACAAAATAAAATATACAACACTCGACGCACTCAAATGTTGCGTTTTCACTTCAATTAGCCGGCACAAGGCGGCATTTAGATTATGGCTCAAAGACAATTTAAGCCAAATTTTTGTATGACATTGAAGCATGGCAGACGGGAGACAAAGAAGTGTAGGAAGAGCGAAATATCGAGAAAAACTTGAAAGCCACTTGACGACCGTATCGACAACAGTGACATGAAATGACAAATTCAATTATTTTTCCACTTAAAGAGCTGCCGAAATTGAAGCAGGCAAATATAATCTGTGTACACAGAATTTTACTAAGTAACGGAAATATCGAAATTTTTTTCAATTTTTAGTTATTATTTATTATTTTTTGAATTTTTTTAATTCTACTTTAAATTCTTGAAATTCTTTAAATTCTTTAAATTCTTTAAATTCTTTAAATTCTTTAAATTCTTTAAATTCTTTAAATTCTTTAAATTCTTTAAATTCTGTAAATTCTTTAAATTCTTTAAATTCTTTAAATTCTTTAAATTCTTTAAATTCTTTAAATTCTTTAAATTCTTTAAATTCTTTAAATTCTTTAAATTCTTTAAATTCTTTAAATTCTTTAAATTCTTTAAATTCTTTAAATTCTTTAAATTCTTTAAATTCTTTAAATTCTTTAAATTCTTTAAATTCTTTAAATTCTTTAAATTCTTTAAATTCTTTAAATTCTTTAAATTCTTTAAATTCTTTAAATTCTTTAAATTCTTTAAATTCTTTAAATTCTTTAAATTCTTTAAATTCTTTAAATTCTTTAAATTCTTTAAATTCTTTAAATTCTTTAAATTCTTTAAATTCTTTAAATTCTTTAAATTCTTTAAATTCTTTAAATTCTTTAAATTCTTTAAATTCTTTAAATTCTTTAAATTCTTTAAATTCTTTAAATTCTTTAAATTCTTTAAATTCTTTAAATTCTTTAAATTCTTTAAATTCTTTAAATTCTTTAAATTCTTTAAATTCTTTAAATTCTTTAAATTCTTTAAATTCTTTAAATTCTTTAAATTCTTTAAATTCTTTAAATTCTTTAAATTCTTTAAATTCTTTAAATTCTTTAAATTCTTTAAATTCTTTAAATTCTTTAAATTCTTTAAATTCTTTAAATTCTTTAAATTCTTTAAATTCTTTAAATTCTTTAAATTCTTTAAATTCTTTAAATTCTTTAAATTCTTTAAATTCTTTAAATTCTTTAAATTCTTTAAATTTTTTTAATTCTTTAAATTCTTTAAATTCTTTTAAAACCTTAAATTTCCTTAAGTCTTTCCATTTATATTTGGACTTTTAAAACTTACTCTTACTCACCTCAGTCCACTCATTTATCATATTTGCAAAAATATTCATGAATTCACTTCATTCCCATCTTCACTCACATAACACACGAAGTCTCTTAATTACGAGATTGCTGCAATTAACAGCGAATGTTTTCCCAAGAAACTGCTACACGTATTTCGCAATGATTTCAATTTATAATTCATTCCCACATCCTTATGTGATGCAAAGAAATACAAACAAATAAACACGTACAAATGGAAGAAAGTAATTTTCCTGTTCAATTAATGGAAAAACGAATTTCTTGTGAAAAAAGAAACTTAAATAATGATGTTTGCAGAAAAGCACAGCAGCTACTTCACCTGTCGAGTGTATCGTATATAAAAAGTACTTTTCAAAGTTCATTAAATTCATAATTTATGCATTGAAAGAATGTTAAAATCAATGAGGTTATTTATAGCAATATTACTGTGGTGAAATATATTTATTTTTCTACATTTATACTCAATTATTTAAAAATACTTAATACTCATACGTTAGGAGGTTTAAACTCAATTTGAAAATTAAAATCTTCTAATTATTACTAAATCTAAAAAGATTTTATTAATACTTTAAATACTTTATTCAGTTTTATGATTTGAGTATTGCGCAGTTTTTCGATTTGTTTTCATTTAAGCTGCTTTTAAATAAAGTAATAAAAAAGCACGTTACTCATACGCACCATTGCACCCAGCTTCTGACTTCTAGGAGCTTTGCACACAAAGTTTTCTCATTTGACTGCAATGTGAAAATAAATTTCCAACCTTAACTTTGTGGTCAAACCAAATGATTAATCACTTAACTCACCAACTATCTATCGATAATGTTTTTATTTTGTTTTTCAGTTTAAAACAAAGTTTTACTGAAAAAAAAACATTTTTAACAAGAAGTTTAACAAAACATGCGTTAAGCTCGTTATCTCACTTCCAAAGGAAAATATAAAATAAACCTAAAATTAACAAACTTTTGACATAAATTCACTTTTATGCTGACTTCACGCACAAATAGAAAATTATGCTAATGTAAAATAAGGTTCTATTTAGCATGTTGACATTTTCATATAATTATGTTAAACATAATAATAAATATTGGTTTAATACTTTAAATTCTTGGAATTCTTCAATGTCTATAAATTTCTCCAAATTCTTCTAAATTTTTTTAATTATTCAAAATTTCATTTAATTCTTCAAAATTTATTTAAGTTCTTTATTAAATTATATTAATTCTTCAAAATTTCTTTAAATTCTTTATAATTTATTTTTCAATTCTTTAAATCGTCGAATTTTTTTTTTAACCAAATGTCATTTTTCATTATTTCGAATTTGCCAAGGGATCAAAACTCTACCCAAAGAGTTGAAGTTCATTAACGTAATGTGTGTTACGTGGCATTCGACACACTTTTGTTGCGTCTAAATGTAGACAATGAAAATGTAACTCAGGTCAGAAGGCGCTGTAGTTGTACCTACCACATTCGAACATTAAAATGTAAAATGTTTTTCTTTTATTTAATAAATTTTGCAACCCTTTTTGCGGTTTTTAATGCTGGCAATCGTGCCAGTATCGGTAGTATTCATCATCAATCATTCGTAGCTAGCATTGGCAACCTAAAGCTACACTCCAAAATTTTACAAATTTACCTTATATAGAGTGTCTGCATAAATTTACATAATTCACAAAACTAATTGCTAAAGTCAAACTGTGGCCATCGGACATTGGAAGGTGCCAAAGAGCCTCCGCCCAAAGCATGTCCTTTAAATGCATCACTGACTTGGAAAATAAATTGTAATCGCACCACGTTGACCACGATGTCCGCCACAATGTGCACTTTTCCATATATCTGCTTGAGGCTTGAGTGAATTTAATTATTTCATGTCACACCGCATGGGCTTCTTAATTGTTACGGATGCTACCAAGTGGTTTTGAGGTGTACTCTAAACTTGAAATTATTTTGTGGCTGTTTTGAAAGTGGCATTAAAAACTACAAATTGATGTGGAAGTTTTGTGTTTTAATTTAATATTGGGCTCCTAATGAATATAAATTGCTAAAGGCAGTTTATTATAAATTACATAGTACAACATACATATATTCAATTTTATAATTTCAGGAGAATTGAAAGAATTTAAAGAATTTAAGGAATTTAAAGAATTTAAAGAATTTAAAGAATTTAAAGAATTTAAAGAATTTAAAGAATTTAAAGAATTTAAAGAATTTAAAGAATTTAAAGCATTTAAAGAATTTAAAGAATTTGAAGAATTTAAAGAATTTAAAGAATTTAAAGAATTTAAAGAATTTAAAGAATTTAAAGAATTTAAAGAATTTAAAGAATTTAAAGAATTTAAAGAATTTAAAGAATTTAAAGAATTTAAAGAATTTAAAGAATTTAAAGAATTTAAAGAATTTAAAGAATTTAAAGAATTTAAAGAATTTAAAGAATTTAAAGAATTTAAAGATTTTAAATAATTTAAATAATTTAAAGAATTTAAAGAATTTAAAGAATTTAAAGAATTTAAAGAATTTAAAGAATTTAAAGAATTTAAAGAATTTAAAGTATTTAAAGAATTTAAAGAATTTAAAGAATTTAAAGAATTTAAAGAATTTAAAGAATTTAAAGAATTTAAAGAATTTAAAGAATTTAAAGAATTTAAAGAATTTAAAGAATTTAAAGAATTTAAAGAATTTAAAGAATTTAAAGAATTTAAAGAATTTAAAGAATTTAAAGAATTTAAAGAATTTAAAGAATTTAAAGAATTTAAAGAATTTAAAGAATTTAAAGAATTTAAAGAATTTAAAGAATTTAAAGAATTTAAAGAATTTAAAGAATTTAAAGAATTTAAAGAATTTAAAGAATTTAAAGAATTTAAAGAATTTAAAGAATTTAAAGAATTTAAAGAATTTAAAGAATTTAAAGAATTTAAAGAATTTAAAGAATTTAAAGAATTTAAAGAATTTAAAGAATTTAAAGAATTTAAAGAATTTAAAGAATTTAAAGAATTTAAAGAATTTAAAGAATTTAAAGAATTTAAAGAATTTAAAGAATTTAAAGAATTTAAAGAATTTAAAGAATTTAAAGAATTTAAAGAATTTAAAGAATTTAAAGAATTTAAAGAATTTAAAGAATTTAAAGAATTTAAAGAATTTAAAGAATTTAAAGAATTTGAAGAATTTAAAGAATTTAAAGAATTTAAAGAATTTAAAGAATATTGATAAACTAGGTTTGAATCCACATAGCTTTAGAATTTTGGTTCCAGATTTTGCTTTTAAAAGCTATTAAAAGTTTATTTTATAATATATAAAATATGAAATTTTTCCATTATGCAATTTCAGGTGACGTCATACTTTAATGAAACCTCCTGGATCAATCCATCGGAAGGCGATACAATCGTTGGTGAGGATCCGGATACGGTGTCACTTGTTTCAATATTAGTTGTTGGTAAAGTAAATGTCGTTGAATGTCCTTCAATTATTTGACAAGCATGAACAATTTTTTTTTTGTTTTTTTTTATATTTCTCTTTTTTTATTATTAAATTTTATATTTTTTTAGTTTAATTATTAATTCTAAATTTTTAAATTTTCATCCAAATTGCATAGATATTCAATGTTAATATTTTCAGAGTAGTAAAAAATAGAAAAAGCACGGAATGGAAAATATTTTATATTTCTTTAAATTATTTAGACATTTTTTTGAAGTTTTTAAATATTTTATACATCTATTGCTTGTTTTTGTTCATGTGTTGCATCTTGAATTTCAATTTATTGATTTGTCTTCATTTCAATACTTTGTCTCTCATTCATTCTCCATCCAACATTCGTCTTTTTTCCTTCCTCTTGCAGGGATCTTCCTATCGGTACTGATATTTCTCTCAGTTGCCGGCAACATCCTCGTCTGCCTAGCAATCTACACGGAGCGTAGTCTGCGACGCATCGGCAACCTGTTTCTGGCTTCGCTGGCGATCGCAGATCTTTTTGTTGCATCGCTGGTGATGACGTTTGCGGGTGTCAACGATTTGTTAGGTATGTACTTCAAAATATATGAAAATAACTATAAAATATTAAAATTTGAATATTAACTCATTTACTCTCTGTGGCTGTTTCGGGTCTAGTTCAAAGAATTTAAAAATATTGATTCCGGTTCCTGTTCCAACAAAAAAAAAATATATGGTTTCCGATCCCCGTTCCAGTTAAACCCATTTTTCAAAAACGGTTCAGATTCCGGTTCCAAAAATCGTAACGGTTCCGGATCCAAAAATCAATCAAAAAGGGTCCGATTAAGATTTTTTGCCTCTCTGACAGGGACTAAAACCGTTTGAAATATCGGTTCAGATAGTTTTAGGAGTCTTCGTTTTTATATAATAAAGGGTTTTTCAACAGGGACGCTACAAAAGTAGAGCGACAGGGACAGCAAACGACGCCATATTTCTTACCGCTCTTTTGACATTTCTCTTCAGTAAGGTTTGCCATTTCATGATGAAAAGATATACGAATTTGAATTTCGGTAGTAAATTTTAATAATTTCGACTCGTTGTTGGCTTGTATATCTTTCCATCATAAAATGGCAAACCTTACTGAAGAGAAATGTCAAAAGAGAGGCAAGATATATGGCGTCGTTTGCTGTCCTTGTCGCTCTACTTTTGTAGCGTCCCTGTTGAAAACCACTTGATAAAAACTTTTGTAGCGCTCTTATTGAAAAACCCTTTAAAAATATTTACTTTGTAGGGTATTAAAATTATTATCTTCTAATCAAAATGAGAATTTTTAAATGAACAATTTTGATTTGATAAGAAAATTATGAAAAAAATTACTTGATTTGCATCAGATTTTTAATGGGTTAAACTAAATACGAATTATCACCCGATTTCGAAGGTATATCGAGTTTTATAAATTTCAAAATAATACTTTTCATTTTATTATCACTCTCCTGATGTTTTAAAGCAAAAATCCTCAGTTCACTGATTATTTTTGTCACTTTTCGTAATAAAAGAAACGTCAATCTTATTACTCGCGATTTTATGATTTTCTGCAATTTCTGGAGTTTTTTCTCCATTTTATAAACACTCTACGCCTCACTCTTTGTGCGGATTTTATGATCTTTTGCAGTTTCTCGAGTTTTCCTCTACTTTATGAAGCATCTGTTTGAGTTCATAATCCTCGACAGCCTTGAAACATACAATTTTTGCAAATGAAGCGCCGGCTGTGCTGAATCCGCGGCCTTCAAAAGCTTAAGTTTTATAGTTTTTGAAAGGCATTGACGAGCTTTGCTGAAGGACTTAAAGTACCTTAGGCGTAATGATTTGACAAAAGACATAGTTAATGAAGCGACAACAAATACACATTAAATGCAGATAAAAATTTGCAAACTACGATGATAAATACATTTAAAATATTAAATTAAAAATACTAAAATGTTTCAAATAAAAAATTAATTACTGAGAAAAAATGTTTGAATAAAAATTGACAAAAAAAAAAGGTGAAAAGAATTAATATTAATAAATTTTCAATTAATCGGTTTTATCCTGAAAGTCTTTCACTTGTATTTCATTTTTTAATTTGTGTTTTTAGAAATAAAAATTGTTTTTATTGAATTTTCTTTTTGTGATTTTTTATATACATATATAATATTTTTTTTTTTTATTTCAAATATAAATTATACAATTGTATTTGTGCCACAAATCAGCAAAACACATTTTTAATTCTTTGTCAAAGCTACATAAATCGCAAAAGTTTTATTTAAAGTTTTCCATATACATCCGACGCCTGTAAAACAGCTTTAGGCGTTGAGAATTATAATGCAACAAAAAAAAGAATACAAAAAAAATATTTTATTTATATTTTGCATATAGCCGGATTTTTGCAATCTGTTGCCAGCACTAACCACCAACCAACCATGCTGATGTTGACAAAATGCGCTCGATAAAATCTGAACAAAGCAAAAAGAGTCATAAAATTATAATAGATTCTCATGCCCAGGAAATAGACATTGTGTTCAGTTCTTTTGGATTCTTTTAAAGACACGGAGCTCAGGAAAAAGTATAGAGCACTGAATACATGTAACGAAATTTGGGGTCAACTTTACTTTATAGGGCCGGTCGAAATTTCCGAAAAATTGTTACGACCTTCTACATGAAGGGAGAGTGACGAAAAAAGTTTTTATTTTTTCCGACCAAAAATCGAAACCCTACCGAGGTCATAAGTGGTTTTTGAAATAAATATGAAGTGAGCGTGGCAAAAAGAAATAGTAATAATTGTCACACGATGTATAAACCAGGCATTCACAATAAAAAAAAATAAAAATGTGACCTCAAGGTCACGTGGTATCCATTTTTTTTTTTCAAATTTAAATTAAAGAAAAAGAAGAGTGGCAAAACGAAAATAAAAAAAAAGAAAATCCTTAGAATCACATAAATAATGCAACGGAAATTTATTTGCCAAAAAATTCTAGAACCGAAAAAAAAAGTCGACTTAAATAAATTTTTTCGAAAAAAAAATCATAATCACAGTATGCCCAAACGCTCTTCAATCGGGTGAAATTCAGTATTGTCGGAACCACTCAAATGATTTTAAAAATTTAAAAAGCGTTGTACATAGCAAACTTGAGTTTGTATCTTTAATAGTTATGGAGAAAAAAATCAGTTGAAAATTTGTTTATGAAAAATCTTTCAAAAATTGTAAAAAATCCAAAAATTATCTGATTTTTAAAATTCTTTTTTTTATGGAAAGCTTACATTGAGATCTAAAAAAAATGTGCTCACATATGAAAATATCTTGTTTAATTTTAAAGATATACACTTGAACATAATTTTTTTTTAATTTTTGAAGACTTTACTTTACATATTTTTACATAGATTGTACATTTTATCATGAAATCAAAATATGTGTAAAGGACTTTTATAAACAAATAACATAATAAAATTGTAAAGTCGAACATTTTTTTTATTTCCCATTTTTTCCTTTTTTTTAGGGATAATTTGACTTTTACGGAAATCTCCATAAGTTTTTTTTTCTTCAGATAACATTACTGAGAATCTTTTAAATGATAAAACTTATCCAAAATATATTTAATTAATCTGGCAACACTGAATTATAGAACAAAAAACACCGAAATATTCAAAAAAAAAATGTTTTTTTTGCAGTGTACACACATTTTTTAGATCATAAAAATGTCTATGGCCATGCTACTGTATATTTAAGAATTTTGATTATTTTTTAAATTTTATTTTGTCACTCTTCTTTTCCTGGAATTTGAGTTTGAAAAAAAAATGAGTTTTTTGAATTTTAAAGGGTACCACTTTTTATGGTTTATGCATCGTGTGACAATTATTATTTTTTTGTTTTGCCCAGCCCACGGTCGGTTTTCGATTTATGGGCGGTTCCAAAAAATTTGTTGTTTTTCGACACTCTCGGCGCGCCTTAAGGGGCGGATATAACACTAATCTCTCGAGACAATTATTCCCTAAGGGGACAATGTTTCCACGTACAAGTTTCCCAAAACGAATCATATAAGAGACAATGCTACTTCGAGTAAATTTTATCCGGAGACAACATTTCGGGACAACTGTCTCTCGACACAATACTTTCCAGTAACATTTCTTCTAGAGACATTGTTTCTTCCGATAATTTGATCTCAATAAAGCATACATTCCGGACAGGACATTCAGCTCTGCGAATTGCTAACTGGAACATTTTTCTTGAGATAATATTTGCCGCAATACATATTCCCCGAGACAATTATCAGGAAAGAATTGTTTAAATTGTTAAGATGTTGAAACCCTAACAATTTAAACAATTCTTTCCCGAGATATATTTTTATAAAGGTATTTTGTTCCCCAAATATTCTTTGAGACTATTCTTCCTCTAACCAATTCTTCTCCGAAACATTTCTAACCCCAGATAGTACTTTCCTAAAAATATTTCTTCTTCGAGACAGTTCTTCCCCTTAGTAATTTTTCACGACCATTCCAGACAATTCTTTGACGGTACATTCTCTCCCGAGACATCTCTTCTCCCAGACAATAAAGGGTTTTTTAACAGGGACGCTACAAAAGTAGAGCGACAGGGACAGCAAACGACGCCATATTTCTTGCCGCTCTTTGACATTTCTCTTTAGTAAGGTTTGCCATTTCATGACGGAATGATATTTGAATTCGAATTTTGGTAGTAAATTTTAATAATTTCGACTCGTTGTTGGCTCGTATTCTTTTGTAGCGCTCTTATTGAAAAACCCTTTAATTCTTTAAAACTAATTATTACTCGAGACAAATCTTTCCCGGACAATTCTTCGCCGAAACATTTTTTTACAAAAGCAGTTTTTCCCCAGAAAAATTTTCTTTGAGACTATTCTTCCTCGAGACAATTCTTCTCCGAAACATTTTCTACGACAGACAATACTTCACAAAATGTAAGGTTTCTTCGAGACAATTCTTTCACTCAATAATTATTTTTTAAGACCATTCTTCTCTAGACAATTCTTTAACAAAACATTCTCTTCCGAGATATATCTCCTCCAAGACAAAACTTCCGCTGAAAAAATGACTCATCTAGACAAATCTTCTCTGTACAATTATTTCTCGATAAAATCCACACTAAGAGAATTCGTTCTTGAAACTATTCTTCACCGGGCCCAGACTTCCCGAGACAATTCATTATAGATATAACTCCTTTCCGAAAGCATTTCTTATACGAACAATACTTCCCCTGGAAAATTCTACACCATGAGAATTTTTACTTCCACAAAATAAAATATAAGTATTTAATTCCTTTTCGCAAAATAATTATTCTAAATTTATACTAATATATGATATGTTAAGGGAGATCATTCTAGTGACATTTTATCTCGGGAAAGAGTCTGCAGAATTGTGAGAATTGTGAGAATAAAAATTGATTAGTGAAAGAATTGTTGATAAAGCAATCCCGAGGAACAAATATCGCTGAAGAATTGTCGTTGAAAAATGAACAATGATACCTTTTTTGTAGTGATTTCTCTATCTGTGCTAAGTACAACAATGAGTAAATTTCTATATTGTGTAAGGAGTACCGAGTCCAGTGTTTATATTAAACGCAAAAAACATGAAAAACGATGGGAAATATTATGATGTTTCTAACAGCTATTCTCATGGAACTTTACTGCATAATATTTTTAATACAGTGCACATTAAATTAAGTTTTTTATATATATAAAAAAATTAAATCATTTTCAACTTGTTACTCCGTAGAATCCTAAGGCAATTTCATATTTAAAGCAATATTTAAGCTAAATAATCATTATTCTGATACAAAATACAGTCCAGTATTTTCAGTCTAAGTAAAACCCTAATATTATAATTATGTTTTTCTTTCCCATCATCTTAAATTAAACTTATTTTATTACATTATTAATTTCTCTTTGTATCTGCAACGCTGTTTAACTTCATCTGGGCTATAATCGAATTTTAATCCACTACACAGCGAACTGATTTCAACATGTTATATACACCCCATACAAGAAAGACAAACCTACGACACACATTCGCTCAGATTTAATTTCATCTACCAGCACAAGATACTCTTAAGAAAAAAGTCGAATTTTTTCATTTTGTATGTCACACGTGAAAACGAAGTTTTCCCTATGAGTGCCTCTAATAAACGAGCGACACTCCGTCGATGGCTCAATAAGCTGCCTCATAACCTTGCCAGAGTTTTATGTGCCTCGGCTCGAACGGAAACGAATGTCATTCACAGGCTAGGACGACGAAGCCAGCTACCTTTATTAACAATGCTACCTATACACACCCACAAAAAGTAACTTGCACAAGTTTATTTTTTAGATATGTAGATACTATGGAATATTGTGACATTCGCATAGCCAGCTAGACGAAAAATGAGGGTAAAAATTTCACTTTTTGATATTTTTTTTTTACTTTTTTTTATTCTCTTAAAAATTGTAAATTTTAAACAGTGAAAATTTGAATTTTAGTGAAAAATTGGATTTACAATTTAACATTTAACTTTTACTGAAAATTTTAATTCTTATTGAAAATTGGAATTTTTAGTGAAAAATTGAATTTGTAGTGAAAAATTTAAATTTTTTGTTAAAAAATTTATTTTTATTGAAAAAAACTTTTCAATGAAGAAATTGAAATTTTAGTGAAAATTTAAATATTTAGTGAAAAATTGTTTTTATAGTGAAAAATGAATTTTTAGTGAAAAAAAAATAATTTTTAGTTAAAAACGAAACTTTAGTAAAAAAAAATATATTAAAAAACAAAAAACTTTTATGAAAAAAAAAATGTTTAGTTTAAAATTTAATTTAAAGTTAAAAATTGAATTTCTAGTAAAAAAAAAATGATTTTTTAGTGTTGAATTGAAATTTTAGTGAAAATTTTATTTTTAGTGAAAATTGAATTTTTAATGAAATATTGAATTTTTAGTTAAAAATTGAATTTTTAATGAAATATTGAATTTTTAGTGAAAAATTGAATTTTTAGTGAAAAATTGAATTTTTAGTGAAAAATTGAATTTTTAGTGAAAAATTGAATTTTTAGTGAAAAATTGAATTTTTAGTGAAAAATTGAATTTTTAGTGAAAAATTGAATTTTTAGTGAAAAATTGAATTTTTAGTGAAAAATTGAATTTTTAGTGAAAAATTGAATTTTTAGTGAAAAATTGAATTTTTAGTGAAAAATTGAATTTTTAGTGAAAAATTGAATTTTTGGTAAAAATTGAAAATTTAGTGAAAAATTGAATTTTTAGTAAAAATTTTATTCTTGAATTTTTAGTGAAAAATTTTATTCTTGAATTTTTAGTGAAAAATTTAATTTTTTAGTGAAAAATTTTTAGTGAAAAATTGAATTTTTAGTGAAAAATTGAATTTTTAGTGAAAAATTGAATTTTCAGTGAAAAATTGAATTTTTAGTGAAAAATTGAATTTTTTAGTGAAAAATTGAATTTTTAGTGAAAAATTGAATTTTTAGTGAAAATTTGAATTTTTAGTGAAAATTTGAATTTTTAGTGAAAATTTGAATTTTTAGTGAAAATTTGAATTTTTAGTGAAAATTTGTATTTTTAGTGAAAATTTGAATTTTAGTGAAAAATTGGATTTAAAATTAAACATTCAACTTTTACTGAAAATTTTAATTCTTATTGAAAATTGGGATTTTTAGTGAAAATTTGAATTTGTAGTGAAAAATTGAATTTTTAGTGAAAAATTGAATTTTTAGTGAAAAATTGAATTTTTAGTGAAAATTTGAATTTTTAGTGAAAATTTGAATTTTTAGTGAAAAATTGAATTTTTAGTAAAAAATTGAATTTTTAGTGAAAAATTGAATTTTTAGTGAAAAATTGAATTTTCAGTGAAAATTTGAATTTTTAGTGAAAAATTGAATTTTTAGTGAAAAATTGAATTTTCAGTGAAAATTTGAATTTTTAGTGAAAATTTGAATTTTTAGTGAAAATTTGAATTTTTAGTGAAAAATTGAATTTTTAGTGAAAATTTGAATTTTTAGTGAAAAATTGAATTTTTAGTGAAAAATTGAATGTTTAGTGAAGAATTCAAATTTTAGTGAACATTTTAATTTTTAGTTAAAATTTTAATTTTGTTAGTGAAAAATTGTTTTTTTTTTGTAAAAATTTTAATTTTTATTGCAAAAGTCAATTTTTATTGAAAAATTTAATTTTTAGCGTAATATTGAGTATTTTGAAAACAAATGTCTTATTTGGTTAAAAATTGAATTTATAGTGAAAAATTGAATTTTTTGGGTGAAAATTAAATACTTAGTGAACATTTTAATTGATTTTTTTTTTTTTGTGAAAAATGGAATTTTTAGAAAAAAATTGAATTTTTAGTGGAAAATTGAATTCGTAATGAAAAACTGACTTTTTAGTAAAACAATTAAAAGTAAATCTTTTGTTTCAACCCAAATCAAATATACGGCTTACATATTAATAATTTTATTTTTGTCCAGATATAATATATCACGAATATTTTCGTTTTTCAAACGTTACATTTTAGAGCCCTTTTGAAGTATACACTAAGTGCTCTAAATATTTAAAAAACACACACAAATTGTAGACTTTTTTCCACTTTTGCCAATACTTAAACATTCTCGAAGATTACTTTTCAACTTGAAGTGTTTGTTGGGTTATACGGGCATCCGCATCCAGAATCGCACAACAACTTTAATATAAAATCATCTATCTGTCCAAGAAAAGGTGTATGCTGTAGTGTGAATATATGAATATATTGTATGTGTGCCTGTGAAATGTAAATCTGTATATTCACCTTATTTACATGTCCTTTAGTATATTATTAAAACTACGTTGTATGTAGCAAGTTTCGAATACAACGTAGTATGTGAAACCATGTTGGTGGTGTGTGGCTGTCCGCAGTACAAAAGACACAGATACAGGTGCAGTCAACAGAAGATGGATTTCAATATAGGGTCTATACTAGAATTTACAACTACCAATATTACTTTGTCTAGGGTTGCTGTATTTTATTGAGTTTCAACAGAGCTTTTTATGTCGTTTAGGTAAATAAAAACTTTTGTAGCAGTAGCCAACCCGTCGAGAATGGGGTCACAAGCGGAAATGAGTTCAAAAGCATTTGAAATACCACCTAGGGCGTAGGTTGCAAACAGTGGCTTTCAGTGTGGTAATTGCAAACATGACCTAAATGTTGATTGATATTGGGAGAAATCTAAGAAAAATCACATTTTTTGTTTAATAAAATTAAAAAAGAAAACTATTAGTCAGTTATCGGTTAATTCTTAACATACCATGTTGTATTTTTTTACATGTATCATTATTTTTAATCCTTTAAAACAGAGCATACATTTTGTAGATTATTTATTTATTTAATTCGCAATATATTAACATTTATTTCAATGCATATTTGAAACAATTCGGTAAGACAGAACTAGAGTTGCTTTAGATTAAATCGCTTAATTGAGAAATGGTATGAACACTGACCAGCATTGATCAGACCTGAATATTCAGCAAGGAATTTAAACATAAATTATTTAGGGCTGTGTAATTTTCAACTGAGAGTTGCACTTTTTAAATAATCTTCAAAAACATTTATTTTCTTCTTTTACAAATTTCAGGTTATTGGATATTTGGCGCTCAATTCTGTGATACATGGGTCGCCTTCGATGTGATGTGCTCGACGGCATCCATTTTGAATTTATGCGCCATTTCTATGGATCGCTATATACACATAAAAGATCCGTTGCGGTGAGTAAAAGCATTAATACTAGAAAAATATAAATAATATCGAAATTAAGCAATAGTCCAGATATACGGACCAACTGATTGTTCAGGCTTCCAAAATATTCTTTAATAACAAATATTCTTTAAATACCCTGCGATATACCTCAAAAACCCTTCAATACCCTTTAGAAATCATTTATCTACCGTTTCTCTCTGTAAAGCAGCCGCCTGTCTGTCAATATTGTCAATATATATATATATTGGAAAAATGCTAAAATAAGTTTGCTCTCATGTAGAACCGAGATTCGCGCCTCCATTCTGCCTTTCCTGACAGCATCGCCGCGTCAGGCACCTCCTTTAAATGCTCTACCTCCTTCAGCGTGCATAGTAGCCGTATGACTTTATTTGCTATTCATAGACGATTTCATCGATTTTTTTACTTGATGTGCATGTGATTGCATTGCAAAATAGGCAACTTTTATTTTTTACATTCTCTCTTTTAAACCTCGATAGGCTTAAATATGCAAATATTTGCAATAGAATATACAAGGTTGGAGCTAGAGTTTCTGGTGATCGATATATTTTTAATTTCAACATTTTCTACATCAATCATTTATGGTTTTTTTTGAATTTTTTTAAATAACTTTGTTAATTTTTTTATATAATTTTGTTAATTTGTTATAATCTTTTTTATGAAATTTGTAGTACTTTGTACAAGTGCCCATTTTTTACTGGATTTTTGTATTTTCTTTGTTTTATAATCATTCACAGTACAACGCCCCTATTGTTATCTTTGTTTAGTTATCCGTCTAACAAGTCGACATAATTGTTTCCTCTTAATCCAACAACTTTATGCAACACGCAATGATTTTGCATTCAGCAGCACGATTTTATTTTGCACTTCTTCGTTCCAACTATGTTCTTAATTTTTTTTACCGGCTTTCTATGTTTTTTTTAACTACCAAACAAACTGTTTTTTAACCACTTTATATCACACAGTTCAACACAGAAAATAGTATGTATATAATAGATAAATATTTTATATACATAATCTAAGAATCATTGATTAAAATTTAGAACATTTTATTATAATAATAGACGATAGTGCTCTGAAGATCCTAGGCCGAGCTCTCTCGCCATATAGGCTGTTTATTAGAATTTCCCAAATGCGTTCATTATTTGTGAATACATTCCAAGGACCGCAAGCAATATCTTGCATTCACAATCACTTAATTATGATCACTATAAATGTGGTCAAAAACAGAAAAAAAACAATCATCCCGATTAGTAATGCATCGGCTGCGAATTTTCAGAAAAATTGAAAATCTTGTCATGCCAAAAGGGCGAATCTTTTCGTTTTTTTACCATAAATTTTTACTGGTACAAGATAAAACAGTGGTGTAAAAACATTTATTGTTTGTTTTATATGCACCTATCGATTGGCATCATTATTTAAAAATAATTTGCAAACATTTATATTCGCCCTTTTGGCATGACAAGATTTTCAAGTTTTGCTATTTGCAAGTCATAACTTCTTATTGGTACAAGATAAATTATGTAAAGGCATTTATTGTTTGTTCTTAATGCACCTATCGATTGGCATTCTTATTTTAAAATATTTTTTTTGTATTTTGTAATTTGCAAGAATATTTTTTTTGCACATTATTTTTAAATAATGATGCAAATTGATATGTGCTCTCAAAAACAAACAGTTTATGCCTTTACACTACTATTTTATTTTAAACCCATGAACAGTTCTGGCAAAAACAAAAATATTTTGGTCAGGATATAGCCACACAATATCCGTATTTATATTTCAGTAAGTTGTCCAAATCAAATAATATTTCATGTACGTTATACTATCTAACCAATAAACCCAAAAAAAAATATAAAAAAAATGTAATACAAATAATTTTTACTAATCCCTAAAGCACTCCAAACTTTATAATTTGATTTTTAAAAATGCACATTCGCCCCTTTGCCATGTCAGTGACGATATAGCATATATAAAAATTCCCAAAAAATTAATCAAATTTAAATATGTTTATATTGAAAGGGTGCAAACATAAAATATACCACATTAATGGTCTCTCAACTGAATTGACACCATCTGAAGCCGCCATTTTATTCGACCAGATTCGCTTTAATAAACCTAAGTACTCTCGATTATGTAACATAATCCATCACCTAATTAATTGCTCTGACTTCTTAGGTCTACTTAATTTGTACACGCCATCTCGTAAGCTGCGCACTTCATTTCACTTTTATGGCATATGTCGTCGCATTTTCTACGGCCTCAATGAGCCCCTCTCAAGAAGCATATCTGAAGCTGTAATTTAGATATTTTTCAATACTCAATACTAGACAATACTAGATTAAAATTTAAAGAAAATCTCCTGACCAGATTTTGTTCTTTTTTTATTTTTAAAATTGTTAATTTGTATAATGAATAATCTTTATATTGTTAGTATTTATGTAGTCTGAATCTGTACTCTGTTTGACGAAAGAAGTAATAAATAAATAAAGATATCGACTAGATTTCGAAAAATATCGCATATGTTCAATTTGACGTTCGATATCGCTACGTAGGAGTGAATTCTTCTGCATTTCGTACTGATATCTTAACGATATCGAAATGAATGCCTAACAGAAAATGTTATCAATATTGAAATCAACTTAATTTTTCTAAATTTTAATAAAATTTTACTATTCTGTATTAAATTTATTTTATATTTAATTGTAAATTTCTATTTTTAATTTCTGAATTCAATTTGACTATTTCAAATTCAATCTACATATTTTTAAATTCAAACTATATATGTACTAACAAATTTAAGAATATAGATAAACTCGAAATTTTAAAAGCACAGATCAACTATTATCGAAAAAAAGAGCATCTTTGGAATTCCTAAGTGTATTAATAAAATGTTTCAATAATTTATAATATCGTCAAAGGGGCGAATGTGCAATTTTTAGCATTTGCGTTTTTTTACATTTTTGAATGTAGTTTTTCCTCAAGTATACTGTGCTAAAATCGCTTGTCGTTTTGTTGGATATTTCGAGCCACAAAAGTCAAAACCAATAGGGCGAATTTGAAAAATTGAAAATCTTGTCATGCCAAAAGGGCGAATCTTTCCTTTTTCGCCATAACTATTTATTGGTACGAGATAAAATAGTAGTGTAAAGACATTTATTGTTTGTTTTTAAAGCACCTATCGATCTGCATCATTATTTAAATTTGCCAAAAAAAATATTTTGCCAAACATTTTTTCCTGCCAATAACAAATGGCAAATTAATGTTTGACAAAATATTTTTAATTAATGATGCAGATCGATAGGTGCTTTAAAAACAAACAATAAATGCCTTTACACCACTATTTTATCTCGTACCAATAAATAGTTATGGCGAAAAAGGAAAGATTCGCCCTATTGGCATGACAAGATTTTAAATTTTTTCAATTTCGTTTTTTTGCTATAATTTTTTATTCGTACAAGATAAAATGGTAGTTTAAATTAATTGTCTGTTTTTAAAGCACCTATCGATTGGCATCATTATTTAAATTTGCCAAAAAAATTTCCTGCAAATAACAAATGGCAAATTAATGTTTGGAAAAATATAATGATGCCAATAGATAGGTGCTTTAAAAACAAACAATTAATTCCTTTACATCACTATTTTATTTTGAGCGAATAAAAAGTTATAGCATAAAAAACAAAAATATTTGCGTTTTGGTCAGGATATAGCCTCACAAAATTCATATTTATAATTCAGTAAGTTGTCCAAATCCTAAGATATTTTATATACGTTATAATAATTCATGAATAAACCAAAATAACAAAAAAAATTAAAAAAAAACTTAATTTTTCTTATTTTTAAAGCACTTCAAACTTTAAAATTTGATTTCTCAACATTTTTAAAAATGCACATTCGCCCCTTTGGCATGACAGAGACGATATGTTCTTCTTCATTGATATCTATAAATAACCAAAGTCATCAGTATTTTATACGTTTCAAATGGATTTCTGAAATTTATTTTTTATTATATATTTACTCTCTATTTTCCACTTCCTAAAAGTTCTTCTTTTTTTTACTCATTCAAACTGTTTTCTATCACATCGACCGCTTCTACAGCACCTTCCATAAATACTTAGCTCAATTATGTCTTTTCAAGCAAATGCTCGTCATCTCCATTATCCTTTCGTTCTTTTTGTAGCACACTTCTGCAAATAATCTGTTTATTTACAGTTTCATAAAATTCTGCAATTTTCATTTTCTGCGCATCCGTAGTGCCTGCATGTTTTCCATTTTTTCCATTTATACGCGACTCTATTTCAGTGAAACCCCATCTTAAGCACGACTGACATGTACTCAGTACACATAACAATTTCTTGTAGTTATTCAACGGTCCGATTTTATATCATTTTTATGACGCTATTAAATGTTTTTTTTTATATATTATTTATATATTTTTTTTATTTTTTTATTATTTATATTTTTTAGGTTCATCTTCATTTTTTATGCTTTTAAAGCAGGTGCCCAAATAGCATTTATAGCTTGTCGTGTGCTACTCAGCATTATGTCGCAAATTTACGAACCAGCATTTAATGCGTTTCTTTTTATTTTTCTTTTCAACTTTTTCTATTTTGTTTGCGATTAAAGAATCTTGAGCATTGCGCATTTCTTTTATTTTATGCAGAGTTTTATATTTCCTACATTAGTCTATGCTATTTCTAGATTGAATTCAGAGAGAGAGAATGACAGATGGCAGTCAAAGTTGTAAAATTTTAATTAGAAAAGATAGAATTTAATTTATGGCCGTTTTCACCATCTTTGGTCAAGCACTAACTGCCAATTTAACTAAGAGTTACCCATAGAATTAATGGAATTTTAACACTTAATTGGATATTTTGAAAACGGCCTATGGCATGGTAAAATGTAATACAGATTGAAGTAATTTTAAAGTTACATTAAAAAAAAATAATTCCTTGCTAACACCTCATATATTAAGAAGTATTGGAAATTTCTCATTTTAAATAACAACTTTCAGGGCCGTTTTCATCATCTTCGGTTAAGCACTAACTGCCACTTTAACTCACAGTTACCAATAGAATACATAGAATTGAAACACTTAACTGGACATTGTCAAAATGGCTCTCAGAATGAAAACTGTTTCTCTTTGAATTTAAACTAATCGAAATGCAATGACTCTCTTTGAAAGCAGATTTGATAATTTCATTTTCCCATTTCTGTATTAAATTTTAACCTTTTTGAAATCAGTCCTTTCCTGAGTTAATTTGACATATTAAATTCTATAGTACCGTTCGTTACTGTGTTATATTTTTTAATTATACACAGTAACGGAATATTTCAAATCAAATTTGTATAAATCAATTTCTAGACTAAGTTTATTGAAATATAACTCTTTCGAAACCTTTTTCCATATTGAATATGTCAAGTCACTTTGTGACAACTGACACCATGTTTCGGTCACTTTTCTTTTTCTCTGCTACCCCAGTGGGAATGGCAAATATATTTTTTTTATAAATGACAATTTTAAGTATTCAACTTATCTTACAGACAAAATATAGTTGATGTCAGGCATTGAAGATTCAATTATATACATTATTGTCACAATTTAATTTCATCAATGATACATTTGAAATCACAATATAGTGATAATGGCGCCTAGTCAAAGACAATTTAAAGTAAACTTTAAAATTATAAACGATTTTTTGACAAATTTTGTATATAATAAACTTTAAAAAAGCAGAATTTTATTTTAAAGCATACTTTAAATTGTCTATATTTATGCGCAAATATTTATAACAAATTTGAGAGGCCTGTTATTTATGAGTAATAATCATAAAGTCAAAGAACTAATTCCCGCTGGGATATATTACTATGAGCAACATCAAATTCGCAAAATATATTTGCATCAAAGAAATATGTTTAGCTTTCTATTCAAAAAGCTTTCTATCCAAAGAAAATGTTTTTATTAACATAACATTATGCAAATTGTGTAACAGCATAAATAATATTGTTCCGAAAAGGACTATATAACCTTTATATAGACCTACCTGTCAACAAAGTCATGTCAAACAATCAGACAGTGACAAATATTGAATTTATTAAGAAACGAACATTGCTTTTTCAGAGTTCAATTGCTTTGAGTAGGGTTTTTTTTGTTAATTTATAAATATATCTATTTTAACTTGTGGCTTGTATTACAGAATTTGACACAAGTTTTAGAAATTCATTTTACAAATGGACTTCGGTATTAAAAATATAAATTGAATACGTAAACAATTCTGTTAGCTGCTTGAAATCATTTCCGATTTAAAAGCGATAAAGATGAATCAAAATTCTTGTACAAAAATCTGATGTAAACGCACTCAGGATGGTATTTATTTTAATATCACTAAGTAAATGTTGCGAGGGGCTAAAGTATTAAACAGATAATGAAGCGTATTATACAAAAAAAAGTTACATGAACCTAGAAATCAAAATTAAATCGAAACCAGAATTATTCTAATGTTCGTACCTTAAAATTGTGTAGAAAATTTTGATATCAGAATACTTTAAAAATCATAATTTATATAAAAACGCGTACAAGAATTGTTTAAGGCTCCGAATTGTTCTAAAATTTAAATTTGAACTTAAAACAGAAATCGTAACGTTGTTCACTTGTATAAAAAACATTGATTTAAATGCCTAAATATGATTCAAATTGCATATTTTTTTACATCAGATTTTTTTACGTCAGAGATTTAGCACCACGCTCTCAGAATTAAAAGACATTTTGTAGAATGGATTTACGATTTAAATTTAAAAAACTGAAAATTTTAGTTTTCTTACGTTTGACTCGTCATAACTTTTGTTATATCCACCCGAATTTTAGTGGGAGTATTTCAAAATATTTTCTGAAATATTCCCAATAGAATACAAAAGAAGTCAGATAGAAAATTCAAATTGCTAAGAAGTTAACACGTAACAACGTATACAGAAAAATACGAAAATTTCCATTTTCGTTTTTCTTTTTTTTTTGTTAAAAATGTTAGGCAATATCTTAATAAGAAACTTGAAGATCGCAGGTAGATTTTTTTAATTGAGTTGTGAAATTTTAAAAATAAAAATTTCATATCAAAATTTCCCACATTGTATTACATTTTTATTCATAAACACTTTGTATTTATTTAAAACGTTTTCATTAGGTTGCTTTCTTGTCTATCTATCCGGTACAAATTATGTAATTGATTTTAAACTACCTTCGCGATGAGTTACAGACTTGAGATTTTAAATATTTTTTTTTCTATTTATATGTTAAAGAAAATTTAAAAAATGGGAGTTAATGAAATATTCGTGTATTTATTTTTAAAACCAAAAATATTCAGCGGTAAACTCAATTAGTTGGTACCACTATAGTCTTCTCTCCTTAACTCGTTACGGTCAGATGCTTGGGGCTGCTTGAGTTCATTTGTATACCTCTTTCGCAGTCATGTGAAAAAAAAACAACAACAAAAACAGTTTCTGCTATATGTAACCAACGCATTCTTTTATAACTGCAGGGGGGTTACTCTGTAATGCGATTCGAAAGTGATATTACTCGCATTCTAATATTTGATACTTTGGAAGTGTGACTTTCGCATTCAAATTTGGAACTATCGTCTTCAAATTCACAAAGTGGCTACCTTTTCAATTTCGTTAGATTGTATAAATTTGCCTTCGGAACGCTTTGTTCTTCGAATTAAATTGACTTTCGTATCGCATTGGCATTCGAATCGCGATACATAGTAACCCCCCAGGAGGAACGACCTTTCGTAATTCGTTTGTGGTGTGTCCACACAATAAAAATAAAAACAATAAATAAAATATAAATACAGTTTCTGCACTATGTATAGAATGAATTTTCAATACATGGTGTAGTAAAAATAAGACAAATAAAGACAAAAGTATTTAAAAACCAACAACATGTGGTAGACCTAAATTTTTTCAAAACAACTACATAAAATGCTTATAATTTATTACATTAATTTTTTCGGTGTGTACATTCTTCATATTTCAAGCTTCCATATCTCTAAAACTATAGTAATGAAAAAACTGATATGTTAGATTTTTCTTAATTTTAAGTCCTCCAAACTGCATTCATTTTCGAGATGGTGCTGCTAAAATTTATAATATTTTTAGTTGTCAAATGTATATTTTTTAAAAATGCTGTTTTGAATAAAATTTTAAATTGAAGAAAATTAAATTTATATAATTTACATAAAAGTAGATATTGAATAATGAATTTAAAAAAATCTTCGTAGAATTTAATGTAGGAAATATGTAGGAGAGCCTGGGGTATTGTGGGACACATTTTGATTATCCTCAAAAAAAATACATTTCATACTATTCTGGTTCATGCCCTCACTTTAGCATTAACATCACATATCATTTATATGATTTTAAATTTATTTCAAAACAGCTCAATTTCGGACTTATCGAAAAATTGTTGGAGTAATGTGGTATAAATCAAATGTTTAACCAACACGCTGTTTTAGTTTTTTCTTTTTTATGTTTTGTTTTTTTTTTTTCACAAAAACGTCAAATATATTGTTACGAAAAGATGTAATTTGCCCCATGGTGCAAGCATTCAGCAATATTAAAAGAGACGCTAGACAATTCAGCGCACTAAGCAATGTGTTGGAAAGAGACGGAAGATCATACAGCGCACAGAGCAATGTGCGAGAAAGAGATGGAAGATAAGCGCATTAAAACACATGAGTGCGAATGAGATGTCAATTCACGAAACAAGTAGAAGGTTCTCGAAACAATTCGAAGCTTGTCGTCACGTGTCGAACTGATGCCTGGAGTATATAAGGCCTACGCACCTGAGGCACAGCACTTCAGTAGTGATTGGAAAGTGGTCGAGTGCATCTCGTGTGATAAATGTCAAATTTTGGACATGCAGCAGTTGTTAGAATTTGTTATTAGTTAAGTTGCCGGGTTTTCATAGTGAAAATTTGAACCGTAAATTACTAAAATCAAATCTATGAAATATTAGCCTTACATAATTTTAAATATAGGCGTGGTCCGCCCAATTATATTTTTCAATTTTTTTTTTAATAGTTTTTTATACTTTTATATCAATTTTATAATTTATGGGGATATAAGACGTAAATTTCTGCTATGTGAATAATATTCTGAGGGTGGGGAGTCAGCATAATTAAAAAATTTAAAATTAAGGTAAGCAATTAAATATCCCGCATTAATATCCCAACCAAAGGTGTAGGGTATTCTATAGTATCCGCCCCATGTGACCGAACTTACCCATGTGCCCTAACTTTCCCAACTAGTTTTTCATTGTTTTCTGGCCACAATTGAACTTTCTTTTTTTGGTTTAACCAATAAAATAATTCATATAATACAATATGTTTAATAAAATTACAACAAACATTGCTTTAATTACGTTTTCCACTTTACCCCAGAAAATGTTTCCCAATTTACCCTAATATTGCAATTTAAACATAACTTAACACCATTTACGCAATGTCAAATTATACGAAAAGATATACAACATCCGATCATTTTAAACATACCGTCTTTAAAAAAAAAACGATAAAATTCTCACTTTTTGAAAAACCATCACTCCAATAAAAAATTCAAAAATATATATTTTTTTTCACTTCTTTTTGAAATGCAGAAAAAGGTATTCATTTGACTATAACCATGTATGAAAAATTGAGGTCAAATTAAAAATCACTTGACAATTGTTTTTATTTTTCAAAATACAAAAATATGTCAAAAAATTGAAATTTCCAACACTACCTTATGTCCCACTTTACCACAAGTTACTATAAATATCCTAAAAACATCTGAAAGTGTCACACATTAATTTCTTCAAATACAATAATATGTATTTGCATACTTTAATTTTTTTTTTACTTTTAAACTCTATTTGTTGTAAGGCCTATTCAATATAGGCCTTACAAAAAGTTAATAATGTTATGCTCAAAGGTTGAAATTTCATCAGATAAATATGAATATTCAAAATTTTTAAATAATTTTCTAAAATTTATGTTCATTAAAATTTTAAGTCTTTAAAAAAAATATCGCAAAAATTTCGACCTCATCAGCATACTCAGCAACACTTGTGAACTGTACGGCACATGTGCCACTTCAGAACACAGCACATTACAGTCGAAAAATATTATTACACTCAACCGGATGTGCGCCATAAATAGCTGTACATTTTGCTTTGTTGAGTATATAAAAAATAAATACAAAAACAAAAAAATATTTGTTTTATTATTTAGCTTAAATGTACTCGAACTTGTGCCGAATGTGCTGGAACCTCGAAGGAACCTTTGCATGTCGTAGAACCAGACCGCACGACAGGTACTCACGCAAATGCCGCAAACGGAAATAATGCAAAGACACAACATCCGGCTGTTGTCGGAGTGTCTTCGGTTCATGTTTATGATTCATTTTGTTGACAAACATGCGACGTGACATTTTTCAGATGTACTAAATATGAAAATATGGAGTGGGTAGAAAATACTTTCAGTTGAACAGAGTACATGTTGGCGAATAAAAATAGATCGACGAAAGAGTGCTGAATAAGTCAAACTGAGAAGAATTCCATAAAAGAAAAGCAGATGTAAAATTTTAAGTTTAATGAGATGTAGAATAAAATAAAGAATTTTAAATGAGATGTAGATAATATGTAGCATATTTAAAAAGGATGTTGAAGAGTATAATATTTAATAGAAGATATAGTAAAAGGCCTTTTATATAAAATGTAAAATTGGACGTAGAGTTTGATTTTTTGATTTTAGATTTCGAATTATAAGTAGAATTTAAAAGAAAGTGGTCTTCAGCAGCTGTGAGGACTGCGTCGAATAAAATTGTCCGCTACAAAAATGAAAAAATCTAGAAATCTAGTAATCGAATTTTTATAGAATAAAATATTTTATTTTGCAAATTATTTTTAGATTTAAAAAAAAATATAAAAAACCAGAAATTAATATTTTTTAATAAAAAGTTTTAATATTTCCGGAACCCCTTCCATCAATGTTGTAATGGTAGTGTCCGACACCCTCACATCTGCTGAAGACCACTTTCTTTTAAAGTCTTGAAGGTCTTTGGCCACTTTTTTGTTGTCTTCATCTCCCTTTTTACTAAAGCCCAGTATCTCTCAATCGGCCTGAGTTCTGGACAGTTTGGTGGATTGGCTTCTCTAGGCACCAAAATCACTGCATTTTGTTGGATCCACTCTAAGGCCGTTTTGATGTATTGACATGAAGCGAGGTCAGGCCAAAAAAATGTGGACACTTCATGTTGGCGTAAAAATGGAAGCAATCTCTTTTGCAAGCATTCCTTCACATATATTTCGCTATTAATTGTACCCGATGTCACGAATGAGCTGCTCCTTTTCCACAACTGCAAATTGCCTGCCAAACAAGGAATTTCTTTGGGAATTTTGTCATTTTTGATTTGACTTTTTCAGCGACATTTCCTCGAGAATCGGCTGTATAAAATTCCTTCCCAGGTAGCTGAGAAAACATAAGTTTCGTCGTCCATTATGCAGCAATCGAATTTTAAAAAAAAATCTTGGTTCAGCTTTTTAGCTCGTTGTTTTGCGGTTTCATTCTTGACGGCTTTTCTATCCGGAACTTTTTGGACCTTGTACGTCTTCAGCCCAGCTTCTTTCTTAGTCCTGCGCACGAAAGATTCTGAGCAATCCGCCTTTCTCGCCAATTTCCTTCCGGATATGCTTGGATCTTTCTTTCAAATATTCACAACCTTCTTCGACTTTTCACGATCATGTGGGCCTTTTTTTTACCAGAACCTTTCTTCTGATCAATACTCAGGTCTTCCTTAAAGCGGTTGATAACGTGAGAAATGGTCTACCTCCTTGGCAATTTTTTTAAAAGACCAACTAGGTTGTTTTTGAAAAATTTTAGTTATATTTTCTCGCATTTCCACTTCATTTGCCATTTTCGAGTTAAATAAATTTTGTATTGACTATAACTGACACAAATTATTTTCTGCCATTTAATTCAGAGCTACTATGATCAAATTTTTTTAATTTGAATCTTGCAATAGCACATTATGGGAAGATATGTAACGGACAATTTTATTCGACGCAGTTCTTAGATGTAGAACTAGATGTAGCGTTAGACATGGAATTAAACGTAGAATTTTTTAAAGAATACGACGCATAATCGGATATAGATACAGAATTTTAAATAAATTAATATTCAAGAATTTAAAAGAAAATTTAATATCAAATCAAGATTTGAATGTCAAAGTAGAAATTTAATTTCCTTTTCCCATTGCCTTTTGTTAAATGATAAACCAAAAGTCAACGCTATATTAATTCTCAACAAAGACGAACGAAAGTCCTCTATTTTTCATCAACACCAACCTGTCCTGCTTAAGGCACAAAACGCGCTAAAAAGGAAGCTCTGTGTTTTATTGTCACGCATTTATTTTTGCTGCGTTGTCCTTTGCCAGGATTGGTTTCTTCCTCAAAACAGAAGTAATTTGATTTATTAACAACAGCATCGCACAGTGGGGTCCTTCATTCATTAGAGCAGCAGCAGCAACTGACAGAGTTGCTCTAAATTTGTAGCAATTAATTTTGCAGTTGTTAAAAAAGCAGCGCTAATTTTGCAAGATGTGTTTTTTAATTGAATTAATTTATTTTAGAGAACATAAAAAAAAAACAAAATACTTATTTCGTGACATGCATTATTTGACATTAGAAGAACTTTGACAAAATTATTTAAAATTTAACAGAAAAAGTATTTAATAGTTTTACACAAGTCAAAATTGTAACAAAACCTCAACGTCAGTAATTCTATACATTTTGACAGTAATTTAAAAACGAACAACAATAGCTTATGTCAAAGTGTCAATGCAAAGTAGTTGATGCCACAGAGGCGGGCTGTCAAAAATTCAATTAGCTGCTAACAATTTTGAATGTGGGAAAAGTTTTTGTTTTTTTTTTTTTATTCTTTCTAAAAAGTTTTTAGTAAAAACTACATTTTTGACGATACATTTAATTTTTAGGGAAAATTGAATTTTAAGTGAAAATTTGAACAATAAAAATTTAATTTCAATAAAAATGTAATTTCAAGTGAAAATTTGAATTTTGAACAAAAATTGAATTTTTAGTCAAAATTTTAGTTTAGCTGAAAATTATTACTTTTAGGAAATATTTAATTTTTAATGGAAAATTTTATATTAAGTAAAAGTTTGAATTTAAAGTAAAAATTATAATTTCTAGTGAAAATTTTAATGTTTAGTGAAAATTTAAATTTTAAATAAACATTTAAGTTTTTAGTGAAAAATTGAATTTAGTGAACATTTAAATTTTTATTAAAAAAATTGTATTTTTAGTAAAAAAACTGAATTTTTAGTGAAAATTTGAATTTTTAGTGAAAATGAAATTTTTTTTTAGTGAAAATTAATTTTTTTTTTTTAGTGAATATTTGAATTTTTATTGAAAATTTGAATTTTTAGTGAAAAATTGAATTTTTAGTGAAAAATTTAATTTTTAGTGAAAAATTGAATTTTTAGTGAAAATTTGAATTTAAGTGAAAATTTGAATTTTTAGTGAATTTTTAGATAAAATTTGAATTTTTAGTGAAAATTTGAATTTTTAGTGAAAATTTGAATTTTTATTGAAAATTTGAATTTTTAGTGAAAAATTGAATTTTTAGTGAAAATTTTAATTTTTATTGAAAATTTGAATTTTTATTGAAAATTTGAATTTTTAGTGAAAAAATGAATTTTTAGTTAAAAATTGAATTTTTAGTGAAAAATTGAATTTTTAGTGAAAAAATGAATTTTTTGTGAAAAAATGAATTTTAGTGAAAAATTGAATTTTTAGTGAAAAATTGAATTTTGAGTGAAAAATTGAATTTTTAGTGACAATTTAAATTTTTAGTGAAAATTTGAATTTTTATTGAAAATTTGAATTTTTAGTGAAAAATTGAATTTTTAGTGAAAAATTGAATTTTTAGTGAAAAATTGAATTTTTAGTGAAAAATTGAATTTTTAGTGAAAAATTGAATTTTTAGTGAAAAATTGAATTTTTAGTGAAAAATTGAATTTTTAGTGAAAAATTGAATTTTTAGTGAAAAATTGAATTTTTAGTGAAAAATTGAATTTTTAGTGAAAAATTGAATTTTTAGTGAAAAATTGAATTTTTAGTGAAAAATTGAATTTTTAGTGAAAAATTGAATTTTTAGTGAAAAATTGAGAAACTGAATTTCAGTGAAAAATTTTATTTTTATTGAATCTTAAAAATTCAATTTATCACTGTAAATTGAATTTTTAATGAAAAGTTGAATTTTTAATGAAAAATTGAATTTTTTAGTAAAAAATTATATAAATTTTAAATGAAATTGTTAAACTATAAAATTTTTATTGGAATTTAAAATCTTCATGAAATATTGAACGTTAAATATTTTTAAATTAAATACAAAAATTCAATAAGAATAACCTAAATTGAATTTATTTCTTAAATTGTTGGCAAAAGCATATTTGTTGCAATCAAAAGCGCTCTAGTCCCGCGGCAATTCGCTTCAGCATTCTATGCCTAATGCAAATGTGCTTCCTTTCAGTGCTGCCAACCGCTACCATTCAACAGTTTTAGCGTCGCTTCGCTGCCAACTTCCTCATCCGCATCCTGCGTGCTTCGCATCGCGTCGCCATCATCACAATAATAAATAATCCCGTCTGCTTCTGAGGCGCAACACGGTCTCAAATAAAAATAAGCGCCAAATCTGGGGATATTTTCTGTTGCTCTGCGTTGCGTTTTTTTTTTTTTGTTCCAATAAACGAACAAAACAAAATCCAATCGCACAAATCGAATTACACTGTTTTAAATTTCCGGCACGCTCTTTACACATATATAGCATATATTATATATTTCTCTACTCAGATACATATCTCTCGTTTTACATATATTTGGCATCGGAACGGAACACATTTGAAAAAATTCATTTATCCGGTGACAAGCAGCGCATTTCCCTCATTTGCATGGCACATATTTGTTTTTCTTTTTGTTTATATTCTTTCCTATTTGTTATGTATAACAAAAAGAAATCTACTAACATGGTCAACAGTTTCGTTGTTATACATAGGTGGAAAAATTGTTTATTTTTGTGCACTTTATTACTATGTTTAGAAATATTTTTAACTACATTCTTTATAAAGAATATAAAAAAGAAATTTATATGCATTTATTTTGAGTAAGATGTATTTTTAATTTTTGGGTTATATGATAGATGCCACGCCCAGTTCACCAATCTTACCAATATATAGCATATACTCTTCACAGGTCCAACATGCATATTGTGTCATAATTTTATTGAATTCCGTTCAGCCGTTTTGACGTCTATTCGGAACATAAATAACTTTTTTATAATAAAATTTCAATTGGTGGTTTAGAAAACCTTCGCAGACTATACCAATTTGGAGGTTGTCATAACCTCATGATCATCGACTTGGAGGTTGCCACAACATCATGTTAACCGTTTTGAATGTTGCCAGAACCGAATTTAAAGGTTGTTGCAACACCTATATCAGTTGTTGCTGCAACCGAATGATTCGGTAGGGCCACTGCTGTGAGGATCCGTCTGCCCTCGATCGCGGCGGTCCTCGTTTCCGTTTCCCATAAGACATAGATATTCTCGAAAGAATATCAAATTCAAATTTTTAATGACTGAGGAAATATAGGACATTTACACTATACAGCTGAACAAATGTATTTGAAACCCACCTGCAGAAATCCATTTTATTTCAAAATATGTATAGTCGTTGGCTCTATGCTTAGAAACAAACTGAATGTTTTGTACTCAACAATCAAGCTCAAGTAGTGTCAAAACAAAACTCAAACAAGACATAGGTGTAGTGCATATTCTAAAATGGTGTTCAGTAAAAATTGAAACACTGAAATGGACTGCACTTGACACTGAGTACTCAGTGCATTTTCATTTGTTTGGATCTATTTGTAATTTTATTAATATAAAGTTTTTTTTATTAAAAGTTTTTTATTTATCGAATACATTTTATTTCATAATATAATTTTTTTCCTAAATACTTTGGTTGATATATTTTGGAAATATTTTGGGTAAGAAGTATCATACTCTAGAAGTCAAAAATAATGCTCAAGAATTATTAGTCTGTCAATGCAAAAACTATTTCAAATATATACATGATATGCGTTTTGTTTTTATACCTTCTACAATATAAATAATCATTTACATTTTCTGATTGCAACTTATTTTTATTGTTCATTTTCTTTTAGGTATTTTCTTTTAATATATTTTTTTAATTATTAAGTTTATTTTCCCTATAAATTTCATCTTGTTAAATCATTATACAATATTCAACTAATTGATGCAATTTGCAAATTTTACAATTTTTGTTTATTACATTTTTGATACAATGTATTACAACAACTTTTTGGCATGTACACAGCTCGACTTTGATTACAACACGTATTCTAAATATATACCACACATACAACAAAACTCATGTAAAATGTCTGTCGAATTGTGGAATCAACAATGATAGCATTTTATGACCTCAGGCACACGACATGCGTCCTCATAAATTTGATGCTCGTTACATTTATTGTCATAATGACTGAGTTTGTGCTGTGGCTTTGCTCTTATTAAGAATTTAAGTGTTACCTTAAGATTCATTTTATATCTAAAGATAGATATTGAATTTAGTGAAAATTTCTTAATTTGTGTATACTAAATAGTTGAATATTGTTTTTATTTTTGATTTTGTGTTTTTAAACTTGGTGAATGCGTTTGTTTTTTTTTTGTATTTTTGATTTTGTATTTGTTTTTTTGTTTTCACTTTCTTTTTGTGTGTTATCTTTAGTTCCTGTGTTTAGGCTTTGTTTTGTGTTTTTGCTTTAGTTTTTGTATTTTTTATTTTGCTACTGTTTTTTGTTATGTGTCTTTGCATTTTTTGCTTGTGTTTTTTCTTTTTTTTAATTTGTTTTCGTAATTTTGCTTTTGTTTCTTTTTTGTGCGTTGCTTTTCATTTTTGTGTTTATGATTTTGTTCTTGTGTTTTTAATTTTTTGTTTACTTTTACTTTGAGTTTTGCTTTGTATTTTTTATTTTATGTTTTTGCTATTGTTTTTTTTTTCTTTTGCTTTTGTGTATTTGATTTTTTTTTTTTGCTTTTATTTTATGTTTCTGATTTTGTTTTTATGATTTGTTTTTTTTTTAGGTTTTAATATTTCTGCTTTTATTATTGCTTTTGTTTTTGCATTTGTTTTTGCGTTATTGTTTGTATGTTTTTTGTTTTGTTCTTGTTTGCTTTTGTATTAATTTTTGTAGATTTTTTTTTATTTTTAGTGTAAAAAGGATTTTTGTGAAAAATTTAATTTTATCGAAAAAATTAATTTTAAGTGAAAAAATTTATTTCTAGTGCAAAAACGAATTTTGAACTAAATATTAAATTTTTAGTAAAAATTTGATTTTTACAACAAAAAAAATTAATATAATGTGAAAAACCAAATTTTTTGTAAAAAATTCTAATTTTTATTAAATTCTCAGAACAAAAAATCACAATTTATAAAGCACATACTTTAAGCACAAGCACCACGTAAAACATCAAATCCAAAACCTCACAATAACTCTGAACATTTCAAGCACTACATCAATAATATATCCTAATAAAGTTTCCGCTGTCTGCTTGCCATACTAAAACAATTCAATTCATTGGCATTCGACTGGTTTTGTTTCGATTATGCCAACCCATTGTTGATTTTGGCTGATTTGGTCCATTGATTTCAGGGCAGACAATATAAATCGTTTTGAGATGATTCGATTTGTATGCCACAACACGAATATTTGTGTAGTTTTGATCATTTAGTTGCACACAATAACAACAAATTAGCATTATTCCCAAAATACTCAAAAATATTTTCGGCCGTTGCCATATGCAACGCCAATCCAATGTAATTCATTGCCCAACATCAGCAATCATTTCGACCAAATGTTTGTCTCATCTAAGGCAATTGGGCTGCTGCGTGTCCAACGTGTCCAGTGTGCCTCGTGGCCCATTAAACGGCAACAACTACGGCAAACAAACCAACCGACTGACCAACCGAACATCCAAGCAACACAAATTTCGCCTTTGCCTCTGTCCGGTCTCCAGGCATGCAATGCATATCATTGTTGGCTGAAATTGCCATCGAGCCCACGACCACGAAACCAAAACCGAAACTGTATCATACTGTACCGTACCATGTGCCGTACCGAACAGCAATCGAATAGAACAGAACAGCAGAATAAGCGCACTATCAAAATTCACCGCAGCTCTGACAGAATTTCGATTTGCATGATTAATTCCCACGACCACTCACGAATGGGCGGTGCGTATTTCGCTCAATCAGTGTAAATGCAAAATGTTGCTGAATATTTTGCCAAACGTATATTTTTTTTTAGATAGATTCAATAAATAATTGCTCCTAAATGGTTTTATTATGTGACTCCTTCAAAAATTCTATCATTACAAAATCTTATGTTAAAATATTCACTTTGAATTAAATTAAAAATCATTTTGACTTGATTTCCAAAAAAATGTAAACGATATCTGCTTCAAATCACTGAAGAAAATTTCGTCTCAGTTGTTCTTAAACGGATAAACTTAATGGGGAGCACCAAAACCACCACAACACGCCTCCCTTCGAAAATCTATTCAACACAAATTCTACTTTTAACCCAAAATTTTAAATTCTAAAAATCCATCTGAATAAAATTCACGCGTAAAAAATCCAAATAATTTTAGGAAAATCTAAATATTGTTATTATGTTTTTAAAAAATGATTATCACCTTTTAAAACTAAAAAAAACTAAAAAAAAAACTTTTATCAAAATATTCAATATCCCCCAGACAAAATTTTTGGCAGGGCCCAGGCAGTTCAGAAACATTTTCTCGACATATTTCAAACGGCCCCAGACCGGCCCCAAAGCGGCCCCAGACAAAATTTTTGGCAGGGTCGAGACAGTTCAGAAACATTTCCTCGACATATTTGAAACAATCAAAGACGGAGTTTGTATCAAAAGCTGTCTGTTTTCTGCCCGTTCCTCAAATATGACGTGAATCTGCCATTAAAATGCCATCAAATTTTACAACCTGCTATACATTTCCCAAAATATTCCAATTAGCTGTGCATTTGCCAGAAATATTCCCGAAATATTCTTGAAAAATGCCAGAAATGTTGTCTTGGGGAGATTGTATCAAAAGTTGTCTATTTTCTGACCATTCCCAAAATGTGGCGTAAATCTGCCATTAAAATAGCATACAATTTTACAACCTTCTATACATTTCCCAAGATATTCCATTTAGCTGTGCGTTTGCTTAAAATATACACGAAATATTCCAGAAAAATGCCAAAATTCTTATCTCGGGTGCCCAGACAAAATTTTTTGCAAGGTCGAGGTAGTTTTGAAACAATTTTTCGAAATATTTCAAACAGACAAAGGCGGACTTTGTATCAAAAGCTGTCTGTTTTCTGCCCGTTTCCCAAATATGGCGTGAGTCTGCCATAAAAATTCCACAAAGATTTACAACCTGTTATACACTTCCCAAAATATTCTATTTATCTGTGCGTTTGTCGGAAATATGCCAGAAATATTCCAGAAAATTTCCAAAAATTTCATCTAGGGATCTTTTTATTGTAAATTTCATATTTTAAACTATTTTTATTATTTTATATGCCTAATATTCATCTTAATTTAAATTTCGTGACTTAAGTAATAAACATTGCACAATATACTTCTTGATTCAAAGAAGTTATGTCAATGGCTACTTCAAGCAATAATCGCGAATATTTTTCTATAGTCGAAGCAGTTTATAACGAGGTGTTTATGACTAAATCGCTAAATAGAGGCTCTCTAATTGGGTATCAGAGTAATACTTTTTTTTTGTTTAAATTTCTATCTGCGAATTGCTGTGAAAACAAAAGAAAATTGTAACATTTTTGAAAAGATTGATAATGGTTCATGAAATATGGATCACATGCGATATTAATTTTCGAAAATTTTCATGGTCCAAGAAATATGAAGCTGTACAAATGGTGGCAAAACCTGAATTAACGTCACAAATACAATGCTTTTTGTTTGGTGGAATTATAAATACATCGTGCATCATGATCAGCTCCAACCAGACCAGACGATTGATTATACTCTCTACAATCAATAAATAATGCGACTAACACGTGAAATTTAGGTTAGGCGGCCAATAGAAAGATAATGCCAGAGCACGTGCATCTTTACTAAATCGGCAAAAATTAAGAAAGGGGGGCATTCCACAGAAAACCTTACCAAGGTGTGATATATTAAAGTTAATTATTTTTTCCATTTAATGATTTTTAGGTTAAGAAATACTTCCAATTTCATATTCTGTAATCAGAATTTACCAAAATGCATGACAAATGTGTTTTTTTTTTTCAATTAAAGTCAAATATTTTTTTGAGATTTATTATAGTACAAAATTGAGGCAATTTATAAAAATACTGTAGTTTCGTTATTTTAAATCCGAAAGAAAATTGAATAGTACAATTTGAAAGGTAATTTGTTTGCGAAAATATGTCACACAGTGCATTGGTGATAAGTGGTTCAAAGCACTGACAATTAACCAAACAGATTTACTTTTTTGAGTTGTAACGCCCGTCACAAAGAAAATAGTAAAAGTTATTTTGCGAACTATTCTGCAAACTTACAACTGAGAGACTTTGTAAAAGTAAAGAAATTCCAAACCTTACAAAAAAATCATAAAATACCAAAAAAAAATCATTATTTTCGAAATGCGAAAAATATTTATCTAAGCTTTCGAAGGATATTTTTTTCAAACCGAAATGTTTAGTTTTCCACATAAATTATATGTCGATGGTGTGCCTTAAAATATCGGTTTACCATTTCTACCACAAAAATTTGCTCTTTTTCATTAAAAAATTGCAATCCATTTTTAATCGTACGAATGTACGCTCATCACAATGGAATGCCCCAAGGTCTTCTGGATTGTTTTGATTTATCCATCGTATAGTCTGGACTGCGAGCCGTGAAAACCCGTAGCACACGTTCAAATCTGGGATGAGGCTTATCAAGATATTTTCATAGAAAGCAACGGTCAATGCCAAACCTATGAGATTAAAGTCTTTCCTATGAAAAGCTCTCACCCCGCCGTTCAGCTTCGGATTCCTTAAACTGTAGGTCTCCCCATTTTGAGTACAATTAAACACGCACTGCTCTGAAATTTTGGGATCTCACATAAAATAAGTATGGAAAATCCCGAAATTAAATCTCGCTGAAAATGTTGATTTCGTCTTATCACAAAAAAAAATGTATTCGAAAATTTTCGAACATTGCGTAGTTTTTTTTGAAAATTCTTGTTTTTGTCTGTCAACCAATATTTTTTCGATACAAAATTTTTAATTTTGGCTTTAAGGTTCTTAACCAAATTTTTAATCATACGTTATCTTTAGTCTGTGGTTCAGAAGTATAGGGAGTTATTTGAAAAGAGAATTGTTCGTCAACACTTCTCAGCTTCTCAGAAATTACTAATGAGAGATATATTTGATTAACCGTTATATCTCTCGCAGATCAACCACTTACGAAATTATTCAAAAATAAAGATTTCTCTTCGACAAAAACCTTTTATTGTTTTCTTAAATTTTTCGTTTATGGTTGATTTATTTAATAAGTGGTCTTTAGTGAGAGTTATTCAGGAACCTCCAAAAAGATGAACCTTTACCTCTGACCTCTGAGTTTTCGTCCAGAAATCCCTGAAGTTCTACAGTGATGACATAGTAGGTTTACTCTAAAAATGGTAAAAGATTATTGATCAAAATAGCGCATATGTGTTAATATGAAATATAACAAAAATGTGTATAATACTTCGAATTCGACGCGATTTTCGAATTTCGCTATAATGTTAAATTCTAGCTATAATGATGAATCATAATAAAATGAAAAAAATAATGAAGAATATTTATATTATTTCAAAAAATAATTTCATTGTATAAAAATATTCAGTATCGTGAATCTCGGGAGAAAATGCGATTCCCCCGAATTTACTAACTCTCGAGAATCAAATTTTCCTACTGTGATATTCTCACGAATTGAAATTCCAACGAATTAAGTACGAATTCCAATAAACAACAATCGAACATACTTTGAAGTTTTTTGATTTCATAAACTGTCATTAAACTAAATATATATTGCTGTTAAAATTAAATTAAATTGGTTTTTAATTATAATATGCATATCATTGCTTTTAGACACCTGGCTGAAGAAGAGGATTATCCCATTTTTGCTCTTATTGCATCAGATATATTGCAGACGGTGATTTTATTTGATAACTGGCGTTGTTGTTGCTGATATTTTGGCTCAAGCTGAGTTCCATGCCTTCCAGTATCATCGATATTGAATTGTAAACTAATTGACCTCTTTAAATTCTGAACGCAAATTAGTACATAAAGGGTTTTTCAACACGGACGCTACAAAAGTAGAGCGACATGGATAGCAAACGACGCCATATTTCTTGCCGCTCTTTTGACATTTCTCTTCAGTAAGGTTTGCCATTTTATGATGGAAAAATATACGAGCCAAGAACGAGTGGAAATTATTAAAATTTGCTACCGAAATTCGAATTCGTATATCTTTCCATCATGAAATGGCAAACCTTACTGAAGAGAAATGTCAAAAGAGCGGCAAGAAATATGGCGTTGTTTGCTATCCCTGTCGCTCTACTTTTGTAGCGTCCCTGTTGAAAAACCCTTGAAAAAAAAACTTTTGTAGCGCTCTTATTGAAAAACCCTTTATTTGTACAGAATTTAAAGGCGGTTTAGATAGACTAAGACTGCAATAATTTATAATAATGTCATTAAATCAACTACTAAAATGTATGTCCGATGTAACCTACCATCCTTACTGCTTTTTATTTGTAATCATCGATCAGTATCAGGTATCAATTCCATTAAATGAACCATTATGTATAATTTATAATTATTCGTTGTTTTTGACCTTAAGTGTAAAAAAATAGTATAATGGTCAATAAATGGACAAACTCATGCTTTTATATTTGCATTTTACAATTCTCCGACTAAATTCAATGGAATATTTTTGAAGGAATGTGGAATAAATTTCCCAATTTTTTCACATCGCTGATCGCTAGATTTTTCCCCTAATTTCATTTTCCAAGTTTTGAAATCATTGCCGATAGAGGAGTATTTTGTATGAGAATAAATTCGTGTGAGTTTGCATTCATGATAGGAGAATTGGGAATGGAGAATCAAATTCGTGGGAATTTGCTTTAACGACAGGGCTGATTAATAAAACAGTGCAACAAAAAACTACCATCCTTAGATTTGAGAACGGTTTTAGGGAAATGGAGTGTCGCTGATCTCGAATCTAAAGTCTGTTTTGCGCCATCACCTCTGGTTTACTCACAATTTGCAGTCAAATATAAAAAAATTGTATTTTTGAAGACAATACTAAAAATATTTTAATTTCTCCCTCAAATTCAATGCGCTGTTGGTCGCACATGTTTCTCCTGTTGTCTGTCAACTCGTATCGAATGCGTTGAAATGTTGTTACAATGTAATCGCCTTAAATGCAACATATACGTGGACAGCAACAACATTGATGGCAACAGCAGCTATCACCAGCAATCAGCACCAACAACAATCACATACAATGTACGCGCAATCTTCACAAGTTGTGCAATTTTTTTGTAGTTTTTAAATCCCTTAGGTTCCTGCACAATCAACGCCAACCAAAACAATTTTTAAAACACATATGAAAGTACAAAAAATCCATAAATTTTATAAAATATTATTAAAGTTTTCTTTTTTGTTTTGTTTTGTCATTCCCTACAAATGCAGCTATGGTCGCTGGGTCACACGACGTGTGGCAGTCGCCACAATTGCTGCCATTTGGCTGCTGGCCGCCTTTGTCTCGTTTGTGCCAATTTCGCTGGGACTGCATCGGCCCGAGCAGCCGTTAATTGTCGAGGACAATGGAAAAAAGTATCCGACGTGTGCGCTGGACCTGACACCGACCTATGCCGTGGTCTCCAGTTGTATAAGTTTTTATTTTCCATGTGTGGTCATGATCGGCATCTACTGCAGGTGAGTTTTGCAAGTTTTATAATTGTGTTGTACCTATAAAAAAAAGACGTTAAATCTTCTTTAAAATTTAAATCGAATTTTTCGTTCAAATTCCCATCGCAATTAGCAGCAGTTCAACTATAATTTCTGACTATTACTTTTGGTATTATTTTGGTGTTTTTTATTTTAATTTAAACACTCAAACGTTTAGACAATTTTAGTTGTACACTTCAGTCCAAAACAACTACTAAGATTTCTGTGCGCATCGTTTGTGGCAAAACCTATTCTTTCATTTTATTTCGGGCACGTAGTGGACATCATTATTATTTATGGGCGCCAAAGGTTGCCCACGGGATGTGGGATGTGCAAGAGTTGCAAGCACGTTAATAGAGAAAATGGTGTGAGCTCAATCTTGGTTTGGGGGGGTACAATTGAGCAAAATTTCTCAAAATACAAAATTTACTGGAATTTATATAAACCGAAAAAATCCATATTTTTCTCATATTTATTATGAGTTGAAAGAGACTATTTTAATAAAATAAATGAATCACTATTTTTTAACCAAAAAAAAAAAAACATCTTCTCAAAATTAAAATTTTCACTAAAATTAAATCATTCATATTCAAAATTGGAAATTTCAAAGAAAATTTGATGTTTCACTCGGAATTCAATATTTTACTCAATATGCAATATTTCACTCTTAATTCAATTTTTCACTCTTAAGTAAATTGTTCACTCATAATTCAATTTGTCACTCAAAATTCAATTTATCACTCCAAATTCAATATGTCACTCAAAATTCAATATTTCGCCAAAAATTCAATATTTTGTTTAAACTTAATATTTCGCTTAAAATTAAATTTTTCAATTAAATGTATTACCTAAAATTCAGTAACTCACTTAAAATTCAATAATTCACTCAAAATTAAATTTTACACTTAAAATTCAAATTTTCACTAAAAATTTCATTTTTCACTCAAATTTGTAAATTTCACTTAAAATCTCAACAAAAACATTTTTACACTCAAAAAACAAAATTTTACTTTAAAATACAAAAAATTTAATATGGCAGTCAAAATTAAGTATTTCACACAAAATACTATTTTTCATTAAAAATTCAATTTTACATTAGAAATTAAATTTTTAATTAAAAATTTAATTTTTTATTTAAAATTAAATTTTTCCTTAAAAAATAAATTTTTCATTAAAAATTAAACTGTTGTTACTTCAAAAATGCTCTCAATTAAACTTTTAATTCAAAATTAAACTTTTAATTAATTATTCAATTTTTCACTCAAAATATAGTTTTTCACGCAACATGCAATTTTTCACTCAAAATACAAATTTTCACTCAAAATAACATTTTTCACTCAAAATACAATTTTTCACTCAAAATACAATTTTTCATTCAAAATACAAATTTTCACTCAAAATCAAATTTTTCACTCAAAATACAATTTTTCACTCAAAACATAATTTTTCACTCAAAATGTAATTGTTCTCTTAAAACACAAATTTTCATTCAAAATACAATTTTTCACTCAAAAAACAATTTTTCATTCAAAATAAATTTTTTCACTCAAAATATAAATTTTTACTCAAAATTAAATTTTCATTCAAAATACAATTTTCACTCAAAATAAAATTTTTCAATCAAAATACAATTTTTCATTCAAAATACATTTTTTTCACTCAAAATACAATTGTGCACTCATATACAATTTTTCACTCAAAATACAAATTTTCACTCAAAATAAAATTTTTCACTCAAAATACAATTTTTCACTCAAAACATAATTTTTCACTCAAAATATAATTGTTCTCTTAAAATACAAATTTTCATTCAAAATACAATTTTTCACTCAAAAAACAATTTTTCATTCAAAATAAATTTTTCACTCAAAATATAAATTTTCACTCAAAATTAAATTTTCATTCAAAATACAATTTTCACTCAAAATAAAATTTTTCAATCAAAATACAATTTTTCATTCAAAATACATTTTTTTTCACTCAAAATACATTTTTTCACTCAAAATACATTTTTTTACTTGAAATAAAATTTTTACTCAAAATATAAATTTTCACTTTAAATACAAATGTTCACTTAAATACAACTTTTCACTTAAAATATAGTTTTTCACGCAACATCCAATTTTTCACTCAAAATACAAATATTCACTCCAAAAACAAATTTTCACTTAAAATACAATATTTCACACACATTCCATTTTTCACTCAATATAAAAATTTCACTCAAAATAAAAATTTTCACTCAAAATAAAAATTTTCACTCAAAATACAATTTTTCACTAAAAATACAATTTTTCACCTAAAATACAATTTTTCATTCAAAATACAATTTTTCACTCAAAATACAATTTTTCACTCAAAACAAAATTTTTCAATCAAAATACAATTTTTCATTCAAAATACATTTTTTCACTCAAAATAAAAAATTTCACTCAAAATACAAATTTTCATTTAAAATACAACTTTTCACTCAAAATATAGTTTTTCACGCAACATCCAATTTTTCACTCAAAATACAAATTTTCACTCAAAAAACAAATTTTCACTTAAAATACAATATTTCACACAACATTCTATTTATAAAAATTTTCACTCAAAATACATTTAATTTTTCACTAAAAATTCACCTTTGAACTAAAATTTTTAATTTTTCATTTAATTCATTTTCATTGAATTCGATTTGTCATAATAAAATGAAACATTTATTTTTTTTTTTTGTTTCGTATTATTTTTTTTTTTTACTTTGCGCCACTGTACTTGCCTTAGTGCAACATGGCCATGCTAAATTAAACATGGCAACATTGTAGAATAATACCACATAGAACAAAAAAAAACAATAAGAGCATCAAAGCCCGTTTAGCACAAACACAAAGACCAAGACTTAAACCCTCTCAAACACACACACAATCAAATAAAATAATGAACAAATTATAGCGATAAAAGTAAATTTATTGAGCAATTTGTGTTGTGAGACCAGTCGAGCGCAGCGCGGTCCCCGCAGGAATTAAGCTGATCCGATAACCTCAATAGCAACAACAACAAAAATAACTTTATATATTGCAAAAGACTCTTTAGATGATGTATTAATGTTGGTATCTTGGTGTTGGACAGTGTTACAATGGCGCGCAAATATCGCACAGGACATAGGACACAATGCAACGCCGGAATAAGTTACGCAGGCTCAACTGGCAGCCTCTGGTCTGGTCATTTTATTGAATTATGCTGTAATGTGTTTGTGAAACACGTGCCACGACTGGCATTAGGTTTAACGCACGAACAGTGCTGGATTTTGTGACGCGAAGCGATTATTTTGATTCGACCTAGACTGGTCTGCAAAGTTTCTGACAGTGCTTTAAATAGTTATTGCCATAAAGTATTTTAAAAGTAGGGTAACTATCTCTTAATTGAAAATCAGATTTTTAATGTATTGAATTTTTAAATTCAAAAATTTAGTTCTACTATATTTGTTTACCTTTTTATGTGAATATGTATTTATTTGAAATGATTTTATAACACAACTAGCTGGACCCGTACACGACTCGTGCAAAGATTTTGTGAATGCAAGGTTATGGAGCAATTTTATTAACATAAATAACATTTTTATTATTTATATCAGGGACCAGTGGACGTATTTTTTATTAGTTTTATAAATGTAGTAACCAATACCAAACTAATTCTCCGCTAAAACAACTTTTCTCATATACAATTCTTTCTCAGACTGTACTTCCCCGTAGAATCCTTCCCAGTAGAATTCTTTCCCGTAGAATTAGTGTGTTTAGTGTTAGTGTGGTGAGTTTTAGTGAATTTTAGTGTGTTCAATTTAAGTGTGGTGAATTTTAGTGTGGTCAGTTTAAGTGGATGAATTTGAGTGTGGTGAATTTTAGTGTGGTGAGTTTTAGTGTGGTGAATTTTAGTGTGGTGAGTTTTAGTGTGGTATATTTTTGTGTGGTGAATATTAGTTTGGTGAATTTTAGTGTGGTGAATTTTGGTGTGATGAGTTTCAATGTGGTGAATTTCAGTGTGTTGAGATTTAGTGTTGTGAGTTTTAGTGTGGTGAATTTGACTTTGGTGAATTTTATTGTGTTGAGTTTTAGTGTAGTGAATTTGAGTGTGGTAAATTTTAGTGTGCTGAATTTTAGTAAGGTGAGTTTTAGTGTGGTGAATTTTAGTGTGATGAGTTTTAGTATGGTGAATTTTCTTCTTCTTAGCTTGTGTATGTGCCGAGTTATGTTGCCACGCCCCTTTGTCCAATCCCGCCCATATATAGCCTATGACTCCATAGTATCCAAAATTTCAGTTAAATCGGTTCAGCGGTTTAGACGTGATGCTGGAACAAACAGACAGACCGACAGACGGACCAAGAGTTTTATATATATAGATGTATTAGAATCTAGTTTTCTACTAACTTCAGAAACCGTAGTATTTTTTGTTTTCTAATCTTTCTTTCTTTTAAAATTATTTTTATTAATATAGTCATTCAATTTGACATTTTCATAATATTAATATTTTTCATAAATAAATACAGAATGTAGTAAAAGCATATGCAGTAGTTTTAAGCAATATAGAAGAACGTTAAAATATTTGTTAGTAAAGACATTTCATTTGACATTTTCATAATATTCACATTTTTCATAAATAAATACAGAGTGTAGTAAATGCATAGTAGTAGTTTTTCACAATATAGAAAAACGTTATAATATTTGGTTATAAAGTCATTTAATTTGACATTTTCATAATATTCATATTTTTCATAAATAAATACAGAATGTAGTAAAAACATATGTAGTAGTTTTTAGCAATATAGAAAAACGTTAAAATATTTGTTAATATAGACATTCAATTTGACATTTTCATAATATTCATATTTTTCATAAATAAATACAGAATGTAGTAAATGCATATGTATTTGTTTTTAACAATATAGAAAAACGTTAAAATACAAACAAAATTTAGATATTTTCAATACAAATGTAGTGAAATTTTGTATACAAATGCAGTTAGTTTATTCATTTGGTACAATAGAAAAACTACTACATCAATCTAGTAAAACAAATACATTTGCTTTTGTGCGTAAATCATATTCATATCTATTTATTTCAAAGACAGTTTTTTTTATTTTTAAAACAGATTGAAATATTTTATTAAATTTGCATTGTTCAATAAGAAATGTTGCTATTTTCTATAATATCTATACTTTTCATGTATACTTTGTAATATTTTTATGTTAATTTTTATAATTCTGTTTAATATGAATTTATACAGATTTTTTTTTATTTGTTAAATTTGACTCTTTAGTTTTTAAAACCTCATCCACAAATTTTCGAGTAACATTATTATGTTAAAAGTAATTTAAATTTTCCTTCATATTTTCAAACGTTAATTAAGTGAAACTTTATATTAAAAGTTTCACCAACTGTTTAATGTTTTTATTACTTGGCAACTTTCAGACAGTTTTATTAATAGTTTTTGTTTTACTTTTTGTTTATTTAATATTTTCGTATTCTCTTTTTAATTATTTTCGTGAATTTTTCATATTTTTATAAACTTCATTAACATATTTAAACAAAAGTATTTTTGTTTCTTTTAAGTAGATTTTTGCTGCATTTTTTAACATTTCTTTCATTTTCTATATTTTTCATTTTAAGCTGCTTGCATTTTTCTTTGCAATATTTCACATTTAATTTTTAAATTCTTTTATTTCTCAGTAGTTCCCATTGCACACACCACCACGTGCTTCAGGAATTTGTTATAAATTAATTACGCAAAGTGAATTTGCTACGCGTCATTTGTTATTTTTCAATATTGCTATTTTGTTTCATTTGCCATTCTATTGCAACGGCAGCATTAGCTTCATTTAAAATGCATTTCATGTCTTATTTATTTGAAGTAATAATAAAATCCAGCAGCTGGGCGTCGATTTATTGTGCAGCGCGCCATAGCCACTGAGCTGCACATCGTAACGATCAAATGTAGCCACTAAGCAAACGGTGGCGCAGACGACGGTCGGTTGGACAGACGCACAGCAGGATGCGGCTACTGTCTGCTGACGGACAGACTAATGGTTGAATAGACAAACGTGCAAATAAACACTTGAACTAAAATAAATCCTTGTCCCAGCAAGAAATAGCATTAAAAATATCGAGGGATATTTTGTTTTATAGATTTTTTATGCAGAGCGATAAATAACTATCGTGTATTTCGTACATTTTAAATTTAATTATTTTTAATACATATTTAACTGGAAATTTCAAAAAGAATTCATAATCAAAGAAAAATCAAAATAAATTGTTTACAAATATTTACAGACTACTAAACGGTGTTGAATTCGATGTCACAATACAAAAAAAGTGTTTTTCAAACAAATTCTAATCGTCGAAGTCAATGCTTAATTGATAAAAAAAAAATATTTGTACTAAAGCTTGATTCACACGATTGACTAAATTGTATCAATTTTAGTTTGCATGGATACAAAAATTGATATCGTCACTAGGACCAAAGGGGCGAATGTGCAATTTTGACATTTGCGTTTTTTTACATTTTTGAATGTAGTTTATCCTCAAGTATGATGTGCCCAAATCGCGTGTCATTTTGTTGGATATTTATAGCCACAAAAGACAAAACCAAAAGGGCGAATTTTTGGCAAAATATTTTTAATTAATCATGCAGCTCGATAGGTGCTTTGAAAACAAATAATAAATGCCTTTTCACTACTATTTTATCTTATACCAATAAAAAGTTATGGCGAAAAAACAAAATGATTTGCCCTTTTGGCATGACAAGATTTTTAATTTTGCCAGTTTCTTCGTTTTTTTGCTATAACTTGTTATTGGCGCAAGATAAAATAGTGGTATAAAGGTATTAATTGTTTGTTTTTAAAGCACCTATTGATTGCCATCATTATTTAAAAATATTTTGCCAAACATTTTTTCATGCTAATAACAAATGGCAAATTAATGTTTGGCAAAATATTTTTAATTAATTATGCAGCTCGATAGGTGCTTTGAAAACAAATAATAAATGCCTTTACACTACTATTTTATCTCATACCAATAAAAAGTTATGGCGAAAAAACGAAATGATTTGCCCTTTTGGCATGACAAGATTTTCGATTTTTCCAATTTCTTCGTTTTTTTGCTATAACATTTTATTGGTGCAAGATAAAATAGTTGTGTAAAGGTATTAATTGTTTGTTTTTAAAGCACCTATCGATTGGCATCATTATTTGCCAAACATTTTTCCTGCAAATAAATATTTTTAATTAATGATGCAGATAGATAGGTGCTTTAAAAGCAAACAATTAATATATCTACATTACTATTTTTTCTTGCGCTAATAAAAAGTTATAGCATAAAAACAACAATATTTGCGTTTTGATCAGGATATAGTCTTACAAAATACGTATTTATAATTCAGTAGGTTGTCCAAATCTAAAGATATTTTATATACATTATAATAATTGACGAATAAACCAAAATAAGAGAAAAAATTGAAAAAAATATAAATTTTGCTAATTTTTAAAACACTTCAAACTTTACAATTTGATTTCCCAACATTTTTAAAAATGCACATTCGCCCTTTTGGCATGACAGTGACGATATGTTGTTGATTGGTCAATTGGTCAATAAAAATTGATGCCATTTGGTTGACGCTTTTTCAATTTTTGTATTTAAATTGACACAAAAAAACAAATTTTGAATTGATACAGTATTGCGTCAACACGAAATTTACGCTCATTTTTTGATATTCGACAAAGTTGTGTTGAATGTTGCTCAATCGTGTGATTTTAGCTTAAGACATCGAATTCAAAACAGTTTGTTTACATATTTTAAATGAAATTCGATTGGAATTCGATCGAAAGTCGAAACAGGACTGATAAATTAAATTTATCATAGTAGGTATTGTTCAAAAACTTTTTACAGAGTCTTTAAATTGTGCATTTTCAATGTAAATACGGTTTATAACGTCTCGAAATATCATATTTTCGAAAAGACTATTATAGAACACTTTAGTCAGCAGTCGGACAAACCTTCTCTGGCTGTTCTTTATTGTTAAATCTGCTTCGATTATTAAGTTCCGATTGAACTTTTTCCCTGAGAGAATTCTTTGCAGAGAAAACTCATCGCCGAGACAATTTTTACCATCAATAATGTTCCCCGGAACCATGCTTCGATTCTCGTGACAATTCTCTCTGAATCAATTATTCCTCGAGATAATTATTCCCCGGACAATTGTATACAAAAAAATCTGTACTCCATGGTTTGCTCCATGCTTTCATTACTACATGGTTGTCTGAGACAATTCTTCCCCGAGTTAATTCTTTGCGGACAAATTTTCTCTGCACATCCCTTTACAAAGAAATGTACAATTTGTCTCAAGACAATTCATTCTCGAGTTAATTCATCAACCGAGCTCATTCATCTGAGAGACAAGTCTTTCCAGAGAAATTGCATCCTTAGGACAATTATTTCCCCGGACATTTCGTGCGCAAGAAAATTCATTCAAAGCCAATTCTTCCTAGAGTCAATTATTAACCATGACAATTCTTCCACGTACAACATACCTCTAAATATTTCTTACCCGAGACAAAACAATTTTTTTCCCGAGATAATTCCTTTCCGCAATTAATCTTCTCACAGACAATACTTTCCCAGACAATTCATCATTATTCTTCCTGGAAAATGTACCGATTTCTTTTCAGATATAATTCCTTTCCGAGACAAAAACTCATTCATATTCTTCTCAGAGACAATTCTTCCACATATTATTGTCCACCGTAAATTGTTAACCAAAAAACACCCCTACAATTTATGACAGATTAAATTCTTCGCGTTTTTTTAGAATTCAATGGAAGAATTATGCAAAGCAGATATTGAAATATTTAAATATAAAGCCTGAGTCACACGATTGATATTTAAATTGTTTTGAAAATTGATTCAAAAGTTGATTGTTTATTCAATCGTGTGATTCAGGCTTTAGTATTTGAAATGTAAGTAGGACTGCCCTAGAATTGAAATCAATTTCAGTCTTGTTTAAATTTTCTTCTATAATGGGTACAGTCAAACAGAAATAACTATTGCTTTAAAACGTAAAATTTTTAAGACCAAAATTGCTTTAAACTATTTAGTATTTAGATTTTTAAAATGTTTATAAAAATTAAAAAACCAAAACCTGAATATGAAATTTATATTTTAACTTGAAATCGGTAATTAAAATTTTTTAATATTAGAACATCACAAGCAACAATTTACTATGCAGCTCAAATACTACTAAGTATCTGGTAGGAATTTGAATAATATATACTGGCCGGTGAAAACTATTTGAAACTTTGTCGGTTACTGGTAAGGACTTGAAGAGTATATCCCCTCCAGTAAAACTATTCAAAAACTGCTCAAAATCTGGTCAGTCATCAGTTAAACTAGTCGAAAACTGGTCGGTGACCGGTAGAGATTTGAAAAGTAGGTTCGTACCAGTAAAACTAGTAAAAAACTGATCAAAAACTCGCATTGTGAATTTACTTTGCTGACGGACATTGAAAATTTAGCAAAAGCTTTCTTTTGTGTTTTTTTTAATATTTATAAAGAAAACTAAAGTTCGTATAACAAATTATATTAAGTTCCATATTTATGTTAGAGTGCGATGCGATGCAAGGTAGGATGGACTTCGTTCTAAGACGAAACAACTTTTGTGTGCCGACGATGAAACAATTGAAACAAAAAAAATTATGTCATATACAAATTAATTTAAAATGTTTTGTGAAATTTAAAAAAAAAATTGTAACTTTTTTTTACCAGTTTTTGGTTAGATTTCATCCAGTTTTTGAGTACTTTCTGACCTGTTTTTTTTTATTTTCTGACCAATTTTTGGCTAGTTTCCGATCAGTTTTTAAATAGTTTCTAACCAGTTTTTGACTAGTTTCCAGCCAGTTTTTGGCAATTGTCATACCAGTCACTTGCCATAAACTAGGCAAGTGACTAGTAAAACTGGCTGGAAACTGGTAAGAAACTGCTAGGAATTTTTGGAATCGTTATGCATATTGGTTTTAATCCTTGGTTATAATTCAAACACTCCTCAGCAAAAACCATTTCCAAATAAGTCGTTCCATATATCCGCTGTACGTAATTTCAAATAATAGCGTTTCTTTTAAATGCTCGCCATTCACAGCTAAATATTGACTGACAAACAATATAATATCGAGACTGTAAAAAATCAATCTGTAAACCAAAATTAAATTCCAAACATTTTTAAGCAACAACCACTCCATTCCATTACATAGCACTGAGGTCTTTTTAATATCACTCAATATGTCTGCTGGGTATTGCCGTTCACCGCATTGCATTCCACTGCTGCAATGTTCAGAGCTTACACCAAAAGATATGAATTAGCTGTTGCAATTGCACTGTAGATGGTCGGTCGGTTGGATGGTTAGTTTTTCCATGCATTTTCTAAACTGTTGCCACAGTTGTTGGTAGCCGCAACACGTCTGCACTTGAAGTGGATGGTTTTTCATTTTACAGCAATGTTTTGTTGCTTGATGTTGTTGCTGTTGCTGGTGCTTTGCAATTGCAATAATTTCTCGGCAACAAATTGTAATTTCCGGCAGCAGAGACACATAAGAGCAAAGAGACAACTGCATTTCAAAACGGAAATGAAAGCTTTGTCTGTGTCACAATATGTGTCAAAATAGGAGTGTATGTGTGTTTTGAAGAGTTCTGCTTTTCTTTATTTATATCATAGGACAAGCGCAGTTATTAATGCGATAGAATTAATAGTGTGATGTCATGTTAGTAGAGGAAAATAAACAAATTCATTTTTGATATTTTATTTAATAATATCTTAATTTTTTTTCTATAAAATATATTATATAAAATATATTCTACTCAACACTTTTTCCATTGCCTAGTAGTAGACGGTTGGGTCGGACAAAAAAAAACTATTTCCATTATTAGATGTTGCAAGCATGGGGATCAAAGCAGCGACTTTGTTCGTAGTCTAACGCATTAACCATCTAAGTTACCGACGAAACATTTTTACACAATATTTTACACTACATTTTACACTACATTTTACACTACGTTTTACACTATATTTTACACAATATTTTTCATTATATATTACACTACATTTTTCACTACATTTTACACTTTATTTTACACTATATTTTACACTATATTTTACACTATATTTTACACTATATTTTACACTATATTTAACGCTACTACACTACAATCTGAGCTACCGACGCTATATTTTACACTACATTTTACACTACATTTTACACTATATTTTACATAATATTTTACATAACATTTTACACTATATTTTACACAATATATATATTTTACATAATATTTTACACAATATTTTACATTACGTGTTACACTACATTTTACACTACATTCTACACTACATTTTACACTATATTTAACTCTTAATTTTACACTTTATTTTACACAATATTTTACATTACATTTTACATTACATTTTACACTACATTTTACACTATATTTTACACTATATTTTACACTATATTTTACACTATATTTTACACTATATTTTACACTATATTTTACACTATTTTTTACACTATTTTTTACACTATGTATTACACTATATTTGTCATTATATTTTACACTACGTTTCAAAATACATTTTACACTACATTTTACACTATATTTTACACAATATTTTACATAACATTTTACACTATATTTTACACAATATATATATTTTACATAATATTTTACACAATATTTTACATTACGTGTTACACTACATTTTACACTACATTCTACACTACATTTTACACTATATTTAACTCTAAATTTTACACTATATTTTACACAATATTTTACATTACATTTTACATTACATTTTACACTACATTTTACACTATATTTTACACTATATTTTACACTATATTTTACACTATATTTTACACTATATTTTACACTATATTTTACACTATTTTTTACACTATTTTTTACACTATGTATTACACTATATTTGTCATTATATTTTACACTACGTTTCAAAATACATTTTGCACTATATTTTACATTACGTGTTACACTACATTTTACACTACATTCTACACTACATTTTACACTATATTTAACTCTAAATTTTACACTATATTTTACACAATATTTTACATTACATTTTACATTACATTTTACACTACATTTTACACTATATTTTACACTATATTTTACACTGTATTTTACACAATATGTTACACTATATGTTACACAATATTTTACACTACATTTTAAACTACATTTTACACTACATTTTACACTATATTATAATCTATATTTAACACTATATTTTACACTATATTTTACACTATATTTTACACTATATTTTACACTATATTTTACACTATAATTTACACTACATTTTACACTATATGTTAAACTCTAATTTACACTACATTTTATACTATATTTTACACTATATTTTACAATATTTTACACTATATTTTATTCTATATTTTACACTATATTTTACACTATATTTTACACTATATTTTACTCTATATTTTACACTACATTTTACACTACATTTTACACTACATTTTACACTATATTATAATTTATATTTTACACTATATTTTACACTATATTTTACACTATCAAGTACACTACAGTTTACACTATATTTTACACCATATTTTACACTATATTTTACTCTATATTTTACACTATATTTTACATTACATTTTACTCTATATTTTACACTATATTTTACTCCATATTTTTTTACACTACATTTTACACTATATTATAATTTATATTTTACACTATATTTTACAATGTAATATACACTACAGTTTACACTATATTTTACACCATATTTTACACTATATTTTACTCTATATTTACACTATATTTTACATTACATTTTACTCTATATTTTACACTATATTTTACTCCATATTTTTTTACACTACATTTTACACTATATTATAATTTATATTTTACACTATATTTTACAATGTAATATACACTACAGTTTACACTATATTTTACACCATATTTTACACTATATTTTACACTATATTTTACACTATATTTTACACTATCAAGTACACTACAGTTTACACTATATTTTACACCATATTTTACACTATATTTTACTCTATATTTTACACTATATTTTACATTACATTTTACTCTATATTTTACACTATATTTTACTCCATATTTTTTTACACTACATTTTACACTATATTATAATTTATATTTTACACTATATTTTACAATGTAATATACACTACAGTTTACACTATATTTTACACTATATTTTACACTATATTTAACGCTACTACACTACAATCTGAGCTACCGACGCTATATTTTACACTACATTTTACACTACATTTTACACTATATTTTACATAATATTTTACATAACATTTTACACTATATTTTACACAATATATATATTTTACATAATATTTTACACAATATTTTACATTACGTGTTACACTACATTTTACACTACATTCTACACTACATTTTACACTATATTTAACTCTTAATTTTACACTTTACTTTACACAATATTTTACATTACATTTTACATTACATTTTACACTACATTTTACACCATATTTTACACTATATTTTACTCTATATTTTACACTATATTTTACATTACATTTTACTCTATATTTTACACTATATTTTACTCTATTCTTTACACTAAATTTTACACTACATTTTACACTACATATTACATATTTTGCACACTTTGAACTCTATCTTGCATTTTAACCAATTTTACACTATATATTTATCCCCGAAATTATATTTTTTATTTAATACCCTATAAATACTGCATATTCTATGCATATTCTATATCCTCTAAAATCTTTCAATATCTCTTCTACTTTTTTACAGACTCTACTGCTACGCCCAAAAACACGTGAAATCGATAAAAGCCGTGACACGACCCGGCGAAGTCGCCGAAAAGCAACGCTACAAAAGCATACGTCGCCCAAAGAATCAACCCAAGAAATTCAAGGTGCGCAATCTTCATCCGAGTTCACCATATCATGTGTCCGATCACAAGGCAGCCGTGACGGTGGGCGTTATCATGGGCGTGTTTCTTATCTGCTGGGTGCCATTCTTTTGCGTTAATATTGTGGCCGCCTTCTGCAAGACCTGCATCGGCGGACAGACGTTCAAAATACTCTCCTGGCTGGGTTATTCGAACTCCGCCTTCAATCCGATCATTTACTCGATCTTCAACAAAGAGTTTCGTGACGCCTTCAAACGCATCCTGACGACGCGTAATCCCTGGTGTTGCACACAAGAAATGGGCAACATTCATCCGCGCAACAGCGATCGCTTCGTCACCGATTATGCGGCCAAAAATGTGGTCGTCATGAATTCGGGACGTTCATCGGCGGCGGAGCTCGAGCAGGTGTCTGCGATTTGACCGAAACGCGTCAACTCGACGACGCTCGTCTGCTGCATGTCAGCGTCGGATGTGTGCGAGGTAACGTCGGCGGCGACGACGACGACGAAGGCGACAACTGTGACTGCGGTAACTGTAACGACGGCGCTGAATGCGACGACGACGATGACGGCTTCCACGTCAACCGTGGGTATTGGCGATTCGCAGGCATCGCTGACGCAATGAGGCGCGTTGTGTGGGCGGGTGGGGCAATCAGTGCAGGAGACGGCGGTTTGAAGTTATCGAATTTAAAACAACAACTACAACAAATTGGAGTAAACAGGTTGCGCGTGGCAAAAATCAAATTGGCAAAAATTAAAATTAGAACTTGTACAGCGTTGCCAGATTAAATGTAAACTAAAAACTTAAAGAACAGAATTAGGTTCCTAAGCAGCATCATTAAGTGAGCTAATGTTTTTTTTTTCTCCGTTAACTACAACAACAAATTTGTAAGTATTTCTAGTCTAAGTATTTAGTGTTTAAAAGAAACTAGCAAAAATTTAAAAATGAACTATATAAATTAGTCGAAATTTAAGATAAGCAGAAAATTAGTAAAATCTACTGAGATCCCACTATTTTCCAACAGATTTTTAAATATTAAGTTTTTCAAAGAATATAAAAAAAGTATTTAAAAAATATATAAATTTTAGTATAAATTAAAAAAAAAAGTATAATTTTTCATATAAATTTAATGTTATTGCAAATTTAATTTTTTAGTTTTACTATAAATTATTTTTTTTTGTTTTGATTAAAAATTAAAATTTTTTATAATTTTTTTTTTGGTATAAAAGTTTTGCAGTATAATAGTTTTAACAAGAATTTGTACAGCAAAACTGTTTAGTATAAAACAGTTTGTCTGTCAAGCAGTCTGCATATCAATATTACTGTATAACAGCTTTGGTTTAGAACAGTTATGCAATGCGTCATTTTTATGATAAAGCCACAATTAAAACAAAACAATTTTACTGTACAACAGTGTTCTGCATAACAGTTCCAATATACAAAAATTTTCTATATGTCAATTTATCAGTATAACAGTTTTTGTGTATAACAGTTTAGCAGTAAAACTTGTATTGTTCAACAGTTAAGCTGTGTAACTGTTTTATTTTATAATAGTTTTGCTTTTAAACAGTTGTGCTGTATAATTATTTTCTGTATAACAGTTTTGCTGCATAACTATTAATATAAAACAGTTACGCTATCTACTAGTGTTCCTGTATAACAGTTTTACAGTATAACAGTTTTACAATATAACAGTTTTACAGTATAACAGTTTTACAGTATAACAGTTTTACAGTATAACAGTTTTACAGTATAACAGTTTTAAAGTATAACAGTTTTACAGTTTTACAGTATAATAGTTTTGCGGTGATACAGTTTTGCTGTAAAAAATAAAACCGTTTTCTGTATAACACTTTCGCTTAAAACAATTTTGCTATATAAGAGTTTTTTATGCCAGTTTTGTTTTATAACAGTTTTGCTGTATAACAATTGTCTGTATAACAATTTTCTGTATAATAGTTTTCGTATATAAATGATTTGCTATATAACAGATTTGTTGTATAACAGAATTATTTAATAACAGTAATGTTTTATAATTGTTTTACTGTATAACAGTATCGCCGGACAACTATTTTCTGTATAATAGTTTTCTTGTATCACAGTTTTCCTGTATAACAGTTTACTGTATAACACATTTGCTGAACAAATATTTTATAACAGTTTTGTTTTATAACAGTATTGCTATATAACTGAATTTATGTATAACTAATTACTGTAGAATTCTGTCGCTGTATAACAGATATATTTTATATCCGTTTTGTTTGATATAAGCTTTTATGCAGTATTGCTGTATAATAGTTTTTTTGTATAACAGTTTTATAGTATAACAGTTTTATAGTATAACAGTTTTATAGTATAACACTTTTATAGTATAACAGTTTTATAGTATAACAGTTTTGCGATACACAATTTGTCTGTATATCAGTTTTGCTGATAAACAGTCTTTTTGTATAACAGTTTCATAGAATAGCAGTTTTTACTGTTTAACCGATTCATTTTATTTAATTTTTAATTATTTAAAATGTTTTTTTTCTGTACCTTGACTATACAAAATTTGGCTTACACATAAATATTGTATAAGTTTTTCCGATTTTTATTATTTTTTAATACCTTTCAATATTTTGAAAAAAAAAAATAGCTTTAAATGACATTTTAAAACTAATTTTATTCATAATTATAAATTTTAAAGACTGATTCTGATTATGTTATTCAGATAAACAACTTCTTTAATGTAACTATTTTTTTTATTAATTATGAATTGAGTAAAAAAAGCAGAGAGTATGCAGTTATTTATCATAAACAACAGCAAAAATATCTAAAAAAAATTAAATTAAAAAAAAACTAAAAAATATTAAAATAATATATTTTTTTTAATTATAAACAATCATTAATTTAAACAAAAAGAATTTTTAACTTATTTTAAAAATTATTTTCTAATATATAAATAATAAAATACTTTAAATAATTACAGAAATCTTATTAAATTTTTTATGCGCTAAACATTTGGCACGTCTGAATGAGAAAATTAATTTTCAATTTTCACACTAAATCCTTATTCAAATATTAGACACAAATTTGTTTGAAATTTTCACACTAACAGAAATGAGCAACATTTTCTGTTAGCTTGAACACCACGTAGTTTACATGACGTATGAGTGATTTCTGATTTCGCAACAACTGAAGCGCGTAATTATTTCAGAAAATTATCAAATGTTGAACTTCTGTGATTTTTAAATAAGGTGTTTAGAGTAGAATTTAGCATTACATATCTGTATAGCAATTAAACTATATTAATGAATTTCAATTTTAAGTTTAGAAACATTTATTAATAATTGCGGATCGATAACTTTAAATTCCAAAATCAAATAATTTATAATCAAATAATTTAAAATGAAATGAATTTAAAAAAATTTATATTAAATGAATTGACAAAATTGAAATGAATTGAAATGAATTTAAATCAATTGAAATGAATTGAAAAACAATTGAAAAGAATTGAAATGAATTGAAATGAATTTAAATCAATTGAAATGAATTGAAATGAATTTAAATCAATTGAAATGAATTGAAATGAATTGAAATGAATTGAAATGAATTGAAATGAATTGAAATGAATTGAAATGAATTGAAATGAATTGAAATGAAATGAAATGAAATGAATTGAAATGAATTGAAATGAATTGAAATGAACTGAAATGAATTGAAAATAATTGAAATGAATTGAAATGAATTGAAATGAATTGAAATGAATTGAAATGAATTGAAATGAATTGAAATGAAATGAATTGAAATGAATTGAAATGAATTGAAATTAATTGAAATTAATTGAAATTAATTGAAATTAATTGAAATGAATTGAAATGAATTGAAATGAATTAAAATGAATTGAAATGAATTGAAATGGATTGAAATAAATTGAAATGAATTGAAATGAAATGAATTGAAGTGAATTGAAATGAATTAAAATGATTTGAAATAAATTGAATTGATGAATTGAATTGAATGAATTGAAACTAACTGAAATGAATTGAAAAGAATTGAAATGATTTGAAAAGGATTCAAATAAATTGAAATGAATTGAAATACATTGAAATGCATTGCCTTAATAGAAAAAAAAACAACAAAAAATACATTGCAGCACAGCACAGCGTAAAACAGCCAACAGCATAAAACAAATAACTTTATTTTTGCACAATTGATGCCACAAGTTTTTGCATTTTTTATTTCTTTGTTATATTTTTTTTGCAGCGATTACGTGTCTGCGATTTATGTGTTTCACAATTAAAACTGCATTGCTCGAAGATGAGTTGCTCAGACATTAGTTTCTTTGAGTTTTGTTTTATTTTCTTGTTTATTGTGATTAAATAAATCGCACATTTTTTATTTATTTTTTTATTTAATTATTTTTTTTTTTTGGTTCTTGTTGATTACAATAGCGGCGATTGGAATGAAACCAGGTGAAAAATTAATCTGCGCTGGTACGTGTTTTAAAACAGTTCATTGTATAACAGTTCATTGTATAACAGTTTTATTGTACAACAGTACGGCCGTATACATGTTTTACTATATAACAGTTTTACTGTATAACAGTTTTACTGTATAACAGTTTTACTGTATAACAGTTTTACTGTATAACAGTTTTACTGTATAACAGTTTTACTGTATAACAGTTTTACTGTATAACAGTTTTACTGTATAACAGTTTTGTTGTATAACAGTTTTACTGTATAACAGTTTTACTGTATAACAGTTTTACTGTATAACAGTTTTACTGTATAACAGTTTTACTGTATAACAGTTTTACTGTATAACAGTTTTACTGTATAACAGTTTTACTGTATAACAGTTTTACTGTATAACAGTTTTACTGTATAACAGTTTTACTGTATAACAGTTTTACTGTATAACAGTTTTACTGTATAACAGTTTTCCTGCAAAACAGTTATGCTGAATAACAGTTTTATTGTACAACAGTGCTGTTTAACAGTTTTACTGTATAACAGTTTTACAGTATAACAGTTTTGCTGTATAACAGTTTTACTGTATAACAGTTTTACTGTATAACAGTTTCACTGTATAACAGTTTTACTGTATAAAAGTTTTACTGTATAACAGTTTTACTGTATAACAGTTTTACTGTATACCAGTTTTCCTGCAAAACAGTTATGCTGAATAACAGTTTTATTGTACAACAGTATTGCTGTTTGAGAGTTTTACTGTATAACAGTTTTGTTGTATAACAGTTTTACTGTATAACAGTTTTACTGTATAACAGTTTTACTGTATAACAGTTTTACTGTATAGTTATGTACTATATAGTTATGTACTATACAGTTATGCTGAATAACAGTTTTATTGTACAACAGTATTGCTGTTTGACAGTTTTACTGTATAACAGTTTTGTTGTATAACAGTTTTACTGTATAACAGTTTTACTGTATAACAGTTTTACTGTATAACAGTTTTACTGTATAACAGTTTTACTGTATAACAGTTTTACTGTATAACAGTTTTACTGTATAACAGTTTTACTGTATAACAGTTTTATTGTATAACAGTTTTACTGTATAACAGATTTACTGCAAAACAGTTATGCTGTATAACAGTTTTACTATATAACAGTTTTACTGTATAACAGCTTTACTGTATTACAGTTTTATTGTATAACAGTTTTACTGTATAACAGATTTACTGCAAAACAGTTATGCTGTATAACAGTTTTACTGAATAACAGTTTTACTGTATAACAGATTTACTGTATAACAGCTTAACTGTATTACAGTTTTACTATACCAGTTTTACTCTATAGCAGTTTTACTTTATACCAGTTGACAGTATTACTCCGACTTCTACACTTTCAAACAATGAAAGTTTTCTTGTCATTGTCAACAACATCTGTTTTTTTAATCCCCAACAACAACACTTTTTTTGTTAAGGACCTTCAGCAGTTGAGCCTTTAATTATAATCGCGAATCTCTGTCGTATTTGTCTGCGCCACTTTATGTCGGAGTAATTAAGATAATGCGTCGTATTCTTCGTCTTCATCTTATTCAGTATTACTTCTTGTTGCCACATGATGCTTGGCTGCCACCTTGAGGTGTTTGTGACCCCTTCCGGCAAGTGTTGCGTTTCTCTTGAATAATGAGCAACTGCGTCGCGTTTAACCACAAACGACGCATTAAACACGATGCCAGTCAAGTCCTGCGGCGAACTCTGGAGGCGCTCATTTAGGATGTGCACAATTTAAACAAACTCACGTTGTTCACTGTTGGCAAATATTGGTGTCTTTTGTTATGCGATGTCTACGTATTTTTCAAGGATACAAGTTCAAGATTTGTGTAAATATAAACAGCTTTAATTTAAGATTTTTGTCTACTAATACAGTTTACAACATGAAAATCGAATTATTTCAAGCTTAAAATTTAAAACATTTTGTTGATTTGCAAAAATTCCATTGAATGTCACTCATACGTCATGTGTTACAGGTTAATGTTGCCTCTGTGGAACTTGTTTTTCTGCGTGTTTTAATTAATTTCCATGTGTCAATCACTCATTCGTGAAACTTGTGAATTTATTCACCAGTGAGCGTGGAATTGTGTTAAGCGAGGAAAATTACAAAATTATTACAAAATCTGTGTATTGCCTGGTTAGCTGCCTGTCAGTATAACTGGCAATTAGAGCTTCAGTGGACAGGTATAAAAAACTCTCAAATAAATTTAAATATTTTACAATCCTCATAGGAATTAAGAGCAGCTTTTAAAAATGTAAATTTAATGAGGTGGAATGAAACATTTAATTTTTAGCGAAAAATTTAATATTAGTTAAAAATTTAATTATTAGTGAAAAGTTTAAGTTTTAGTGAAAATTTATTATTTAGTAAAAATTGTTTAGTTGATTGAATCAATGAATTTTTAGTAAAAACATTAATTTTTAGTGAAAAAGTGAAGAATTTACATTTTCTGTTAATCGCATATTTTATATTTGCATTGCAATAATTTCAATTATTGCGTAAAATATGTTTTACATATTTATTTAATTTATTTACTTAAAAAATTAATAATAAAATGTTTACATTATTTAATGTTTGGAAATGTAAAATAGCAAATAACAGATTAAATATCGTGCTTCACAGAATTGGCGCAAATTGGCGAACATTTTCGCTACTTTTTATTGACTGAATTTTGAATATATATTTTACTCTTTATAAGTTCAAAATGCCATGGACAAAATTGCGCTTTTAATATTCCATTTATTTATAATAAATACAATTTTGAACAACAAATAGATTTACAAGGCCTCAATAATTGTGCAAAAACAAAACAGAATCTCATAAAAAAAAACTCATATATTTTATTTTTAAAATTTTCATAAATATTGTTTCACCTACCGTTAAATTCATGTCTTGCTCAAGGATACAATCCATGAAATATGCAAATATGTGTCCTATAATCGACGTATTACATGAGATTTTAAAATTATTTTCTACTTTATTTTTGCGCATCGGAATAAAGTCTGTCTAAGAATTTTTAAAACGATGCTCCTAACGTGAACCTTTTCTGCAAATCAACTATTTATTTAATACTTTGTGGTATTAAAGTTGAAAAATGCCATCAAATTTGCCTGACACATTGAGATAATGCGAACCGTCGAGCTGTCAAATAATAACGAGCATGCCTAACAGGGTCCTGCAGCCTTTAATTCCTTTGGCAAACTGAAGTCCTGAGTGTTGCCACCTTTTTTGCATTCCAAAGGCTGCAAAACAACGATTCAAATATTCGAATAAGTGAAATCGACATAATATAAAAATATAAAAATATAAAAATATAAAAATATAAAAATATAAAAATATAAAAATATAAAAATATAAAAATATAAAAATATAAAAATATAAAAATATAAAAATATAAAAATATAAAAATATAAAAATATAAAAATATAAAAATATAAAAATATAAAAATATAAAAATATAAAAATATAAAAATATAAAAATATAAAAATATAAAAATATAAAAATATAAAAATATAAAAATATAAAAATATAAAAATATAAAAATATAAAAATATAAAAATATAAAAATATAAAAATATAAAAATATAAAAATATAAAAATATAAAAATATAAAAATATAAAAATATAAAAATATAAAAATATAAAAATATAAAAATATAAAAATATAAAAATATAAAAATATAAAAATATAAAAATATAAAAATATAAAAATATAAAAATATAAAAATATAAAAATATAAAAATATAAAAATATAAAAATATAAAAATATAAAAATATAAAAATATAAAAATATAAAAATATAAAAATATAAAAATATAAAAATATAAAAATATAAAAATATAAAAATATAAAAATATAAAAATATAAAAATATAAAAATATAAAAATATAAAAATATAAAAATATAAAAATATAAAAATATAAAAATATAAAAATATAAAAATATAAAAATATAAAAATATAAAAATATAAAAATATAAAAATATAAAAATATAAAAATATAAAAATATAAAAATATAAAAATATAAAAATATAAAAATATAAAAATATAAAAATATAAAAATATAAAAATATAAAAATATAAAAATATAAAAATATAAAAATATAAAAATATAAAAATATAAAAATATAAAAATATAAAAATATAAAAATATAAAAATATAAAAATATAAAAATATAAAAATATAAAAATATAAAAATATAAAAATATAAAAATATAAAAATATAAAAATATAAAAATATAAAAATATAAAAATATAAAAATATAAAAATATAAAAATATAAAAATATAAAAATATAAAAATATAAAAATATAAAAATATAAAAATATAAAAATATAAAAATATAAAAATATAAAAATATAAAAATATAAAAATATAAAAATATAAAAATATAAAAATATAAAAATATAAAAATATAAAAATATAAAAATATAAAAATATAAAAATATAAAAATATAAAAATATAAAAATATAAAAATATAAAAATATAAAAATATAAAAATATAAAAATATAAAAATATAAAAATATAAAAATATAAAAATATAAAAATATAAAAATATAAAAATATAAAAATATAAAAATATAAAAATATAAAAATATAAAAATATAAAAATATAAAAATATAAAAATATAAAAATATAAAAATATAAAAATATAAAAATATAAAAATATAAAAATATAAAAATATAAAAATATAAAAATATAAAAATATAAAAATATAAAAATATAAAAATATAAAAATATAAAAATATAAAAATATAAAAATATAAAAATATAAAAATATAAAAATATAAAAATATAAAAATATAAAAATATAAAAATATAAAAATATAAAAATATAAAAATATAAAAATATAAAAATATAAAAATATAAAAATATAAAAATATAAAAATATAAAAATATAAAAATATAAAAATATAAAAATATAAAAATATAAAAATATAAAAATATAAAAATATAAAAATATAAAAATATAAAAATATAAAAATATAAAAATATAAAAATATAAAAATATAAAAATATAAAAATATAAAAATATAAAAATATAAAAATATAAAAATATAAAAATATAAAAATATAAAAATATAAAAATATAAAAATATAAAAATATAAAAATATAAAAATATAAAAATATAAAAATATAAAAATATAAAAATATAAAAATATAAAAATATAAAAATATAAAAATATAAAAATATAAAAATATAAAAATATAAAAATATAAAAATATAAAAATATAAAAATATAAAAATATAAAAATATAAAAATATAAAAATATAAAAATATAAAAATATAAAAATATAAAAATATAAAAATATAAAAATATAAAAATATAAAAATATAAAAATATAAAAATATAAAAATATAAAAATATAAAAATATAAAAATATAAAAATATAAAAATATAAAAATATAAAAATATAAAAATATAAAAATATAAAAATATAAAAATATAAAAATATAAAAATATAAAAATATAAAAATATAAAAATATAAAAATATAAAAATATAAAAATATAAAAATATAAAAATATAAAAATATAAAAATATAAAAATATAAAAATATAAAAATATAAAAATATAAAAATATAAAAATATAAAAATATAAAAATATAAAAATATAAAAATATAAAAATATAAAAATATAAAAATATAAAAATATAAAAATATAAAAATATAAAAATATAAAAATATAAAAATATAAAAATATAAAAATATAAAAATATAAAAATATAAAAATATAAAAATATAAAAATATAAAAATATAAAAATATAAAAATATAAAAATATAAAAATATAAAAATATAAAAATATAAAAATATAAAAATATAAAAATATAAAAATATAAAAATATAAAAATATAAAAATATAAAAATATAAAAATATAAAAATATAAAAATATAAAAATATAAAAATATAAAAATATAAAAATATAAAAATATAAAAATATAAAAATATAAAAATATAAAAATATAAAAATATAAAAATATAAAAATATAAAAATATAAAAATATAAAAATATAAAAATATAAAAATATAAAAATATATAAATATAAAAATATAAAAATATAAAAATATAAAAATATAAAAATATAAAAATATAAAAATATAAAACTATAAAAATATAAAAATATAAAAATATAAAAATATAAAAATATAAAAATATAAAAATATAAAAATATAAAAATATAAAAATATAAAAATATAAAAATATAAAAATATAAAAATATAAAAATATAAAAATATAAAAATATAAAAATATAAAAATATAAAAATATAAAAATATAAAAATATAAAAATATAACATAAAAATTCTAATAATCGAAATAAATAAAAATGCAAATAATAAAATAAATCTTTATATCCTGTTTGATATCCTTAAAAGTTCTTAAATACATAAAAACCATAGCTGACAACAATAACAACAACAACCATTTTTTTGTTTAGCGTCATGCTCGTCATCAGCTTCTCTGCCTCGATGACATTTGCAAAAAATGTTTTTTTTTTGTTTTTTCAAATATTCAAATTTTAGCACTTTTACATCCGCTTTACGCACTTAATCCCCAGAGCAAATCCTTCGGGTCTCGTCGTGCTTTAGGAACTTTAATCACTGTCAACACATTTCGTCAGCACCCCTACTTAGTACTGCGATGTGATTCCTTAGAGTCCATGGTATCGAATAAAAAAAAACCCTACTTTTATTACAACGACGAAGTGTTTATTTTATAACTTATTTAACAGCCAGTCCTATAATTCTATGACCTTCTAGGCAGCAGCCTTCCTTCGGAATTTCTCTCTTTTTTATTTCATTTGTGATTTTGGCTCTGTGCCCAAAACTCTTTTATTACCCTCCTCATCAATGCTTTATTAATTTATTCCAAGTTTTTATGTTTTCTTCACACATGTTGCATCTGGGTTCTAATCATGACCCGGTCACGCCTGTGCGGGTAATAAATAACGTAGGCTGTAAAGAGAGGTTCTACGTACGGCATGCTAAAGAGATGTTGAGACACTATGGTCTGAATAAGGAATTTGGCCTGTTGCTTGTTTTTTCGTATTTCTTTAAAGAAAGGGCATATTTTTCATTTAGAAGTTTGAAGAAACCTTAATATTAAAGTCCACTCTATAAAAAAGCCTATCATTCTAAATGAAATAAAGTCGACCATAAAAATTCCAACTAAAAAGTCATTTTTAATTCGTTTATTTTTTAGGCTGATTTAATTAAAAATTGATAGAATATTTTAAAACAAATTTTAGTAATCTTTAATAATTATACCCCGGTGCTTTTTTTCCAATTAAATAATAATACTTTCAAAAAAGCTCTTAGCTCTTAATTCTAAAAACGGAAATAATTAAAATTACCAACTAATAATAAATTTATTGAATTATCAATATGCTTATCATAATCATCATTATCTTAGCAAAGTTTTCCGATGCAATATTATTTGAGCCATAATTAAACATTAAAGTTTCGCCTTGAAATTAGTTTTGAAGCACACAGCTCTCTGCGATGCGGTACGTAATTCAATTATTAACCAAAACTTGCAGCATTTACTAAACTTCAGAATGATGATGGATAGAATTGATGATAATCAATATTTTGCAATTATAACAAGGCAAAAATATTGCAGCACCACGTCACAAGATTTGCATTCATTGTTCAATTTGGCACAAATTCAATAAAATAAAAAATAATAAAACTTTGTGTTCAATTCAAATAAAATGAAATACAGCAGCCATTATTGAACGACAGAATACGGCAATAGCAACATCTTCAGCAGCATTAAAACAGCAGTTGACACACATAAAACAAACTTCTTTCATTTGTAACTATGAAATATAATAAAATTTTGATTTACATTTCAATTAAATTTGCACAATTGAATTGAAAAGCAAAAGAATACTTGAACAACTCAGCAGGCAGATGATGATTATGAGAAAAATATTTGATGACTGTAATAAACAACTCATGATTTTAACGTAATGGATAATGATTGATGCAAGGAAAATATGTTTATGTTAAGACCAACATATGATAATATCGAAAGTTGTTCATATATAAGCGACAGAATATGAATTTGAAGAAAAAAAGTGTTAGAAAGTATAATGATTTGATGAAAAAGATGATGGTTTTGAGAAAAATATGATAATTGTTAGAATATTTTAGTAATTATGAGAAACAGTTTATGATAAAGCGAAAAATAAGAAGATTATTGTTAAAATAGGATGATTTGAGATAGATATGATTAAGATGAGAAAAATATGGTAGCTATGATATGAAGGTTGTACAGTAAATGTTTGTAATCATTGGGGAAAACATTATGATAATTATGAAAATAATATGATTATGTAAAAATATGGAGATTTCAGCAAAAACTGATGACTGCGGGAAACATTATGATGTTAGGAAAAAAATATGATGAGTGCAAGTAAAAGTTAATTACTGTAAGGAATAGTTTATGATTATGAGAAAAGATGCTGAATATGAGGAAAATATTATGATTAGCAGAAACATAATGATTGTAAGGAAAACTTAAGACTTGAAAGAAAAAAAAATTATGAATTATAAGGTAAAGATGATGGTTTATAAAAGAGAAAAAAGTTTATAAAACGGCATAGGTGATAATAATAAGGATTTTTTTTAAATTTGAGGTCAATATGAGAAGAACGTTCAAAATTATGTTTCAAATATAATGTTTATGAGAAAAATATAATGGTTTTATGTTTATGAAAAAAATATGACTTTTCTTAGGAAATGATGATGGTTAAGAGGAAAACATAATGATTATAACGAAAACATGATGGCTCTTTGGAAAATTATATGATTACGATAAAAATATGTTGATTATGTCAAAAATATGATGATTATTTAGAAAAAAAAATAACTTCAAGAAAAATATGATATGAAAGGAAGAGGATTATAAAAAGAAAAATAAAAAATTATAATAAGAGTACCATATGCTAATGAGGTAAATATGATAATTGTAGGAATATTTTATGATTATAAGATGTTGATTAAACGGAAATGATTATGGTTATGGAAAAAATTATTATTATGAGGAAAAGATGAAGATTTTTAAGGAATATCTGATTATTGGGAAATATGATGCTTATGAGGACAATATAATAACTGTGTGGATAATATGACGGTTAGGAAAACTTTATGATTGATGGAAAACTTTAAGGTAATGGGCAAAATATTATGATTATGAGAAAAGGATTATTTTAGGCAGATATGATAATTATGTGAAATAAGTTAATGACTATCAGGATAATTTGAGGAACACAGAAAAAAAAATGTACTTCATATTGTTGAATTCCGTTCTTTAAACCATGATTATTTGTATTGAAGAACCATTCATAATATTAATGACTAATCTCATCAATGCAATGAATGCTTTCATAAATATGAAGAACACTTGGTAACGGTCGAAAAAATCTTCTACAATATGATGAACTGTATATGAAGAATACGTTTCATCATATTAATGAACCAAAATAATAAATACAACATATATGTTCATCATATTGAAGAACGCTGTTCATTAAATCAAATTTCTATTAACATATTTTTTTTCGTTCATTTTTTGCCGTACTTCTCAGTTCTCAAGTAGTTCTTGTATGTTATTTCTTATATAATGCTTGGTCGACATGCATAAATTATTGAAATGTGTTATAATATATTTATTATAATTACAACTTTTTTTAATAAAAAGTTATAATCATAAAAAATATATTTTTGAAAAAAAAAAATTTTTTGGATTTCTTTTTTTTTTTGAAAAAATCTATTTTTGAAAACATTTTTTTTTTTGGAATTTTTTTTTTGACAATTTTTTTTTTCGGAACAATTTTTTTTCCGAATTTTTTTTTAAATTATTTACTGTTATTTTTTAAATAAAATTTGTACAACATTTTTTTTCGAAACATTTTATAAAAAAAATTTGAACAAATTCATCAATATGACAATTCAAATTCATTGTATTGAATATTTTGTTCATATATATAATGACTACATTCATTAATATGTCATTTAATGAACGGTGGTATCAATATGATGAATCTGGTAGTTGGTGAAAAAATTCATAATATTTATGAATAAATTCATCATATGGAAGATTTTTTTTCTGTGAATCAAAGTTTACGATGATGGGAAAAATATGATGATTATGTATTGAGTAAGATATAATAATTATGTGGAGCAGATCATGAGAGAAAAATAAGATGATTGTAAGCAACATTTTGTGGTTATTGGCAAAAAGATAATGATAATGTAGAATATGATATTAAATGTAGAATATGAGTTAAAGTTTATGATTTCTTAAAAAGTCGATGATTATGAGGAAAAGATAAAGACTTGAGTAATATACAATAAGGAATATAATAGTTGATGAGAAAATATGATGATTGCAAGGAACATTTTATTGTTATAGCAAAAATGATGATAATTATAACAAGGAACCGATGATGATAATAATGAAACGATGTTGATTATATGAAAAATATAATGAAGACGAAAAAAAGATAATTATTATGAGGAAAAAATTATGAATATGATTAACAGAAGATCACGACGAAACTTTGATAATAGTTAGAAACAAAAGTATGATTGTAAAAAGAATAATAATGATGACTGATTAACAGAAAATAACGACTAAACTTATAATAGTTAGAAACAAAATTATGATTGTAAAAAGAATAATGATGATGACTATGCAAAGAAACAAATTTTCATGATAAATATGTCGAAAGCGACAGGCTGCAAAAGAAATGGCCGTGCAAGTAGGTGCTGACTTTTATTGGTTGAAAAATGAGGGAAGAATTCATTTTTTCTTGTGTGTTGAAAGTTGCTGCTACCGCCACCACAAAACCGCTAAAAGTTTAGTTATCGCAAACATTTGCCAAGCTTTTGACATTTATGGCCGCATAAGGAACTTTAAAGTATGATGACGATGACGACGCAGCAGTCGCAACTAACATTATACCGTTATTTATACCGTTACTCACGCTGTCTTTCTCTGCCTGTTTTACACACTCTTTCTCGTTTCAACACATACTTGCTACACAAGTCGTCGTCATCGCAGCTTCGCATTAAAATGCAAAATGCGTTTTTAATTGAACTGAAGAAGCCTGGCGTAATTTGCACGCTTTAAACTTTTTGGTTGCAGTTTGCGCCGCCATTATGTGGCTCTGACAGCATTGCGCCATGTTTAAAATGTCACCAATGCCGCCATGTTGGAAACCGAAGCGCCACATTGCGACTCTAGTTGAATGTTCATTAAAAAGTTTGTGTGGCTGCAAATTAGAGGATTTTACAAAAACGAGAAATTTTTGAAAATCACTTGAAATTCTGCAGTTTTTCTTACTACTACACTATACTAGTACAACGTTATATTTTCTCGATCTATGCAAACTATGCGATTTTTATTGTTGATTTACTCCACCGCAAATTGTTATGAATTGTTCTACTTTTATTTTTTTCCAATTTTTTTTTTCCAACATTGGCCAATATTTTAAGATGACTGTTTTTATTAGGGACTCTGGAAACGAGTTTTAAAAAGCTCGAAGCAGTTTGGAAATATTTAAAAAAAAAAATTTAAACAGAAAAAGCTGTGAATATCGCATATAATCAACCCATCTACTAAATATGCCGGATCTACCTTTAAAATTTCACATTCCAAAAAATCTTCCATATATCAGTGCTGTAAATATGCCTGAAATATTTCTTGAAAATGGCAGAAAATTTTGTCTTGACTACCATAATGTATACCTTTTTGGATTAAAACATGTTGCAATATTGAAGCTCCATTCTTTTGTACTACAATTTGTTCCTTTGATAATGCTTACATTTTTTATTTAAAAAAATATAAAAATCTGATATAATAAGTACCGCCATGTCATGTACGACTCTCAAAGGATTAAAAAATGCGCTGTCAATTATTTAAATTTTAAATGACAACGTTAAAAATTCGTTAAACCAAAAAAAAAAACAAAAACATTAAAATACAAAATTAATTAATACGCAGTACAACCTATATTCGATAAATATAAAAAAAAAAACAAATATAATGCATTGTTCATTATGTTGGCATAAGTCGCACATAAAACTTATAGACTGGCAACACTGTCACGTCGACGCCAACTCAACGACAGACGACCAATCTACCGAGACTCGATCAATTCATTCAATTCATTACAATGTAATGCATTTTAATTAAAAATTCATTTAATATTGTAAACTATTCGACCGATTCGACCCATCGACGGATGTAGATGATGACGACGACAACATACGGCCGGATGCGATGCGCCAGGATACAAAAAGCACTCTCAAGGCTGCAGGGATTAAAGGTCTTCGGCATTTTATCGCACGCCTGCATTGTTTTCGACATGTGGCAGTCAATATATGTGCACTGAGAAAAGTAGTAAGAAAAAATACACATTTAAATTCAAAAACAATTTTATAATACTCGAGACAAAATTTTTGTAATCTTTGAGCAATATTTTCGACAAAAACTCAAAAACAAACAGAAGTTCGTTAGAGGTGTATAGCAGATTATTCAATATTGTGGTTTTTTAAGGGCTGATTCACAATATATTTTAGGTTTAGATAGAAAAAATGCAGCTTTTAGTAGGATACAAACTACGCTATTGGCTGCGCAAAATCTTCAGAATAAATTTCGCTAAACTGTCCCGACTCTGCCAGTAGTTTTAATGGCATTTAAACGATATTTATCGATTAATTACTAAGAGTAAACACTTTAAAAATAATAAGAGAAAAACTATTAATTTAATGGTATTTTGTATTTTCCCGAGTGTAGTAATTATGTCTGGAAGTGGCATTAAATTGCTCTCGAATAAAATATAAAAGTAGTAGTTTGGGTGGAGTGTTTCGAACTTGCATTGTGTGCAGCAGGAAATACTATAAGTGAAACAGGAAAATATATTGGAAGTTTATTTAAATGGTGCGGGCCAAGTAGTTATATAGTGTTTGTTGTAGTATTAATCCAAATATATTGAAAAACAGTGCAAGCGGAAGAAAAAGGTGAGATTAAAGGACGGGTTGGGAGAGATAATGTTGAAATACGTTGGTAATATAATGTATAATTGCAACGGTAATTGAAAAAAAGTATTGAACGTTTTACAACATTCATGCATGGTCACAAATAGCGTAACCTTGTTTCCGTTTCCGGTTCCGACTCAACTGACTTATGGGTACTATTGTATTTTAATTTTATTTTAATAAATAAATTTATTCAAAAATAAAAATAGTTATATCCAAATTGCTAAAGAATCATTTAACATTTTTTTATCTCAAAAATATAGAAAATAGTATTATTTATACTTCTAAATTATCAATTTTGATTATCAGTTATTATACGAAAATAATGGAGTTTTCAATTGAATGCTCGAACATATTCGATTATTCAGTTTTAAACTTATCAGACATGAAAGGTTCATGAGTATTTACACTAAGAATTATCGATTGCATGCTCGAACAACCTCGATTATACGGTTTTGAACTTATCAAACATGAAAGGTAGTATTCAGTTCAAGAATTATAAAAGAATATTAAAAAAAGTCGCTATTTAGTTCATTAAAATTGAATTCAAAACTTTAAAAAATTATATGCATGAATTGGCCGGACATTTGTATAAAAATTTGAAATGATGGTTTTGGGCAAATCGATTAAAGAAAGGTCCCATGTTCAAAGCTGGGTTAGGGCAAACAATATCTTTTTATAGAAAATATAAAACTGAAGATTTATATACTTCAGTTTTATATTTTCTATAAAAAGATATTCATATTAGTATCAAAAAATAATTCTGTAAATATTTTTTTTTCTTCTTCAGTAAATGTTGACTTATCATATTTTGTACTTATAATTTAAAATAAATCATGGACAATGAACTAATTTTAGAAAAACAAAAATAAATAAAATAAATATTAAAAATAGAAATAGATTTCTTATATCAAAATAGGTAGGGAAGTGGAAAGAAAAGGTAGGGTATGGTAGGTAATACAGATGGAAGCTAATTGATTGGCACAGGTACACAGAAAAAACTTCTTCAATATGATGAATTTATTCATAAATATTATGAATTTGATCATCAACTACCAAATTCATCATATTGAGACCACCGTTCATTAAATGACATATTTATGAATGCATTCATTATATATATGAACAAAATATTCAATACAATAAATTTGAATTGTCATATTGATGAATTTGTTCATAATATTTTTTTCAAAAATATATTTTTTATAAATATAACCTTTTATTAATAAAATGTTGTAATTATAATAAATAAATTATAAAATATTTTACTAATTTATGCAAAAACTACTTGAGAACTGAGAAGTACAGCTAAAAATGAACGGAAATAAAAATATGTTGATAGAAATTTAGTTTAATGAACAGCGTTCTTCAATATGATGAACATATATGATGTATTTTATATTTTGAGTCGTTAATATGATGAAACGTTGCGTATTCTTCAAATACAGTTCATCATATTGAAGAACACTTTTTCGACAGTAACAAAGCGTTCTTCATATTTATGATATCATTCATAACATAATGGCGTTAGTCATTAATATTATGAATGGTTCTTCAATACAATGAATCATGGTTTAAAGAGCTGAATTCATCAATATGATGTATATTTTTTTCTGTGTAGGCAAAGGTTGTACAAAAACACCGATGCTTCGATGTTGTGCTCTTGGATCTCCATATGTTTGATGCTTCGCGTTGTTGTTTTCAATGCAGAGAACATAATGTACATTATATTGATATTTGATATATTGTTTTCAAATCATGATTCATTGTATTAAAGAACCATTCATAATATTAATGACAAACGATATCAATGTTATGAATGCGATCATAATTATGATGTACGCTTGGTAACTGTCCAAAAAGTGTTCTTCATATGATGAACTGTATTCACGCTTCATCATATAAATGAAAAACTACATAAAATACAATATATGTTCATCATATTGAAGAATGCTGTTCATCAAAATATTTATTTAGCCCAATTATAAATAAATATTCCCAAAAATATTTGAGAGAAATTCTTGGGTGAAAAAACCTTTTTATGTAATTTTAATACAAAGCTTTTTTTTTCTCCCAACTATTTTTCCCAAATATTTTTGGGATTATTTATTTAGAATTGCGCTGATTAGTATTATTTCATTTTTTTCCGTATGTTGTTTTTTTATATAAAGCTTGCTCGACATGCATAAATAAGTAAAATGTTTTGCAATATATATATTTTTTTGGAAAAAAAAATCGAAATTTTTTTTTTTTTTTTAATTTTATATAATTTTTTTTTTAGAAAAAATAATTTTTTTGATCGAATTTTTTTATTATCCAACAACATTTTTTTTAAGGCCAAACATTTTTTTTTTTTAAATATTTTTTTAATATTAAAAATATTTATATACATATATTCTTCAAATTCATTAAATTTTTCGTTCTTCGATAGTATATATACGTTGTTATATATAATGAATGCATTCATCAATATGTCATATAATGATCGGTGGTATCAATATGATGAATCTGATAGTTGTAAAAAAAATGCATAATATTTATGAATAAATTCATTGTATTGATGATTTTTTTCTGTGCATACCGTGTACTACAAAATCGACAAATTTAGTTTGTTGTATTTCCGCAAAAAACTCGATTGCTTCAATGATGTGTTGTTCGCTTCGCATGTTGAAGAAAACCTCAAAGATATGCGAAACGAGAAACACAGCATTTGCTCGTTATTGTGTTCGATATACTGCTACATAAGAGATCGAAGAAAACAACAACAAAACACGTGCTAATTACTGTTTTACAAAAAAAAAATCACATGTGGATGTTTTTGTATAAAATATATATTTGTTAAAAATATATATTTTATCTTGCATAAAAAAATACTAAAAATATGTTTAAAAATAAATAGAAATATGCAAAAAAAATGTGCATATAATATTGTTACGAAAACTCAGTCTACGGAAAACTATTCTACGAGTTCGTATCGCAGGATTGTGTACAAAATAAAAACACTCTTATGTTTGGTTTAAATTATAACAATTAACTTTATTAATTCACTTTAATAAACAACTTTACTAATAACAAATTCTAACAACTGCTGCATGTCCACAATTTAACTTGACAATTATCACACGAGATGCCCTCGACCACTTTACAATCACTACTGAAGTGAAGTACCTCGGACGCGGCTCCCTTATATACTGCATTCATCAGTTCGACACGTTTCGACAAGCTTCGACTTGTTTCGAGAACCTTCTACTCGTTTCGTGAATGACGCATGCTATTGGCATCTCATTCGCACTCATGTGTTTTAATGCGCTGATCTTCCATCTCTTTCTCGCACATTGGAATTAAAAAAAGCAGTAAATATTGCAAGCCCATAAAAACAACACAGGGTAGATTTGAAAAAAAAGTAGTTCAATTGATTATTTAAATAAATGTTCAAATAGGCAGTATTTGAAAATCATCATTAACTGAGTTTTGCACTATTCCATGGTATTCAATCGGAGTTATATCCAGTGTATTCTTTTCAAAGAGGTTTTCTTTAACAACTTTAATATTTAAATAAATGGTATATGGTAAAATGTAACCCAACATAAAAAAGAAAGGATATTCTTAAGCGATTGCAAGTTTGTAGTTATATTTATTCGTATACCCTGGTGACCTATTAATCAATTTAAATAGTAACCGCACACATTATCACATAAATGTTTATTTCTTAGTATTGTTAGGATTTCGTCACTACTAGAAGCCAGAGAAGGGGGAATATAAGCGTATTTATAGTCGGCTTATACCAAATATAACATTCATAATTCTTACTTACTTCATCATACCAACTATCACAATTTCTCTACTTTAAAATTTGCCATGTGACCTAACTTTCCTTACTGGTTCAAATATTATTTATTATTTTTTGTTTTCTGTGATGCTTGTACTCTTTTTGTTCTATTTTATATTCTTATTTATTTTCTATTTGTTATCCAATACTTTTTCTATAAATTGTATCCTCTTAAAAAAGTTCGTTACGCAAACTTTTAGCGCACTGTCGAACTTTTGCCAGTGGATTTTATCTTTGGAATATTATGAGAGTTTGCTTCTTTCTGTCGGTCTGTTTGTATCGATGTATGTTTGACGCTTATGCATATATTTTAGTTTTTATTGGTGCATTTATGAGTTTTCTTGAATTTAATAAAAAGTTAAATATTTTAAAAAATATAAAAACACATAAAAATGCATTGCGATATAAAAATAAATAAATGTATGCAAACTAAAAATAAAATGTGAGTCCAAAGTATGCTTCTGATTTTTTAGTTTTTGTATTTTTTTGCATTGGCAAAAATAGCAATAAATCTAATTTGAAAAGTTTTCTATTCAATTTGCAAATTTCAGCATGTTCACACAACAAACGCAACGACAAACATTTACACAATAACTACAATAACAAATACAAAAAAAAAAAAAACAAAAACAAATAAAAAAACAACTACACGCAAAATATAAAAAAATAAAAACTCACCTCATCGGCTTCTTGCAAATGGTACACTCAAAAATAAAAAGTTGCTCAGTAGAACTCACAGTAATTAAAAAAAAGTATTTCATTTGAACTTCAACAGTATTCAGTATTTTTAATATTTGTAGTATTTAATGGTATTTACCAATTAAAACTATATTTCATACTTTTGACTAAATTAATGGTTGGTGCAAACATGAGTCCATTCCACACTCAGAAAAAAGTCCTATTAAATTGGTCAATAAGACAGTTATTGATTCAATAGTATACAAAAATAAATATTTGCATATAAACACAACTACAGTTTAATAGTATTTTGTAGTATTTAATGGGATTTACCAATTAAATAATTTATGCTATTTACAAATTTTAATAGCCAAAAAACTATTGATTTTATAGTATTATTTTCTGAGTGCTTTAACCACCAAAATTTAGTGTCTGATGGAATAGTATTGCTTCATTTTTCATACTTCGATTGGTTAAAAATCTTGTATATCCAAAGAATACACTGAGAAAAATCAATAGTTTTTTGCTATTAAATTTAGTCAATATAATAAATTATTTTAAGGGGTAAATACCATTAAATACTACAAAATACTATTAAATACTATTAAATTGTTTTTTTGTGTTTAAATAAAAATTAGGGCTGTGCGATTAATCAATTAATCAAAATATTGATTAATCAGAATCCTGATTAATTGATTAATCGATTAATCAGAAACCCTGATTAATCAGAACCCTGATTAAACTGATTAATCAGCGTTTTGATTAATTGAAAATGAATTAATTTTACTCAATAACATTTGAAAATTTTGTCAACGTGAATAAAGTGAAAATGTATTTTTAAAATAATTAAAAAATGCCAGAAAGTGTTTTAAATATTCCAGAACTATATAGTAATGTATTTTTAAATATTTCGCGACGCAAATGTTAATTAATCAGAAATTCTGATTAATCGAAATGCTGATTAATCAATTAATCACAATTTTGATTAATCAGAATCCTGATTAATTGATTAATCAATGTTCTGATTAATCGAAAATCTTGATTAAACAATTAATGAATTAATCGGGAAACTGATTAATTATATAATTTGATTAATCGATTAATCGCACAGCCCTAATAGAAATATTTAATTTTTGTATACTATTGAATCAATTACTCTCCTATTGACCAATTTTAAAAGGACTTTTTCTGAGTGTATACATTTAAAAATCATGTCTGTCTTTAAAGGTAAAATACGCAATATATCAAATTTAAAATTATATATTACAGAATTATTAAAAAAAAAATTTGTATTTGAAAAAAAAAGCCAAATGACAAAATAGTTTTTTCAGAGTGTACAACACGTGCTTTGCTCTAAGCCACAGCTTTATCGAAACTACTACCACATGTTACCAAATAAATCTAAACATTGGCAACTAAAAGCTTTCATTGTTTGCAGCTTAATCTGCACAGCCATAAACTCTTCAATAATATATACAAATTATCTGAATGTGACCTGAGTATTGTGCAACATTTATTTTAATCCTTTTGACATGTTTTTAAAAGGCCTCTAAATTGTGTCGAATTTTCTATGCTTTATATAATAAATAAGTACTCTGATAAATTTTTTTTTTTTTTTTTATTAAATCTATGCATTTAATACGAGCTTCCGACTGATGTGTTAAACCATAAATTATGACATAGATGAGAATTATCCAGGTATGTTATTCAATGTTCAAGAATTTATTTTTATAATGAAATATTAGTTAAACCTCAGACTGTTAATTTTCGGTGACCTTCGAAACTTTCTCAAACTAACTACAATAAAAAAGTTCGATCTCATTGTAATTTTCAAAATTTCTTCTACACTTAAATTCTTTGACAACATACGATATTTAAACATTAATTAGTTCGATTTTTTATTCGATATCGTTACGGTTGAACTAATTTTCTCCTACAGAACTCTTCGATATCTATCTACCATGTAGGTCCAATTTAACATATCTTGTGATTTCTTCATCAACTTGCATTGACGTCGTAACGATTTTCCAAAAATATCCGAAAAATATTAAATTTTTAAATTTGGGTCCGGTGCGATAATTAAATATCGAAATTTAAAATATCGAAACCAAAAAAACTGAAAACAAAAATGTATAAAATAAAAATGGCAAAACCTAAAAATGTCGAAAAACAATTTTCGAAAACAAAAATTTCGAATAAATAAATGTTGAAAACTAAATAATTTTTTGTTCAAATCATTTTTTGCCGAAAAAATTGTAGAAAATGTCAAAAAAAAATACTGCAAAGTTACAAAAGTAGTTTTTTTCTGTTGTGTAACAAAAATATTTAAGTATATTATTTAGCAAAAAATTCATAAATAAATATATTTATTATGTCGTAGCGAAAATCCGAATCTTCACTATGAATTTTAATGTTTAGCCACTCTAGGATCCGAGCGGAAAGTTTTATATATTATGCCTTCAAAATCCATCTTGCAATTTGGCGCTAACATTTATCAGAATTAATATTTTATTTTTAAGGACATGAAATTTGATGTTTAAGGATAATGATCATTGGCCACATGTTCATGTTAAGTAGACCTACATCTTCCGAAAGATTGTTTTATTAGTTTTGAAACGAAATCTTAATAATAACCACCACATAAAATGATCTTTGACAATTTTTAGGCTTTCCTCAAGTAAACTGTGCCAAAATCGTATGTGGTTTTGCTGGATATTTCTAACCATAAAAGACAAAACCAAAAGGGCGAATCTTTTAGTTTTTTTGTCATAACTTTTTACTGGTACAAGATAAAATAGTAGTGTAAAGGCACGAATAGTTTATTTTTAAAGAACCTAACGATTGGCATTATTATTTAAAATAAAAAAACAGTTCCTCGAGACAATTTTCAACGAAACATTTTATTTTAGAGTTATTTCATGTTTAGACTATCTGTTCTGAACAGTTCTTCGTCCATCAGCCATTATTCCCCGAAGTATAATACATTCCATATAAAGTGGAACTGGATAACTCCGGCACAGTTTAGAAACATGGCCAACGCTAACGCGTACAAGAATGCAAATACTCGCACGAATAGAAAAGATTTGTTTCAATATGTTTGAATGTAATTAAAAAGTAATACGAAATTACCATACATGCATTAGGAATGAAGTGTAATTAAATTATAATCGAAATTGAATTTATTTTGTTCACGTGTAAACATTATTATATTGTCCAGCAGAATCTGTCAAATTTACCATAAATATGTTACAATACCAACATAAAATTTTAATTGCATTTGAATAAACTATTTGTTGGCAATTTACTTGGTTAAAACTATGTTTCGAAACACAGAAAATGCTAATCAAATCTAAATACAACGTATGTTCGCAACACTCGTCTTAATTCGATAATTTATCGACTGACGAACATGGCAACGTTGTGCAGCATTTTCTACCTACGCCATCTTTTGCCATCGTTTGAACATATTGATGTTTAAAAACAAACAAAAAAGAAATTGGATTTAAATAAATGTATTCTTGCATCATTCTTCTTGTATACGAAGTTGGCACTCGTTAAGCAGAATTTTCAACCTACGTCATTTTTGCCGTCGTTTGAAGTATGTATAGGGTCATTTTAAACATACTGATGTTTGAAAACAAACAAAAAATGAATTCTTGTATATAAAGTTGACACTCGTTGATCGGTATTTTCTGCGTACGTGTCTTTTGTTGTTCGTTGAGAAAACGTCGGTAATAATTTTGTTATTTGTAAATTAAATAAATATATAAATTGTGTTATAAAATGTAGGATTTCTTTCCAAAAATATTTAAATATGTTTCTGTGCAAACATACTACTTTTTGAACTGAAACAACTGATATGTTTCACTGGAAACATATTTATATTCAGGTCGTTTAAAATCATGTTTCAATTTGAACATATTTATGTTTTGGTTCAAATATTTATTTTATTTGGACGTAATAATTATTATGTTTCCATTAGAACATATTCCATTTTAAGGGGCAACATTAAAATGTTTCCGGGATATTATAATGTAAGTCAGAGCTCATTACAACACTGTTCAAGTCTCAGTACAACCCTGTTTACAAATGATTTATCAGTCAATTATATATTATGTTTACATAATATTCCAAACATACATGTTAATGCCTGCAAAATTATGTTTGGGAGAGCCCTTTTTTTTGCAGCGTGTGGGAATCGACAACCAAGTCGGAGCGATATTAGAAAGATGAACCCTAACCATATAATTCCATATAACCATATAATTCCATATAAGGTTCTTAACTGAGATAGGCTTGACGGACTTCCTATAGAACTATTAGAATCAGAACCCCCTATAAATAGTATAGGGAGATGCCACAGCTAATAATGTCTTCAGTTATAGTATCAAGCGGGGTACAATACATCTATACAGGTCGCAGTGCATTACCTCGAAGCAATAATAATAACGGCCTCCAAACATAGTTATGGTTATTTAATTTTAACTTCAAATAACAGTACTGTCCTTAATCTTTTTACTAACTCATTCTATCATTTATTTCAAGCAATAATTAAATCACAAACAAATAATGGTTTTAGTTTTTTTTTCTACTTCAGCGTTTTATTGGTTAGGGTTTTGAGTTTATAACGAAATGGTTTCAAATTTCGGTATAAGTTACGATTTCAGTTATGATATTGATATACTTTTGAAGTTTTTTCAAATAACGAATGGGTTGTTCATAATTTTGATTATGTCTGATTGGATGTCTGCAATCATTTGTCCTTCTGAGCATTTGTCCTTCCGAGAAAAAAATATTTCTCACTACATAAACGCAAAACAGACTTCAGAATTTAACACATCCTTCACAAAAGAAAGCAGCACATAAGCAAATAAAATAAAATTCAATTAAACGCGAACCTTGCGCCGAACTCGCTATAAATCCAATTTAAAATATTGCCAATAAAATGTTTGCCAAACACTTAGACGGTAAGGCTTTTATTGGCGGTATAGCTAACCGCATTAATGAAAATAAATAAAAAATAAATAAATAAAAATAAATAAATAAAAAAATACTACAAAAAAAGCAATACACGTGCTAAGTGGATACTTGTGTTTGCAGACAAAATACACTTCAATTACTGACCCTTTATAAAACAACACAATTTTGGTTGATTTTAATTGACAATCAATTAATTTGCGAATTAAAATTTCACAGCCACACAAATGAAAAAAATAAAACAGAAAATACAAAAGAAATATAGAAATTACCAAAAAAAACAAACAGCCAAATACACCGAACCATTTTTTAATGAAATGCCCACGGTTGATTAAAAAAACCAACTCATGCCCATATAAATCAATTGAATTGGTGTAAATTTTAAAAGGGTATAACAAATAAAAAAAAATAAATGCCACACTTTTCAAAAATATGAGGTATAGGGCGTGAAGCAAGTAAAAGGTATTCAAAAGGAAGGGTTGTGTTAGGATTTTCTTCGGGAATTGTTAAATTTTTACTATGATTACAGTATAAAGCACATGGTTCATGTGTTGTTTATAAATTGAACAAAATAATAAAAGCTGCTGGACAGCTCGAAATTTTTGTTCATTGTATTCATCGTCTTTGATATGGGTTCGTTAGGGATTTTCAGCAGAATGTCGCGCTCTAATAGGCATCGCAAAATATTTTGTGGTTTATTTGTTGCGCTGAATCGTTATTTATTGTGAAACATTTAAAATTAGTTTTTAAACCTTTATTAATAACAAAGAATGGAGTTTTCGGCAATAACACGGAGAGCACATTTTTCGGTATGTCTAGCATAAATTTGAGGGTGGGGGAATGCCGTACTTAATAGACGCAGGCGTCACAAAGTGTCGGTGAGTAGAAAATACTTTTGGGATTATTTAGCAAAAACTAAATTTGGTAAATGGTAGGAAATGAGATAGTTAGAAATATGAAAAAAAAGGTTATTCAAAATTGTTTTTAAAATTTGTGTAGATAAAAATCAAAAGTGCCCAAGTCCAACGTTGAAAATTGTTGCGGTTTTGAATAAAAGATACCTTAATCCAATATATATTTTAATATAAGTTTAATGAAGTTTAATTAAATTTTTAAACATTGCTGGTAAACTTATTGAAATATATTGGTATAATAGATTAAGCTATATTTCATTTCCAACCTCAAACATTTTCAGAAGTGGACTTAGGCACTTTTGATTTTTAACTACACGTTTAGTTTTCGAGATATACAAAAATACAATATCAATAGTCAAATTCTGCAAAAGTATGCACCCAGTAAAAATACTATATAAATAATAGTTTTTTTACTATTAAAAATAGTCAATATTATTGTAATCGGATAATACCATAAAATACTAGAAAATACCATGACATTGACATTCAGTTTATATGAAAAGATTTATTTTTTGTATACTATTAAATCAATAGTTGTCCTATTGACCAATTTTAATGGGATTTGAGGGAATTTTTTTCTGGGTGTGAGTATAGAAAGTGTTTAATAACGAAGAATTAAAAAACGTAACCGAAATCGATATCCAGCCGATTAAAATCCTTTTTTTTAATATATTGGTATGATAGATTAAGCTATATTTCATTTCCAACCTCAAACATTTTCAGAAGTGGACTTAGGCACTTTTGATTTTTAACTACACGTTTAGTTTTCGAGATATACAAAAATTTGAACAATTTTTCACTTTTGTGTTTAATAATTTAAAGAAAAACATTTTAAAAAAATGACTGCTTCCAATATCAATGGTTAAATTCTGGAAAAGTATGCACCCAGAAAAAATACTATATAAATAATAGTTTTTTACTATTAAAATTAGTCAATAGGATAAATTATTATTTTAATCGGAAAATACCATTAAATACTAGAAAATACAATGCCATTAAGTTTATATGAAAAGATTTATTTTTTGTATACTATTAAATCAATAGTTGTCCTAATGACCAATTTTAATGGGATTTGAGGGAATTTTTTTCTGGGTGTGAGTATAGAAAGTGTTTAATAACCAAGGATTAAAAAACGTAACCGAAATCGATATCCAGCCGATTAAAACCCCTTTTTTTAAACCCGAAACTGTAATCGAAAACATTTTACAAGCATCAGAAATAAAATGATTTTCAAAATCGGTATTAGCCGAGGTTAGTCATTTTAATTGTTTTCCTGGACTACATACAGAAGAAAATACTATTAAAATTGGTCAATAGGAGAGTTATTGAATCAGTAGTATATAAAAAATAAATATTTTCATTAAAACACAAAAAGAATTTAATAGTATTTAATAGTGTTTTGTAGTATTTAATAGTATTTACTTATTAAAATAATAATTTATACTATTGACTAATTTTAATAGCAGAAAACTATTGATTTTATGTTTTTTTACTGAGTGTGTTTACCGGATAATCATAAATCTTTTTTTGGTTATCATTACATTGAGAGAATGCTAAAAAAATAATTCAATAATAGTATTAGAAAATCCATTTTTTTTTCGTTCATATCCAAATATCTAAAAAAAACATAAAGGGTTATTAGAATTCATTCCCATTGTTACGAAACTTCAGTCTACGGAAAACTGTTCTACAAGTTCGTATCGCTGCATTGTATACAATCTTCCGTCTCTTTCTAACACATTGCTTAGTGCGTTGAATTGTCTTGCGTCTCATTTATTATTGTTGATTGCTTGCACTATGGGGCAAATTACATCTTTTCGTAACAATACATAAAAATTAGTTTTGACCATTTAAAGGAACATTCGTTAAACGATTTTTAGAAAACTAATTTTGTGAAGTACAGTATTTTGTTTATTCTAAGAACTGGCTTAAAATAGCCAACATTTTAGAATGCAGTTTTGTTAAAATCATTATTAGAAAGCAAATTCATAACCGAAAGTTATATAGAATTGATGTATGGTCCATAGAAAAAATCGTGTTTTTGAATTTTTTTTTTAAATGGTTTTTAATTTTTATGTAAGTTCGTATTTTTATTCAAGATATTGAAAATATGAACAAAAAGTCATCTTCATACAATTAAATCAAAATGATTCATAACATAGAATTGGTATACCGATTATTTTTATAAAAAAAAAACATATCATTTTAAAACCATTGAAAATATATGACAAAAAATGTTAAATTATTCATATAAAAAATAAATTCCAAAAAATTGTATTATAATTCACTAAACACAAAACAATTTAATGTGAAAATATGTAGGTAGTAAAATTTCTTTTATAAATTTCAAGAGGCAAAATATATTTTGTGATTATATATATAATATATATCTCTTCTGTGTAGAATGCGTAGGTGAATATGCATTGGATTATATCATAAATAAATAATATTATAAATAGAAATTTGTTGTTTTTCAATGGCAGTAGACAATGTAGAGCAATTTGTTTTTTTTATTATTATTTATACTTTACAAAAAGTGGTAAGGTTACGACGCAAAGATCAAAGGTTAATTTATTGAATTTTAATATTTATATTTTGTTATGTTGCTGATAGTAAACTTGCCGTTCATTTTTAATGTAATACTTTAATATAAAACTAAATAAATTCCTTTAATACAAAATACAAATTAAAATTTAAAAGGTTTTTTTAGTATTTTATAATGCTAACCAACTAAATGTTTAAATCGTCTTTAAATATTTAATGTGTTCTGGAACAGAATCTTTTGCTTTATATACTTATTTGGTACAAAAAACCATTACAGATAGACACAATACGGAATATTTTAATTAATCCAAAAATTTTGTAATTTAGAATGAAAAATTTATATGAAAATCACCAATAGATATGGAAGCCACGTGTAGTTTTCCATAACAGCTTTTTCGAAACATATTTTAAACACCCTACAATTTAAATATTTTCATGAAAATACAACCATACATAACATCGACCCCTCTTACGAAGACCCACACGTTTCAAATTTCTTACGAAAAACAGCACGTTTTTCGTAACTACGAAAAGAAGCATAAGTTCAATTTCACCACGAAAACAATCACATCTTTATAATACCCAAGAGAAGAAGCACATACGTTTATTTAGCCATGAAACGAAGCATAACTCTATTTTGGCAACGGAAAGAAACAACTTTACATTTATAATCATAATAGCTTGGCACTACAGTTCTGTAAGAACTTAGGCCGAGCTCTCTCACCATTTTGAGCTGTGCGTGTTATATTTGTACTCAAAGTGGTGGGACCTACAGTTTATTGCCGAATCCGGACGGTGGGTGAGAGCTTTTCATAGGCAATGTTTTTACTCTCGGAGGTTTGCCATTTACTGCCTTGGGGTAGCGCGGTAGAGAAAAATATTTCTATGAAAAGATGTTGTTAGCCCCATTCCAGACTTGAACCGGGGACCTTTCGGCTCGCAGTCCCACGCACTAACCACTGAGCTACCGCGGCTACGAAAAAAAGCACATCTATCATTTCACCAAGTATAAAAGCATATATATTTCTTTAATAAAGTTATACCATTAGACTGTTTTATGCACAGGACCAAGCATAGTTGGATAAAAGTGTACCTTCGGGGTTTGGTCAGAATACACTTGTGTCATAGGACAGTTTTTTTGGAAAAATTGGTTACTTTGGGATTTGTTCAGAACCTGCTTGCGTTATTGGACATTTTTTGGAAAATTTGTTCCTTTGGGATTTGGCCACAACCCACTTGCGTCGTTTGACGTTTTTTTTTTTTGTTGATAAATTTGTTCCTTTGGAATATGGTCAGAACCTACTTGCGTCATTGGACATTTTTTTTGGAAAAATGTGTTACTTTGGGATTTGTTCAGAACCTGCTTGCGTCATTGGTTGTTTTTTTGAAAAGTTTGTTCCTTTGGGATTTGGCCAGAACCCACGTGTGTCATTGGACATTTTTTTTGGAAAATTGTATTCCATTAGAATTTGGCCAGAACCCGCTTGTGTTCTTATTCATTCATTTGCCATTGTTTGGACAAATTCCAATGGAACACACTTTTCCAAAGAAATATCCAATGACGCAAGTCTGGCCAAATCGCACCTCTAAGTGTATCTATATGCTCATTGGAACAACTTTATAAAAAAAAGTGCCATTGACGGAGCTGGATGTGAATCTATTACTCATTGGAACAGTTTCATCAAAAAATGACAATGACACATCTGGAAACAATGTCATCAATGAAAAATCAACAAATGTGGTCATAATACACCACCACTTTCATCATTAACATTGACCTCTTACCCACAAAATTGTCGATTGGGATATCTGTATCGAAAATAGATATATGCTTTTATTCGTGATGAAATTAAAAATGTGCTTTTGTTCGTAGATAAAATATAAATGTGTTTCTATTCTCGAGAAAGATGAAGTTATGCTTCTGTTCGTCGAGTAAAAAAGAGTCAGTTTGTTTTCGTGGTTAAACTAATTTACTGTTTCTTTTCGTGGATTAAAAAAAACTTGTGCTTGTTTTAAAGAAATATTTTTTTTTAATGTGCCGTTTTTCGTAAGAAAATTGAAACGTGTGGGTTTAGGTAAGAGGCGTCGACATATTCTGGATAGGTTCTAGAGAAAACATATTTCTTCTAAATGTGGCTGGAATTTTTTTGATTTAGAACAATTTTCTTTTTTTTTATTGTTTGGAAAATAAAATATTTATTTAAACTTTTTTTCATTTTTCACTGCATCAAAAGATACAGAGTATTGCCCGCTGAAAACGTTGCTAAACCACTGTCCGATGGTTTCATTCTCTTCCAAAAACCCAGCATAAAACAAAAATATATTTATTAAAATAAAAAAAGCACTCGTTTATTTTAAATCACAAAAACTAATTTCAATTTTCTTTTCCTATTAATTTTGTCAAAAATTTACATTAAGCTACTTGCAAAAATTCCCGCTTTGAAGCCGCCAAACTAATGAAGTAGTTGCCCGGTAATCGGCAGAAAAACAAGTGCTCTGTGGAAAAAACCACAAAATCCTTGTTTTCGCCTGTAGTGACTAAAAACAATTATTTTCCATTATTAAAATTCAAAAACAGCAATTTTTACTACGCGCCTGCCGTTGCTACTACATTCTACTATTTTTGTAAAATATTTATAAAACCAGAATAGCAACAACCGCGCTTCAAGGCTCTGCTCGGATTTTTTTTTTTAAATTTTTTGTTTTCTAGCCTGCCCCAAAAAGCAAATCTTCGTCCTTCATTGCATTAATTCCGCCGCAATAATTTTTGCGCCTGAGAGCACAACGCAGAGCAGCAACAATTTTTGTTCTTTGCACAAACTTCTATCGTCACAACCTACTGCCTGTCAAAGTACCAAACGCCACCCGGCTCTCACTGCCACAAATTGGCACTCGAAATTTCGTTGTTTTTTCCATGTATTTTTTTTTTTCAAGCATGTTTTCAACTTTTGCAATAATTCGCTGCTTTTCGTGGATATTGCTCTCCTCTACTACTAAAGCCACCATCGCCCACAGCAGTGGAACAGAGCGCAATTTATGGTTGCGAGTGTTGTCTGTGTTTCTCTGAAGTGTCTAGTAGTCAACTGCAAAGGAGCTCATCCTGTATCTCTCTCCCACTCCATCCACTCATTGCATTCGCTTCACTTTAACTACGTTGGTTGCCTATCACGTTGACCGTGAAACTCAGCAGCCTACAAATTAATAAAAAAAAACAATGAGTGAGAAGGAGAGATGCTGCTGTGAGAGCAACGAGTAGCTGATGGCGTGTGAATGCAGTGTAATGACGCAGTGTTGCCATCTTAAGCAAATTTACAAAATGTACATTATTTCTATAATCAATTTTTTCCAATTTAAATCTTTAGCTTAACTACAAAATATATGAAAAAAACGTATTTTAATTATGAAAAAGTAAGTTCGTATTTGTATTTAATATTACTTTTTTCCATATTTTAAATAACTTGAACGAGAAACCGATTTAATTTACTCAAATAAAAACTTAAAGTGGTTTATAGGTAAATTTGAATCATTTTTTGTTTTGTACAAAAATTCAAGATTCCAGCAGACAAAACGTTTTATTTTAAAAACTCAAATTTTCATTTTCATAACAAAAATCATAAATATAATCTGTTATAATTCGAAAATGATTGGACTTTTCACAAACAACCCTACCTGGAACGACATAGTTTTTTTATCATTAAAGATATTAAATTCATTTCGAAAATAAAAATTTCGATAAACAAATTTCTTTTTTCAGAATGTTCTAAAGAACAGACATTTCAATTTCAAAATATGCAGAGTTTCATATCGACAATTTGTTGACTTCAAAATTATTGTAAAATAGGTAATTTTTTTTAATTTTTCCGCCTTTTTTACCTTTTTAAAAAACGGTATTAAATCATAACCGTTTATATTATTGTATATTGGTGTATTTCTGATATGTCTATAATGATATCTGTCATAGTTTATGTTTTAAATATGAAACGGTTTTAAACTGATATCGGTTATGGTTTCAATTCTTTCTTTAACGTTTCTGTTATGGTTTAAATTTTAACAATTAGTTATAACGAAATGATTTCAAGTACCCATGGAATGACCTGGCTGGCTGGCCCAGATAGTGCCAATTATACTCAACTCTGGGCCGAGTACGAAACCAAAAGTTGCGAAGGTTAGGCTCAATGACAGAAACTAATATTCATACAAAAGTGGACCAATATTTTTGAATTGAAATGTATATCAAAAAAAAAATCGTTTTTTCCCATTCTATTCGTTTTATTTTATTTCTAGGATAACTCGAGATGTGTTCAAATAGAATTATTAATACCATCGTAATCCTGATATACGAATTCATTTTGTGTGAAATTTTGATACTTATCCTTCTTATCGTTTCTGAAATACAAGCAAAAAACCTATAGGCATATCTATTTGATATTATTTATTTTATTTTTATTAAAAAAGAACTTTATATTATTTAAGTTTTTCATAAATTTGCAAATATAATTTTTAAAATATTTTAAAAAAAAAATTTCGGAATCAGTTGTAAAGCACAGAAATACTCTCCTCAAAAATTCAAAAAATAGGCTAATGCTTTTATTATTGACACAGAATTTTCAATTTTATAATTGTAGACAAAATTTATATTTCAATTGTCACAACCCTAATCAGATTCGGATAATCAGTCTTTTTCCCAAGACTCGGCCAAGCTTGGAAGAATCAATTAGTTGTCAAGACTTGGTTCATTAGCTGTTTCAATTTAAAATTTGATTTTATTAACATTGTTTAATACATTTAATGAACTGAAACATTTGCAAAAAAAAACTTTAAAATGTTATCTTTGTTTGGGAATAATTTATATGTATCAATTTCGGGTCATATGAATGTAATTCTTCTGCAAAAATTGTTAAAACTTTTTAAAAATCATAACATAATTTTCAAATTTTAAATTAAAGAAATAACTTAACTATATTTAGATCGCTATATCGGTTTATTTTACTACTATTATTTCATATACCATACCACTATTATTTTAATAACCCCATTATAATAACCATGGACTTGAAAATGAGATTTAAAAAATTGTCTATGAACTTTTGTCATTTTTTTAATAGCGTAGTTAACAAAGTTAGCGAAAACCTCAAGTTGATATAGTTTTTGCATTTATTACTTTTGGTTTTTTCTTCAACACACACAATTCATTATGTTTTTGTTGGAAAGGGAAAACATAGGCGACTTAAAATGTATAATTTGCAGAGAAAAATCTCTTATCAAGGGGCTTGGCTGCCTCTGAATGCAGTTTTCCAATCGCATTTTGCCTATTTTTTGCTGTTTATTCTTGGTACAAAACAAGCAATTTGTACTGACTAAACCTTGAGCAAGTCAAGACAATATATTGAAGTCACAAATATATAACATTTCACGGCTCATGGAATCGATATAATCAAGATTTATATCAAATGAATGAATTACATATTCAACAAATATTTATCACAATATTTTTAAATGAAATCCCTAAATTAGGAAAATTCGAAAAGTGTTTTTTTTTCAGGAAAGATTGTAGTCAATAATGGACATTTGAAAAATTAGTAATAATCAAAAACGATGTTCATTTTGTAAGTTTTCAAAATTCGTTGATAAAAATATATGGATACATTTCAAGGATAAATAAAATTGTGCATTACTGTTGAGTGTAAAATAAATTATAATGCTTTTTGTTTTTCATGTTTTTTTTGTACAGTGTTATTTAAAAAAAGTGGCAACGCTTCTTTCGTATGGCGAGTAACGTCGTACAGGTGGTGAGAGTATGGCGTTGATTTGGCGAGTTGAGTACGACGAACCAATGTGGGTTGTGGAGTGTGAAGTGTCACCCAGTAAAATAAATGATAGTCTTACGCATCGTTGCGGCTACCGCAAATGTAACTGCTTTAAAAAGAAAATATCTTCGTATTGCTTTGATGATTAATTAGACTTAATTGTCATTTATATGCTTGCTTTGGCGGTAAAGATATTCATCATGTTATACCTTGTTGTTGCTATGAGTGGCTGGTGTTCAATCACTTAGTTCTGCTGGTCATTGTGTTGTTGTTTTGTAAAATAAATGCCAAGCATCCGGAGGCTGTTGCTTTGTTACAAAAGCGCTTGCATAGTTTAAGGGGTGCCGCACAAAGTGGCAGTGGGCGCCTAAAATTCTACTGCTGCGTTATTGAGATATTTGTTTTGTTATTGTTGTTGCCATTGTGTTTTTGTCATTGTTCACAATTGTTGTTGATATTGTTATCCTTGTCTTCCTTGTTTTCGACCATGTTTAATGTGTTCAATTGCGCCGCCAGCTGTAATTTTCTATTGAGCATAAGCTTCAATTTAATCACCTTTGCCAAATCAGTATCCGGCTGTTGTTGTAGTAAGATGATGAAGAAGTAGATAAAGCAGAAGGAGACTGGTCCTCTGGGGGTCATCGTGTATTTTAGGCTTTATTGTTATTATTACTGTTGCGCACTGATTCGATTATATGCTGTTTATGATTATTGTACAACTGTTATTGGGATGCTTAATTTATGAGTTAATTATGAATATATCGTCGTTGCATTGCATTGGACTTGATATAATCTTATCGACCCCCAAGCTATTTATGGTGGATATAAACATAATTATCAACAATTTATTAATTCCGCAAATATTTGCAATCGAAATTTTGCATAGCTAATGAGTATTAATGCATTTTGAATATTGAGCATGCGAATATATTTAAAACATTAGTACACGACCAATTTTATTTTAAAGCTTCATTTCGAGCATCATATTTTTATATTAGCTTTAATATTTTAACTTATATTAAAATAAAGCTTAACTTTTTTATTATTTTTGAGAAGCTTTTTGAAAAGATTTTGAAAGCATTTAAGTCTTTTTAAATTTTTTTAAAATCTTTATATAACGCATTAAAAGCTTTCAACTTTTGAAAGCTTTTAAGCTATTTTGAAAGCTGCAATAGTTTTTTGAAAACCTTTTAAAGATTTTTAGCTTTTAAAAACGCCTTTAAAGCTAAAAATATTAAACTTTTCTGTACAATAAATTCGAATCTTTTATTATTTAAACTTTTAAAACTTTTTGTAATGTATTTCTTTTACTAATATTTTTTGTTAGACTAATTATTATTATTTTTTTTTTAATTTTTGTAATATATATGTACATAAGAATAATATTATTTTTATTAGTCCAAACATTATTAAAATAAAATAAACGTAATTTTCAAAAGCTTTATGAAACGCTTTTAAGTTTCTAAAGCTTTTTAGATTTTAAATCTTATAAGCTTCAAAAGTTCTTAAGCAGTTGCAATAGTTTTTTAAAAGCTTTAACATTTTGTAGCTTTAAAATTTAAAAAAATAAACAGTTCTATACATTACAATTATTATAAAAGGAAACTTTTATTATTAAACTTTTAATTAAATTTGAAAATATTTAAAACAATTTTTGCTTTTTCAATAAGAGCGCTACAAAGTTTTTTTCGAGGGTTTTCAACAGGGACGCTACAAAAGTAGAGCGACAGGCACAGCAAACGACGCCATATTTCTTGCCGCTCTTTTGACATTTCTCTTCAGTTAGGTTTGCCATTTCATGATGAACAGATATACGAATTCGAATTTCGGTAGTAAATTTTAATAATTTCGACTCGTTGTTGGGTCGTATATCTTTCCATCATAAAATGGCAAACCTTACTAAAGATAATTGTGAAAAGAGCGGTAAAAAATATGGCGTCGTTTGCTGTTCCTGAAACCCTTGAAAAAAAAATTTTGTAGCGCTCTTATTGATCAACCCTTTACATTGTTTTTCGATTTCTGATTTAAACAAAATTAATTAAATTTTTTAATAAAACAAATAATTAAAAAAATGTTATTATTTTTTATCTTAAAAACGATTTAATATAAATAAATGCTTTTTATACGATAAAAAAATTAATATTTTGAAGCTTATTTATTAAAACTTTAAGCTTTTTAATATAAAGCTTTTATCAAAATGCTATATGAGCTTTAAAAAAACTATAAAAATCAAAAAACGAGCACAATTTTGCAATTTTTAAGTAATATTAAAATATAGTTTCAAAAAATAATACCAATTAAAAAAAATATTTATTTATTAAAAATTAAAAAGTACTAATATAAAAAGAAACTAAATGTATTTTTAATTTTATTTTGTATTTCTTTTATTATTTTGTAATTAAAACAAAAAGTTTAAAAAGCTTTTTTTAATTAAAAAATTAAAGCTTTTATAAAAAAAAATTAAAATAAAATGTAAAGGTTTAATTCTTAAGCTTAAAAGATACATTGAAGCTTTTAAAGCTTTCAATTTATAATAACTTTTAAGCTATTAAACACAAAGCTTTAAAATTCATAATAACATAAGAGAAAACTGAAAGCTCTACAAGTTCAACAAACGAATTTAAATATATTGAATCTTGTTTTTTTTTTGTTTTATAATTTATTGCATTTTTTATTATTTTGGAACTAAAAAAAAGTTTAAAAAGCTTTTATTAAAAATAAAAAGTTAAAGCTTTTAAATATACAAAAGCTTTTTAAAACTTGAATTTTTACTCTTTCAAAAAACACCAAAGATTTCAAAGCTTTCAATATATGATAACTTCTAAGCTATTAACCACAAAGCTTGAAAATACTTAATAACATAAGAAAAAATTGAAAGCTATTAAAATGAATAAACTTAATTTTATAATTTTGCATCTTTTTTATATAATTTTGTTTTTTTTATAAAAAAAATATCTAACAAAAGCTCAAAGTAAAATGTAATTAAAGGGTTTTTCAACAGGGACGCTACAAAAGTAGAGCGACAGGGACAGCAAAGGACGGCACATTTCTTGCCGTTCTTTTGGCATTTATCATCAGTAAGGTTTGCCATTTCATGTTGGAAAGATATACGAGCCAAAAACGATTCGAAATTATTAAAATTTACTACCGAAATTCGGTAGTAAAAATTCGAAAAATCATCTTCAGCGATGAGGCTCATTTCTGGTTGAATGGCTTCGTCAATAAACAAAATATGCGTTATTGGTCAGACAGCAATCCACACGTACTCCATGAGCCATCATTACATACCGAAAAAATTACGGTTTGGAGCTGTTTATGGGCCGGCGGCGTCATTGGGCCGTACTTCTTCCGTGATAATCAAGACCGGCACGTTACTGTGAATGGCAATCGCTACCGTTAAATAATAACAGAATATTGGATGATATGGACTTGGAGGACATGTGGTTCCAACAGGACGGCGCCACAAGCCACACAGCGAATGCCACAATCAATTTATTGGAAACCAAGTTTGGATAACGTGTTATCTCCCGAAATGGTCCAGTCGATTGGCCGCCTCGGTCGTGCGATTTGACGCCGTTAGACTATTTCCTGTGGGGCTACGTCAAGTTTATGGTCTATGCCAACAAGCCAGTGACGATTGATGAACTTCGTACGAATATCGAACGTGAAATTGCAGCAGTATCGGCCGATTTATGCTTGAAATCCGTCGAAAATTGGGTTCAGCGTCTGGACTTCTGCAAGCGTTCCCGTGGTGGCCATGCAAAAGAAATCGAGTTCCATACATAATGGCATCGAACGTACTTTTACAGGAATAAAGAATTTCATTGATATCCAAAACCGTTTTTGTTTTATTTAAAAAAACTTTTGTAGCGGCTCTTATTGAAAAACCCTTTATTATATTTATACAAAAAAACGGCGCAGACTATTAAAACATATATATAATAATCATCTTTGGTTAGATGTTTAATACGTTTTTTACATATTTTTCAAATTTGAAAATTGCACATTTTATCCAATATAATAAACTATATTTTATTTTAATTGGATCAAATAAAATGTGATTATCTAATATTATCGCAGCAATTAAATATATAAAATTATATTTATCTAGTTTCCTAAAACTACTTTATAATGTTCTAATAATCCACAAAAATACCACCATGTAATAAGCACTCAAATTAAATTAATTAAGCTGATTAAACACTTTTTAACTACTACTCAAATGCATTAAAACAGTTTAAAAAGTTTGTGGCTACACTGTAAAAAACACGCACACAAACAATTTAAGTGCTCTGCCGGAGGGGCATTAAATGCAGTTAAATGATTTGGCAAAATTATTTTCACTGGTCAGTGAATGCAATTGAATTAACGACGGCGTGTTTTAAACATGCGGCATTGGGCGTCATAAAAATTGCAACATTTCTGTTAATTGGGCGCAGCGCTGCGGTCAGCACGATTTTAATTTAATAACTTAATTTGTGTTATTTTCAATGCACATTGTTGTTTTTTTTTATAACATATTTTTTATTTTAAAATTCAGAAAATATATGACAACTGCGGTTGCTGTTTATGATGTTGAAGGGTAACATTTCACATTTGGAATAAAATATGTTTATTTCAAATTCTGCTAAAATTCATGGAAAAACAAAAATAAAACTACTCTGAAGATGAGTTAAAAAGTGTTTCACAAGAACGTCATGAAACAAACCAAATTCAGATCTTTTGAATTTTTTAAAAACGATATTTGGGATGTCCGTTGGCCAAATCATGTTGAGTTGTGTAATTATAATAATTAAAATAGAAGTTTGTTTAAATTTAAAAATAAGCAACTGATATCAAAAAGTTTACACTTTTAAAAGTTAGTTTGGTCTATGTTCTAGGGAATCAGACGACATTTCCTTTTTTCACATTAAATCTTAAAAACAAAAAAAAAAATATAAAAAATTGCCAAATTTTATTTTCAATGCGAATATCCTGAAAACTTTAAGGAATATTGCAATTTATTTTTATACTAAAATGAGTCTTGATCATTTGTAGAAAAATTGCGTTTGAATATTTTTGGAAAACTATTTTTGTCAAATTCTACAATTTTATAATACTAAACTAGCTGGACCCGTGCACGACTCGTGCCAAGATTTTGTGAATTCGTAGATATAAAGCGATTTTATTAATATAAAAAAACATTATTATTATTTTTTATATCAGGGGCCCGTGCTTCGCTATGGAAGTTTTTATTGGTTTTATAAATGTAGTAACCAAATAATAATTCTCCGCCAAAACAACTTTTCTCAAAAACAATTCAGACAGTAGAATATTTCGCCGTAGAATTCTTCCCAGTAGAAATCTTCGCCGTAAAATTCTTCTCCATAGAACGCTTTACCGTAGAATTCTTCCCGGTAGAACTCTTACCGGTAGAATTGTTCCCCGTAAAGTTTTTCCCAGTAGAAGTTTTAGTGTAGTTAGTTTTAATGTGGTGAGTTTTAGTGTGTTGAATTTTTAGTTTAGTGGTGAGTTTTAGTGTGGTGTGTTTTAGTGTGGTGAGTTTTGGTGTGGTGTGTTTTAGTGTGGTGAGTTTTAGTGTGGTGTGTTTTAGTGTGGTGAGTTTCGGTGTGGTGAGTTTTTAGTATGGTGAGTTTTAGTGTGGTGAGTTTTAGTGTGGTGAATTTTGGTGTGGTGAGTTTTAGTATGGTGAATTTTTAGTGTGGTGAGTTTTAGCGTGGTGAGTTTTATTGTGGTGAGTTTTAGTTTGGTGAGTTTTAGTGTGGTGAGTTTTAGTGTGGTGAATTTTAGTTTTTTGTTTCATCTTTTTAGATTGTGTATGTGCTGAGTTATGTCGTTTTGAAAGTTTAGGTTGTATGGGAGGTACCACGCCCCTTTGTCCAATCCCGCCCATATATATATATAGCATATAGCCTATGACACCCTCTGGACTCCATAGTATCTTGTTGCAAAATTTCAGTTCAATCGGTTCAGCGGTTTAGACGTGGTGCTGGAACAAACAGACAGACAGACATACTGACAGACGGACCAAGAGTTTTATATATATAGATAGTAAAAAGCGCACAAAACAAAAATTGCAAACGAAACCAAAAAATTAATAATTTGTCTATAAGTTTGGAAAATATTCTAAAAACTAACACTTTTAATTTTTTTTATCATAATTTCTTGTATACTTTAAAATAATTCAAAAATAGAACAACTTAGAATTTTTTAAATTAAATTTCAAATATCTAAAAAAAATGAACGCCTTATTGAATTTCTAAATTATATTCAAATTATCCCAGACATTTTAAATGAAAATGAACTTTACATTTTTTTAACTAATAATTGTCTTAAATTCTGTAATTTTTTTAATACCGAAAATTGATGGAAAAGTATCAAATATGTCGACTGGAATGTTCATCATAATTAGCACCGATATTAGAAATTTACTATATATTTTTTTAATTTTGACAATTTTCTAGAAAATCAAAAATTATTTTCTTTGTTGTCAATAAATCTAAAATATCAAAAAAAAATCAAAATTGGTAAAATCTAAAATTAAAATCGTTGGAGTTTAGTATTAAATATCTACAAAAATAAAATGGAAAATTGATATTCTATTTTATATTCAAATTTGCTTTGATATTTCTGAGAATAATTGTGTTTAAAGTGATTTGAAAAACTATATTTGCATGAACTTGTAATTTTTTTTCAATTCCATAAAGTGTTCGAAAATACATTGATTATTTCTGCACTAAGTATCGCCGATAGCAGAATGATAGAAATTTGTTCCTTTACTTTGGACAACATTTAAGCTAACCCTATTTTATAATTTATTCTAATTAAATTTTAAATACAAAAAATATATAAATATAAAATAATCATAAAAAAAATATGTTCGAGTATAGTCTGAGAGTATAGATTTTTAATAGAGATTCCTTCCGAGTTTTCTGGCGTCGCTGGAAGTGGAATTTTACAGATTGAAGTTAACAGAAGAAAACAGTGCACAAAACTGGATCTGTCCGCGGATAATTTGCAACCAAACTTACCAAGATATATTGCAATCCAACGCCTTATAAATTTTAATGATTTGTCTGGCCAAAAATGTGCCAGAAACATCAGAATATTGATTTGAAAATGTGTCTGTTGACAACATTTTCGTTTCAATTTCCACATAACCAATGTTTGAATTTATTTGACAAAAGTGGCAGCGAAACCACCTGTATGGATACTCTATATCAAATATATACTCTCTGGTATAGTTTCAAATATCTGAAAAAATAATTTTAATATTACAATTTTTATTAAATACTTAAATTTGCTTAATTATTTTAAAGTCAAATAGTGTTTAAAGTTTTTTGAAAAATAACTTTTGTAAAGTTATATAAATTTAGTATGTGAAAAGTGCACCACATTTCGATTGCGTTTTTATTATTAGGACCATTCCACACCAAATCGACCAGCGGTTGGAACTCACCTTCTCCGATTTCAATGCAATTTTGGAAATTGATAAAGGGTATCAAAACATGCACTACCCATTTTTTCTTTATTTTTTCCGACCACTACTTCCAGAGATACAGTGGCTCAAATTTGGAAAAAAGGGCCAAAAATCACTTTTGTATGGTTGTTCATATTTAAATATCTCTTGAACTGGAAATGCCAAATTTCATTGATGGCTCGTTTTAAAGCTAAAAGAACAAGCTTTCAGAAAAATTAAGCTGTAACTGCTAAACGTGAACATGTGGCCCGTGGTCATTATCCTTGCACTTCAAAATTGATGTTCTTAAAAAGGACCCTTTTTAAAATTCTGAAAAAAATCCTAAGTTTTCGTCAATTTATTATAAATGTTTATGCAAAATTTCAAGGTGATATTTTGATGGCATCATATTTTAAAAAATAATTTTCTAAATTTCTGTTTATTTTTTGTATACAAAAAATTTTATTTTTTCTACAGAAAAGTTGTAATAATTCCTGAATATATGTATATGTAACTCTGATTTCTAAAATGAAGTCAGTTTTATCATATTCAATCTAGTTTTTGAGATATTGATTTTGGCATAAAGTTTTTACGATTTTCGAAAAATGGTATATATTTCAAAAACTAGAGACAATTTGATGAAATTGACGCCATTTTCGAAATTAGAGTTACAAATACATTGAAATATTATTGCCAATTTTAATTTTGAAAAAAAAATATTTCTTTTCAATCTAAATATTTAAAAAAATATTTTTTGAAATATGATGCACTCAAAATACCATCTTGAAATTTTGCATGAACATTTAAAATAAATTGACGAAAACTTAGAATTTTTTTCATAATTTTAAAAACTTTTTGTAAATTAAATTTGTATTCTAAAATGTGTCAGAAAAGTGCTCCAATGTTATATTGCGGTTTTCTAAAAAACGTAATATTTGAATACTGCAATATATTGAAATTTGAGCTGAATTTTAAAAATAAATTTTTCGTATAAATTTTATTAGTTTAACATTTGTAAAGATCTGTAATTTGGTTTTCTTTTTGTAAAGTTTTGTGTATTTTCTATTCTAAAAAATGGCTAAAAAGTGTTCAACATTTTGACTACGATTTTCAAATAAACATAACGCGATATTTAAATTCTATATTATACTAAATTTACACTTTTATTTTAAAGAAATTCTACGTTTAAAGTTTTTGAAAAACAAAAACTTTTATAAAGAAATTCTTTTTCTAAAAAGTGTCTGCAAACTGTTCCAAAGTTATACTGCAGTTTTTCTAAAAAGAAAGTGTTAAGTGATAATTGAATTCTGTTATATATTTGTATTTTTGCAAATTTGAAATTTTATTATTTTTACTTTTGTAATGTTCTGTACTTTGAATTTACTTTGGTCAAATTCTGTAAATTTTGTATTGTAAAAAATGGCTAAAAAGTGCTCAACATTTTGACTGCGATTTACTAACAGATATTATGCGATATGTAAATTCTATGTTATTTAAAATTTATACCTAGATTTTAAAGAAATTCTACGTTTTTAATTTTTGGAAAACAAAAACTTTTATAAAGTAAATTTTTATACTAAAAAGTGTCTGCAAACTGTTCCAAAGTTATATTGAAGTTTTTCTAAAAAGAAAGCATAACGTGATACTTGAATTCTGTTATATATTCAAATTTGTGCATTTATTTTTAAACAAATTTTTGTTTAAAATTTTTGGATAACTTTTGCAAAGTTCTGTAAATTATGTAATCCAAAAAACGACGAAAAGTGACAAAAATTTCAATTACTATTTTTTCAAATTTATGAAAAGATGTGAAAAAACTGAGTATGCAGTCGCATTATAAAAAAATAATGTACGATAAGAAAAGTTCGTAAAAATACATACCCTAATGAATAAAATGCTTTCTTTTCTGTCTCATTTATTAATGGAAAGAATTATTTAAATATAAAATAAAAAATATTAATAAATTATTTTAAATTTTAAAGTATTTTTAAGAATACCATTTTTGCCATCAACTACTTGCATTACCATCGTTTGCATTTCTTTTGGCCAGTTTATGCATTTACTACGTTTTGTTTTTTGTATTCATCAACCCAAATATTTTTACAACTTGGCCAAAAAGCGAACATGTTTTGTGTTGCAGCGCTTTTTCATTGTTCAAAGTTTTTCCACCTTTCGTTTTGTGTGTGTGTGTCTCCTATACTGGGAAAATGTTGTAAACCAACAATCAAACAAACTCTTGGCTCAAACGGTTGCCACTTGTTAGCCACCTGGTGGTGCTGCTGCTGCTGCGACTACTGTTGCCTGGCCAGGAAGTTATGTAAATTTTTGCACACGTTGTTGAATGTTTTTGATGTGTTGTTAGAATTTTTTATTTTTCTTTTATTTCTTTTATCTTTTTATTTTTGTAAATATTTTTTATTATTGTTTATTATATTTTTGCTTGCAAAAATAAAAACAGCTTATGCTGTTGCCTGCGCTATTTAAAATTTTTGCACAATTTTCTAAAAACATGAAATGATTTGGTAGCAAAAATGTTTTGCAATTTATGCAATTTCGCAATTTATGCAAATGTTGAAAAATTGAAAAAAGACGATAAATAAAATTCGTTATATTTTACAAATATGTAAAAAAAATAAAAAAACTGCTGGTTTAAAACTAAAATTGAAAAACAAAATTATATAATATGGTCAACTTTATAAAAAACTAGCTGGACCGAACGGGTTCACAGCGTTGCCCGTGATAAGTTTTTGTAAATGCAAAGTTATATCTTTTTAAATTACGGCCCTTTTGCCCCTTTTTAGTGCCTACGTCGCCCGCTAACGTACCACTCCCTTTGTCTATTCCCGTTCACTTTCTACGTAAAGATTACAATGTTTAATATGATCATTTGTTACGATTTTTACAACTCTGCTCATAGTAGGTCAGGAGTTATACCAATTTTAATGTTTTAGTTATATGGGAGGTGCCACGCCCCGTTGTCCAATCTCGCCCACATTCTACGTGACGATTTGAGTTTTAAATATGAACATTTGGTTCGATTTTTATAACTCTACTCTTAGTATGTCAGGAGTTATAGCAATTTAAATGTTTTGGTTATATGGGAAGTGCCACGGTCTAATTCCGCCTACATTTTACGTTGCTATTGGAGTTTTAAATATGAACATTTCATTTAATTTTTATAACTCTACTCTAAGTACGTCAGGAGTTATAGTAATTTAAATGTTTTGGTTATATAGGAGGTGCCACGCCCCGTGGTATAATCCCGCCACACATTTGGAAAAATGATAAACAACCACAATATACATCATTGGGCTAAATTTCAATACTGTGTCTATTTTATGCCATTTTTGTACCTTAGGGGTCAAATTTCAAAAAATCCCGCCATAGTGCGCGCCTACTTTGGGAGATGAACACCCTGTCCAAATTTCATGTTCCTAGGTCTAAGGGTTTGGTCTGGGCGTTGAACGATCAGTCAGTCAGTCAGTCAATCAGGACTTGTTCTTTTATATATATAGATAAATAAAAAATAAAAAAAAATAATAAAAATTTATATAAAACAGACAATTTAATACTTTTTTTAATCCAAACAAAACTTCCTAAAATCAATTACAATTCGGTATAATTCTATATACGCTTTTGTTTTTGGCTGTGATACAGTATTTTAATTTTTTTTTTTTTAATTTTTGACTTTATAGCATTAGTTAATTTTTTTATTTTGTGTTTTTGATTGTTTTTGCGTGAATGTTGTGTTTTTGCTTTTAATTTTTGAATTCCGATTTTAATTTTATTATTCCCGTTAATAATTTGAGTTTTTGCTCCTGTGTTGTTGTATTTTTGCTATTGATTTTGATTTCGTGTTTTATATATTTTTTTTAATTTTTTCTTATTTCTTTTTGTTTTAGTTTTGGATCTTTACATTTGCTTATGCATCTGTAATTTTTTGGTTTTGCTTTCGATTTTGCGTTTTTGTTATTATTTTTGTTTATTTTTTTTTATTTTCAGTTTAGATTTTGGTTTTCCTTTTTTAACTCTTATACCAATCTCATTTCATTCAGTTTGCGTTAACCGTTTGTTTTTTGTTTTTATTTTAAGTTTTTTTTGTGTGTTTTTACTTTAATTTTTGCTATAATATTACTTTATTAATTTGTCTTTTGCATTTGTTTTTGGGTTTGGTTTTTTTTGTTTTAACTTTACTCTTTTTTGATTTAGAGTTTTTCATTTTTGCGTTTTTTACTTTAGATTTTGTGCTTTTAAATTGGTAGTTTTTGGGTTTGATTTTAAGTTTTTTTCGTTTTTTTTTAATTTAGATTTTTGTATTTTTCCATCGTGGTTTTGCTATTGACTTTATTTTACATGTATTTTCTTTTGATTTTGAGTTTTATATTCATTTTTCCGTTTAAGTGTTGTTTTTACTATCTTTGTGCTTTTGATTATTTTTAATTTAGTGTTTTCGTTTGCAATTGACTTTTACTTTCCATTTTTGTTTTTATTTTTTATTTTTTTTTTTTTGTTTCTTTAATTTTGAATTTTTATTTTGTGTTTTGCTTTTTATTTTTTTTTGCGATTGACTTTATTTTTTAGATATTCCTTTTTTTGTGAAATTGAGATTTAGGATTTTTGTGTTGTTGGCTTTTAATTTTATGTTTTTTTTCTGTTTTGCATTTGTTTTGTGCTTTAACTTTTGCATTTTTCTTTATTATTGCTTTTGATTTTCATTTTTCGTTTGACTTTGTGTTTCAGTGTTCATTTTTTTTTCTTTTGATTTTGGGTTTTTAATTTTTTTTAATTTCTTTTAACTTTTCTTTTTTTTTACTTTACGCTTGCTTTTGATTTTGTATTTTTGCATTTGTTAGTTTTTTGTTGTATTTCTTTTTGCGTTTGACTTTGTGTTTCAGTTTTTATTTTTTTCTTTTGATTTAGGGTTTTTAATTTTGTTTTTTAGTTTCTTTTTACTTTCCTTTTGTTTTCCTTTACGCTTGCTTTTGATTTTGTATTTTTGCATTTGTTAGTTTTTTTTTGGTATTTCTTTTTGCGTTTGACTTTGTGTTCCAGTTTTCAATTTTTTTTTTTTTTTGATTTTGGGTTTTAATTTTTTTGCGTTTCTTTTTACTTTTGTTTTTTTTTGCCTTTACGCTTGCTTATGACTTTGTGTTTTTTCATTTTTTATTTTATTTTTGTTTGTTTCTCCTTTATTGTTTTTGTATTTTTTCATGTTCTGTATTTGAGTTTTTTTATGATTTTCAGCTCGTGTAACTGCTAAGTTATATCCGCATTAATAGTTTAAATTGTATAGGAGGTGCTGCGACCCGTTTTCCAATACCGCCCATAAATAGCATATATCACGCTCTGAACTACAATCGTCGTGAAACATATCAGAAAAAACGGTTCAAAGATGTAGACGTGATGCTGGAACATTCAAAAAGACAGACAATCGGACCAAGTGTTTTAAATAGATATATTTCACACCACTTTTAAATTTTAAATAAATAATATGAGTTTAAAATTTTTGCCCCGGTCGATTGTCTGGATGCACTCTAAAATAAAAAATGCAGGAAGCTAATATCGATTAGTCTTTGTTTTATAAAAAACTATATAAAAAAAATATGTTTGAAGTAAATTTTAAACCAAATACTAACCATTTAATAAAATTCAAATAACTTCAATTCCAGCTAATGCCATAAATGACTGAAAATATCAATATGCTGTTGGCAAATTCATTTAAAGCAGAAATGCCTACATTTCAGTTAAATAATAAATGCGGAAATCCATGCAATATGTGTCAAAGTGCGCGCTTCATTGACAGGCATTGGCATTGCATATAAGTCAGACAGACTATATTACATATGTATCACATATAAGTCACATCACGCACACTTCAGCCTCACTGACAGTTCAACTCACACACCATAAATAATGCTTCTCAGTCAGGTGGGAAATGCAATGCAGCATGCACAGTCAAGGCCAACAGCCAAACATGACATGCCACTCAACGAACAACAGTCGACCGAAAGTCGAGAGAGAACATACGATATTCAAAACTCGACATTCGACACCCGACTGACGACCTCTGACACTTGAGTGTTAAATGCGCCAACTATAGAAATGCCGAAAGCGAACTTTGAGAAGTAGTTTTAAAATATATAAAGTATAATAAAAATGTTAAAAATGAGAAAATATGATAAAAGAAATGGTAAAAAATAGTAAAAAAAAAATTTTAAAAGCAGAAAATAGCAGAAAATAAGTAAAATTGTTATAAAATATAAAAACCAAAAGTCATCTTCGTTGATATTGAAGTTAATGCCCAAATGCAGGTGAAGTGACTTTTGATTCAAATTGAAATTTGCAAATGTCACTGTCTGTCGTTAGTTTGTCTCCATTGAACTGCACTGATAGCCGCCACACGTCGGCAACATCATTTGCAAGCAGGGTTCACACATTCATCTATTAGAAAAGGTGCAGATGATTATTAAAAAGGTAGTAGAAATGAGTAAAATGTAGCAGATTCTTTTTTTTACATGAATGAAGAAAATAAATGGTTTGAAAATATTTTAATATTGTAATTTTTTTTATTTTTTTTTTCTACAGTAAAAAGTTAGAATACTTCGTCACTTCATGCCAGAGGGGCGAAAGTGTAATTTTTGACATTTGCGTTTTTTACATTTTTTTAATGTAGTTTTTTTGTCGTGTGTGGTTTTGTTGGATATTTCTAGCTACAAAAGACAAAACCAAAAGGGCGAATTTGAAAAATTAAAAATCTTGTCATGCCGAAAGGGCGAATCTTTTCATTTTTTTGCAATAACTTTTTACTAGTACAAGATAAAATAGTAGTACAAAGGCATTAATTGTTTCTTTTCAAAGCACCTAGCGATTGGCATCATTATTTAAAAATAATTTTTTTGCAAATAACAAAAATTCGAAAAATTATTTTTAAATAATGATGCCAACCAATAGGTGCTTTAAAAACAAACAATCAATTGCTTTACACTACTATATTATCTCATATAAATAAAAAGTTATGGCCAAAAAACAAAATGATTAGCCCTTTTGGCATGACAAGATTTCTTTTGCTATTTGCAATCGATAACTTCTTATTGGTACAAGATAAATAGTTATGAAAAGGCATTAATTGTTGCTTTTTTAAATATTTTAAAACTTTATAATTTGATTACCCAACATTTTTAAAAATATACATTCGCCCCTTTGGCATGGCAGTGACAACTTGACATTTTAAGTTAGACAAAAAATATTTTGTAAATTCACGTTGTTGTAAATGTACGGTAGCGGAACAACATTTTCTGCTTTTTGTTATTTTTAATTTGAAATTTATAAATTTTGATGGTCCAATAGATCAATACAATATCCGCACGTAATGTACCCTGCACTTTCCAAAAAAATCTTTTAATAATATTTTCAATTTCTAATACTTTTTTTAATACTTAAAAGTCTTTACCATAGAACCCTGCTCGCCAACGTTTACTTCAAAATAAAACGCCAATGACTATGTTGAGACTGCATCGTTAGCCAAAATACGTCTTACACACCTTGGCAATGTATTTTACGTGCACTTTTGCATGTCTATAAATTTGGCATTTTGGCCACGTTACAGCACTTAACGTGTATGTGTGACTGCAACTGGGACTGTGCCACCATTCATACCATCCATCTCAACATGTCTGCATTCCGCCAACCTTCCATACCATCAACCCTTCCTCCCATAGACTCTCCCTTTATTCTCCTCTTCCATTCGGCAGGCCACATCTTTCGTTTTCAACATGAATTTCTTGTGATTCCCAGGGCATTCAGCATCGTTGCATTCACATCGCACAAGCAAATAAATTTTGCACTTTTAATATTTCTCATTTTTGCCAACTTGTTCTGCTTTTCTTGCTTCGGCGCTCCTCAAATTCCTCTACTTCTTCATCAACATTTTTATTTCTTTTGTTATGTATTTCTTGTTTATGTTTATTTCGTTTATAGTTGTAGCTGATGTGAAAAATATTCGCTCGTTTAGCATAGTTCTGTGTTTTCCTTGGAGTCCTCACATTTATTTCGTGTTCTTCTTGAAAATGTTGGTTGGCAACACATTTAAATTGTAAATGCATCGCCATCTGTTGTGTCGTCCCGGCAGTAGAAATGACACAGCATCTGCTGCTGCTGGCGCAAAAACTATGGAAATTTATCAAAACTATAAGAAATGCTTTGACTGAATGGCAGGGAATGTACAATGGGGACTGAGTGATAGGGCGATTTGCAAACAATAAGTTTTTGGCGATTATTTGAATAACAGGAACTATGAGAACCAGGAATGAAATTTTTAATTTTTTATTTATCCCATAAAAAACAACATAAATAATATTTTAAATAAAAATTAATTATAAAAAAATGTTAAATTTCATACTCAAAGTTTAAACTTTCATGCGATTTTAACATTTTCACTCGAAATTTATATTTTAGCACAAAATTCGAATTTTCACTTAAAATTTTATATCAAAATTTCAAACACATTTTTTATTCCACTCAAAATTTAATGTTTCACTCATAATATAAAAAAAAAAAACTCAAAATTGTTATTTTCACTGAAAATTCGAATTTCCAATCAAAATTTAAATTTTAATTCAAATTCATATTTTCAATCAAAATTTTTATATTTATTTTAATTTTTTTTTTTTTTTTGACTTTTATTTTCAATCTAAATTTATATTTTCACTAAAAACTCACACAATTTGTAATTTGCACTGAAATTTTATATTTTCACTCAACATTTTAATGTTTACTCAAAATCCATTTAAAATATATATTTGCACTCCAAATTGATACTTTGACTCAAAATTTCAATTTTATCTCAAAAAATAAATCTTCACACTGTTTTTAACATTTTTATTCAAACTTATAATGTTCACCGAAAATTCGAATTAATATATAAAATTTACATTTTTCACTCAAAATATTAATTTTCACTATACATTTTAATTTTCTCTTGAATTTTTAATATCGCTCTAAATTTATATTTTCTCTCAGTAAAAATTTAAATTTTCATTCAAAATTTAAAATTTCTCTCGAAATTTAAAATTTCTCTCGAAATTTAAATTTTCACTCAAAATTTAAAATTTCCGTCGAAATTTAAATTTTCACTCAAAATTGAAATTTACTCAAGTTTTTAAATTTCGCTGAATATTTAAATTTTTACTCAAAATTTTCAACCAAAATTTAAATTTCAACTTAAAATTAAAATTTTCACTATAAATTTAAATTTTCACTCAAAATTTAAAACTTCTGACTCAAAATTTAAGTTTTTACTCAAAATTTGAATTTTCACTATAAATTTAAATTTCCAATCAAAAATTAAATTTTTCATTTAAAATTTATTTCTCACTTAAATTTTAATTTTCATTCAAGATATAAATTTCTCTAAAAATTTAAATTTTGACTCAAAATTTAAATTTTTACTTAAAATTAAAATTTTCACTCAAAATTTAAATTTTCACTCAATATTTAAATGTTCACTCAAAATTTAAATTTTTCACTAAAAATTTTAATTTCCACTCAAAATTTAAATTTTTCACTCAAAATAATTTCCACTCAAAATTTAAATTTCCACTCAAAATTTAAATTTTCACTCAAAATTAAAATTTTCACTCAAAATTTAAATTTTCACTCAAAATTTAAATTTTCACTCAATATTTAAATTTTCATTCAAAATATAAATTTCTCTCAAAATATAAATTTTGCCTCAAAATTTAAATTTTCACTCAAAATTAAAATTTTCACTTAAATTTAAATTTTCATCCAAAATATAAATTTCTTTCAAAATTAAAATTTTCACTCAAAATTAAAATTTTCACTTAATATTTAAATTTTCATCCAAAATATAAATTTCTTTCAAAATATAAATTTTGCCTCAAAATTTAAATTTTCACTCAAAATTTAAATTTTCACTCAAAATTTAAATTTTCACTCAAAAATAAAATTTTCATTCTAAATTTAAATTTTCACTCAAAATTTTAATTTTATCTCAAAATTTATTTTTCACTCAAAATATAAATTTCTCTCAAAATTTAAATTTCCACTCAAAATTTATTTTTCACTCAATATATAAATGTCTCAAAATTTGAATTTTTACTCTAAATTTAAATTTTTCTCAAAATTTAAATTTTCACTCAAAATTTAAATTTTGAGTGAAAATTTAAATTTTGAGTGAAAATTTGAATTTTCACTCAAAATTTAAATTTTCACTCAAATTTCAAATTTTCACTCAAAATTTAAATTTTCACTCAAATTTAAATTTTCAATCAAAAATAAAATTTTTGCTCAATAAATAAATTTTCACTCAAAATTTTAATTGTCATTAAAAAATTTAATTTCCACGTAAAATTGAAATTTTTACGCAAAATTAGAGTCTTCACTGAAAATTCAAACATGTAATCAAAAGTCCAATTGCCACTCCAAATTAAAAATTGTGCTTAAAATTTAAATTTTTTATTTACTAAAAAATTAAATTTTAACTAAAAAATTTAATTTTCCGTCTTAATATAAAGTGTCATGCAAAATTTAAAATATTTACTCAATGTTAAACTTTTCACTCATTCATCATTTAATTAAAAAATATATTTATTATTATTAAATTCTTTTCAAAATAAATTAAATTTGAAATAAATTAAATTGAATTTGAAATCAAAAGAAATAAAATAAAAACCAAAAATAAAATAATAATAAATATAACAATAACAGTAAAAATATAAAATTAAAATGAAAATCAAATAAAATAAAATAATATGATATAAAAATAAGTAAATAATAAATGAATACATAAACAAATAAATCTTTAAATAAATATATATAAAAATACAAATAAAATAATACAAAAGAAAATAATATAAACAATAATTACTAATTTGAATTCTATCTATATTTTTCCAAGTAATTTTATTTGTAACTCTAAAAAAATATTATTATTCATTCTTTTACTAATTTGTGTCATATTTTATACTTTTTAATGTGCTTATTTCATAATAAATATTTTTTTTGATAGCACTTTATTGAGCCGAGTTCTAAGTAAATATAACACCTAAAAACTGCATACTTCTGTTTTTTTATTATTTTATTCTTATACTAACTAAGCCAAAGTCAATGAGACTAATTATTTTGAGAACACTTTTTACTAAAGCTAACATTTATATTTACCCTAAACATATCAGCAAAAACAATTTGTAAATGCGTCTAAACATTTCTCAAGTACCTATATAGAAAAGTAACAAGAAAAAAACACAAATATATGATTTTTATAAGAATAAAATATTCAAAACATTTAGTAAGTGAAATAAAAATAACAATAATTATTTAATTAATGCAAATTATAGTTGTTAAAAAAAATAAGTTAATTATTAAAATCATTGTATATATGCAAGATGTATAGAAAAAGCATATCACAAACAAACAAAAAATTACCAAAAACAATAAAATGTTTATGAAGATAACATTGCAAAAAAAAGTAATTGCAGCAAAAGATATTGTATTAATTTTAAGTAATATATGATTTAAATAATATGAAAATCTTTAATAATTATATATTTTAATAATTAATAAATTTTGTATAATATTTAAAACTATAAAAAGTATAACTTTCTTAACTATATACATAAACTGTTATATCCCAAACTATTTTAGTTTAATACTTTTAGTTTAAAATATATTTATAATAATTATATCTTTATTAAAAAAAAGTTAATGCATTAAAACTCTACCTTTCGTTATCAAAGTACTTTTCTTTAATAAGTACTTTTTCTTTATTAAGTACCTTGAATGAATAAAACTTCTCGCTAATTTGTACAACACAAAAGTACCTTAAAAAACTCTCACAAAACCCTACAACCAAACATGTCTCTGAAAGAATTTCAACTACTTTATAATTCAGCAAATTTATAACTAAACATATTAGTAAAATTAAAAAAAAAGAGTAAAATAATCAAAAAAAGCAATAAAAGAATATTTTTCAACAATATTAATGTGAAGTATTAAATGTTAAAACAACTGAATGTATTTAGCGACATGTAGTAGACATTTAGATTAATCAAAAACGTAGGTACATAAATCAAAGTCTAATAAATAAATGTAAATATTAAAAAAAAAAATATTTAACAATCAATGTTTAAATTGAGTACTTTTGAAAGTTACTAATAATTGTAATTACTACAAATACTTTAAATCAAAACGCAAAAATTATTTATAAAGAAAAATCAAAATTAAAACATTTAAAACATTTGTAAAATGTTTAAAAAAAAACTGTTTTGTACCTCTTCCCCACTTTAAGTACTAGTTTAAGTCAATAAATCATGTACAGTTTCAGTGTTAAATTAATGTGTAATTGTACAAAAAAAAGATTAAATGTAATTAAAACATTATAAAAAAGTTCACTCAAAAATTTGTAAAATGCAAAGAAAACTATAAAAGTTGTATAAATAAAAAATATAGTAAAATTTATGTGAATTTAAATAAATTAAGCAGTAATTAGTAATAATTTAGTATAATGTTACACTGCAGTGAAAATATTTTTCCATGGACATCATATATATCATTTTTAGTAAATTGGAGACTACGTTTTTGACTGAATACATATTTTAAAAAAGTATCACAAATATCAGAGTTAGTAATTATGTTTGTTGGTTTGTGTTATATTCTACGTTAAAATGTTAAAATGTCAACTACAAATTTATTATAGGACCTTAAATACTAAAATAAATAATTAATTGTTCTATTAAAAATCGAAATTATTCAAGTTTAGTTCAAAATGACTTTAAAACTAAATATGATATTGATAATACTTTATATATTGAAATTTGCTCTGACAATTGTGAGAAAACTTGCAGCAAAAATTTCTTGTCAAATCATTTTCAAAAAGTTCTGTATTAATTTATTATAAAAAGGCAAAAAAAAGATGCGGAAATTCTGCATTTTATATCTATTTTCAAATGTCTTCAAAACTAGATGGGATATTAAAATTATGTTATATATTAAATTTGGTCTATCAATTGGTAGAAAATTTGCATTTAAATTATTTGAAAAAAAAATACTTATGAAAAGTACTACTTTTGTTATTCTATAAAGGGTATACAAAATATGCAGTTTTAATAAATTTTTCGAATCACTTCAAAACTAATTACGATATTGATATTCCCTTTTATATTGAAACTTGTACTAACAATTAGAAGTAAGTTTTTCACTGAAAGTTCACTGAAAAATTAGAATTGTAAGTGCTATAATTTTTTTACACGAAAAAGTGTTTAAAATTGTTCTACCTATTTGTATAAAATTTGCTTTAGCACGTTACATGGTATAAAAAACTGAGTATGCAGTCAAAATCAGTACCCTTCAATTATATAGAAATGATATAAGTGATGTCAATAGAAAAAATTATACGGAATAGTGTCATTAGTGTTATGTGCAAAACTACAACACTGTCTATTTTTTAGTTTATAAATTTTGATTATTATTTATAAAGGTTGATTTTTAATGTTTAACTTAAACAAAATTAAACGCTGAACATTGCAAAATGTGAAAATAAAGAAAATATGGCAAATATAAAAATATAATTTGTGTTTTTTTTTTTTGGAATACTATATAATATGGAACTATTAAATATGGAATAATTGAATACTAGCTGGATCCGTGCACGACTCGTGCCAAGATTTTTTGAATTCATAGATATAAAGCGATTTTATTAATATAAAAAAACATTATTAATATTTTTTATATCAGGGGCCCGTGCTTCGCTGTGGAAGTTTTTAAATGTAGTAACCAAATAATAATTCTCCAGTAGAATATTTCGCCGTAGAATTCTTCCCAGTAGAAATCTTCGCCGTAAAATTCTTCCCCATAGAACGCTTTACCGTAGAATTCTTCCAGGTAGAACTCTCCAGTAGAAGTTTTAGTGTAGTTAGTTTTAATGTGGTGAGTTTTAGTGTGTTGAATTTTTAGTTTAGTGAATTTTAAGTGTGGTGTGTTTTAGTGTGGTGAGTTTTGGTTTGGTGAGTTTTATTGTGGTGAGTTTTAGTGTGGTGAATTTTTAGTGCAGTGAGTTTTAGTGTGGTGAGTTTAATTGTGGTGAGTTTTAGTGCGGTGAATTTTAGTGTGGTGAGTTTTAGTGTGGTAAGTTTCGGTGTGGTGAGTTTTTAGTATGGTGAGTTTTAGTGTGGTGAGTTTTAGTGTGGTGAATTTTTAGTGTGGTGAGTTTTAGTGTGGTGAGCTTTATTGTGTTGAGTTTTAGTGTGGTGAGTTTTAGTGTGGTGAGTTTTGGTGTGGTGAGTTTTAGTATGGTGAATTTTTGGTGTGGTGAGTTTTAGTGTGGTGAGTTTTATTGTGGTGAGTTTTAGTGTGCTGAGTTTTAGTGTGGTGAATTTTAGTTTTTTTGTTTCATCTTTTTAGATTGTGTATGTGCTGAGTTATGTCGTTTTGAAAGTTTAGGTTGTATGGGAGGTACCACACCCATTTGTCCGCCCATATATAGCCTATGACACCCTCCGGACTCCTTAGTATCGTGTGGTAAAATTTCAGTTAAATCGGTTCTGCGGTTTAGACGTGATGCTGGAACAAACAGACAGACAGACAGACAGACGGACCAAGAGTTTTATATATATAGATGGAATACTATATAATATCAAGAAAATTATTTTAGTCAAATTTACTACAAGAAAAGATATAGTTCCACGTATTTTTTTAGTTTAGTTTTTTGACAAAGTTTAAATAATTAAATAATGTATTAAAAATAAATGCAGATGTAGTAACATAACTACACATTTTCTGGACGTATACATTTTTACATATGTAGTTATTTTGCATAGAAATATAATATTTGTATATAGTTGTTTTTCAGATAAAAACAAATACATTAATGTAGTAGAAATGATTATTTTGGACGTAAAATATATAGTTCCATGTATTTTTTAGTTCAGTTTTTTACATAGTTTAAATAATTAAATAATGTATTAAAAATAAATGCAGATGTAGTAATATAACTACACATTTTCTGGACGTATACATTTTTATATATGTAGTTATTCTGCATAGAAATGTTACATTTTTATACAGTTGTTTTTCACATAAAAACAAAAACCTTTTTGTAGTTTGGACGTAAATCATTTTTTTTTTTTAAGAAATTTTAACTTTCTGTTAATAAAGTATATTTTTGGTGTATAAAATGTGGAACTATATAAAATTTTGAACGACTTATATACAATTTTGAACTATATAAAATATGAAACTATATAAAATTGGGAACTTTAAAATGGAAGTTTGTAACTATAAAATATAAAACCATTAAATGTGGAAGTTCAATATTGTACTATATAATACATGTATTATTAATAAATGGATACTGAAAAGCTTCCAAATATAGTATATTAAATATTAATTATAATTAAAACTTATATATTTTCAACATTTCAAGTATCTCCATCACGTAAGTATTTATCTAAACCCACAAGAGCCCCTCACCAAAATCAATTAAATTAAATTACAAAATCTATATCGAAATTTTTATCGCACAACTATCACCAAACTGCATTTGGAAAAATAATCAGAGCACTACGACCGACAAAACGTACTTTGAATGGCTTTTAATTGAATCGCCGCACCGGATTTAAATAATTGCTCATCCATTTTGACCTCATCAATTCTACTACTTCGCCACCACACCACAAAATGCTATCAATCAGTGCACTCTCTCAGTATCTACAGACTCCCCAACACTCGATGGGGGTCTGGAGGCAGTACTTGTCGCTCTTTGTCACTCTTCCACAATCATTCAATCATTCGTTCGGTCGTTCGTTTAGTCATCAGGCTGAATACACAAACTCAATTTTAATCAAATACTGCTGACATCCGTCCACCACGTATTCGAATTCGTATTTTGAATTTCATATAGTTGTTGGCGCTAAAAGTTTAATTGAAAGTTGAGAAACAATTAGTTTAGTGTTTGATGACCCTCAGCCTGCGTCAAGTACTCTCCCTATTCTCTCGCTCTCCCTTCTACTTTCAACACAAGTTCGAACAGTTGTCCACGTAAAATGAAATTATTCGCTTCAACGGTTTTGAGTGGGAGTTGGGAAAGTGCCGGTACCCTATATTCCCATGGACATCATGCACGACTGAAGGAATGAATTGTTTGTTTGATTTAGTGCGGAACGGCGAAGGCGGCAGTGTCCAGGATGTTTAACAGCTCAATTACAGCGCTGTAAACAAACAGGACAGACACTTACAGTGATAAAGAAAGTAAATTTTAATGGTTGAAATGTGCAGACACATTGCGCATAATTTAAAAATGAAGAAAATTAAAAAAAAAATTAAATTATAAAGTGCAATTAAAAGTATAAAAAATGTAGTTAAAGAAGATTTTCCTTAAAAATATTTTTCAAGTTTCACTAAAAATTAAATTTTTCATTAAAAATTCAATTTTTCACTAAAATTAAATTTTTCACTAAAAATTTAATTTTAACCTAAAAATTAAAATGTTCACTAAAAATTTAATTTGCAGTCAAAATTCAATGTTTCACTAAAAATTCAATTTTTCACTAAACATTAAATTTTTCACTCGAAATTCAATTTTTCACTTAAAATTCAAATTTTCACTAAAAATTCAATTTTTAACTAAAAATCTAAATTTTCACTAAAAATTTAATTTTTCACTAAAAATTCAATGTTTCACTAAAAATTCAATTTTTCACCAAAAATTCAATGTTTCACTAAAAATTCAATTTTTCACCAAAAATTCAATTTTTCACTTAAAATTCAATTTTTCACTAAAAATTCAATTATTTACTAAAAATTTAAATTTTTCACTAAAAATTAAATTTTTCATTAAAAATTTAATTTTTCAGTCAAAATTCAATATTTCACTAAAAATTCAATTTAACCTAAAAATTGAATTTTTCACTAAAAATTTAATTTTTCAGTCAAAATTCAATATTTCACTAAAAATTCAATTTTTCACTAAAAATTTAATTTTTCACACGAAATTCAATTTTTCACTTAAAATTCAAATTTTCATTGAATATGAAATTTATCATTATAAATTCAATTTTTCACTAAAAATTAAATTTTTCAATCGAAATACAATTTTTCATTTACAATTCAATTTTTCACTTAAAATTCAATTTTTCACTATAAAATTAAATTTTTCACTAAAAATCGAAATTTTCACTAAAAATTCAATGTTTCACTAAAAATTAAATTTATCACTAAAAATTTAATTTTCACTAAAAATTGAATTTATCACTAAAAATTTAATGTTCACTAAAAATTAAATTTATCACTAAAAATTTAATTTTCACTAAAAATTCAATTTTTCACAAGAATTAAAATTTTCACTAAAAATTCAATGTTTCACTAAAAATTTAATTTTCACTAAAAATTAAATTTATCACTAAAAATTCGATATATCACTAAAAATTCGATATATCACTAAAAATTCAATTTTTCACTAAAAATCTAAATTTTCACTAAAAATTGAATTTTTCACTAAAAATACAATGTTTCACTAAAAATTAAGTTTTCACTAAAAATTAAATTTTCACTAAAAATTAAATTTTTCACTAAAATTTTTTTTTTTTAAATAAAAAATCAATTTTTCACTAAATATTAAATTTTTCACTCAAAATTAAATTTTTCACTAAAAATTAAATTTTTCACTTAAAATTAAATTTTTCATAGTATTTATTACCATTAAAAAAAAACAAAATTAAGTGATTAATTTAAAAAATCAAACAGGCAGAATATTTTTCCGAATTTGCAAGACTAATATCTACAATTTTTATTAAATGACAATTCTTTCAATCAAAATATGCCAATCAAAATATGCCAATTCGCATAGTAATAAAATGATAATAAAATCATAATAAAATAATAATAAAATAATACTAAAATAATAATAATAAAATTTGATTATACAAAAGATAAATACTCAGAAATTCATTGAATAGCAATAAAATCCAAAAATATTAGCACAAATTGCACAGCAGTTACTGCCATCCAGAGTGAAATCAGAAATAAAAACTCAATTTACGCAAAAATTTTGCATATATTTGAAACAAAGCAATTTTGAAGAATATGTGCTCAAATATTTACAAATGACAATTTGCTCGTAAATTTATTTGCACACATTTTTCCCAACGTATTTTCATGTTTAAACAGTGAACGAAGGGACTGAGCAAAAATGGAGACTAAAAAAGAAGGTTCAAAATTTGTTGAATAGACCAAAGACAGACAGACATACAGCTGGAGAGAGAGTCAGATAGACACGATGTAAATTCGTGCCAAATGTAAATGCGAACGCATGTGTCGTCTAAAGGACAGCACTTTAAAAAAAGTTTGCATGAATATTGAGTGCTTAGTGAGAGGTCACTAAAACTCACTTCAATTTTATATAAATACCTTTTTCAGTATACCTTTTTGTATACTGAAATAAAGGTAAAAGGTGACTTAATTTATTGGGAAAATCGATGAAAGCATCTGGCCCAATATGTTGGTGCAGTCTTGACAAGACAGTGGTTTTCTAATAACAACAAATTCCATGGAAAGTTTAAATGTCAAAATTACATATTAAATTCAAATTTTAGTTCTGGAAAATTTTTAAATTGAATGATATACATTTTTGCAGAGCCAATTAAGTTTACTATTATATAAGACTTTAGTAAGATAACTTTTTCGCATTTTTAGTTCTAGGTGATTAAATATTGTACTATATAATGTTACTTATACGTCACGGCTTATTATTAAATGATACTCGTTAGGGATTCCAATCCCGAAGCATTTTGACAATCGAGAATATTAAAAATTCCGGAATTAGTCCCGAATTATTGGAGTTTGTATTATATGCAAAAAATTACATGCACAGCGAAAAAAAAGTACAATTAAGTATGTGTTCCATTACGAATACTTTGTTATTGTTTCAAAAAAAAAAAAAGCAAAACCAAAAAATACATAAACAAATGAAAAATACATAAACACAAAAGCAAAAACAAAAAACAAAAGCAAAAACGCAAAAACAAAAGAAAAAAAACCAAAAACAAAAACAAAAGCACAAAAATCAAAACGCAAAATCAAAAACACAAAAACCAAAAACGCAGAAACTAAAGCAACAAAAAAAAAGAAAATGACAAAAAAACAACAATAAAATCCATTAGTAAAAACACCAAATCAAAAACACAAAAGCAAAAATACAAAAACAAAAGCAAAATCACAAAATCAAAAAAAAATATCAAAAACGCAAAAAACTAAATTTTAAACACAGATGCAAAAGACAAAATCAGAAAAAATTAAAGAAAAAACAAAACTTCAATCACAAAAACAAAATCAAAACCAGAAACAAACAAATAAAAAAAAGCAAAAAAAGAAAATTAAAATCAAAAAAGAGTAACAGAGACAAAGACAAAAACGGGAAAACACAAAAAATAAACAAAAATAAAAGCAAACAACGATAATAACAAAATGAACCACTACCTTACAAAATGAGTTACAAAGAATAAAAACGTACGAAAAGAGTACGAAATACTACACACAGAGAAAAAAACTGTTAAAATGCGACAGTAACCAGTTGTAAAATTATAAAAATTATATGAATTAACACACATGAGATCTACATATGAGATCTACCAGAAGATGTCATTGTGTCGTGCTCAACATCACTTGAAGTCTGCAATACAACAGAATAAGTACGTCTCATAGCATCGCTTCACCGGTTCCATCCTTTGCGCCGTACAGCAAAGGAAGATCACTCAATAGAAGGTCTCGCAGGAACGGTGGAGCACAAAGTCTGTTGAATTCAAGTTGCTGTATTCGCGGATTTAAACTACAAGTCTGGATGTCAACCAGACGAAAGTAGATCACATGCAGTCGTCATCGAACTTACTGTGCCCATGATCGCATCAATTTCTACATGTCGTCACTATTTCACATTGAGTTCATCCTTACAAGAAGAAGCAGAGAAAAAATGCGTAGGAAACTGCTTCCCACGAAATTTTTTTGGGCAAAAATGTGAAAAAATAAATTTCAATGAAATAAATATTTGTTATTTATGAAATGTCTAAATTTAAATTTCCTTTACTTGACATTCCATAGTTTTTGACCAAAAAGTGTCGAAAAACAGCCCCAAACGACAGTTTTTCTCTGTGTGTAGTTATTATATATAACCTTTCTTATTTTTGCCATAAACTTTTGAAATCTTTGAGGTGTGCAAAATATGAGATTTTGTATATGTGAATTTTAATAAAATATGTATTATTTTTATGTTATGATCAGGAAAATATTGAAAACTATAATTTAATTCGACTTCGCATTATTAAATGAATGTTGCAAAGAAACTATTTTATTAATAGTATATTTATTATTGTACTAATGGTATGCATCCTATTGATAGTAAAAAAAATATTTTTAATATTATAATACCATTAATTTAGCTTACTTTTTCCGGGTATTAATTAAATAATTGTCATTTTAACTGCAAGTTATTTTTGAAAGCAATCCTGGGATTTCACTTCGGTATTTACTGATCTTCTCCAGGTCCTAAGATACGGAAATTTCAAGATCCCGGAATTACAAGCCCTAGTACTAATACTTAAATTGGCATGAGATGAATTTGTATAAATATATTTTTTTTATATTTCACGAAATCTTACGCGACACATAGTAAAATTTGTAAAAGTTCAAAATCAACTAATCAGCTACATAATTGTTACTCGTTCGCCCCACAAACTGTTTATATTTTCAAAGTACAATTTTCACATTACAAAAGTATTTAAATTAATTTTAAAAATTATATTTTTTCATAATGTCCTTATAATATATTTAAAATACCCAACTTTATAAATGTTACTCATACATCATATAATATTAAAAATACAAATAAAACAGCATAGACCTGTGTGTTCAAAGCCACATTAAGGCATAAACACGCACACATAGACAAAGGCAGACAGACAGAACGACCGACCGACCGACAGTCAGACGAACACTTAAGCAGCGCTACATGCTACGTTTGCAACAGCGTCAAAAGGATCAAAAGGACATCACACCGCACTAACTAAATGAATGAATATTTGAGTGTGTGTAGTTTGAACAGAATGTTGCTATTAAAATGAAGCATTTATTTTCTCTTATCGCATAGAACAGCTGCAAAATATTTTAAACGTTCATGGCCACTGATAGAAGGTCTCTCATAGCCAAATTATAGATGGTATAAATACAGTAGATACAAAACAGAATAGAACCGAGCACAGGATATTTTTGGTTTGAATGCGCATTTTATGTGCTACTCAAAATACTTAATACTGAACATCAAATGCATTTACGTGCATTGTAGACAGCATCCATATTTGGAACTCTGTCAAATCATTTGTCATGTTGCAAAGTCTGTCGACGTGTAAATACCTGCTGCAGGCGACTATGACAGCCTTTCAAAGTATTCAAAACCTTCAACATCATACTCAACGTTATCCTCCTAAAATCTTTAAGAGTTTAATCATCATTATTAAACATTGCCTCAAACTATACTTTACAAACCCAAACACATTACGGACCCTTAAGTAATTTGTGGTTTTTGTGTGGATAATAGACATTATTAAAGAATGGATTAGATAACAAATAAATGTTTGTACATATATAACTGAAATAATAACATCACAGAATTATCCTGAAGCTATCCTTTAAAGTGTGTATAACACTCCAAATGAATGAACTTTCATATGTCTTTTTTAAATAATCCATTTGGGTTTTCAGGTCTAAACAATAACATTACTCAAAAACGAGAAGAAATTTTTGCCATGGACATCGCATACATCATTTCTATATAATGCACGGTTGATGGTTTTGATTGCGTACTCTTTTGATAATTGTTATGCATTTAATTTTATCATAAAATTTTTAATGTAAATTTTTGCATATTTTTTTATGTTTCGTTAATTTATATATTACAAATATTAGATACTAGCTGGACCCGTGTACGACTCGTGCAAAGATTTTGTGAATACAAGGATATGGAGCAATTTTATTAATATAAAAAACATTTTTATTATTTATAACATGGACCCATGCTTCGCTGTGGACGTTTTTTATTGGTTTTATAAATGTAGTAAACAAAACAAAAATAATTCTTCGCTAAAAAAGCTTTTCTCATAGACAATTCTTTCTCAGACTGTGCTTCCCCGTAGAATTTTCCCAGTAGAAATGTTCCCCGAAAATTCTTGCCAGGTGAAATCTTCCCGGTTGAATTCTTTCCCGTAGTATTCTTCCCGGTGGAATTCTTTCCCGTAGAATTCTTCCCCGTAGACTTTTTCCCAGTAGAAGTTTTAATATGGTGAGTTTCAGTGTGGTGAGTTTCGGTGTGGTGAGTTTAAGTGTGGTGAATTTAATTGTGGTGAGTTTTAGTGTGGTGAATTTGAGTGTGATGAATTTTAGTGTGGTGAATTTTAGTGTGGTGAATTTTAGTGTGGTGAGTTTAACTGTGGTGAGTTTTATTGTGGTGAATTTTAGTGTGGTGAGTTTTAGTGTGGTGAGTTTGAGTGTGATGAATTTTTGTGTGGTGAATTTTTGTTTGGTGAATTTTAGTGTGGTGAATTTTAGTGTGGTGAATTTAATTGTGGTGAGTTTTAGTGTGGTGAATTGTATTGTGGTGAGTTTAGTGTGGTGAGTTTAAGTGTAGTGAATTTTAGTGTTGTGTATTTTAATGTGGTGAATTTAATTGTGTTGAATTTTAGTGTGGTGAACTTGAGTGTGGTGCATTTTAGTGTGGTGAATTTTAGTGTGGTGAGTTTAACTGTGGTGAGTTTTATTGTGGTGAATTTTAGTGTGGTGAGTTTTAGTGTGTAGCCGCGGTAGCTCAGTGGTTAGTGCGTTGAACTGAGAGACGAAAAGTCCCCGGTTCAAACCTGGACTGGGGCTAACAACATCTTTTCATAGAAACATTTTTCTATACTGCGCTACCTCTCGGCAGTAAATGGCAAACCTACGAGAGTAAAAATTGCCTATGAAAAGCTCTCACCCGCTGTTCGGATTCGGCAGTAATCTGTAGGTCCCACCACTTTGAGTACAAATATAACACGCACAGCTCAAAATGGTGAGAGAGCTCGGCCTAAGTTCTTATAGAGCTGTAGTGCCAAACTATTATATTATATTTTAGTGTGGTGAACTTTAGTGTGGAGAGTTTTAGTGTGGTGAGTTTTAGTGTGGTGAGTTTTATTGTGTTTTTTTGTCTTTTCTGAAGAATAATTTAAATTCAATAACTTTTGCAATTAAATACTGTATTTTTATACCCTACACCTATGAGGTACAGGGTATATTAACTTTGTGCATATATTGTAACGCCCCTTAGGAGGCGTGTCCGGTATGGAAAAGTATATATATTCTTGATCAGCATCACTACCCGAGTCCGTTTAGCCATGTTCGTCTGTCTGTCTGTCTGTCTGTCTGTCTGTCCGTCTTGCTGTCTTGCTGTCCGAATACAGAATAACTTGACAAATACTGATCAGAATGCGATTAAATTTCGTCTCAATACATTTTAGCCAAAAGTAGGAACTGAGTTTGAAAATGAGCGAAATCGGTCAACGGACACGCCCACCTCCCATACAAGTCACTTTTAGATAACTCTTTCGGAACTAATAACTCGAAAAGTATTCAAGGTATAGTTATAAAATTTAAAACGTATTGTTAGAATTCACCTGTAAATATGTGGTCCAATTATGGGCGTGATCCGCCAACTTTTTTTTTTCATTATTTCCCGGGTTTTCATAGTGGAATCCGTAAATTATTAAAATCAAATCTATGACATATTAGCCTATCAAAATTTTAAATATAGGCGTGGTACGCCCAATTATATGTTTCAATTTTTTTTTATTTTTTTATTCTTTTATATAATTTTTTTTAATTTATGGGGATATAAGACGTAAATTTCTGATATATGAATAATATTCTGAGGATGGGAAGGTTCCATAGTCGGGCCCGACCGACTATAAAAATCCGCCCCATGTGACCTAACTTTCCCAACTCGTTAAATGATATTTTTATTCATTTTTTAGATACATTTTTTTATAACATAAATGCATGTTTTTCATATTTTATAACAAAAAAAACATGCATATTTTACGTTAAATGCATATTTTAGCTTATGTTAAGTACAAATAAATTTTTTATTAAAATTACATTAATTTAATAGCATTTATGGGCAAATCCAGAAAACATTTAACTTTTGTATTGACAGAATTTCAGAAAAAAAAATTGTGGGCACATCTTAGCGCTTTTTAATATTAACTTATAGGCCCTTATGTAATATAAATCCGTTTGCGTGCTACACTTTAAATGAAAGCCGTCCAAGATAGAGGTCGGTAACGCTATATTGGTTCAAAATTCTAGAGAATTGTTTATTTTTAAAATATTTATTGATTAAGTGAAATGAAAGTATTTTTTTATGCCATAATATTTTAATATATTTCAGTTTAATATCATATAATTCAATATATAACGAAAAATGATGTTGAAGAAATTGTGATATTTGGAACATTAAAGGCGAATTTTGAAATTAAAGTGCTCCTGGATTTTTTTATACTAGGGGCACATTCAAGTGACATTACATGCTATTGAAATACGTTGCAATAAAAACCAGTTGGGAAGGTTAAATCACATGGGAAATTTTAAAGTAGGTGTAATTATGATAGTTAGGATTATCAAAATTATAGTCGGTCTAAGCCGACTATAAATACCCTACACATATGTGTGGTTACCATTCAAAGTGATATATAGGTCACCAGGGTATATGAATCCTGGAAATAACTACAAACATTCAATCGCTGAAGAATTTCCATTTATTTGATACCCATATTTACAAATGGGTAGGTGTACCGAATTTCGATTTTTTTTTTTTTGTGAACCACAAGTCTTTTTGCCGGAACACATTATTATAATGTATTTGAGCATGATATCAATATATATTTGACCAAAAAAGTTTACCTAAGCACGTATACATAAAAATTGATCTTTATATGTACATTTTATGTGAGGTATTTGAACATAAGTGGTCGGATCATAGGTCACAATGGACCGATCTCGCCAATTTTTTCGCACATACAGCGTAGGTATATTAGTAATCTAAGTTATAAGGTTCATTTATCTAGCTCTTCAATTTTAAAAGTAGTAGGGATTTCAACAGACAGACAGACGGACAGACAGACGGACAGACGGACAGACGGACATCGCTAAATCGACTCAGGAGGTCATGCTGATCAAGAATATATATACTTTTCCATACCGGAGATGCTTCCTTCTGGGTGTTACTAACGGCGTACCAAACTGAATATACCCTTTCACTCTTAGTGTAGGGTATAAAAATCAAACGAACAATGCCTCATAAGCCGCTCCTCACATGTTCGATAATAGGTGTAAAATTGTATTTTTTTGGATTTTCAGCGCACATACCGTGGAATAGTTTCTGTTATATTATAAATTATGATGAGGAGTTATTTTTTGATGATCAAATTAAACATAATGTATTAAATATAGTTTAATTCGAAAAAATTTAAATAATATCTTAAAAGTTATTTTGAAGAAATTGTGATTTTTTGTACAATTAAATCTAAAATTTGCATTTAAAGTGCTCCTGTATTTTTAATCTTAGGGGCACATTTACGCGACATACCGTAAAATCTTTGTTCTTCTATTATCAGTTAATAAGAAATAACAAATTAGTGATTTCTTGAAAGTCGCTCTTGTCACAGTCGATAATATGCCAGAAAACATGGGTCCACCATATGTTGAAATTTTGTTTTATCAATAAAAAAAAATGATTGATCAATAATACTGAGATGACATCGTATTTTTAAATTAACGCGTGGCATAAATTTCCGATCACACTTATGTCCACCCATATTCAGATGGAATTGTAGATGTTGTTGTTTTTTCGAATGATTTTTTTTTTTCAAAAGTACCAGCGTGTCCTTTTTTGTTGGTGTTAGGGGCACATTCACAAGTTATATCTTAAAATCTTTATATTTACCTCTTCTATTCAAAATTAGATAAAAAAAGATATATTAGATACAGGTTGAAAAGAAGCCGAAATTTTCGTTTTCGTTCCAAAAGTTGTATCATACCTTCAGCTCTGTTCAAAATTCGTTTGGACTAAGGCACACTTATGCGTCATATATTTTTATTTGTATTCGGGTATTAGCTAGCGATTGTATTAAAATTGTAGCGATATCTTGAAAGCTGTAGCATTAGTGATGATTAGAACGAAACAAAACGTGTTCGTATCATCGGTATTTTTGATGTTTTTCTTACTTTGGCCACATGTAGCAAATCGACGGCGCTACTTATGATCTCAAAATTAGTTGGGCTTTATTAATTCAGGTATTTTAAACAATACTCAATTAAAATGTAAAATTTAAAAAACAACAAATACTTTTTATTCATTGCTTCATATCAATATCATGAAGGTTAAAAGTTTTCCGGATTTACTCATATATTTGAATGCATTTTAAAGGGTTTTTCAACAGGGACGCTACAAAAGTAGAGAAACAGGGACAGCAAACAACGCCATATTTCTTTCCGCTCTTTTGACATTTCTCTTCACTAAGGGTTGCCATTTCATGATGAAAAGATATACGAATTCGAATTTCGGTAGTAGCACTCTTATTGAAAAACCCTTTATAAACACAGCATTTAAATGCATATTTTTAATACAACTTTTTTTTAATATGTTCTATATATATATATATTTTTTGAAGAATAATTTTAATTTCATATGCAATTTTTAGCATATTTTTTAAAAAAATTAAAGCATAATTTAGCATATTCTTTTAACACATATTTTTTCAAAGCATATTTTTTTTTAACAAAACAGAAAGATTTTCTTTCCAAATAGTTTCCTTTTATTTATTTGCATATTTTTTTAATTCATTACTTCTATCACTAAAACATAAATGAACATTAATTTTATAATGATATTTTAAATGTAATAATTTGTAGTGTATATATTTTTTTATAAATGCATATTTTATTTTAAATGCATATTTACTATTAAATTCAAATTTAACGAATATTTTGTGGTATTTAAATATAATTTGTGAATAAAAATAAATTAACTAAAATGCATATTTTAAATTAATTGCATTTTTAAATAAATACATCTTTTTTATTTATTCTACTATAATTGCATTTTACGATTTTGCATATTTAGCATATATTTTATTATTCTCAGCTATAATAAAACAGGTAACATTATCCATAATTAAATACTCAACATGCTGCTCATCTTAATGACCATCCCAAAGACAATCATTATCTGCCTAACTAATCACCATCATCATCATCATCGCCTCCCCTTTCAGACGTCAGCCTATATTTGTATTTTATTTTTAGTTTTCTCTGTATTTCTTAAACCTCCTTCGCATTTTGTCTATTATTTGCTTGCGTCTGTAGTTATCACAAGTTTTGCCATATTGTTTAATTTTACTACATGATATTATTATTATTATTTTTACTTTGTTTAGCAGCAACAATAAATTAACTTGTCCATAATCCTCCCAAAAGTATGCTGTATTTTCAGTCGTCTGATGTGTCCGCATTATTTTTGTTGCAAACTTCTTGCAAATTATTTTGTCTGGCAGTATGTAGTATGCATTACTCTGCTAGAATTTCATATTGTTCTATCATATTTTCTGTGTATCACTGCATAAATGTTTATTAAGTTGTACTGTAAGAGGATTTGCTATGGATTGAATTTGTTTTTGCGCTCAATTAGTTTAAGTTGTCTGCAAAGTTGTGCAAATTCATTTAGGCATTTTGAAAGCAGCTTTAAATAGCAACAAATTCTTGATAGTTTAAGCAAGTTTTAACTTTTATTGAATCTTTAAAAAATAGTTCTGAAATACATTAATCCTTCAAGTACTTTTAGGACGTTCTACACTGCGTATGATTAACCTCAATTAATTAACTAAACAAAACTTGCTTTATTTAAGCATAAAGTGCAGACATTACTTGTTTATAATGGCATCACGTTATGGCACAATTGATTAGTTTTGTACCTAGATTATACGATTAATAACTGTCGGCCACACATAATAAAGTATTCTCTAGTTACTGCGCTACAACGTCTAAGTAATATTTAATCAATACAGTATATATTTGGCAAAAATTGTTATAAGAATAATTAATATGCTGAAGAGGTTCTGAACTGTACACGCAAAAAACTGATATTTTGACCAATTTATTTGCATAAGTTATGAATAACAAATCATAAACTTAATAATTGCAAAATTTTCACTTGAAATTCAATTTTCATTCGAAATTTAAATTTTCACTAAAAAAATAAAATGTTGAGTACAAAATTGAATTTTTAGTGTAATATTTAATTTTGAGTTTAACATTGAATTTTGAGTGAAAAATTTAAATTTGAGACGAAAATTTAAATTTTGAAAATTTTCGTAAAAAAAGAATTTTAAAAAATTTTAAATTAAAAGAGTTTTAATTGAAAATTTTAAGTAATTCGAGTGATAACAAAATTTAAGTGAAAAATTTTATTTTTAATGAAAAAAAATATTTTACGTGATATATTGATTTTTTAGTGAAAAATAAAACTTTGAGTGAAATAGTGGTTTTGAGTGGAAATTTAATTTGAGTAAAAAAAAATGTTATTATAAAAAAAAATGTTGAGTGTAATATTTAATTTTGAATGAAAAAATTAAATTTGAGTGAAAATTTTAATTTTGAGTAAAACAAAAAAAAAATTAGTAAAACATTGATTTTGAGTGAAAAATTGAAATTTGATTGAAAAATTGAATTGGAATGAAAATGTTAATTAAGAGTTAAAAAAGAATTTTAATTAAAAAATTAAAAAAAAAATTGAGTGAAAACAGAATTTAAGTGAAAATTTTTATTTTTATGAAAAAAATATATATATATTAGTGAAAAATAAAACTTTGAGTGAAATAGTGATTTTAAGTGGAAATTTAATTTTGAGTAAAAAAAAAATTTGAGTGTAATATTTAATTTCGAATGAAAAAATTGAATTTGAGTGAAAATTTTAATTTTGAGTAAAAAAAAAAAAATTTAGTAAAGCATTGATTTTGAGTGAAAAATTGAATTGGAATGAAAATGTTAATTTTGAGTTTAAAAAAGAATTTTAATTGAAAAATTGAGTGAAAACAGAATTTAAGTTAAAAATTTTATTTTTATGAAAAAAAAATATATATTAGTGAAATAAAATGAAATAAAACTTTGAGTGAAACAGTGATTTTGAGTGGAAATTTAATTTTGAGTGAAAAAAATAAATTTAATATTGAATGAAAAATTGAATTTGAGTGAAAATTTTAATTTTGAGTCAAAAAAAAATGTGTAAAATTTTTGACTGAAAGTTTTAATTTTGAGTATAAATTAAAATTTGAGTGAAAATAGAATTTTGAGTGAAAAACAGGATTTAGAGTGACAAATTTTATTTTGCAAAAACATTACATTTTAAGTGAAAAATAATACTTTGAGTGAAATATTAAATTTGAGTGAAAAATTTAATTTTTAATTAAAAAAAAAAAGAATTCCAAGTGTAAAAAAGAATTTTAAATGATATTACATAATTTTGAGTGAAAAACAGAATTTTAACTGAAGAATTTTTTTTTGCTGTAAAATGTAATTTTGAGTGATATATACATTTTCAATGAAAAAAAAATACACTTTGAGTCAAAAATTGAATTTTGAGTGGAAATTGTAATGTTGAGTGAAAATTTTTAATTTTAGTGAAAAAAATGATTTTTGAGTGAAAATTATAATTTTGAGTGGAAATTTTATTTTGAGTGAAAAATAGAATTTTGTGTGAAAAACACAATTTAGATTGAACATTTTGATTTTGGAAAGACATTGAAATTGAATTTTAAATCGAAAATAATAGTTTGAGTGAAATATTGAATTTATTTGAATAATGGAATTTTTAATGAAAATTTTAATATTGAGTAAAAAAATTGAATTTTTTGTGAAATTTGAATTTTGAGTGAACATTTTTATTTTTCTGAAATTTTTTATTTGTGTGAAAAAAATAATTTTGTTTGTAAAATTGAATTCTCAGTGAAAAATATAATTTTGAGTGGAGATTTAGTTTTGAGTGAAATATGAAATTTTAAAGTGAAAAACTTAATTATGAGTGAAAATTTTAATATAGAGAAAAAAAAATATTGAAATGAAATTGGAATTATGAATAAATACTTGAACAAAAATTGGAAAAAAGTATGTTGAGTAAAAAAAAAATAATTTTGAGAGAAAATAAAATTTTGAGTGAAAATAGAATTTTAAGTGAACAAATAATTTATGAGTAATAATATAATTTTGAGTGTTAAATTGAGTTTTGAGTGAAAAGGTGAATTTCTGTAAAATGTATATTTTTGAGTGAAAATAGAAATTCAATTTAGAAAATGAAAAAAAAATTAAAAAAAAAAAAAAACAATTTTCAAGACACACAAATTTAAGTTTTTCACTAAAAATTAAATTGTGCACTTTTCACTAAAAATTCAACCTTTCAATATTCAATTTTGCATTTTTTCACATAATTTTGAAAATTCAAATTGTTTTAGATATGAATTATTAATATCTTCTCCTTTTTCTCTACGTGCAGCCAAACATTAAAATACGTTTGTATATTTTACCTCCTTCAGAATACTGTTTTCAATCTCAGTCTCTTAGTGCCGCCGCCGCCGCCATTCATATTATTGCCTATCTGTGCAATGTACACAAAGTAACTGCTAAACATCAGGCATAAGCATTAGCATAAAATCATGGGAGACATAGCATGTAGAACGTAGCACCGATAACTAATGAATTGGAAAATCGTTGGGCAAACAAACAGATGCAATCGTTCGATTGTTGTATACGCAACGCATAACAAAATGTTGTAGAATAGAATTATAGGAGTCTTTCGCAGAAGCAAAAGGCGAAATGCCAATGGGAGGGGTAATAAACATTACAAAAAGTAACAGAAAATTATGAGAAAAAGTAAACGGAAAAATAACAACATGAAGAAGTAGAAAATAGCTAACAAAATAATATACTTTGTACAGGAAATAAAATACCCCAGTGCTTACTACCTGCGTGGCAAAATAACAAATATGCTAAAATATTATTTATGTTTATGCTATTTTTATTTTTGTTTTTCTTCAACAATGTTTTTGTTTTTTGTTACACTTACCATTTATAAATACGAAGGTCATATTCTGTCAATAGACCCAATGCTTTGTGTGGGTCCTGTTGGTGTCGGGCGCATCTTCAAATATTTATGGCACGAAATTTTGTCGCTTTTGTGTGGTGCACTGGTTTTACATCGACTGTTACATAATTAAATGTGTTTTTCTGACAGCTCAGAGCAGAGCTTAAGGTCGCTTTGCTTTTTGCAATTTTTTTATAGAGTATTTTCGACAATCAAGCAGCCCTAGGCTCAATGAAGTGTCGCCATTGTTGACGCCGGTTCGGTTGGTATTGTTTTTCATTAACAGCATTTTCGACAGGCTCATCTGATTTACATACGTAAGCTGTGGCGTTATGTTTATTTTATGCTCGCTTGGTAATTTCAAAATTATGGGATCGATTATTTGGGCGCCCAAAAATATGCAACAATTTATACAAATGCCTAATTGTGCCAAATCATTTTTGATTTATTTGAATTCATGTTGATGTCCGCAAATGTGAATTCTATATTTTTGCATTTGGAATTTATGCAAATATCAATTTCTAAAATGATGTAAAATATGCAGTGCTGTAACAGATTTCAATGCAAAAATTGTATTTATAAAAATTTTACACATAATTTATATAAAATTGTTGTTTGTTTTTGACCTAAAATAGAGTTATTGCAAAAATATTGTTGTTGCGGGCTCAAAATTTTGGCAGAAACAAAGTGATATGTACTGAGAATTAAAACAAACAACAATTGACAAATGAAAAAATTTGTTGGTTGACCGTTCTACCAAGCTTCCTCATCAGCGGTATTCCGCACAGTTACTACATGGCAGAGTCTATATGATCATTTTGTGCAATGAACTAAATGCGAATTTTGTTCATGAACAAAACAACCAAGCAAAACATACTGCACGATCTGCCAACAACTTTTTGTTTTTGTCAATTTTTGTTTGTTCCAATCCTCAGTACATAGCACTTTGTATCTGGCAAGACCTTGAGCCCGTAAAAATAATTTATATTTTCTGAAATGAATTTTTTATTGTAATTAGTTTTTTCAATGGAAAGTATTGTCGATATATTTTTTTTTTTAAACAGTTGTAAAATGAAGTATGTAGTCAATATCAGCTACAGCGAATTATATAGAATCAATGTATGTGATGTTCACGGCAATAATTTGTTCTCGTTTTGTAGAGTAGTGTTATTAACTTAAAAATAAATGAAAAAATACTTGCTCAAAATATGCAAAAACTATTAATTTTTTATTTTATCGATTTGGTGTGCAAAATTTATGTGACGATAAATTAGCAAATATCGCGAGTTTCAAACAACAGTTATGATCAAATTGTATATCAAACTAGCTGGACCCGTACAGAACTGTGTTTTGCTTTTATGTTTTTGCTTATGTGTTTTTGCTTTTATTTTTTTGTGTTTTTACTTTTGTGTATTGCTTTTGTGTATTTGGACCCGTGCACGACTCATGCAAAAATGTTGTGCTTTTATGTTTTGCTGTTTTTGCTTTTATTTTTCATTTTTAATTTTGTGTTTTGATTTTGTGTCTTTGCTTTTGATTTTGTATTTTTGCTTTTCTTTTGTTTTCTGTTTTGCTATTGTGTTTTGGCTTTTGTTTTTGTGTTTTTTCCTTTGTTTTTCTGTTTTCATTTTGTGTTTTTGCTTTGATGTTTGCTTTTGTTTTTGGGTTTTGCTTTTGCTTTTTGTGTTTTTGTGTTTGCTTTTGTTTTTGTGTTTTTGCTTTTGTTTTTGTGTTTTTGCTTTTGTTTTTGTGTCTTTGCTTTTATTTTTTTCTTTTGTCTTTGTGTTTTGCTTTTGTGTCTTTGCTTTTGTTTTTGTGTTTTTTGCTTTTGTTTTTGTATTTTTATTTTTTGCTTTTGTGTTTTTTCTTTTGTTTTTGTGTCTTTGCTTTGTTTTTGTGTCTCTGCTTAGTTTTTGCTTTTGCTTTAATGTTTTTGATTCTGTGTTTTTGCTTTTGTTTTTGTGTTTTTGCTTTTGTTTTTGTGTCTTTGCTTTTATTTATTTTTTTTTGTCTTTGTGTTTTGCTTTTGTGTTTTTGCTTTTATTTTTGTGTTTTTTCTTTTGTTTTTGTGTCTTTGCTTTGTTTTTGTGTCTCTGCTTAGTGTTTGCTTTTGGGTTTGGCTTTTGTGTATTTGCTTTTGAGTTTTTGCTTTTGCTTTAATGTTTTTGATTCTGTGTTTTTGCTTTTGTATTTGTGTCTTTGCTTTTATTTATTTCTTTTGTCTTTGTGTTTTGCTTTTGTGTTTTTGCTTTCATTTTTGTGTTTTTTCTTTTGTTTTTGTGTCTTTGCTTTGTTTTTGTGTCTCTGCTTAGTGTTTGCTTTTGGGTTTGGCTTTTGTGTATTTGCTTTTGAGTTTTTGCTTTTGCTTTAATGTTTTTGATTCTGTGTTTTTGCTTTTGTTTTTGTGGTTCTGCTTTTGTCATTTGTATTTGCTTTTTTTTTGTATTACCATCTTTTGTCTTTGTTTTTATTTGTTTTGTGTGATTGCTTTAGTTCCTGCTTTTGCTTTTGTAATTTTTTTTTGTATTTGGGTTTTTTGTTTCATCTTCTTAGCTGGTGTAAGTCCCGAGTTATATCGTTTTGAAAGTTTAAGTTGTATGGGAAGTGCCACGCGACTTTGTCCAATCCCGGACTCCATAGTATCTTTGTGCAATATTTCAGTGATGCTGGATCAAACACACAGACTGACACATAGACAGAGAGACGGACCAAGAGTTTTATATGATGAAAGGGAATTACACATCTCACAAATATTTAACATAATATTTTCAAATTAATTTATATTATAAAAAAACACATTTTTTATACAAATTGCAGCGTACGTATTTGATTCTGTGGAAACTCTGCAGCCTATACATAGCAAATTGCTGCACGCAGCAACAACTTTGACAAAACCTTGAGTTGCTGCAGTTTTTGCATTCTTTGCTTTTGGTACTTTCTTCAATGCACATAATTCTTATTGTGTTCATTGAAAAAGGAAAACTTTAGCGACTTGAAATGTAGAATCTGCAGAGAAAGATCGCTGATGAAGAGACTAGGCTGCCTCTGAAACAGCTGTACGATCTGCCACTCAATGTATTTTGCGAATTATTTGTTGGTACAAAACACCCAATTTGTACCGACTGGACCTTGAGCACATTAAGACAATATCTTAAATTCACCTACCAAGAGAAAATTGGTGGAGTAAAAAAATAGATGTATTGTGTATTTATTTAGCTCAACAAAATGTATTATAAAAACTATGTGTCGTTCAAAGTAAAGGGTTTTTCAATATGAGCGCTACAAAAGTTTTTTTCAAGGGTTTTTCAACAGGGACGCTACAAAAGTAGAGCGACAGGGACAGCAAACGACGCCATATTTCTTGCCGCTCTTTTGACATTTCTCTTCAGTAAGGTTTGCCATTTCATGATAGAAAGATATACGAGCCCACAACGAGTCGAAATTATTAAAATTTACTACCGAAGTTCGAATTCGTATATCTTTCCATCATGAAATGGCAAACCTTACTGAAAAGAAATGTCAAAAGAGTATTTGTAATTATCTAATTGTGTAATTTAAAAAACTTTTGCTATTGTCACTGGAATCCTATACAACTGCGTAGGGGAGAAAACTAAAAATTGCAATTAAATGCACCATTTTGCATAATAATTGGCCAAGTAGCAACACTTGAAAACGCGGCAGGATTATGATTTGGATTCTATTCAAGGTTGTAAAAAATATTTAACCTATTATAAATCTGCAAATATTTAGAATTGTTTGCTGTCACTGCAGCATAAATTATTTATATTATTCGGCACTCGATTTAAATTTACGTTATATGCGCGCCCGAATTGTGCAAATAATTGAGTGGCTGCCACTCATACAACTCAGTATATTTTTGGCTAATTATGTTAGGATTTAGCCATTGGTAGGGACTGTGAATAGTGCATATTTTGAAGTGCTGTAGGCAGCACTCTGCATTTTGCATTGATGCACAACACAGAAAAAGAGAGCCTCGGGTGCCTGCAAAGGCTTAGCATTTAATTAGTTGGATTTGTTTTGATGTGAGTGCTGCGTCGGTCGCGGCAAATATTTCATTATTAAAATTTGATTTGTTGTCCAATCAGGCATAAATAAAATACTTATTAAATACTGACAACATGCGCCACATAAATTATGCGCGACAAATGCAATTAAATGGGTGTTTAGGATGTTTTTGACGTGTATGAGTCGCATTTGATTGAAGGCAGCCACAATTCATAGAAACGAGCCTTTTGTATTTGCGGAGTACAATTAGGTAGCTGCAGTTATAAAGGCACTTCATGTAAGTACTTTGACAATATGAGTGAGTTAATCTGAACCAATTAGTAATCGCAATAACTCAAATAGTTGCTAATTAAGTTCAACAATATTTTGATAAGATTTGATGTTTGCTAAAAAAAAGTTCTTATTGGAGAAATTTATAATTTTTAATGAAAAATTCAAATTTTAGTGACATATTTGAAATTTTAATTGAAACTTATAACTTAGGTAAAAATTTAAAATTGGAGTCGTATATTTAAATTTGGGTGAAAACTTGAAATTTGAGTGGAAATTTGATAAACAATTTTAAATTTAAGTAAAAAAAAATAATTTTAGTGAAAAATTTAAATTTGTGTGAAAATTTTAAATTTAAATGGAAAATTTTAAATTTGAATGGAAAATTTTAAATTTGAGTAAAATATCGAAATTTCACTAAATCATTTAATTTTAAGTGAATTTTTGAAATTTGAGTGAAAAATTTAAACTTGAGTGAAAATTTTAAATTTAAGTAAAAAAAAATAAATTTGAGTGAAAAATTTAAATTTGAGTATAAAATTTAAACCTGACTGAAAATTTATAAATTTTATTTAATTAGATTAATAAAATTCAGCATTTCCATTAAAATTCTTGCAATGAAAAAGAATTGCCTACTTTTGGGCATTGCATAAATTTAAGCAATGAAGTACGACAGACATTAGTTTCGCTCCAACAGAAATTAATTTATTTTCTACAAATTATTTCAGACAAATAGACCAAATAGCATAAACGTAAAAATACCATTCACGTGATAAGGATCAACATTCGCAAAAAGGGCTAATTACTATGTAGCCGTCTAAACAAAATAACAAAAAATAAAATACAAAAAAAAAACTTCAGTCTCGGTCATTAGTAATGAGCACTAAGCAACCCGTAGGCGTTAAAATTGACCATTTAGAAAATGTTTTTTTATTATTATTTTCAGAGGCTTTGTACTGCAACAAATACAATTTGCATTATTTTCATAAACCTAACCAGACAAAGTGTTTCAATGAAAACATTCTCAATTTCAATGCTTTAATTTAACAGTTCAATGTTATTTATTTAGATAACTTATTTATAAAACTTCTTAATTTATTCAACAATTTCAGCAATCGTTTTCAATTAAGTCAAATCTTTATTGCACTGGCAACTAAATATTCATTTCTGCAGATTATAATCTAAAATGAGACAACAAAATTGGTACAACTCATAAAAACGTCGCACAGCAAAACTCAATTTAAAGCGCTTTAATTGTTTTTTATTATTTTCGTTAAATTTTTTCGTTTTATGCTGCCTTTTGTTATCTGTAAAATTTAATTATTTTTGTGCTCAAATGTTTTGTTTTGTTTTTTTATTCTTTTTAATTCAGAAAACATTAAAATTAGATGTGAGAAAAAGCAAAAGAAATCTGTTGAAAAATGCTGTAGCAACCAACAGACGGAATTAAGCTGATTAAACGTACTGCAATCTAAAATAAAATTCAAACAATGAAACCGAAAAGAAAAATTTAAATCGCATTTTTTTGTTTGAAGGCAGCACAATAAATTATTAAATTAAATACTTGAAAACTTTTTGCAAACATTGGTTAAGCATTAATGAAAGTGGAAATGTATAACATACCTTTAGGCACGAATTAAAATAACTAGAAGTCGAAGCTGTGATACAGCCTTTTAATTTAATATAAACCATTACTAATGCGATTTAAAATAACTTTGAAATTGTTTTGAATTTATAAAAGTCTAGCATTATTTATATAAATAATTGTTATATATGTCTAAAAATATGCAACACTTTTTTTAAATAATATAAAAATATCAAAATATAAAAATATAAAAATATAAAAATATAAAAATATTAAAATATAAAAATATAAAAATATAAAAATATAAAAATATAAAAATATAAAAATATAAAAATATAAAAATATAAAAATATAAAAATATAAAAATATAAAAATATAAAAATATAAAAATATAAAAATATAAAAATATAAAAATATAAAAATATAAAAATATAAAAATATAAAAATATAAAAATATAAAAATATAAAAATATTAAAATATAAAAATATAAAAATATAAAAATATAAAAATATAAAAATATAAAAATATAAAAATATAAAAATATAAAAATATAAAAATATAAAAATATAAAAATATAAAAATATAAAAATATAAAAATATAAAAATATAAAAATATAAAAATATAAAAATATAAAAATATAAAAATATAAAAATATAAAAATATAAAAATATAAAAATATAAAAATATAAAAATATAAAAATATAAAAATATAAAAATATAAAAATATAAAAATATAAAAATATAAAAATATAAAAATATAAAAATATAAAAATATAAAAATATAAAAATATAAAAATATAAAAATATAAAAATATAAAAATATAAAAATATAAAAATATAAAAATATAAAAATATAAAAATATAAAAATATAAAAATATAAAAATATAAAAATATAAAAATATAAAAATATAAAAATATAAAAATATAAAAATATAAAAATATAAAAATATAAAAATATAAAAATATAAAAATATAAAAATATAAAAATATAAAAATATAAAAATATAAAAATATAAAAATATAAAAATATAAAAATATAAAAATATAAAAATATAAAAATATAAAAATATAAAAATATAAAAATATAAAAATATTAAAATATAAAAATATATAATAAAATTAGTTCTACTTTTAATAGCCTTCTGGCTAAAAATATGTCACATTATATTATTCAATGCATTTTCAAAGTAATCCTAAAACATTGCTACAATTCTGCACTCCAAAATAGAGATGTTTATAGTCAAAAATAATCAATCAGTCAGTCTTAGAGAAGCTATTAAAACCGCGCAACTTCGACGACCCGTCCGCCAGTGTTGCCTAATTGACAAATGATTTTCAAATGGCAACACCAATGGCCAACAGTCAAACGAATCGTAAACGCAATTTGTAACATTTTATTAGCCATGGCTAATGCACATCACAATGATGTGAATGATGCCACTTGACGTGGCTCCACTCTCAAAAGAGCGCACGGCAAGTACAAAAGTGGCAACGCCAAATGAAGATTGATTTATGTGGTCGACATCGTAGCAAGGCAGTAACTTCAAAAACAACAACATTTCTACGCAACAAATTGAAACAACTTGGCGAATAAATCAAATATGAAGATTTAATAAAAAAAGAAATATAAATGAAAAATAAAAATTAAATATTAATTTTGGCCAAATTGCACTTGACCCGCGCATTTTATTTTTGTTTGTGTTGCTTTTAATGTGGAAAATAAAATTAACATTTGCATAAATCACGCTAAAATAAACAAAATGTATTTCACAAATTTATGCCGTAAAATGCGGCAACATTTGTGCGGATCCAGTAACTGGATGGATGGAGGGTGGGATGTTGTCGAAATCTTGTTGCTGCCGCCGTTGGTCAGGCGTTAATATGTCTGTGTTTTTTTTTTTAAATAATTGTTATTTTCACACTCTTCATGGGCTACAAAAATAAAATAAAATAATTTCTAAAAAAATATGAAAAAGTAAATACGAATTTGATGCGAGATTTTGTAGCGGCGGCTATTGTTGCTGCTGGAGAATTTGCTGTAGATATTGTTGGTGTTGCTCTTGTTACTGCTGCTGTTGTTCGTAGCACATAAATTATTACTTTGCATTAATGTTGGCAGCAACATTTTTTATATTCGCAGACACATTACCTCCGAGAATGGGCAGCCTAAAATTAGGCTTACAATTTTAACGCATTTTTTACAAAACATCGTCGTTGTTCAGTGAAAAGTAACTAAGTTCAAAAATTTTATATTAAGAAAATTGAATCTAGTTAATGCAGTGGAACCTACAAGTTTAAATATTTCGATTTTCAAATTTGATAAAAATGTTAGTTTTTAGTATAAATTTAAATTCTGAGTAAGAATTTGAATGTTTAGATAAAAATCTAATTTTTAGTGAAAACCTCAAAAACTTGGAGTAAATTTTAATGAAAAATGGAATTTTTTATTTTGAAAAATTTTAATTTTGAAAATTAATTTAATAACAATTTGTGTTTAAATTTAGTAAAATAAATAATTTTGAGTGAAAATTTTAATTTTTTTAAATATTTTAATTGAAATTTTGAATCAAATTTGATGTTTTTTTTTTCGTGAAAATATAAATTTTGTAAAAATTGAAATTTGGAGAAAAAACTTTGAATTTGGAAAAGGTTTTTTAATTTTGAGTGTTTTTCAATAAGAGCGCTATAAAATAAAACAAAAACGGTTTTGGATATCAATGAAATTCTGTATTCCTGTAAAAGTACGTTCGATGCCATTATGTATGGAACTCGATTTCTTTTGCATGGCCACTACGGGCACGCTTGCAGAGGTCCAGACGCTGAACCCAATTTTCGACGGTTTTCAAGCATATTCGTACGAAGTTCATCAATCGTCGCTGGCTTGTTGGCATAGACCATAGACTTGACGTAGCACCACAGGAAATAGTCTAACGGCGTGAAATCGCACGACCGAGGCGGTCAATCGACTGGACCATTTCGTAAGATAACACGTTCTACAAACTTTGATTATGGCATTCGCTGTGTGGCTTGTGGCGCCGTCCTGTTGAAACCACATATCCTCCAAGTCCATTTCATCCAATTGGGGCCAAAAATATTCGGTTATCATTGAACGGTAGCGATTCCCATTCACAGTAACGTGCCGGTCTTGATCATCACGGAAGAAGTACGGCCCATAAACCGCATCAAACCATAATTTTTTCGGGATGCAATGATGACTCATGGAGTACGTGTGGATTGCTGTCTGACCAATAACGCATATTTTGTTTATTGACGAAGCCATTCAGCCAGAAATGAGCCGCATCGCTGAAGATGATTTTTCGATGAAAATCCGAATCATTTTCAAGTTGTTGCTCAGCCCAATTCACGAACATACGACGCTTCTGGTGGTCAAGTGGCTTCATTTCTTGCGTCAATTTGATTTTGTAAGGATGTAGGCCAAGATATTTTTGCAAAATTCGCCACAAGGACGTCACAGAGATGCCCAACGCTTGAGAACGACGTGTGAGAGACACATTTGGGCTTTCTTCAACTGAAGCCTCAGCGGCAGCAATATTCTCGACACTACGGCCACTTCTTTGTCTCACTGGCACGGGAACATTTTGTACTGTGCCTGTGGATTCAAATTTTTCCACTATACGCTCAATTGCTGATCTGCTAGGACGAATGTGACGACCATAAATTGGACGTAGCGCTCCTAATGTTGAGGCCACTGACTCCGAATTTCGGTAGTAAATTTTAATAATTTCGACTCGTTGTTGGCTCGTATATCTTTCCATCATGAAATGGCAAACCTTAGTGAAGAGAAATGTTAAAAGAACGGCCAGAAATATGGCGTCGTTTGCTGTCCCTGTCGCTCTACTTTTGTAGCGTCCCTGTTGAAAAACCCATATTATGGAAAAATAGGTGAAGTTTACAGTGTTTTTTTTTCTATTTTGAGTAAAAATTATAAATTTTAACGAAAATATTAATATTAAGTGAAAATTTAAATCTTAAGTGAAAATTTAAATTTTGAGTGAAAATACTAATTTTGAGTGAAACTATCAATTTTGAGTAAAAATTCGACTTTTGTTAAAATATTTGTATTTTGAGTGAGCATTTAAATGCTTAGTATAAAGTTTCAATTTCGTAAAGTTTTCTAATTTTTAGTGTAAATTCTTGTTATGAAAAAAAAAAAAAAAAAAAAACACTTTAAAGTGAACATTTTTATTTTGAGTAAAAATTATAATTTTAACGATAATATTTATTTTGAGTGTAAATTTAAATTTTGAGTAAAATATTAATTTTGATTGAAATTCGACTTTTATTTAAAAATTTGTATATTGAGTGAAAATTAAAATTTTGAGTAAACGTGGAACATTTTTTATTTTTAAGTGAAAATTTTTTTATTGAAAAAAAAAAAAACTTTAGAATGAAAATTTGTCTATTAAGTAAAATATATAATTTGAAGTTAAAATTAGACTTTTTTTTAATTTTCATTTTGAGTAAAAATTTAAATTTTTAGTAAAAAAATTTAATGTGGACAAAACTTTTTTTTTTAATGAAAATCCATTAAGAGTGAAAATTTGTATTTTGAGTAACAATTGGTATTTTGAGTAAAATTTGTAATTTAGAGTGAATATTTTTATGTAAGAAAAATTTCAATTTTGATTGAAAAATAAAAAAATATGGTGTAATAACTTAAATTTTGAGTGAAAATTTTAATATTGAGTCCCAGTTTTTTATTAATTTAAGTGAACATTTTTAATTTGAGTTGAAATATTAATTTTGAAATAAATTTTCAATAAATAAATGAAGAAATTAAATTTTAATTTTGAGTGAATAATTTTTTTTTTTTTTTTGTGGATTTAAATTTTGAGTTTAATTCCATAAATATATGGGATCAGAAGTTCATTTTTAACAAACAACATTTTGAATTTTATCCGATAATTATAAGTCTACCAGGTACTTTTGTAATTTGAAGAAACTAAAGGGTTTTTCAACAGGGACGCTATAAAAGTAGAGCGACAGGGACAGCAAATGACGCCATATTTCTGGCCGCTCTTTTGACATTTCTCTTCAGTAAGGTTTGCCATTTTATGATGGAAAGATATACGAATTCGAATTTCGGTAGTAAATTTTAATAATTTCGACTCGTTGTTGGCTCGTATATCTTTATCTTACTGAAGAGAAATGTCAAAAGAGCGGCAAGAAATATGGCGTCGTTTGCTGTCCCCGTCGCTCTACTTTTTTAGCGTCCCTGTTGAAAAACCCTAAAAACCCTTGAAAAAACTTTTGTAGCGCTCTTATTGAAAACCCTTTATTGTGCTTATTATTTTAAGCAAAAAATTTCGATTTTATTGCAAAATGAACTTAATAACTTTTCACTTACAACATTTTTTAATTTTTATATTTTTACTTTTTATCATTTCTTTCACGGAACATGTAGCATGTAACACCAGACAGTTCGGAACACAACCACAGAGACAATGTACGAAATATTTATATGAAGTACTGCACACTAAGTCAATGCAAACCGACAGAAGCCCTTAGAACTTCTCAGCTGTGCTGCCATTGAGCTTTTGCATAATTAATGCACAACATTAAAAAATGCCAGCAACAAATTAACTTGTTTGACTTAATGTCGGATGTTGCGGTTGGTCTTATTTTTCAGCTTTATTGCAGGTTAATTTTTTAAGTGAAGTAAGCAACCGGATAGCGTAAAAAATTAATTTCAGCTATTTGTTTAATTAAAATTGGAATACGTTTTAATTGCAGCTAAAATAATGAAATGGAATAAAATTAAATTTATTTTATTAAATTTACTGCCAAACATTTATTTTCTGTTTAATTAAGTGAAAATTTAAAAATAAAACATCAAATTTTTATAATAAGGGGGTTTTTCAATAAAAGTTTTTTTGGAAAGATATACGAGCCAACAACGAGTCGAAATTATTAAAATTTACTACCGACATTCGAATTCGTATATCTTTCCATCATGAAATGGCAAACCTTACTGAAGAGAAATGTCAAAAGAACGGCAAGAAATATGGCGTTGTTTGCTGTCCCTATGGCTCTACTTTTATAGCGTCCCTTTTGAAAAACCCTTTATTATTTAATTTTAGTTGGATAATTGACATTAAGAATTTAAATTTTGAGTTAAATTTAGAATTAAACAAAAATTTAAATTTGAAATAAAAATTTAAAAATTCATTAACATATTCAAGTTAAAATTTGAATTTAAATTTTAAAGAAACGTGGACTTAAGTTTGAGTAAAAAATTTAATTTTTGAATGCAAATTAAATTTAATAATTTTCATATTTTCCTCTATAAATTTTAATTTAAATTTTGAGTGAAAATTAAAATTTTGTGTGAAAATTTAAACATATTATTTTTGAGTCAAAATTTGATTTTTGAGTAAACATTTTTATTTTTAGTGAAAATATTAATTTTGAGTAAACATTTTATTTTTCAGTGAATATTTTAATTTTGAGTTATAATTTTTAGTTTGAATATTAGAATTTTTTAGTTAATAATTGAATTTTTGAGTGAAAATATAAATTGTTAATCAAAATTTTAATTTATGGACTAAATTTTAATTTTGAGTGAGAATTTTAATTTTGAGTGAAAACTTTAGTTTTCATTTAAAAATTGGTATTTTGAGTGAACATTTTTATTTTAAGTCAAAATTTGAACATTTTGACAACATTTGAATTTTGAGTGCGAATTTGAACTTTGAGAGACAACTTTTATAATGAGTGATAATTTGAATAATTGGGTGTTGATATTTTAGATACAAATTTTAATTTTGCATGAACATTTTCGAAAATTGAAAATTTGGGTTTTGAGTGAAAATTTGAATTTGGAGTGAACATTTTAATTTTGAATGAATGTTTGACTTTTGAGTGAAAATTTTAATATTGAGTGAACACTTGAATTTTTATTTAATATTTGAATTTTTAGTAAATATTTGAACTTTTGAGAAACAATATAAATATGAGTGAGAACTTTAGTTTGGAGTGAAAAATTGGAAAATTTGAATTTTGTGTGTAAATTTGAGTTTTTAGTGAAACTCTGATTTTTGAGAGAAAATTTAAATTTTATGTGATAAATTTTAATTTTGAGTGATAATATTAATTTTGAGTAAACATTTTATTTTTCAGTGAATATTTTAATTTTGAGTTATAATTTTTAGTTTGAATATTATAATTTTTTAGTTAATAATTGAATTTTTGAGTGAAAATATAAATTGGTAATCAAAATTTTAATTAATGGACAAAATTTTAATTTTTAGTGAGAATTTTAATTTTGAGTGAGAACTTTAGTTTTCATTTAAAAATTGGTATTTAGAGTGAACATTTTTATTTTGACTCAAAATTTGAATTTTTTGACAACATTTGAATTTTGAGTGCGAATTTGAACCTTGAGAGTCAACTTTTATAATGAGTGATAATTTGAATTATAGAGTGTAGATTGAAATTTTAGATAAATATTTTAATTTTGAATGAACATTTTTGAAAATTTCGATTGAAAATTTGGGTTTTGAGTGAACATTTGAATTTGGAGTGAACATTTTTATTTTGAATGAATGTTTGACTTTTGAGTGAAAATTTTAATATTGAGTGAACACTTGAATTTTTATTTAATATTTGAATTTTTAGTAAATATTTGAACTTTTGAGGGACAATATAAATATGAGTGAGAACTTTAGTTTTGAGTGAAAAATTGGAATTTTTAATGAACATTTGTATTTTGAGTGAAAATTTGAATTTTGTGTGTAAATTTGAGTTTTTAGTGAAACTCTGAGTTTTGAGAGAAAATTTAAATTATATGTGATAAATTTTAATTTTGAGTGATAATATGAATTTTGAGTGATAATATGAATTTTGAGTGAAAATTTGAATTTTGAGTGAAAATTTGAATTTAAGTGAAAAGTTAATCTTTAAAAGAAAAAATGAATTTTGAGTTCAAATTTGCATTTTTAGCAAACATACACTATATATTTTTCTACTGGAAATTTTGTTATGGTATGGTTTTTTTTTAATTTTGAGTGAAAATAGTAATTAATGAAAAAATATATTTAAGAGTGAAAATTAGTATTTTAATTAATATCGATAATTTCAATTTTTGAGTTTTATATTGTTAAAACTATTAAATTGTAAATTTAAATTTTTAGTGAAAATTTGAATTTATGAGTGACATTTGAATATTGAGTGAAAGTGTAAATATTAATTTTGAGTGAAAAATTATAATTTAGAATGAACATTTTAATTTTTATTTTACAATTTATGTTTTTTTATTTGAACAATATTTTTTTTTTTTTGAGTGAAATATTCAATTTGAAGTGAACAAGTCAATTTTAATTATAAATTTTAATTTCTATCTTTAGTGAAAATGTTTGTAATTTACTGAAAACTAATATTTAAAGTTCTTACGTCAAGTACATTTGTGATTTGATTCCAGCAAAACATTGCAACTGCTATCATTTCTGAGAACAGCATAGCAATCAAATATCAAATTATCAAACGAACAGACATTCAACAAATACTTGGTCGCTAATGCACTTAGTGCTCCCTGGAAATTCATGAGTGAGCATAGCTTGTTTATCTTAAAAGGCTTCAAAGCTATGTGGCTAAACGTGAATGCGGATCAAATGTCGTCAATGTGCAGCAGAACAGTATTGAGCAGCAATTAAGTAGACAGAGCTTTGAGTAATTAAGCTCATTTATTGAATGTGTTGAGAACATGAAAAGCATTCAAATCAGATTAAATATTTTCAAATGATTTGTTTATTTAATTATTCATATAAAAGTTTAAAAAATGTGTTTAAAATTATTATTTTTAATACAGACATCTTATGCTAATCGTAAAATATTAATTAATTATAATTTTCAAGTTATTAAAGAAAACAAAAAGCTTCATTGCTAAAGATTTTATGATAAAAGATTTCAAGCTAAAAGCTTAAAGTCCTTTTTGTATGAGTATCAAGATTAAATCCTTTTTTTAATTTATAAGCCCAATATTTTATTATAATTGATACACTTTGATTTTATATTTTATCTTCATCGTGAGAGCTTTCTTGTATATAACACTGCCTTGTGCGTGTATCGACATTAAAAAGCTTTTTTTTACATTACTAATATTTCATTATATATATATTTTTATAACTTTTATCAGCTTTTTTAGTAAAAAATTTTAAAGTGCGTCTATTCACATTAAAAGCTTTTTTTGAATTTTCAAAATATTTTATTTTCATCTTAATTTTATTTTGTCTTAAAGCTTTCTCTGTGCATATGCATTATACATTAAGCGCTTTTTTAAACTTTGAAAGCTTAAAAATACATTTTATTTATATAATTTTGTCATATTATATATTACTTTTTCGTTTAAAAATTTTGAACTAAAAGCTTTTTTAGATTTTCAAAGCTCTTAAGATTGAAGCTCAATATTTCATTACTTTTTTTATTCTAAAATTATTCATAAATTGTTCTTATTTAAATTATAGAATCTTCAAGGTAATTTTGTTGATAATGAAAGCTTTCTCGAACACACACAATTTTATATATTATTTAAAACAAAAATCAAAATCACAGAATATAAATTGTATAATAACTATTTGTATATGAGAAGATTTTAAGCTTTCTCGTATGCTTGGAAACTACAGCCATTAAGCATTGTTAATAGCACTACATATGTCGATATCTATTACACATCGCAAAGACATGACAATCAACTACATTTAATTAGAATCTTTGACAAGAGCAACAACATATTGTCACTCAAACATATCACAGGTATTTAATGTGTTTAACAAGGCGGTTTTACCATTTTAATTAAGTGTCTTATAATAACCTCAAGTTTCTTATTGCTTATTCAGAATACAAGAAAACAACAATTACAATAGAACTATGTAATCATTTCACACAATTTGTTCAGTACAGTCTACATACAGCTTTACAAGGATCAGCTGCATGAAGACAATAAATGAATAAACACAATTGTTACAAAAATAAAATAGAAAAATAAATAAACAAACAATAAAAAGTGCCAAATGAAGAGTACAAAAAATTACTTTATTCCAAAATGCAGTCATTTTATATTGCAGCAGCCAAGCTTTTGCGCTGAGCTTTATTAATAATGCAGCTTAAGGCAGCTGTTCGTACAAAAAGTTAAATGAAAAATATTTCATTTTATTTTTATTTTAATTTTTCTTCATCAATCGAACAGCAAGTGCAGCTTTTATTTTAAACTTGTAGACTTTTAAATATTTTTTTTTTTATTTAAAACATTTTTTTTTCAGTTTTCTTTAAATATTATAAATTTTTATAGTAATTTTTTTAATAAAATTCCTTTTATTTTTAGTTTTAAATTTTGCTCATACTTTCAAACTGTCACTCTTTACTTTGTCTTTTATCCTTAAAACCCTAATAAAAGTGCCAACAAAAACTATTTTAAAAATATAACATTTGTGTCCATCGTTGTCATTTGTTGCAGCACAAGTAGCAGCACCTTCCAGCATAACTTTTGCATCCAAAAAATATTGCCTCCCTATCTTGTGCTGCCTGCACTGACATCATGAAAATTTGTTTTTTTTTTTTCAATTTGAATTTTGCAACTGCTTTTGGAATTTTTGATACTTACTGGCTGCCACTCTATACTAATGGACCCCAGCAGCTGCTGGCAGAAGAATTTTTTATTTCATTTATTTTTATTTTTTCACAAAAGGTAAAATAAATTTGGTTCAAATGCGCTTCTGGCTCACATTATGCAATATTTGCCCTCAAGTTGCAGCAAACATTTAATCGGCTGAACTTTTGACAGCTAAATTTAGGACTTTGATTTTTAGCTAGAGATGCAAAAGGTCAACTTAACGGAATAATAAATGGCGTTGATTAGTAGTAGACCGTGCTGTACTTACTCAAATAATAAAATAATCGAATAATCAAATAATCAAATAACTAAATAATCAAATAATCAAAAATCAAGACATCAAATAATCAAATAATCAAATAATCAAATAATCAAATAATCAAATAATCAAATAATCAAATAATCAAATAATCAAATAATCAAATAATAAAATAATCAAATAATCAAATAATCAAATAATCAAATAATCAAATAATCAAATAATCAAATAATCAAATAATCAAATAATCAAATAATCAAATAATCAAATAATCAAATAATCAAATAATCAAATAATCAAATAATCAAATAATCAAATAATCAAATAATCAAATAATCAAATAATCAAATAATCAAATAATCAAATAATCAAATAATCAAATAATCAAATAATCAAATAATCAAATAATCAAATAATCAAATAATCAAATAATCAAATAATTAAATAATCAAATAATCAAATAATCAAATAATAAAATAATAAAATAATAAAATAATCAAATAATCAAATAATCAACAAATAATCAAATAATCAAATAATCAAATAATCAAATAATCAAATAATCAAATAATCAAATAATCAAATAATCAAATAATCAATAATCAAATAATCAAATAATCAAATAATCAAATAATCAAATAATCAAATAATCAAATAATCAAATAATCAAATAATCAAATAATCAAATAATCAAAAAATCAAATAATCAAATAATCAAATAATCAAAATAATCAAATAATCAAATAATCAAAATAATCAAATAATCAATAATCAAATAATCAAATAATCAAATAATCAAATAATCAAATAATCAAATAATCAAATAATCAAATAATCAAATAATCAAATAATCAAATAATCAATAATCAAATAATCAAATAATCAAATAATCAAATAATCAAATAATCAAATAATCAAATAATCAAATAATCAAATAATCAAATAATCAAATAATCAAATAATCAAATAAACTAAATAATCAAATAATCAAACATCAAATAATCAAATAATCAAATAACAAATAATCAAATAATCAAATAATCAAATAATCAAATAATCAAATAATCAAATAATCAAATAATCAAATAAGCAAATAATAAAATAATCAAATAATCAAATAATCAAATAATCAAATAATCAAAATTCAAATAATCAAATAATCAAATACTCAAATAATCAAATAATCAAATATCAAATAATCAAATAATCAAATAATCAAATAATCAAATAATCAAATAATCAAATAATCAAATAATCAAATAATCAAATAATCAATATCAAATAATCAAATAATCAAATAATCAAATAATCAAATAATCAATAATCAAATAATCAATAAACAAATAATCAAATAATCAAATAATCAAATAATCAAATAATCAAATATCAAATAATCAAATAATCAAATAACAAATAATCAATAATCAAATAATCAAATAACAATAATCAAATAATCAAATAATCAAATAATCAAATAATCAAATAATCAAATAATCAAATAATCAAATAATCAAATAATCAAATAATCAAATAATCAAATAATCAAATAATCAAATAATCAAATAATCAAATAATCAAATAATCAAATAATCATATAATCAAATAATCAAATAATCAAATAATCAAATAATCAATAATCAAATAATCAAATAATCAAATAATCAAATAATCAAATAATCAAATAATAAAATAATAAAATAATCAAAAAAATCAAATAATCAAATAATCAAATAATCAAATAATCAAATAATCAAATAATCAAATAATCAAATAATCAAATAATCAAATAATCAAATAATCAAATAATCAAATAATCAAATAATCAAATAATCAAATAATCAAATAATCAAATAATCAATAATCAAATAATCAAATAATCAAATAATCAAATAAGCAAATAATCAAATAATAAAATAATCAAATAATCAAATAATCAGATAATCAAATAATCAAATAATCAAATAATCAAAAATTCCAAATAATCAATAATCAAATAATCAAATAATCAAATAATCAAATAATCAAATAATCAAATAATCAAATAATCAAATAATCAAATAATCAAATAATCAAATAATCAAATAATCAAAATCAAATAATCAAATAATCAAATAATCAAATAATCAAATATCAAATAATCAAATAATCAAATAATCAAATAATCAAATAATCAAATAATCAAATAATCAAATAATCAAAAATCAAATAATCAAATAATCAAATAATCAAATAATCAAATAATCAAATAATCAAATAATCAAATATCAAATAATCAAATAATCAAATAATCAAATAATCAAATAACAAATAATCAAATAATCAAATAATCAAATAATCAAATAATCAAATAATCAAATAATCAATAATCAAATAATCAAATAATCAAATAATCAAATAATCAAATAATCAAATAATCAAATAATCAAAAAATAATCAAATAATCAAATAATCAAATAATCAAATAATCAAAATAATCAAATAATCAAATAATCAAATAATCAAATAATCAAATAATCAAATAATCAAATAATCAAATAATCAAATAATCAAATAAGCAAAATAAATCAAATAATAAAATAATCAAATAATCAAATAATCAAATAATCAAATAATCAAAAATTCAAATAATCAAATATCCAATAATCAAATAATCAATAATCAATAATCATATAATCAAATAATCAAATAATCAAATAATCAAATAATCAATAAACAAATAATCAAATAATCAAATAATCAAATAATCAAATAATCAAATAATCAAAAATCAAATAATCAAATAATCAAATAATCAAATAATCAAATAATCAAAATAATCAAATAATCAAATAATCAAATAATCAAATAATCAAATAATCAAATAATCAAATAATCAAATAATCAAAAATCAAATAATCAAATAATCAAATAATCAAATAATCAAATAATCAAATAATCAAATATCAAATAATCAAAAAATCAAATAATCAAATAATCAAATAATCAAATAATCAAATAATCAAATAATCAATAATCAAATAATCAAATAATCAAATAATCAATAATCAAATAACCAAATAATAAAATAATAAAAATAATCAAATAATCAAATAATCAAATAATCAAATATAAAATAATAAAATAATAAAATAATCAAATAATCAAATAATCAAATAATCAATAATCAAATAATCAAATAATCAATATCAAATAATCAAATAATCAAATAATCAAATAATCAAATAATCAAATAACAAATAATCAAATAATCAAATAATCAAATAATCAAATAATCAAATAAGCAAATAATCAAATAATAAAATAATCAAATAAACAAATAATCAAATAATCAAAAATTCAAATAATCAAATAATCAAATAATCAAATAATCAAATAATCAAATAATCAAATAATCAAATAATCAAATAATCAAATAATCAAATAATCAAATAATCAAATAATCAAATAATCAAATAATCAAATAATCAAATAATCAAATAATCAAATAATCAAATAATCAAATAATCAAATAATCAAATAATCAAATAATGAAATAATCAAATAATCAAATAATCAAATAATCAAATAATCAAATAATCAAATAATAAAATAATCAAATAATCAAATAATCAAATAATCAAATAATAAAATAATAAAATAATCAAATAATCAAATAATCAAATAATCAAATAATCAAATAATCAAATAATCAAATAATCAAATAATCAAATAATCAAATAATCAAATAATCAAATTATCAAATAATCAAATAATCAAATAATCAAATAATCAAATAATCAAATAATCAAATAACTAAATAATCAAATAATCAAATAATCAAAACATCAAATAATCAAATAATCAAATAATCAAATAATCAAATAATCAAATAATCAAATAATCAAATAATCAAATAATCAAATAATCAAATAATCAAATAATCAAATAATCAAATAATCAAATAATCAAATAATCAAATAATCAAATAATCAAATAATCAAATAATCAAATAATCAAATAATCAAATAATCAAATAATCAAATAATCAAATAATCAAATAATCAAATAATCAAATAATCAAATAATCAAATAATAATCAAATAATCAAATAATCAAATAATCAAATAATCAAATAATCAAATAATCAAATAATCAAATAATCAAATAATCAAATAATAAAATAATAAAATAATCAAATAATCAAATAATCAAATAATCAAATAATCAAATAATCAAATAATCAAATAATCAAATAATCAAATAATCAAATAATCAAATAATCAAATAATCAAATAATCAAATATCAAATAATCAAATAATCAAATAATCAAATAATCAAATAATCAAATAATCAAATAATCAAATAATCAAATAATCAAATAATCAAATAATCAAATAATCAAATAATCAAATAATCAAATAATCAAATAATCAAATAATCAAATAATCAAATAATCAAATAATCAAATAATAAAATAATCAAATAATCAAATAATCAAATAATCAAATAATCAAATAATCAAATAATCAAATAATCAAATAATCAAATAATCAAATAATCAAATAATCAAATAATAAAATAATCAAATAATCAAATAATCAAATATTCAAATAATCAAATAATCAAATAATCAAATAATCAAATAATCAAATAATCAAATAATCAAATAATCAAATAATCAAATAATCAAATAATCAAATAATCAAATAATCAAATAATCAAATAATCAAATAATCAAATAATCAAATAATCAAATAATCAAATAATCAAATAATCAAATAATCAAATAATCAAATAATCAAATAATCAAAATCAAAAATCAAATAATCAAATAATCAAAATAATCAAATAATCAACTAATCAATAATCCAAATAATCAAATAATCAAATAATCAAATAATCAATAATCAAATAATCAAATAATCAAATAATCAAATAATCAAATAATCAAATAATCAAATAATCAAATAATCAAATAATCAAATAATCAAATAATCAAAATCAAATAATCAAATAATCAAATAATCAAATAATCAAATAATCAAATAATCAAATAATCAAATAATCAAATAATCAAATAATCAAATAATCAAATAATCAAATAATCAAATAATCAAATAATCAAATAATCAAATAATCAAATAATCAAATAATCAAATAATCAAATAATCAAATAATCAAATAATCAATAATCAAATAATCAAATAATCAAATAATCAAATAATCAAATAATCAAATAATCAAATAATCAAATAATCAAATAATCAAATAATCAAATAATCAAAATAATCAAATAATCAAATAATCAAATAATCAAATAATCAAATAATCAAATAATCAAATAATCAAATAATCAAATAATCAAATAATCAAATAATCAAATAATCAAATAATCAAATAATCAAATAATCAAATAATCAAATAATCAAATAATCAAATAATCAAATAATCAAATAATCAAATAATCAAATAATCAAATAATCAAATAATCAAATAATCAAATAATCAAATAATCAAATAATCAAATAATCAAATAATCAAATAATCAAATAATCAAATAATCAATAATCAAATAATCAAATAATCAAATAATCAAATAATCAAATAATCAAATAATCAAATAATCAAATAATCAAATAATCAAATAACCAAATAATAAAATAATAAAATAATCAAATAATCAAATAATCAAATAATCAAATAATAAAATAATAAAATAATAAAATAATCAAATAATCAAATAATCAAATAATCAAATAATCAAATAATCAAATAATCAAATAATCAAATAATCAAATAATCAAATAATCAAATAATCAAATAATCAAATAATCAAATAATCAAATAATCAAATAATCAAATAATCAAATAATCAAATAAGCAAATAATCAAATAATAAAATAATCAAATAATCAAATAATCAAATAATCAAAAATTCAAATAATCAAATAATCAAATAATCAAATAATCAAATAATCAAATAATCAAATAATCAAATAATCAAATAATCAAATAATCAAATAATCAAATAATCAAATAATCAAATAATCAAATAATCAAATAATCAAATAATCAAATAATCAAATAATCAAATAATCAAATAATGAAATAATCAAATAATCAAATAATCAAATAATCAAATAATCAAATAATCAAATAATAAAATAATCAAATAATCAAATAATCAAATAATCAAATAATAAAATAATAAAATAATCAAATAATCAAATAATCAAATAATCAAATAATCAAATAATCAAATAATCAAATAATCAAATAATCAAATAATCAAATAATCAAATTATCAAATAATCAAATAATCAAATAATCAAATAATCAAATAATCAAATAATCAAATAATCAAATAACTAAATAATCAAATAATCAAATAATCAAAACATCAAATAATCAAATAATCAAATAATCAAATAATCAAATAATCAAATAATCAAATAATCAAATAATCAAATAATCAAATAATCAAATAATCAAATAATCAAATAATCAAATAATCAAATAATCAAATAATCAAATAATCAAATAATCAAATAATCAAATAATCAAATAATCAAATAATCAAATAATCAAATAATCAAATAATCAAATAATCAAATAATCAAATAATCAAATAATCAAATAATCAAATAATCAAATAATCAAATAATCAAATAATCAAATAATCAAATAATCAAATAATCAAATAATCAAATAATCAAATAATAAAATAATAAAATAATAAAATAATCAAATAATCAAATAATCAAATAATCAAATAATCAAATAATCAAATAATCAAATAATCAAATAATCAAATAATCAAATAATCAAATAATCAAATAATCAAATAATCAAATAATCAAATAATCAAATAATAAAATAATCAAATAATCAAATAATCAAATAATCAAATAATCAAATAATCAAATAATCAAATAATCAAATAATCAAATAATCAAATAATAAAATAATAAAATAATCAAATAATCAAATAATCAAATAATCAAATAATCAAATAATCAAATAATCAAATAATCAAATAATCAAATAATCAAATAATCAAATAATCAAATAATCAAATAATCAAATAATCAAATAATCAAATAATCAAATAATCAAATAATCAAATAATCAAATAATCAAATAATCAAATAATCAAATAATCAAATAATCAAATAATCAAATAATCAAATAATCAAATAATCAAATAATCAAATAATCAAATAATCAAATAATCAAATAATCAAATAATCAAATAATCAAATAATCAAATAATCAAATAATCAAATAATCAAATAATCAAATAATCAAATAATCAAATAATCAAATAATCAAATAATCAAATAATCAAATAATCAAATAATCAAATAATCAAATAATCAAATAATCAAATAATCAAATAATCAAATAATCAAATAATCAAATAATCAAATAATCAAATAATCAAATAATCAAATAATCAAATAATCAAATAAGCAAATAATCAAATAATAAAATAATCAAATAATCAAATAATCAAATAATCAAATAATCAAAAATTCAAATAATCAAATAATCAAATAATCAAATAATCAAATAATCAAATAATCAAATAATCAAATAATCAAATAATCAAATAATCAAATAATCAAATAATCAAATAATCAAATAATCAAATAATCAAATAATCAAATAATCAAATAATCAAATAATCAAATAATCAAATAATCAAATAATCAAATAATCAAATAATCAAATAATCAAATAATCAAATAATCAAATAATCAAATAATCAAATAATCAAATAATCAAATATTCAAATAATCAAATAATCAAATAATCAAATAATCAAATAATCAAATAATCAAATAATCAAATAATCAAATAATCAAATAATCAAATAATCAAATAATCAAATAATCAAATAATCAAATAATCAAATAATCAAATAATCAAATAATCAAATAATCAAATAATCAAATAATCAAATAATCAAATAATCAAATAAGCAAATAATCAAATAATAAAATAATCAAATAATCAAATAATCAAATAATCAAATAATCAAATAATCAAATAATCAAATAATCAAAAATTCAAATAATCAAATAATCAAATAATCAAATAATCAAATAATCAAATAATCAAATAATCAAATAATCAAATAATCAAATAATCAAATAATCAAATAATCAAATAATCAAATAATCAAATAATCAAATAATCAAATAATCAAATAATCAAATAATCAAATAATCAAAAAATCAAATAATCAAATAATCAAATAATCAAATAATCAAATAATCAAATAATCAAATAATAAAATAATCAAATAATCAAATAATCAAATAATCAAATAATCAAATAATCAAATAATAAAATAATAAAATAATAAAATAATCAAATAATCAAATAATCAAATAATCAAATAATCAAATAATCAAATAATCAAATATTCAAATAATCAAATAATCAAATAATCAAATAATCAAATAATCAAATAATCAAATAATCAAATAATCAAATAATCAAATAATCAAATAATCAAATAATCAAATAATCAAATAATCAAATAATCAAATAATCAAATAATCAAATAATCAAATAATCAAATAATCAAATAATCAAATAATCAAATAATCAAATAATCAAATAATCAAATAATCAAATAATCAAATAATCAAATAATCAAATAATCAAATAATCAAATAATCAAATAATCAAATAATCAAATAATAAAATAATCAAATAATCAAATAATCAAATAATCAAATAATCAAATAATCAAATAATCAAATAATCAAATAATCAAATAATCAAATAATCAAATAATCAAATTATCAAATAATCAAATAATCAAATAATCAAATAATCAAATAATCAAATAATCAAATAATCAAATAATCAAATAATCAAATAATCAAATAATCAAATAATCAAATAATCAAATAATCAAATAATCAAATAATCAAATAATCAAATAATCAAATAATCAAATAATCAAATAATCAAATAATCAAATAATCAAATAATCAAATAATCAAATAATCAAATAATCAAATAATCAAATAATCAAATAATCAAATAATCAAATAATCAAATAATCATATAATCATATAATCAAATAATCAAATAATCAAATAATCAAATAATCAAATAATCAAATAATCAAATAATCAAATAATCAAATAATCAAATAATCAAATAATCAAATAATCAAATAATCAAATAATCAAATAATCAAATAATCAAATAATCAAATAATCAAATAATCAAATAATCAAATAATCAAATAATCAAATAATCAAATAATCAAATAATCAAATAATCAAATAATCAAATAATCAAATAATCAAATAATCAAATAATCAAATAATCAAATAATCAAATAATCAAATAATCAAATAATCAAATAATCAAATAATCAAATAATCAAATAATCAAATAATCAAATAATCAAATAATCAAATAATCAAATAATCAAATAATCAAATAATCAAATAATCAAATAATCAAATAATCAAATAATCAAATAATCAAATAATCAAATAATCAAATAATCAAATAATCAAATAATCAAATAATCAAATAATCAAATAATCAAATAATCAAATAATCAAATAATCAAATAATCAAATAATCAAATAATCAAATAATCAAATAATCAAATAATCAAATAATCAAATAATCAAATAATCAAATAATCAAATAATCAAATAATCAAATAATCAAATAATCAAATAATCAAATAATCAAATAATCAAATAATCAAATAATCAAATAATCAAATAATCAAATAATCAAATAATCAAATAATCAAATAATCAAATAATCAAATAATCAAATAATCAAATAATCAAATAATCAAATAATCAAATAATCAAATAATCAAATAATCAAATAATCAAATAATCAAATAATCAAATAATCAAATAATCAAATAATCAAATAATCAAATAATCAAATAATCAAATAATCAAATAATCAAATAATCAAATAATCAAATAATCAAATAATCAAATAATCAAATAATCAAATAATCAAATAATCAAATAATCAAATAATCAAATAATCAAATAATCAAATAATCAAATAATCAAATAATCAAATAATCAAATAATCAAATAATCAAATAATCAAATAATCAAATAATCAAATAATCAAATAATCAAATAATCAAATAATCAAATAATCAAATAATCAAATAATCAAATAATCAAATAATCAAATAATCAAATAATCAAATAATCAAATAATCAAATAATCAAATAATCAAATAATCAAATAATCAAATAATCAAATAATCAAATAATCAAATAATCAAATAAGCAAATAATCAAATAATAAAATAATCAAATAATCAAATAATCAGATAATCAAATAATCAAATAATCAAATAATCAAAAATTCAAATAATCAAATAATCAAATAATCAAATAATCAAATAATCAAATAATCAAATAATCAAATAATCAAATAATCAAATAATCAAATTATCAAATTATCAAATAATCAAATAATCAAATAATCAAATAATCAAATAATAATAACAATAATTTATGTATACATAAATACTTAAATTTCTTAAGTTATAAATTATAGAATTAATAAATTCTCAAATTCAAGTAACTACATATATAAAATTAGTTTATTTTTACTTAAATTTTAAAAAATTAAAATAAAATTTAAATACAAAATTAAATGAAATGAAATACAAATCTCAACTAATTAACTGCAACTGTATGTTGACATTTAAAACAATGAAATTATGCTACAAAGAAAAATAATAAAATACTTTAAGCCGGCGACAAAAAGAAGCGCAACAAAAAAAAGCCAACAAAAAACAAAGTGCAAAGCACAGCAGAGCAGTGCAGTGCTGTACAGTGCAAAAGTAAAAGCGAAAAGTTTGCTGCACTGGGTCAAAGCGACACAAGAGCGTTAACACACACTAAAGCACATAATATATCAAAATTACACGCACACGAAAATACATATTATACACCCAAAACATTTAAATTCAATTGTATGATTTTGAAATAAAGTTTTAAAACACTCATTAGATTTTATAGAAAATACTGCAGACACTACTATAAATTTAATAGTATGACTTTGTTGATTATTAATAATTTGAGTCACATTTAATAAACCATTTTATTAATGTGTTAAAACTATTAAAAATACAAAAAAGTACTTTTTTAATATTGTTAAAAAGAAAAAATAAAATAAGTATCCATATAGCCATAGAGAATAAAGGTATTAAAATATTTAATATGAAAGATATTTATAATATATTATATATTTATTAAAAATGTATGTGAGAAACGCAGGGCCCTATAAAAGTAATTTATTTTATATAACAAAAAAAACGTTACCATTTTATTAACAATATTAATGGCTTGTTAACTCCTTCTTAAAGATCGCTAATAATATTTATAGTCGAAAAGTACTAAGTTGCTAAAATTGTATGTTCTCAATATAGTAGGTAATTAAATACGTAAAAATATAACCGTGATATCGCAGAAAGTTGTGTCCTCAAAGATTAGCAAACTCGTCAGTCTGTGTTGCTTGATCGTAAAGCAAATGTGTTAAATTAAAATTAAAAAAGAAAAGTGTATTAATTAACTAAATATAAAACAAATATAAACTAAAACATACAATGAAGAAATTTAAAACATAACATAGAGGTACAATCAAGACAGGAGAGCAAAAAAAGCACTTTGGACACAGTAGCTTGGGCTAATTTGGCGCATCATTCGTACATTCTCAAGGTAAGCTCTGCATATTTGTATTTTTTTCTAATATAATTTTAATAATTAAATAACTTTTCGTGTATTTTAAATATTAATTTTAACAATAACATATTCCTATGTGTTTTTAATCGTACTTCTAGATTTATAGGTATATCTTATTGCTTCTATAGGATAGAATTATCAATAACGAAGTTCATAGGATGAAAAGTATTGTCGCTATAGTTTTGTCATTTTCTTTTAATAGAATAAACAATAGCATCATTTTATTATATGATGCAAACTATTGATTTTGGATGTATTTCCTATTGTTTCTATATGATTAAATATATACTTCATAATATAAAAATAATTGTCTTTAGATTTTTGTCATTTTCTTTTCATAGGATAAACTATATCACCAATATGTTATATATGACAAACTATTATTTTTGTATGTATTTCCTATTGCTTTTATATAATCAAATTATTAAATATGAACTTCATTCGATGAAATTTATTATCGTTATAGTTGTGTGTGTAGCCGCGGTAGCTCAGTGGTTAGTGCGTTGGCCTGCGAGCCGAAAGGTCCCCTGTTCAAGCCAGGACTGGGGCTAACAACATCTTTTCATAGAAACATTTTTCTATACCGCGCTACCTCTCAGCAGTAAATGGCAAACCTCCGAGAGTAAAAACATTGCCTATGAAAAGCTCTCACCCGCCGTTCGCATTCGGCAATAAACTGTAGGTCCCACCATTTTGAGTACAAATATAACACGCACAGCTCAAAATGGTGAGAGAGCTCGGCCTAAGTTCTTATAGATCTGTAGTGCCAAACTATTATTATTATTATAGTTGTGCCATTTTATTTTAATAAGATGCATAAACAAGATGAAAAGAGTTACGAATTAAATCGTTGAATATAATTTTATTAAGTACTAATATATATATTTTTAAATTAATTTATTTCCAGATTGACTTCGTTTAATCCATAGGGTGGTACACAATCAAAAATTAGCGAAGGAAGGCAGCACAAAACTTAAACTCATAGACGTTTAGATAGTATAGATTTTGAATTATTTTTATTTCCATTTGGCAAAAAATTGTATATGTCACGTATTTAATAAAATTGAAATACAAATATTATTGCTTCAGTTGCATTTATTTATTTTTCCAATAATACTAAAAGCATATAGAATTAATAGGATTAATCCTATTTAATGAACATTAGTAACTATAATTCGAATAGTATGTTCCCATAGAAATGTTAAAATAATACGATGTCCTATAACTTTTAAATGATTTTTACTATTGATGTTGTGTTGCAATATATTTAAAATACTTGTCTAAATAATGCAATTAATAATTTTATCATATTGATATAATAGTATAAGTCTGTTTATTGCAATGTGATAAACTATTCTTTCAATGGGGCATTCTGGTATTAATAGGACATCACAATAATATTTAATAGTAAAAACTATTGAAATCATTATAACATAAATAGTTCCCACACTGTAATATTAATAGGAAAAATCGCTTTGACTAATTTTAATTGTAAAAAATCGTTAAATCAATAGTAATTCCTCTGAATTTTATAGTTTTTTTTCTGAGTGTATATAACAATAAATAACCTTGTTAATTTTAAATAGTAATAATAAATAAATTATAGTATACAAAATAACTTTTAAATGAATAGTATGCTACAATTGGGATTCAAACACTAATAAAACTTATGCATTTACAGTGTTTAATAGTATTTACCATAATTTCAATAGTATATACTATAAAATTAAAAGTATTTTTCTGAATGCATGTATATTATGTATTTAAGGCGCACAGCTGACTGCCCTCAGCTGCAGTGTTGCCAGTGTTGTGTGATTTTTGCCGAAAGCAATGCCTGTCTGCTGCTGCTAGTAGGTAGTCACAGGGGGGGGTTGTCTGTGCGAAAATAAAACTGCAACCACATGGGAAAAGTTTTAATTATGCGTCTGTAGTTGCTTTTATATTGAAATGGATTCATATTTTGTCAACGTAATTATTATTATTTCAATATAGAATGAGTATTATACAAAAATTATAAGTTGGTAGGAGTTCTTTGTAAATGAATGCAACACTGAAAGTAGCTCTTCTTTGTAATTTTAGTCTTTTTATAAATTAAATATTTTTTGTATGAATTTAGTAATGTTCCATATTAACCAAGTGCTTTGTACATAATACCCCTATACTTTAAATAATCCCTTTTACTTTTAAATTATTTTTTTACATGTCATATTTTTCTGAATGCTGCACATTTTTATTATTATTTTAAATACCTAATTTTGTGTTCTCGTATTTTAACGGCACATAAAGTAAAAATAAAAGAAAGAGCTCTCTTGATGTCAACGTTGTACAAAATTATCTGAAATAATGGGTTGTGATGTCGGTTATGATGTCCTGGTTGAATTGGAGTTTTTATGCAAGAGCTGCTGTATTTGGGTAGGAACAGAATTGCGTCTGTGCGGCTGCAAATTGCGGTTGAATTAAGCGGCCAGCTGATGACTGCGCTCGGGGAAATCATGCGGCGCGGTCGATTGAAATTGCTGTCGTATTATGTGCCATACTTATCGTCGGCGCCAATTAAAACTGACATGATGCAAAAATTTTGCAACAGACTTAACGACAAAAAACATGAATATTTTATATTTTTTTTTAATTAAAATTGTTTCATAATATTTTTCGTTCTTTTTTGGAGGGTTTTTGCGTAATATTTCTTTGATTAATTTTAATTACTTTTTTTATTTATTTTAGTTTTACTTTGGAAAAATTGAAAATCTTGTCGTCAAAAGGACGAATCTTTTGGTTTTTTTACGATTACTTTTTATTGGTACAAGATAAAATAGTTATGTAAACGAAATAATTCTTTATTTTTAATGTACCTATCGATTATCATCATTATTTAAAAATAATTTGCCGAACATTTTTCTTCCAAGTAACAAAAAAATCCAAAAAAAATATTTAAAAAAAGATGCCAATCGATAGGTGCTTTTAAAACAAACAATTAATACCTTTACACCACTATACAATCTTGTACCCATGAAAAGTTATGGCAAAAAAACAAAAAGATTCGACCTTTTGGCATGGTTGAAATTAGTAACAAATTATATTCGCCCTTTTTAGTTTTGTCTTCTGTGACTAGAAATATCCATCAAAACCACACACAATTTTGGTACAGTTTACTTAATCAAAAATCTAATTCAAAAATGTAAAAAAACGAAAATGGCAAATATTACCCATTCGCCCTTAGTGACGATATCATTTTGTCTACAATCAACATATCAGAAATATTTATAATTTCATATAAATTGATTACTAACTGTCTTTCTGTCTATAGAATCTATAGGATCTATAGACATTTTAAAAATTTTGAATGATTTAAGCAAAGTTTAAAGTTTAAACTACCACTGAAAAACTATACCTTATTGATTTTGGATTTGCATTTGTTTTTATTTAATTTTTGTAATATTTGTACATTTATTTTTTATAAACAAATTGCTTTAATTTTACACTTTGTTTCCATAATAGTTTTTGTCCTCTTTTTATAAAAAAAAACTCTAAAAAATCCTTTGTTCGTTGCCACCAACAACAGTTTTGTTGCGGTTAGTGTGACTTGAATTTTAATACAGCGGAGCATTTTGTCGGCCAGACGTGTTGGTTCTTTAGACCACCGTTCACAATCGATTTTTTTTTTCGTTAAATCAAAAAATGGTTGACAAAGTAAACTGCTTAATGCATGTATTTTGCTGGATGCTGCTTTCATTGCTACTGTTGCTGTTTCGTTTGCTTTTTATACGACTGTCTCTGTTGCCGCTATGCGGTTTGACACTCTGAAGCCGTTTTGATTGAGGTTTGTTTATTTTTTAAATCTATCCGATCTGCAGACACATTTTTCTTATTTTTTTTTTTTTATTTGCGTTGAGTTAGATACCTCGTGGCGTATGCGTGACATTAATGCAAAGTAGGAGCTAGATTTGTCTCAAAGAACTTTTAGAAACCTTCAGGTTTCAATAACCTCAAATTATACAAAACACAAAATACGAAATACATAATACAAAATACAAAATACAAAATGCAAAATACAAAATACAAAATACAAAATACAAAATTCCAAATATAAAATACAACATACAAAATACAAAATACAAAATACAAAATACAAAATACAAAATACAAAATACAAAATACAAAATACAAAATACAAAATACAAAATACAAAATACAAAATACAAAATACAAAATACAAAATACAAAATACAAAATACAAAATACAAAATACAAAATACAAAATACAAAATACAAAATACAAAATACAAAATACAAAATACAAAATACAAAATACAAAATACAAAATACAAAATACAAAATACAAAGTAAAATTACATATAAAATGCGAAATTTAATACACCTTAAAAACCAGAAAATGTTCTTTTCTCCAACATCTGCATATATTTTTTTCTGTCGATAGGAAAATTGCGCGCTAACTTTTCTCATTTAAACGCGTCTTAATTTATGCAAACTCTGAGATCTTTACCAGCTAAAAACCGCATCACATCGTCTCGAGATTAAGCTTTGAAATATACTTTAATGCTTTAAGTCAAGATGCCGCTGAACTTTTGCTTAGGTTTCTAACTAACTAAGTCTTTATTGAACTTACGCACAAAAGTTGCAAAGTCAACAATTGTTTTATTTTGCTGCATATTTTCAGGCGGTGTTCATTAATCAGCATTAAAGCTTTAGGAGTATTTTGTAGAAGAGTTTCGAAAGTAAACAAAATCAATCACATATTTTTTGTAGGTGTCATACAAAATATAATCGACAAGCTGATAATAAGAAAAGTTAAAAAATTAATTTTATTCGCTACGCAGTTTATGTAGCGCCCAAAAGTAGACAATAAAAAATTCGCATACACAAAATAATTTAAATTGTGAAACCTGTTGTGCATAAACAAAAAAAAATGTAATCTTAGAAAATAAAAATATTTACAGAAAACATATATAAAAATAATTGGAATAAAAAGTCTGCCACAAAATTTCGTCGTTAATCGCTGATTGTTGTCAATTCACAGACGTTGGTATTCTTTGATTTTAGATTATTTTTATTTTTTCATTATAATGAAAACTGTTGAATTCTTTATGCAATTGTTTTCGTTTTCAATGTCAGCAACGTTTGTCGGCTATTAACACGCAGCAAATAAAATAAAAACAAATTCTCCGCAGACAACATTATAACTGTTGCTGAGTTTAAAACGAATTTTAAATGAGTTTTTAATAGGTTTTTTTTTATTTTTAGATTTTTCCTAGTGATTCTAAGAATATTTACGTTTTATTGCTGATTTATATAGAAATTTATTTGAGAAAGAAGTAACAAAAAAAATAAATATTTTATAATCTTAAATATTATTTGTGGGTCCTTCGACGTCAGATTAAACATTTTAGATATCAATGACATTTTAAAGTATGATTGCAATAAGATTGTACTTTCAATGTTAAAAATCTTCCCAAATGTATTTGATGTTCCCTCTGCAAAATGTACACTACTGCATTGTACACTATTTAGTGCATTTTTCAATGGCAGACTACAGTATTATAGTATAGTTTCTCCAGCGAGTACAGTGCACTGCAGTATAAGTTTCATATGGAGTCAAATAGTGTCAAGACAATCTATTTCTTGACATACAAAACAAAATGACAATACTCGCTCGGCTTTCAAAAGCAGTCATGTTGTTGTCGTTGTTTATTTGTTTATAAATATTACAACAAACATTTTTTGAACAACAAAAATAACCCACAAAAAAAGGTAAAAAAAAATAATCCTATCCTATTAATATAATATATATAATCTGTTTGTTCGTTTGTACGTTTGTTCCGCTTCTCCGTCTAAACGGCTGATCTGATTTTCTTTAAATTTTTACCACAGATGCGGTATGGTCTGGAAGGAATGATAGGCTATATATGAGCGGGATTGGACAAAGAGGCGTGGCACCTCCCATACAACCTAAATTTCAATACTAAAACTCACCACACTAAAATTCACCACACAGTAAAACTCACCACACAAAAACGCACCACAAAAAAATGCAACACACTAAAATTAACCACACTAAAACTCACCACTCGAAAATTCACTACACTAAAACTCACCACACTAAAATTCACCACACTAAAACTCACCACACTATAATTCACCACACTAAAACTCACCACACTAAAATTTCAACACACTAAAACTCACCACACTAAAACTCATCACAATAAAATTCACCACACTAAAACCCACCACACTATTACTCACCACACTAAAATTCACCATACTAAAACTCACCACACTTAAATTTCACGACACTAAAACTCACCACACTAAAACTCACCACAATAAAATTAACCACACTAAAATTCACCACACAATCTCTCCGCACTAAAACTCGCCACACTAAAACTCGTCACACTAAAATTCACCCTAAAATTCACTACACTAAAACCCACCACACTATAATTCACCACACTAAAACTCACCACACTAAAAATTCACCACACAAAAACTCACCCCAATAAAATTCATCACATTAAAATTCATCACACTAAAACTCACCACAATAAAATTCACCGCACTAAACCCCTCCACATTATAATTCACCACAGTAAAACTCACCACACTAAAATTCACCACACTAAAACTCACCACACTAAAATTCACCACACTAAAACTCACAACACTAAAATTTACCACACCAAAACTCACCACACTAAAACTCACCACACTAAAACTCACCACACTAAAACTCACCACACCAAAACTCACCACACTAAAACTCACCACACCAAAACTCACCACACCAAAATTCACCACACATTAACTCAGCACACCGAAACTCACCACATTAAAACCCACCACACTAAAACTTCTACTGGGAAAAACTCTACGGGGAAGAATTCTACGGGAAAGAGTTCTACCGGGAACCATTCTGCCGGGAAGAATTCTACGGGAAAGCGTTATATGCGGAAGTATTTTACGGGGAAGATTTCTACTGGGGAAAATCTATGGGGAATCTGAGAAAGAATTGTCTATGAGAAAAGCTTTTTTAGCGGAGAATTATTTTTGTTTTGTTTACTACATTTATAGAACCAATAAAAAAACGTCCACAGTGAAGCATGGGTCCATGATATAAATAATAAAAATGTTTTTTATATTAATTAAATCGCTCCATATTTTTAAATTCACAAAATCTTGGCACGAGTCGTGTACGGATCCAGCTAGTAAACAATAAATTTTTGATGAATAAAAATTTTATATAAAATATTATATAATTTTCTTATACTTATTAATTTTCTCAATAAAACTTTTTAGATAATGATACACAAAAAGTGTAAAATAGACTGACTACTCAGTGTCAAGTGCAGTGCATTTCAGTGTACTAAATTTTTAGTGTACGCCACTTTAGTGCACTGCACTATGTCTTGTTTGAGATGTATTTTGACACTACTTGTGTTTGGTTGTTAAGTGCAAGACATGCGTTTGTTTTTCAAACATAGTGCCATTTTATTTCCATGTCTTGAAATAAAATGAATGTCTTTAATTGGGTTGGTTTATTATATATTTGTACAGATGTCACGTTCTAATTACTCCATTTCCGTAGATATGCGTCGTTCAAATTTGTGATTAATTATTTTTTTGTATTTCACTTTTAAAGAAATCTAAACTAAAATAAATAAATTTAGCTTAATTTTTTAAGTTTTATTTTATACATTTTAACAAAATATATATACCTTTTTTTGAGGTTTTAATTTTTTTTTTAATGAATAGAGAAATGCCATTTTAACTAATGACAGAAGTTCTTCCATGCGGTGCCTCTAGTGTTTTATTTGAACGCACACAGCCAACAATGGCTTGTTAGTGTGCATGACTGTGTGTGTACAGATGTCTGTGCATTTATATGGGTGTCGGATAATTCTTCCCCACCAAATTACACCGTCACAATGCATTCCCAATGTTTCTTACCCGAGGTAAATCTTTCCAGGACAATTATTATACAAAAATTATTCCCCAGATATTTTTCAAAAATGTATGTTATATTAAAATGATAATTGGGAAAAACCAATTCTAATTAAAACATTTTTTTAAAAATCATTTGTTTATGTGATATTTATTTAAAAACAGAATTATTTAGAATTATCCAGAGAAGAATATTCTCGGCGAAGAAATGTCATGAGCAAGAATTACCCGATGAATATTTTTGATGTAGAATAATTTTCTCGATATGGAATTGTTATGGAAAATATTTAGCCGGATAAGAATGATCCCCGGGAAAAAATGTCTGGAGAGAGAATAATCTGATGGAAGCAATGTTTCAATGTAGAATTTTCAAGGGAAACAATGTTTCTATGTAAAAATATTGTTGAGAAAAATTTGAGTGTAGAAAAATTGTATAGGTAGCAAAAATTAGCAAAAATTAGAATAATTATTCCAGGAAGACTTTGTCTCGGTATAGAATTATCTGAAGAAGAATTACTTGGAGAAATAATAGGGGGAAACATTGACTCAGCATTCTCGCGGGGAAAAACTGTTACTTTGTTAAAGGATTATAGAGTAAATTTTGTTTGGAGAAAAATTATATAGGTGGAAATATTTGGGAGAAAACTACTCTTGAAAAATTATTTTCGTGGAAGTATTACTCTGGAAAGATTAGTTTCGGTGCAGAATTGTCCTGAAAAAAAAATGTTCAGGTATGAATTTTCTCGGTAATCAATTGTTTTACGATAGAATAAACAATGAAGTTTTGTTGGTAGAAGAATTGAAGATTTTTTTATTGGGAAAAATGATGTTGGAAAACAAAATATGCTGGGAAGTAATGAATATAGAAAAAAAATTGGAGAAAGTTCGAAAATAAAATATGCTGGGAAGTAATTAATATGGGAAAAATTTAAAAATTTTCTCGGGGAATAATTATACCTGGCATAAATTCAGCATAACCCTATTTTTATCTGTGTATTTCTGTATTTCTGAATATATGCTGTGTCCTTTGTGCAGTTGTGCCGAAGAACAAAAGAAAAACGCACAACAGCGCAACGTGAAGCGCATAAAATCATGATGTGCGCTGTGACAATAATGTGGCGCAAAAATATTACACATTTTTTTATACTCTAATGTTGACAGACAGACAGCGACACACACATATATCAAACATGCAGCACATAGCTGCCGAAGATGCCGTTGACAGCATGAAAGAGTAGCAGCGCCTGCTGTAAAATGAGAGGATTTCCTCGCAAATGAATCGCATTTTTATCGAATTTTGCGGCGGCTGTCATTAGAGCTGTTGCTACTGTCGTTTGCTAATATACGTTGTTTTTAGTTTAGTTGATATTATTCTTATTGTTGGTTCTTTTTATTTAGTTATTATATATTTTTTGGTTGATGAAATTGATTTAAAAACGAGTTGAGAATGTTAGGTCACATGGGCAAGTTCAGTCACATTGGACAAACTTTTATAGTCCGTCGGGCCCGATTATGGAATACCGTACACCTTTGGTGGGGATCTTAATGCGGGATATTTATTTGTATTCCCTAGTTTTAAAGTTCTTAATTATGCTGAACCGCCCCACCCTCAGAATATTATTCACATATCAGAAATTTACGTCTTATATCCCCATAATTTAAAAAAATTATATAAAAGTATTAAAAACTAATAAAACTAATTTAGAAAAATAAAAGTGGGCGGACCACGCCTTTATTTAAAATGTTGTAAGGCTAATATTTGATTTTAATAATAAGGCTAAAACTTCCACTATGAAAACCCGAGAAATAATGTAAAAAAAATGTAGGCGATCATGCCCATTTTTGGACCACATATTTCTAGGTGAATTCTAACAATACGTTTTAAATTTTATAAGAATATCTTGAATAGTTGTCGAGGTATTAGTTCCTAAGTAGTTATATAAAAATGACTTGTATGGAAGGTGGGCGTGTCCGTTGACGGATTTGGTTCATTTTCAAACTTATTTCCTACTTTAAACTAAAAAATATTGTGACCAAAATTCATGGCATTCTGACAAGTATTTCTCAAGTTTCCTCACATACGGACAGCAAGACAGATAGACAGACAGACAGACAGACAGACAGACAGACAGACAAACAGACAAACAGACAGACGGACATAGCTAAACGGACTCGGGTAGTTATGCTGATCAAGAATATATATACTTTTCCAAACCGGCCACGCCTCCTAAGGGTCGTTACAATATCTGCACGTTACAATATTTTCAACAGGGACGCTACAAAAGTAGAGCGACAGGGACAGGAAACGACGCCATATTTCTTGCCGCTCTTTCGTCATTTCTCTTCAGTAAAGTTCATCATTTCATAACGGAAAGATATACGAGCCAATAATGAGTCTAAATTATTAAAATTTACTACCGAAATTCGGAGTCAGTGGCCTCAACGTTAAGAGCGCTACGCCCAATTTATGGTCGTCATAATCGTCCTAGCAGATCAACAATTGAGCGTCTAGTGGAAAAATTTAAATCCCCAGACACAGTACAAAATGTTCCCGTGCCAGTGAGAAAAAGAAGTGCCCGTAGTGTCGAGAATATTGCTACCGCTGAGGCTTCACTTGAAGAAAGCCCAAATGTGTCTGTCACACGTCGTTCTCAAGCGTTGGGCATCTCTGCGACTTCCTTGTGGCGAATTTTGCGAAAAGATCTTGGCCTACATCCTTACAAAATCAAATTGACGCAAGAACTGAAGCCGCTTGACCACCAGAAGCGTCGTATGTTCGTGAATTGGGCTGAGCAACAACTTGAAAATGATTCGGATTTTCATCGAAAAATCATCTTCAGCGATGAGACTCATTTCTGGCTGAATGGCTTCGTCAATAAACAAAATATACGTTATTGGTCAGACAGCAATCCACACGTACTCCATGAGTCATCATTGCATCCCGAAAAAATTACGGTTTGGTGCGGTTTATGGGCCGGCGGCGTCATTGGGCCGTACTTCTTCCGTGATGATCAAGACCGGCACGTTACTGAGAATGGAAATCGCTACTGTTCAATGAAAACCGAATATTTTTGGCCCCAATTGGATGATATGGACTTGGATGATATGGAGGACATGTGGTTCCAACAGGACGGCGCCACAAGCCACACAGCAAATGCCACAATCAATTTATTGGAAACAAAGTTTGGAGAACGTGTTATCTCACGAAATGGTCCAGTCGATTGGCCGCCTCGGTCGTGCGATTTGACGTCGTTAGACTATTTCCTGTGGGGCTACGTCAAGTCTATGGTCTATGCCAACAAGCCAGCGACGATTGATGAACTTCGTACGAATATCGAACGTGAAATTGCAGCAGTATCGGCCGATTTATGCTTGAAAACCGTCGAAAATTGGGTTCAGCGTCTGGACTTCTGCAAGCGTGCCCGTGGTGGCCATGCAAAATAAATCGAGTTCCATACATAATGGCATCGAACGAACGTAGGCATAAAGAATTTCATTGATATCCAAAACCGTTTTTGTTTTATTTAAAAAAAAACTTTTGTAGCGCTCTTATTGAAAAACCCTTTATATCGGAGATGGTCACGTTTAATAATTGTCTCAATAAAAAAAATTTAAGGAAAATACTTTTTTTATTGAAGAAAATAAGAAGTAATTGTCTGAAAAAAATAAATTATTACTATTCAGAATTTTTGTTTGGAAAAAACATTAAATTATCCGCTAAAAAATTGTTTACAAGGTATTTTTCGAAAAAAATTGAAAAAAAAATAGTTTTTGAAAAGAAAAACAATTGTGCAATAAATTTTTTTTTATCGACAACAACAGATTGTACTAAAAAAAAATGCACCAAAAAATATATATTTTTTTAAATTGTTCTAAAAAAATTGTTCGACAAAAACAAAGTGATATTGGAACCAGTTGGGAAGGTTAGATCACATGGGACATTTTAAAGTAGGTGTAATTATGATAGTTAGGATTATCAAAATTATAGTCGGTCTAAGCCGACTATAAATACCCTACACATATGTGTGGTTACCATTCAAAGTGATATATAGGTCACCAGGGTATACGAATCCTGAAAATAACTACAAACTTTCCATCCCTGAATAATTTTCTTTCATTTGAGACCCATATTTACAAATGGGGTACACCTACCCGAATTTCGATTTTTCAATTTTTTTGGCAACCACAAGTCTTTTCGCCGGAAAACATTATTATCACGTACTTGAGCATGATGTCAATATATATATGACCAAAAAAGTTTACCTAAGCACGTATACCTAAAAATTGATCTTTATATGTACATTTTATATGAGGTATTTGAACATAAGTGGTCGGATCATAGGTCACAATGGACCGATCTCGCCAATTTTTAGTAATCTAAGTTATAAGTTTCATTTATCTAGCTCTTCATTTTTAAAAGTAGTAGGGATTTCAACAGACAGACGGACAGACAGACAGACAGACAGACAGACAGACAGACAGACAGACGGACAGACGGACAGACAGACGGACAGACGGACAGACAGACGGACAGACAGACTCGATTAGAAGTATTAGTTTTTAAGTTTTTTCTTCAGATTTAAATTATTTATAATCGGATAGAATTTATTAATGTTCTTTTTATACCTTTATCTAAAATCATAATGAAATAATACAAAATAGCAAAAAAAATTGTAATAGATCACAATTGTAACAGATTTATTGAAATTGAGTCGAAATAATACATTTTTGAATATATAATCGTGATAATAAAACCGAAATACCTGATTAAATCGAATGTTTGTTTATTTGTTTAGATTTTAAAGTTAAGGTGCAAAAAATGGTCTTACATAACTATAAAAACTTTACAAGATCTATTCAGAACTAGTATGGGAATGTCTAGGTAAAATAAATAAACTAGGTATGAATAATAGTGTCACCATAGTCTGGGTCCCTAGTCACAGGGGAATAGAAGACATGAAGAAGCTGACAAACTTGCACGGAAAGGAGCCGCCACAAAGCTAATAGGTCCCGAACCTTTTTGACAGACATCCTATAGAACTATTAAAATCAGAACCCCCTATAAATAGTATAGGGAGATGCCACAGCTGAGAATGGCTTCAGTCATGGTATCAAGCGGGGCACAATAGATCTATTCAGGTCGCAGTGCATTACCCCGAAGCAATAATAATAATAACTATAAAAACTAGAGTACTAATCAACTTTTTTGAACGGCAAAAGCTAAAATTGATTTAACAATTAAAAAATTGATTAAAACACGCGCATTAAACACATAATTGCATTAAATTGAATTAGAACTACATTAGTTAAACACAATATCCCTGCTCCATAAACTAATCTATCTGTTTTGTATATTGCGGCGTAATTTTTTGATTCATCTTTACGAATTTTAGCCTGATTTACAGTTGTACTTAAGCAATATATTTATTGTACACATTTTATATAACGGTTGTTTAATAATGGACACTTAAGTAATACCAAATAAATGGAATTCTAGAGAAATATTTGGGCTCTTTTCCCCTTAAAGATTTTATTTGGCATTATATTTTTGGAATATATGAAAAAATAATATATTTGCGTAATTTTTAGACACATTCATTATACTGAAAATGTAGGCTATTGAAATTCTTTTTGTGCAACAGCTATTTAAGGACTAAATCTCTATTTGTGTGAAATTCGTTTGACTACTGTTTTATTTGGTTGCTGAATAAGATGCAATGCGCCGAATCCAAATGGTTTTCACAATATTTCATTCTCTTTCTATCTCTCGTAATATATTCACAATAATAATTACACTCCTAGAAGTTAAATTCTCTTTAAGATTTTGCTCATCTAATTTTATATTTATTATATATTCAGTTTGGTTCATATGATCTTCAGTCGCTATTTTTCAAAATTTTATCTCCATATTTTCGTCTGTTTCCAAATTTGGATTTTTCTATACTTTGCTAATGGTGACTACTATGTTCTACGTCTTCTCCTATTTAGGATCTACAATTTAAACTATTTATGTATAATATTTATATTTCTTTAAATTATAGTCGATATGTATTATATAGACTAAATTTTATTTGATTGGAAATTTTGATATTTTTATTTAAAATATTTTAAAATTTTTTAATTTACCATGACTTTCCTGAAATTGTGCCTAGACAATCCGAATTAGCAAAAAAAATGTTCACTGAGAGAATTCTTCTCCGGACAGATCATCCTTGACAATTCTCTTCGGATATACTGTCCAGAATCAAATTTTGCGGAAAAAACTATTCCCCGATCATATCCTTTTTTCCCAGACAAAATTTTCCATGGACAATTTTTGCGGAGCTAATTCTTCTACAGACAGATCTTACCCGACAATTTTTTTTGGAAAACAATTGTTCACCGATAAAATTCTTCCCCGAAATAAATTATTCCTGAGACAATTCTTATTCGAGACAATTCTTCACGCAAAATTTGTCCAACACAATTTTTCACCGATAAAATTCTTCCCGGAAACAATTCTTCCCTGAGACAATTCTTCCCCGAGACAATTTTTTTATCGAATAAATAAAATCTTCTCCGGAAAATATTTCTGGACAATTTTTCTCCGATAAAATTCTTAACGGAAATAATTCTTCCCAAAGTAAACATTATCCCCTAGTAAATTCTACACCGATATAATTTTTCCCCAGATATTGCTTTAACAAGGCAAATCTGTGCCGAGATTTTTTTTTTGTCGAGTCGATTTTTCCCCGAACAAATCCTCATCGACAATGTTTCTGTAAGACAACTTTTAGCAGAAAAAAATGTATCCCTAAGATAATTTTTAGCGGAAAATTCATTCCCGGACAATTCTTACTCGCAAATTGAACCCCGATACATTTCTCCACTGTGTATTCCTTCCCATGATCATTCTTTTTTCCTACAAAATATCCCCGAACAAGTTTTTCCAAGAAAATTTTCCCATATAATTCTTTCTTAGACAATTCTTACCCGAGACAATAGTTCTCCAATTTTTAAAAAAATATTGTTTGTCTATCTATCTATCCAACTACAAAACATTTCTCTTTCACTCTTTTTCCACAGCACCTATTAAAGGATTTTCTCTGTCTAACAACTTTTCTCTGGCTCTTAAACAAACCACTTTCTCTTTTTTCCATCAAAATTGTTATATTGTATTCTCCAAGCGCAGTTAAAACTTAGCAAAAACACAATTTTCTCACCTGTTGTTTCCGGTGCCTTCTGTTTTCCCCAAACAAAAGTTCATCCACGTTTCCGTTCATATAGTTCGTTGGGAAGTGTTATCATTTATCAGCGATTGAGATGCAAATATTGCCACAACAAAAGCAGCAAACAAATATAACGAACAAAAAACAGGCAACAAAACAGGGCAAAAAAGAGCAGAGCAGAGAATAACATTGCCAAGTAGTTGGCAAAAGTAAAAGTTTAATTGCGTTGAGATACTTTGTGGCAGATAGCTGTGAACTTGCAGATACAAGATACAGTATTTTTTATTTTCTTGTGATTTTGTTTTTTTTTTTTATTATATTTCTTTATTTTTATTGTTTATTATTTTTTATTATTTAAATTGTTGTTTGTTTTATGTAAAACAGTAAACGAAATTCATTTATGCCGCATTTATAGCTCATGGATACTTTTGACAAGATTATTGCGTAGATTATTTGATTTATGGCGCATTTTACAACATATTCAAATTTTGAAAAGTTTTTTTTGTTCTTAGATAAAGACTTAATCTTTTCAAAATACTTACAATTTTTCATTAAAAACCAAATACAAACTTCTCTCCTAAGTCTAAAAAACTATCCCAAAAAGAAACATTTATAGATATCATAAAATATCATACAAAATATATTTTTAATATATAACATAAATGAAATGTTAAAAATGTTCCAACATAATATTCAAGACTTTCAGGACACAATTAAATTTTGAAATAGGCTGTATTATAAATGTCCCAAAAAGGGAAATTTTAATATATCATAAAATTCTATTTTATTTACTACCAAACATTCTAAAATCACATGGCATAACATTTTATAAATATCGCAAATAAAAATTATAATACCTAATTACGATTGAAGTCTATAAAACGGGAAATTATTAAATTTAATACATATGTATACATAATACATAATACAAAAAATATGAAATATATTATAAAATAGTTTTCTTGACATTAGAAACACAATTAAGTTCTAAAAAGTGCAATTTTAAAAATGTCCCAAATAGGGAAATTTTTTTATATCACAAAATTTAGTTTCGTTTTTTACCAAACAATCAAAAATCACATCATATTCAGTTTTAAAAGATGTCCCAAAAAATTCCCAAAAGGGAAATTTTATGAAACTTACAAAATTCGTTTTCTAATACTTCGCAGCGCAATAAAAATAGACAACAAACTTTTTACCCAAGTTCCCATATAAAAAATATCAGAAAATATAATAAACATTTTAGTTTAGCACATATTTATTAAAAGAAATGTTAAAAAAGACTCATTAATTTCCGGAACACATTTACCTTAAAAATAAGGAATTATAGGAATTTCCCAAACAAAGTGCAAATGGGGAAATTTTATAATATCACAATTTTTGTTTTATTTTTTACCAAGCAATCTAAAATCACATCATATGCAATTTTAAATATGTCCCAAAAAAAATCCCAAAAAAAAAATTTAAACCTCAAAAATCCTTACTTTATACCACGGCATAAAAATACACAACAAACTTTGCAGTCAAGTCGAGAAAACAAAATTTAAAAATCCCGAAAAGGGAAATTTTTAAATATCACAAAATTTAGTTTTATTTTTTACCAAACAATCTAAAATAATATAAGATGCCATTTTAAAGATGTCCCAAAAAATCCCAAAGGGGAAATTTTACTATACTATTTACAATTTGTTTTTTTTATACTATTTAGAGCAAAAAAATACACAACATACTAAAATGTTGAAAAAATTACACTCATCATTTTCAGAAAAAGTTTACGTTTAAAATATGGAATTTTAGGAATTTCCCAAAAAAAAATCACAAAAAGGATTTTTTTTAATATCACAAAATTTAGTTTCATTTATTACCAAACAATCAAAAATCACATATTATGCCATTTTAAATATGTCCATAAAAATAATCCCAAAAGGGAAATTTTACTAAACTTACAAAATTCGTTATTTAATACCATGTAGCAGCATAAAAATACACAACAAACTTTTCACTCCAGTCTCCAAATAAAAATACTAAAATCACCAAAAGGGAAATTTTTAAATATCGCAATATTTAGTTTAATTATAAAATTAAACATTATAACTTAGGAACACAATTAAGTTTAAAAATAAGGCACTTTAGGAATTTCCCAAAAAAGGAAATTTTTAATTATCACATTAAACAAATGTTCCAAAAATACCCAAAAAGGAAAGTTTATAGTAATTACAAAATAATGTATTACAGCATTAAAAAGTTTATATTTAAAAGTATATATTGTAGCACGAAAAGTCACCAAATACATTTTCAAAGTGCCAAATATTCATTTACAAAAATCTTTATATATCTGTCAATTTTTAATCGATGATCTCAATTTTTTTATTACATGATAAGAAAATGTAAATCTATCAATTGTTAATTCAACTTTAAAAATGCAACAATTACTTTTTATAATATTAATCAACAAACTCGAAATTTATGTTTTTCATAAAAATTTAGTTGGTGACTTTTCGTTCTACAACGACAAAATACTATATACCCCACCTTTTTTTGTCTGATCTCCCGTTACCAATTTAAACAGTTTATTAATGACCGCAATTATGCGCAAATGTGGTAGAAAAATACGCTGCTATTAGTGTGGTATTCTGAGAAATTGTTGCTGTAATTAAAACCAAAGACGAAAGGCAGATTTTCCTATTTGAAGCTGTGCACAATTTAATTAACAAGATTAATACGTTTCAGTTTGTCAGTGTGTGTTTGTCAAACTATGTAAAAATGTTTGTGTATTTGTCAATGTGTGCGTGTATGCGTTTGTCTGTATGTCTGTCTTTGTGTTGATGCTGTGGTTTTAACCACAACACACATAAACTACAAAACCAGCAGCTATGGCTGCCAAAGACACAAACACTGCCATGGCAAATAAAAATGCACAGAGCCAAGTGTCACCTAACCGCAACGTGACCTTTGCGCGCTGTTCAAACACAAACAGACACAAACATAAACAAAGACACACACAAATATACTAGCAATGCATATACACAGAAAACAAAATTCAATAGTATAAACTATTAATTTAATAGTATTTATAGTATAAATTGTGAAAAATAGGTTCACTCATAACATAGATATTATTTATTAAATCGGTAAAAAACAATTAATAGTACAAAATACTATTAAAAAATACTGAATACTATTAAATTATTTTTGAATTTATATGAAAATATATACTTTCTATATACTATTAAATCAATATTACTATTAAAATAATATTTACCAATATAAAGAAATTTTATTCTGAACGCATTGACAATTTAAACAAATAAACCATATTCAGTAACAATTAATAGTATTATTTCCTATTATATTAATAGTATTTTTTCATAGTGTTGCAACAAACATATTAGGCATCGCAACAAAAACACTTCTTGTGGCTGTAACTTGGCAAAGCGACTGCAAAAACTACTTTGCAATTAACAAAAGAATTAGCGACTGTTTATATTTGGATTTGTGTGTGTTCGTTTGTGTGTGTGTGTGTTTAACTGTCACATAAACATCTTCTTTTTGCGTCTGTGTTTGTGCAACACATTTACACCTTAAGGCGCATACGTGACAACTTTTATGGCATGCCGTCAATTATGAAGCCAACGAAAGACAAGCGCTGTAAGCATCAAGATTTATCTGTGATTTCATCGTGTGTTATTGGTGCAGGTTATTTTTGAAACGTCTTTGGTTCAATTTTTTACGTCGTATTTTTGTATTTTCAAAGCAACTACGTACTACAGTGTGTAACACTTGTACACCTTTGAACATTTTCAATAAAAATTTAAATTCACACTAAAAATTGATTTTTCACCAAAAATTTAAATTGTATTTTAAAATTTAAATTTTAACTCAAAATTTAATTTTTACTCAAAGTTTACATGCTCACTAAAAACTCAAATTCTTACTAAAAATTATAATTTTGTCACAATATTCAAAATATTAGTTCACAAAAAATCAAAAACAAAAATTTTAATTTTTAATATAAATTCAAATTTACTTAAAATTCAAATTTTTTCTAAAAATTCAAATTTTATCCAAAAATTCAAATTTTGTCTATAAATTCCGCTTATTACTCAAAATTAGAATCGTCATTCGAAATACAAATTTTAAATCAAATTACAAATTTTCACTAAAAATTTAAATTTTGTCTAAAAATTCAAATGATCACTCAATATTCAAATTTTCTCTCAAAATTAAAATTATCACTCTAAATTGAAATTTTGATTTAAAATAAAAAAAAAATTGAGTGAAATTTTTTTAATCAAATTTTCACTAAAAATTTAAATTTTCACTAAAAATTTAAATTTTCAATAAAAATTTAAATTTTCACATAAATGTCATCTTCTCTCTCGGAAAAATTCAAATTCTGATTTAAAAATCAACTTTTCACACAAAATTCAAATAATCACTCGAAATTCAAATTTTGACACAAATTATAGATTTTTTAATCAAAATTCAGATTTTTCACTCAAAATTAAAATTTTCACTCAAAATTCAAATGATCACTTAAATTTCAAATTTTCACTCAAAATTAAAATTTTCACTCAAAATTAAAATTTTAACTCAAAATTAAAATTTTCACTCAAAATTAAAATTTTCACTCAAAATTAAAATTATTACTCAAAATTAAAATTTTCACTCAAAATTAAAATTATCACTCAAAATTTAAATTTTCACAAAATATTCAAAATTTTATATAAAATTCATCTTTTCTCTTAAAAATTCCAATTCTAATTCAAAAATCAAATTTTCACTCAAAATTTAAATTATTACTCGAAATTCAAATTTTTCTACAAAATTACACGTTTTACTCAAAATTAAAATTTTCACTCAAAATTCAAATGATCACTTAAATTTTCAAATGTTCACTCAAAATTAAAATTTTCACTCAAAATCAAAATTTTCACTCAAAATTAAAATTTTCACTCAAAATTTTAATTTTCACTCAAAATTTAAATTTTCACACAAATTTAAATTTTCATCAAAATTAAAATTTTTACTCAAAATTAAAATTTTCTCTCAAAATTAAAATTTTCACTCAATATTTAAATTTTCACAAAATATTCAAAATTGTATATAAAAGTCATCTTTTTTCTTAAAAATTCCAATTCTTATTCAAAAATCAAATTTTCACTCAAAATTTAAATTAATACTCAAAATTCAAACTATCACTCAAAATACAAATTTTCACTCAAAATAATAATTTTTCACTTAAAATACAAATGTTTACTCAAAGGACAAGTTTCACTCAAAATACAAATTTTCACTCAAAATACAAATTTTCACTCAAAATACAAATTTTTCACTTAAAATACAAATTTTTACTCAAAAGACATATTTTCACTCAAAATACAAATTTTCACTCAAAAATTCTAATTCTCGCGCAAACTACAAAACTCAAATTCTCATTAAAAATTTGTCATAAAGTTTAAATTTTTAATAAAAATTCTAAATTTCAAAATTTCATTCAAAATGCTAAATTAAACTCAAATATTTTCTAAATATTCCCATTTCATCTTAAAATCCAAATTTTGTCCAAAAATTGTAATTTTATCTTTTTTTTCTAAATTAAATTTTCCACTAAACATAAAATTATGAATTCAAATTTGAATTTAAGTTTCCTCTTTCAAATACAAATTTTAATTATTTTCATAATTTATTCTAAACAAATACATGCAAATTGTATTGTTCTCGTAAATTATGCTTCAATTAAAGATCGCCACAATATTATTGTCTGTGACTGAGTCTAGACAATTCGCAAATCGGCATCATTATTCACTGCATGTTGCGAAGCCCTGCAGCGACCATGCTGAAAACATGTTGCTCAGTGTTTATAAAGAATAGAAGATGTTAAAAACAAAAAAAAAAGCCATTTTCACAAAAGACTAAACCAACTAAAATCAAACCAAAATCAATTGTAATCCCAGCGCTTTATCGCCAGACTCAATTGCGTCTCCTATTGCGAGCAATTAATTAAAACGCGTTGACAAGGATTCGAAAGGACCCAAAACGCGTTGACCAAAAACATTAACTGTTCGTTCGTTCGTTGCAGTGCTTAAAGCTTTAACAAAGCTGTCAAGCGGTCAACATATTTTTTTTCGGTTTTTCGAATGCACTACAAAACAATTATTTATTTGAGCCACAAAGTATGCAATGAAATTTTTAATTATTTATAAATATTGCATATTTTTGCAAATGCTACAATTTTTTGCATACTTTTGTGCACAATAATAATAATAACATTATATAATATGAAAATATACAAAAATATCAATTATTTGCAATGTCAAAAACAGCAGAAATAAAAACAAAATTGGCGTGAGCAACATAAATTCACGCAAAGTTGTTGTGACTCTGGTTTGAGTCAATTGCCCAACAATTGTGGGGGTTTTTAATGGAAAACAAAATGATTTACGACTGCCGGCATATTAAACGCAACGTCAGGCACGCATGCAAACACACAGATAGACAGACGGACACACACTTACCCCATATAACATATACAAACAAAAATACCTACATACTGCACACGCATAATTTTGCATATTTTTAGGCAGCCCTAAAATATGCCAGGTTTAATTTGATGTTGCTCTACGCTGCGGAGGTCAACAACCGTTGCCATCATTAATTTTGTTTGTGTGTGTGCTGTGCTGTGAAAATTGAAATTAAAAGTTAGCCTACTTTAAGGCGCATCATCATCAACTTCAACAAGAATTAAAGACTTCCTCAATATGTTGCTGCCTCCTTGCGTGCAAATAAAATCGTATTGCATACTTTCAGGCTCTGTGTGATGTGAACAAACAGCTTTTCGCTGCTCTAGCCAGCTAATTGTTGTTTATAGTTTTGATGCGCTCTTTACTCCAACTCTCAGTCAACAGCCACGGGCAATTGTTAAATGTGTTCTTAATTAAGGGTTTTGGAGTACTCTTCAACACATATGGGCCTTTCTTGGGAGTTCCGGACGGGACATTCGTACGTTTAAAACTTTAATATCTCGAAGGAAAATTAATGATTTTTATTTTGTGCTAGTTGTATTTAATAGGACTAAACATTAAATACAACTATACGGTAGATCAAGAGATAGAAATTAAATAGTTGTTGTTCCGAACGGGACATAATCAGATGTGGATGTCGAGGATCATTTGGAAAGTCCAAAAACTCAACTAATTTTGCATACAAATTATTGTTTTGAATTATTTTAAAAAATAGCTGAGATAATGTGCTATACTTTTCATAATGTACTTTTTTCATAATAAATCAGAGAAAAATTCCAAGCTGGACTTTTTTTTTCTTTTTCTAAAAATACTTTTTGCATACAATTTATTTTTTTGAATTATTTATTAAGATAGCTGAGATAATTTACTTTATTTTTGTTTATATACACTTTGTTCATAAAGCCTATAGTTATTACGTAATAAATCACGATCTGTACGAAAATTTGTACTACGATTTTTTACTAAAAATAATTTTATATCTGACAGGATTAAGAATCATTACTACTAAATAAAAAGTAAAATTCCAGATGTTTTTTAAAGTTTTTAATTTAAATAAAAACTTGTTACTAGTTGTTTCGGACGTGACAGATTTCAATTAGCTGTCAAAATTTTTCTAGAATTACTAGAAAATCGATGTTTACATTTTTAAAAATTCCAAAAAAATTCTGCTTTAGAAAAAAAGGATTCAACTTTTAAGCAGACAAATCGCAGTTTTTATTAAAAGCTGCATTTTCATGCCCTTGATAACTCGAGGCAACAATTCTGGCTCTACCTAAAATATTTGGGTCATATTTTTGCAAAACACACAGATAAATGGCGGGTTCAACGCAATTTAGAAACACGGAAGACGAAGTTTATATAAAGCGCTACCTTTTTTCTGGCTATTTCTAAAATCAACCGGGAATTTGCTTTCTAAAAACTTCTATTTATCTCTGTGTCTGAAAGTTATATGCCAGAAATATTCCCAAAATATTATAGAAATATTAACTCGCAGGGATTTTGTGAAATTTGTGAAATCCCGCACTTTTGGGATAATTTGCAAACGACATTTTTGGCAGTCTTTTGGTAGTTCTGCAAAATGTATTCGAAAGTTTTTAAATAGACAAAGGTGGAGTTTATATTCTAAGTTTCTTCTTTCTCGAATCCGTGCCCAAAATATATCAGGAATCTGATTATTAATATTTACAAAATTTGACCACATCCTATACCAATTTTCCAATTTGCTACACCCAGAAAAAAATACTATATTATTATTTTAATCGGAAAATACTATTAAATACTAGAAAATACCATGACATTGCCATTGAGTTTATATGAAAAGATTTATTTTTTGTATACTATTGAATCAATAATTGTCCTATTGACCAATTTTAATGGGATTTGAGGGAATTTTTTTCTGGGTGTATACAGTTCCCAAAATCTTCCATGTACACGGAGGGAAAAAAGTTCTAAAATCCAGAAGGAATCAAGAAGTATACCGAAGCTAAACCGAAAAATTCTTAATTTCAAGAAATGGATTTTCTTAGTTGTCAAAAAAGTAACTAAGTAGAATTATTCTTGAATTCAGTTATTAATTTCTTAGTTATCAAAAAAAAGTAACTACGTAGAATTATTCTTGAATTCAGTTATTAATTTCTTAGGTATCAAAAAAGTAACTAAGTAGAATAAGTCTTGAATTCAGTTATTAATTTCTTAGGTATTAAAAATGTTGTTGTTGTTTTCGTCCCAAAATTTAATGAACACGTGTTCGTATAGTTGTTGTTTTTTAGATCTTGTTTGTCGCAATTATGTTTTGTTTTACTTTGTCCGTCTGTCAGCCCCATCTGTTTGTTCGTGTGTCTGTCTGTCGATATGTTGAAAGTAACTAAAAGCAATTATTAACAGAAAATAACAGAAAATAAAAAAAAAAATAGTCGAGTTAATTTATTGTTTATTTAGAACTTTACTACCTATATGCATTTTTGTATAGTAAATGACTTCTTTGAATACTTAATGTAATTGTTTATTTTATTTTATTTTTATTATTATTATTTTATTTAATCTCTGTATATTATTCTGAAACCGTTTACTTACCTTATACACTTTCTCCTCTTCTGTTGTCTCTTATTTTGGTTATGTATAAACCCTCCGCACATTACCCATAAGCATTGTATAGTGTATTTAGATAATAATGGAATGAAATCAATTTGGTATTTATACAAAAATGAACACAAATTTATGTTTACGAACTGAAACCATACCAATATTCGTAGGAAAAATCGTTTTTTCTATTTATATCTTTAACATTCATACATACACAGACTCTTGCTTGTCTGGCTGTGCTTTGTTGTTCTATTCGTGAAAACACACACATTCAAACATTGTATATCAGCCGTTTTTTAATACCTAAGAAAAAAAAATCTGCAATCCAGACAAATTGTACTTAGTTACTTTTTTGATACCTAATAACTTAATGTCTGAATATCTAGAAAAATTTGGCTTAGTTACTTTCAACAGACAGACAGGCAGACTAACAAACAGATGGCGACCTCGCAAAACAAAGTATACAGACAGAGCAATATCGATGAAAACAACAACAATACATGAACACGTGTTCTTTTTCGTTGAATACAGCAACAATTTAGCGTGTTCTTCTTGGTTTTTAATAATCAATATATTAACTACTGAAAATCCAGTTGAATAAAGTTTGTTTACTTTTTTGACAACTAAGTAATTTGCTTTCTTGATATCCAGAGGAAAAAATCTTGAATTTTAATAGTATTGATATTAGTCAAATTCTACTATTTTTCTTTCTAACAGAATTCTTATCGAGTTTTAGAATTTTATTTCCCTCCGTGTATCTGTGCGTTTGCCAGAAATATACCAAAGAGATGCTATAAATTTTGTATCTGGAAATTATCAAATTTTCTAGAATTGAAAAGGCAGATTCTATTATGGACAAGACTAAAAACACTCCCATATGCAATACAACTTATTAGGAAGCACAACCAGTAGGCCATTCGTATCGATATCATTACGAGATCAATGCGAATGGATGGAGAACTCACACGATATCGAGCGTCAAATTGAACCTAGATAGTAGCTAGATATCGAAACGTACTGTCGGAGTTTTCTCGATACGAGAAATTTTTCGAAATCGGAACAATATCGAAGAAAAAATTATCAAAGTTCGAGATAGCTGCGAAAAATATTGCGATATTGACTTGATAAATGTTTAAATTTAGTATCTTGTCAAAGAATTTGAAAGTACGAATATTCTTAAAAATTAGAATCGAGAATGCAACGAAATCGAACTTTTTTATCGATGTTATTCGAGAAAGCTTCGAGGCATCGAAGGTCTCCGAGACATGGCAGACTGGGAATGGATCAAAACTGGTGAAAGTAGTCGCTAATTAATTATTCAGTTACCGATAACCTTACAACCTAATCAAACATAACCTAGCCATTACTTCTTAATTCACTACATTCCCCTACTACTTACTTACTGAATGGATTTCTATATTGTTTACTACTTTCTAAATTAAAAATCTATATTCCATACTCATTATTATTCTGCGTAGCCCCTACAATACCCCTTACTATATCCAATCCAATCCCAACAAAATCAACCCCCATTTAATATACTACAATGCTATAATTACGGTTATTAAAAATGTGTTTTTTTTTTGTGCTGTCCATTTTTTTTTTTTAGTTTACTTTTCCGTGCACTTTAACTCAGTTTAACATATTAACAGCTCTTACGAGCCTCCGGCAGTGTGGCCGCTGGACACGAACCCATGCATGTTAGATCGTTCATCTGTCCGTTCGTCCATTCGTCCACTCGTCCTGCACCTGCATGAAATGAAGCAGTTAGCAAAGTGAGTGAGTAGTGTATATAATAGGCAGAGTAGGGTGCATTCAGTGGGCGTCTGCTGTATGCGGATTATGTGCAGCTTGGCAAACTTTGTGCTACATTTAAAACGGATGTAATGCAGACAAGAAATTTCGAATGTTCGTTAGGAAATTAAAAAAAAAGTCGTTTGTCTGTCGTGGGAAGAGATTGAATTGATATAGGAGAATGCACATAATGGGACATTTGAATATAAATTGATAAGAATATTAATAAAAATTTAGCTCAAAAATTGAAAAAAAAATTGTAGTATTGTCAAAATTTTCCGCTTTTTCTTTAATTTGATATGTTTGAAAATATAGAATTTTTAAATTTTTAGGTATTAATAAAAACAACTTACCATTTTTTTTTTGAAATTCTGAAATTATGTAAAAGAATTGCTAAAAAAATGTGTATAAAATGTAAAAATGCTTAAAATCAAATACGTTTCTTTCTGTTAATGTAAATTACACGGAAGAAAATTAAATTTTAAAACTCGAGAAGAATTCGGTTAGAAAGAAAAATAGTAGAATTTGACTAATATCAATAAAATATGACTAAAATTCAAGAATTTGTCATCTGGATATCAAGAAAGCAAATTACTTAGTTGTCAAAAAAGTAAACAAACTTTATTCAACTGGATTTTCAGAAGTTAATTTATTGATTATTAAAAACCAAAAAGAACACGCAAAATTGTTACTGTATTCATCGCAAAAAGAACACGTGTTCATGTATTGTTGTGGTTTTCATAGATATTGCTCTGTCTGTATGCTTTGTTTTGCGAGGTCGCCATCTGTTTGTTAGTCTGCCTGTCTGTCTGTTGAAAGTAACTAAGTCAAATTTTTCTAGATATTCAGACATTAAGTTCTTAGGTATCAAAAAAGAAACTAAGTACAATTTGTCTGGATTGCAAATTTTTTTCTTCTTAGGTATCAAAAAACGGCATGATATACAATGTTTGAATGTGTGTGTTTTCACGAATAGAACAACAAAGCACAGCCAGACAAGCAAGAGTCTGTGTATGTATGAATGTTAAAGATATAAAAATAGAAAAAATTAATTTTCCTACGAATGTTGGTATGGTTTCAGTTCGTAAACATAAATTGAGATTCAATTTCGCATAAATACCAAATTGATTTCATTCCATTGTTATCTTAATACGCTATACAACAACTAAAATATATTTTTTTTTATCTTTGCTTCGAAATAATTGCTTTTAGTTACTTTCAACATATCTGTTCGCGCCGCGAACATACATTTTATAACATCGTCTGATGTGAACGCCGCTTTAAAAGTCTTAAAGATAATCAACAGAAAAGATGGCAACCCTGTCACCAAAGTCTCCATAAAAAGATGACAGGCATACACACACGCACATGCACACGAGAATTGGCAAACGAAGAAGTGACGTTTGCCTCGTGTTGCAAATAATCTGCCACTTCTTCGTCGACAGCAGCAGCGAACATATCGCATTACTAAAAACTAATTAAATTCTAAATATTAACTTTCAACTAAATTAAAATACTTAATATTAAAACAGTTAACTCTTAATAAAGTTTATAACGTTTTAAAATAAAAAACGCAATCGTTTTTAATGTCTCAAAGAGACATTGGCAGGCAACAACAACAATCAACAGTGTTACGTTAGCGCCCCAAGGAGCACATTATCAACGAGTGTCTGTCCAGACACCACCAGTGTCCCGAGGAGCACCTATACAGCGTGTTTCGCACCACACGCAGCCCGTGGTGTAAACAATATCAACAGACAGACAGACACACGAACAAACAGATGGTGCTGACAAAGCAAAACATAATAGCGACAAAGCAAGATCGAAAAAACAACAACTATACGAACACGTGTTCATTAAATTTAGGGACGAAAACAAAAACAACAATTTTGAGATCTAAGAAATTAATAACTGAATTCAAGACTTATTCTACTTAGTTACTTTTTTGATACCTAAAAAATTAATAACTGAATTCAAGAATAATTCTACTTAGTTACTTTTTTTGACAACGAAGAAAATCCATGTCTTAAAATTAAGGATTTTTAGGTTTAGCTGTATATCACTCCGCATACTTCTTGATTCCTTCTGGATTTTAGAACTTTTTTCCCTCCGTGTACAAAATATGTGTTAAAAATATTAAATTTTACACAGAATATTAATGTATATTATCCATTAAAATAATAATTTTCTAAATAAAGCATTTAAAATGCATTGAGGATTGTATGAGCATTTTTTTGTACTTCGAACAAATGTTTTTTTTTATTTATTGAAAGTCAAGATTTTTCTATCTTTATTGTCATTCATTTTAAAGTATTCCAACATATTTTATTTAGAGATAAAAACTATGTCTTTCAGTAAATCTTGCACGATTCTCCCCTATAATTCAATATATAATTATTTAAGTTGATGAGCAACGGCTTATACTGCACCACGAGAAAATCTGTTACTCAAAAAAATATGAGGATTGATATTAAGTTAATTTTATAGTAGGTACGTATGATTAAAATGTGGTACTTATGAAAAATTCAAATATTGAAAATAAAATTATCTCTCAAAAAATGTATCTTCATTAAAATTTGATCTTTGAAAATTGTTATTTTTTTTATAAAATATATATTTTATAAAAATAAATTTTAAACAAAAAAAATATTTTTTTTATATAATATTCAACTTTTCACTAAAAATTAATATTTTGAGAATTGTTAAATTTTCACTCACTAAAAATTCAATTTTTCACAAAAAATTCAATTTATCATTTAAATTTAATTTTACTAAAAATTCTGATGTTTTCAATCTAGGGTTTTGAACCCGTGTCCCTTCGCCTCGTAGTCCAGCGCACTAAACACTTACGATTTGGCGGCTGCTTTCATTTATAAAGTTGTTCAAAAAAAAAGAAATACCAAAAACACAATTATTTTCTTGCAATGTATATTTTTGCATATGAATTTTTTAATTACAACGACTGCCCGACGTGCTTTCGTAAAATGTGTTCGTGTGTTTGTCTATTAATCATACAAACGCCCGGCTGACTCTATGTATGGCATCCGGAAAAAAAATACTATGGGATTCCAGGATGTAGCAGGACGTAAGAGGGTTAGGTATGCGCTGTAGTGTAAAACACGAGACCATTGACCGGACCAAGTACGGACCATGTGAGTGCAGCATGTAGGTCGAAGGATTAACGTTGACTGTAATTACATTGGGGGCGTGTAACGGTAACAGTAACGGCAACGGCAGCAAAAAAAGAAGTAAAACCTTCCTGCTTTTCATAATTTACTCGCATGTGGCGGTGAAAAAATTTAATTTTGCAACGTATAAAAAAAAACATTTTCACATTAAAATACTTGCAAATAGTTGTAAATTGAATTTGCATAAAATCTGCCAACCCACCAAAAGTGCAAAGCAAAATAAAAAGAGCGGACACATTAACAAAAAAGCGGGCTAAATACTTTAAGCTGTTTTATACTGCTTTAGTTGCACTTTTTATGGCTGCTGTTTGTTTAAATGCTGGTAATTTTTAAGCTAAATTTATTTTAATGATGCGGCTGATTTCTTATCTAGGTTTTTTTTAATTATGAGTGTGCGAAGTATTCAAGTAATTTTGAAATTTGTGATAGAGACTTTGGTAAAATATTAAATATTAGCATAGTCTTTGAATTTATAGTGAAAATTTAAATTTTTAGTGAAAATTTGAATTTTTATTGAAAATTTGAATTTTTATTGAAAAATTGAAGTTTAAGTGAAAAATTGAATTGTTAATGATAAATTGAATTTTTTGTGAAATAATCCATTTCAATTGAATTTTTAGTGAAAAATTTATTTTTTTTGTGTCAAATTTAATTAAAAGTTAAAATTAATTTTAGTGATAAAATTAATTTTAAATGAAAATTTTAATTTTTATTTATATATTTTACTAGCTGGACCCGTGAACGTCTCGTGCCAAGATTTTAAGAATGCAAGAATATGAAGTTTTTTTTATTAATAAAGGGTTTTTCAATAAGAGCGCTACAAAAGTTTTTTTTTAAGGGTTTTTGAACAAGGACGCCACAAAAGTAGAAAGACAGGGACAGCAAACGACGCCATATTTCTTGCCGCTCTTTTGACAATTCTCTTCAGTAAAGTTGCCATTTTATGATGGAAAGATATACGAGCCAACAACGAGTCGAAATTTACTACCGAAATTCGAATTCGTTTATCTTTCCATCATGAAATGGCAAACCTTATTGAAGAGAAATGTCAAAAGAAATATGGCGTCGTTTGTTGTCCCTGTCGCTCTACTTTTGTAGCGTCCATGTTAAAAAACCCTTTATAAAGAACATTTTTATTATTTATATCTTTCACGTAGAATTTTTCCCCGTAGAGTTTTTTCCAGTAGAAGTTTTAGTGTTGTGAATTTTAATGTGGTGAATTTTAGTGGGGTGAGTTTTAGTGTGGTGAATTTTGGTGTGGTGAGTTTCGCTGTGGTGAATATTGATGTGGTGAATTTCGGTGTGGTAAGTAACAAATTGTTGTGGTTGATACCCTGGTGTGAAATATCTTGATATTACTATAATAACTGTTGACATACACAATCTGGAAAATGTACCTTCTATGGGGGGTGCCACCCCCAGTGGTCCAATCCCGCCCACATTCCGGGAGACCGTTTAGAATGGTTAAATATAACGCTGACCAAAAGTTCATTAAATTGCTATCATAATTGCTGATATAATGTGTTTTTAATTTTTGAGTTATATGAAAGGTGCCACGCCCAGTCCACCAATCTCACCAAGATATAGCCTATACTCTGCCCGGACCCTACATACATATTGTATCAAAATTTGATTCAATTCGGTTCAGTCGTTTAGACGTCTATTCGGAACATACATACACACATTCATACACACATACTTACATTCACAAATATATAGTAGATTTGATTTCTTGTGCAAAACCCTCTTGTGTTTAGGATTATTTCAAATATTTTATTTCCAAAAAACACTTTGATGGTCTTTTGCATTATTTACTCTTTTTAAGCATCCATTTACACATCCATTTCAATTTTCCATTCCCGATGAATTTCGAAATGATTATCAAATTTCCGTTGCACTCACACTTGAGTGTTTGCGAAATTGCGCCAAATTCAACGATGCGATTCGATTACTACGTAATGTCGCTCAAATGTCAAGTCGTTGTTCAGTGTTGGTTGGTTGTTGTCATTTCTATTTTTCCTATTTTTTTTTTCGTATACATTTTAGCACCAAGTTCGTTAAAAACGTCGTCCCGAAAATCACCACACAAAAACTATTTACAGAATGATATCTGCGGATTTCATATGCATTTCCGAATAGGGTGTACAAAACCGGTACCAAATACTGTGAGTAACTAGAATTTTATTTAATTTTTATTTATATAAAAGGTGAAAGTACATTAAAAATAGTTTTAATTAATGTCCAATTCAAAATAGAATGAATACAGATTTTGGTATAAGGTTGATCTTTACTTTCGTTTCTATTTCTTGTTTTATTCGGAATCCGGTTCAAACTACAGTTTCTGTAATTGATTTTAGAAGAATTGGCAGATAGTTGTTTCGAAGTATTTTCCCATGAAAGTATTGCAGCGAGAAAAAGTGTCCAGTGAAGAAATTATATCGAAAAGAAGTATCCAGCAAAAATTTATATTGGTGAAGAATTGCCTCGGAGACATAAGTTATCTGATAACATAAGTTATCTGAAATAAGTTGTCTGGAAAAGAATTTTAACGTGGATGAACTTACTTTCAGAAAATGTTCATGGGAATAAAATTTCTCCGGAACGAAGGAATTATATCAGAAGATCATATTCTCAGTGAAAATTGACTTCAGAATAAATTGTACGTAGAAAAATTGTCCGAGGAAGACTTGGCGGGGTATAACCTGTCCTGGAATGAATTTTCTCGTGGAAGAATTTGTTTCGGTAAGGAAGTGTCTGAGGAAGAATTTTATCAGAGAACAATTTTTTCCGTGAAGTATGTTCTCGAGGATGAATTGTTTCGGGAAGAAATTGTATCCGAAATGAAGTGTTCAGGAAAGAATTTCCTTTAAAAATTGTAATAGAAATGAATTGTCTCAGGGAGACAGAAAGAATTCTATCGGAAAAGAATATTATCAGAAAATAATTTTATCCGAGAAGTATGGGCTCGAAGTAGAATTGTTTCGGGAAGAAATTGTATCCCAAATATAATATTCAGGGAAAGAATTTCATCGAGAAAGAACTATGTATGGGGAAATAAGTGTTCAGAAAAGAATTTCCCGGAGAATGTATTTTATCGTGAAAGAACTCTGTCGTAAAAACATTATATTAGAAATGAATTGTGTCAGGGAAACAGTAAGAATTCTATCGGAAAAGAATATTCTCGTTGAAAATGTTCATGAGAATTAAATGTCTGGGAAAAAATGTTTTGAGTAAGAATTAATTTTGGAGAATATCAAGGAAGAAATTTCTAGGGTATGTAACGTTTCGTAGATGAATTGTCTCAGATATGTATTGTCCGAAGAAAAATTGTATCTTGAAAGAATTGTCTCGGTGAAAAATTGTCTTGGGAAATAATTTTGTTGCAGATGAGTTTTCTCGGGGAAGCATTGTCTCGGATAAGTACTCGGAAAATATAATCTGAGTGGATACAATTGAAATCAGGAAAAATTGTGCGTGGAAGAATTGTCCTGTTAAGACTTCTTTGGGAAAAATTTGTCCTTGGAATAAATTGTATCGTGAAACAATGTGTTTTGGATAGGAAGTGTCAGAGGAAGAATTTTATCAGAGAATAATTTTATCCGAAAAGTATGGTTTCGAGGAAGAATTGTTTCAGAAAGAAATTGTATCCGAAATGAAGTGTTCAGGAAAGAATTTCCTTTAAAAATTGTAATAGAAATGAATTGACTCAGGGAGACAGAAAGAATTCTATCGGAAAAGAATATTATCAGAAAATAATTTTATCCGAGAAGTATGGGCTCAAAGTAGAATTGTTTCGGGAAGAAATTGTATCCGAAATATAATGTTCAGGAAAATAATTTTATCGAGAAAGAACTATGTCGTAAAAAAATTGTATTGGGAATAAATTGTCTCAAGAAGACAGAAAGAATTCTATCGGAAAAGAATATTCTTCCCTGTGAAATTTTTCATGGGAATAAATTGTCTGGGATTGTCTCAGAGATGAATTGTCCGAGGAAGTCGGAGAAAAATTGTATTTCGCGTCAATTCTTGTCTCGGGTAAGAATTGACTCAGAAAATAATATTCTCAGTAAAAAAAAATTTCTGTAGTAATTCTTTGTGTAGAATAGTACGGGGATAAATTAATATTCTCGGGAAATAGTTGTCTTTAGGTTGAATTGCCTCAGGCCAAATTATCGGTATTGTTTATTAAATCAATTAATCGATATTAGTTAAAAACCTTTTATATTATTTATTTTTTATTTTGGGTAACCTATCTCTTATTTAGACTAATAAACACTTCATTTTAGGCACATTTATTGCAACTGTATTATTTTTTTTTCAAATTTCCTGCTTTAAATTGTTTGCAACTCTAATGGATTTGCTGTGCGCTGACGCTCGAAGGACCAAAAACTTTCGGATGCTGTAACTAAATTACGCTGTTGGTGTTTTTCTTATTTTTTTTTTTTTAGGTCGTGGTTTTTATTGCACTTTTTGTGTTTGCCGTTTTTCGGAATATTCTGTTTGGCAACTATTTACTATTTTTTTGTATTTTGTATGTTTTTTTGTCGCAAACTTTGAATTCGCCTAGGATGACACTTGACTGACGTCCAACTTGCAATCAGATCCGTAAATGAATTTTCTTGTCAACTTTGTTTTTTCACGCGTTTTACGCAAAACATTTACCTCAAAATAGCAACTTTTCGAATTGTAAACTATTTTCATCCCATGGAAGTGACTCGTTTTAAGCAACTTGTATCGGTGTCAAGTCTTGATTGAGCTCTGAGCATTGTTTGCATATTCAAAAATTGAAGAAGATAAAAATTGAAAATTTGCATTTTATTGAAAAGTCCAGAAATATGCAAATTTTGACATTGCCGCTGAGTTTTACAACTTTTTTAATGAAATTCTAGAGTGGTTCTTCAAAAATACATAAGTGGCTTTAAAAGCAAAAGCAATATTTTATTTTTACATAATCTTTTTATTTTCGAAAATTTACGAAATTAGGTCAAATTAGTTTTACAATAAGATTCGAATTAAACAAAATGTTAACACGGAAAATGAATTTAAACAACTTGTAAAATCTTAAAGAAAAATACAAAAATCACATAAAAATAAATATTTCGAAAAATCAGATGTATGTAATATAAAAAAAATCGACAAAAAGTATGTAAAAAAATCTTCCCCGGACAATATTTATCTATGCCAAATTTTCAAAGGGAATCATATTTTTTGATACAAATTCTTTAACATTATTCTTAAAATTTTGTTTAATTTGTTTTCGTTAATTTATTTTTTTAACGAAATTCCAAAGTATTCTGCATAGTCAGAAGAATTTCTTTCAAATTTTTTTTTTCTTTAAAGAAAAAGTATTACCACGTCTTACTTGAAATTATGCAAATTTTTTGAATAAATATTATCTAAAGAAAATAAAAGTAAATGCAAAAATAATAATAAAACTTAAAATAACAATTGACACAAAGCGTTCACTGAACACAAAGTCATTAATCAATACTTCATTTCTTCGGCGCTCTATCATTCACTCTTAACATATATACATTTCTCTTCATTCATAAAACTGTCTGTCAATAGTTCAATCCATCAACACTTTGTCACTCAGTTGAGCCACTTGACGCGCGTCTCATTCGTGGCGCGCCCGCGCAAACGGCTACTAGTTGCTACCATGCAAATGATCATCTAATAAAAAAATATATATAAAATAATATCACACTAATCGTCATCAACGAATGTGAAATTCTTGATACGCTTCTCAAGCGTAATTTGCAGCGCTTGAGTCACTAAATCGTGAGTGATTTATGGATCTTCACGTTGGGGTGAAGTGTGCGTGGAGTGGGTTTCTCTTTTTTTTAATTTTTTTCTTTTTGATTTTTTTATGAATTTATTGTTTTAATAGTTTGTCGAGAATTTTGTTTTTATTTTCAATACTTTCGCTACCCTATGGGGAAACGAACCGGTCATAGACTAGGCACGTGACTGGTTCCTCGACGATAGTTAAACGGGCCTAGTTATGGTTCGTGTTCTGTGTCCGGTACTTTTAGACCTATCACAGAACTTGTCCTCAAAATCCGGTTCTGTGACCAGTATCAATGTTTTTTTTTTTGGAATATCTACTAATATCCACAGCACTCAGACAGACTATATCCATTGTACTGTGAAATCTATTCCCTACAATTTTGTGATTAATATCACCACGAGCGCCCATGCCCAAGCCGGGATTCGAACCCGAGACCTTCAGAATGCAAGTCCAGCACGCTACCTCTGGACTGCTGAGGCCGACTGATGGTATCAATGGTACATTTAGTTTAAACAACGAGTTGGGAAAGTTAGGTCACATGGGTAAGTTCGGTCACATGGGGCGGATTTTTATAGTCGGTCGAGCCCGACTATGGAATACCCTACACCTTTGGTGGAGATATTAATGAGGAATATTTAATTGTATACCTTAATTTTAAATTTTTAATTATGTTGAACCTCCCCACCCTCAGAATATTATTCATATATCAGAAATTTACGTATTATATCCCCATAAATTAAAAAAATTATATAAAATATAAAAAACTAAAAAAAAAATTGAAAAATATAATTGGGCGGACCACGCCTATATTTAAAATTTTGAAAGGCTAATATTTCATAAATTTGATTTTAATAATTTACGGATCAAATTTCCACTATGAAAACCCGGGAAATAATGAAAAAAAAGTGGGCGGATCACGCCCATTTTTGGACCACATATTTTTAGGTGTATTCTAACAATACATTTTAAATTTTATAACTATACCTTGAATACTTTTCGAGTTATTAGTTTCGAAAGAGTTACATAAAAGTGACTTGTATGGGAGGTGGGCGTGTCCGTTGACCGATTTGGCTCATTTTCAAACTCAGTTCATACTTTTGGCTAAAATATATTGAGACGAAATTTCATCGCATTCTGATGAGTATTTCTCAAGTTATTCTGTATTCGGACAGCAAGACGGACAGACAGACGGACATGGCTAAACAGACTCGGGTAGTGATGCTGATCAAGAATATATATACTTTTCCATACCGGACACGCCTCCTAAGGGGCGTTACAATATATGCACAAAGTTAATATAACCTGTACCTCATAGGTGTAGGGTATAAAAACATATTTTTTTTAAATATTTTATTATAGGGCCATTCCACACCAAATCGACCAGCGGTTGGAACACACCTTCTTCGATTTCAATGAAATTTTGGGAATTGATAAAGGGTATTGAGACATGGAATTTTTTTTTATTTTTTCGTCCACTACTTCCAGAGATACAGTGGCTCAAAGTTGGAAAAAAAGGGCAAAAAATCACTTTTGAATGGTTGTTCATATTTAAATATCTCTTGAACTAGAAATGCTAGAAATTTCATTGATGGCTCGTTTTAAAGCTAATAGAACAAGCTTTTAGAAAAGTTAAGTTGTAGCCTCTAAACGTGAACATGTGGCCCGTGGTCATTATCCTTGCACTTCATGCAATATTTCAAGATGGTATTTTGATGGCATCATATTTTAAAAAATAATTTTCTAAATTTTTATTTATTTTTTGTTGAAACAAATTTTTATTTTTTCTACAGTATAAGTCTACAGTAAAAGTTGTGAGTAGGAAAAAAATGGTTAGTGTATATCTTGATACCCTTTATCAGTTTCCAAAATTTCATTTAAATCGATAAGGTAAAATCTCAAATTTGACTTTTTTTGGTCGATTTGGTGTGGAATGGCCCTATAATATTTTTATATACTACACTAAGGTGAAAGGGTATATTCAGTGTAGTACGCCGTTTGTAACACTCAGAAGGAAGCATCTCCGGTATGGAAAAGTATATATATTCTTAATCAGCTGACCTCCTGAGTCGATTTAGCGATGTCCGTCTATCCCTCTGTCTGTTGAAATCACGATTACAAAAAAAATAGAAGAGCTATAGCAATGAAACTTTAGATTCAAATTACTTATATATCTAAGCTGCCTGAACAAGAAAATTGGCATGATCGGTCTATTGTGACCGGAAAACCGACCACTTATGTTCAAATACCTCATATAAAATGTATATCTACAGATCAATTTTACTGTATACGTGCTTAGGTAAACTTTTTTTTTGGTAAAATATATATTGACTCATGCTCAAATACACGAAAATAATGGTTTCCGGCGAAGTGACTTGTGGTTCAACAAAAAGAATCGAAATTCGGTACACCTACTCATTTATAAATATGGGTATCAAATGAATGGAAATACTTCAGCGATTGAAAGTTTGTAGTTTCGGGATTCGTATATCCTGGTGACCTATATACCTCTTTTAATGGTAACCACACATATGTGTAGGGTATTTATTGTCGGCTTAGACCGACTATAATTTTGCTAATCCTAACTATCATAATAACACCTACTTTAAAATTTCCCATGTGATCTAACCTTCCCAACTGGTTTATTTTATTGTTTCTTTATTGCTACTATTTTAAATTTTAGTTATTTTATTTTACATATTATTTTACCTTCTCCTTTACCTTACCTTCACATTTCATTATAATTACTTGGAAGACATACTGTAGTTAAATCAATACAGTATCGAAAAACAGTCTACGAATTATAGACGCATTAGTTGCTGTGTATAAATAAGCCTCGTGACTATGGCCCCACCTAGTGCCTTTTCACTTCACCAGCGACATGTTTAGCATGGACACGATCCGTCTCCTCATGAATATCTTTTAACTTATCACAGAACTGGTCTTCAAGATCCTGTCATTAGTCGGTGCCACGGTCACGTGATAGGTAGTTTTTTAGAATTGACACCTTTTTTCAGCAGGGTATATACAAAATTATATATACTCAAAATACGAGGTAATATGTCAATTTAAAATTAAAATCAAATTATGAATAATTTGAAATCCACACAAAAATTTTGTTTGGAAAATGAGAACATTTTTTCACACTCAGAAAATACTTAGAAAAGAACAGAAAGTCTTATAAGCAGGGCAAGTTTTTTTTTTTTGGCTTTTGCCAAAAAATGCCATTATTTCAATTAATTTATAAATTTGCCTATTTTGATATACTTTGCCTAAAATGCCTTTTTTACACTCTGGCACACCTTTTTTAAATATTGTTTTCGATTTTCTGGTTGTATTAAAAAATATATGATGCCTTTTCTTGTGTACTTATTTTTGTATGTTCTTAATTTTGTGAATGAAATTAACAAAATAAATATTATACCATGTAAAAGAGAAATCTATAATGTCAACAAAAATAGCTCATTGAAAAATTTTATAAAGTTTTCAATAGATTTTTTTTTGCCTTTTTTTGGAATTTTTACTGTTTTTTGTGCCATTTTGCCTGCCATTTTTAACTATATGTTGTGCCAAAAAATTATACTCTAGATATTATACTCTAGAAACTATTAAATGTATAGTGACGTTTACACTATTGATTTTAATAGATTTTACTGTTACCTTTTTTTTCTGTAAAATTACGATATTTTAAAATATTTTTCGAAGTAATCTTTAACTTTGATATTTTTTTCTTTTCGATGTCGTTCAGATTAAAAATAATTTCTCATACCAATAAACTTCGACAAAACGCCTACCATGTAGGTCCAATTAGATATCGCTACGAAATAGTTTCCGATATTGTGTGAATTATCTTTCAACTCGCATTGATCTCGTGACGGAATTCGTTTCCATTTCAGTTGACAAATATTTCAATCGAAAATGGAAATATTTGAAATACTTAATTTGCGATTAGCTGCACCATTTAATTTCAAGCAGTACATTAAAAAAATTGAAATTAACAGAGCATTAAAGATCATCTCAAAAAATATAAAATCATTTTTTACTTTATATCTTCAAAGTACTTTTAAAAGAATTGAGCTTATCATGATTTTCTACTAATTTTGTTGATTAATATCATATGTTATTTCATCGCGTATTCACATTGAAAAAAATTTCAAATCATTTGAAGCCATATTTATATCAACGAAGTTAAAATTTATGATAACACTCTCAACAAAACGAGAAACATTTTTCCATGGACATTTCATACATCAATTCTATATAATTCTCGGTTGCTGATTTTGACTGCATACTCATTCTATTACGTAATGTTTTTAAGAAAACTGCTATCGAAATATTAGACCCGTTTTCAGCCACTTTTTAGAATTAAAAAATACATTTCCAAACCTTTTTTCCAAAAAAACTTTAAACGCAATTGTTCTTTCAATTGTCAAGACTAATTGCAGTATACCGACAAATACTATTATTCCGATAGGTTTTTAAGATATGTGAATCTAAACCCGAAAAATATGGATTTTTATACTCTACACCTATGAGGTACTGGGTATATTAAGTTTGTGCATATATTGTAACGCCCCTTAGGAGGCGTGTCTGGTATGGACAAGTATATATATTCTTGATCAGCATCACTACCCGAGTCCGTTTAGCCATGTCCGTCTGTCTGTCTGTCCGTCTTGCTGTCTTGCTGTCCGAATACAGAATAACTTGAGAAATACTGATCAGAATGCGATGAAATTTCGTCGCAAAACGCCAAATGTCACTTTTATATAACTCTTTCGGAACTAATAACTCGAAAAGTATTCAAGGTATAGTTATAAAGTTTAAAACGTATTGTTAGAATTCACCTTAAAATATGTGATCCAAAAATGGGCGTGATCCGCCCACTTTTTTTTTTCATTATTTCCCGGGTTTTCATAGTGGAAATTTGATCAGTAAATTATTAAAATCAAATCTATGAAATATTATTAAATTTTAAATATAGGCGTGGTCCGCCCAATTATATTTTTCAATTTTTTTTTTAGTTGTTTATACTTTTATATAATTTTTTTAATTTATGGGGATATAAGACGTAAATTTCTGATATATGAATAATATTCTGAGGGTGGGGAGGTTCAGCATAATTAAAAACTTTAAAATTAAGGTATGCAATTAAATATCCCACATTAATATCCCCACCAAAGGTGTAGGGTATTCCATAGTCGGGCCCGACCGACTATAAAAATCCGCCCCATGTGACCTAACTTTCCCAACTCGTTTTTAGACTATTTTAGGACGATTTTTTAGCATTTATGATTTAATGATAAATAAGAAAATGATTTATGGTTATTTGTACATAGTTCAAGCTAATGATGAAAATACTAACTTTTATTATCGGTTCTAATTTTTAGAATATGCCCTGTGCTTGAATATTTTACTGAAAATAGCCGTTTTTAACTGATATTTTTACCAAAATGCTACGTATCTTATTACGTAGCATTTTGGTAAAAATATCATATTTTATTACATTTGAATATGTAATAAAATAAGCATACTTTAAATATGAAGTGACGATATTTTGAGATTACGGTCATGTGTATTTTTTTTTAAATTGATTTTATAAAGTGGATCAATTATCATTTTTTTGTTAATTAATAAATTCTAATTGCTAAAAAAAAATCTAAAAAAATAAAATTTTCCGAGGTTAGATCCAATTCTATAGTAAATTAAAATTAGTCTAGGTAATTAAAAGAAAATTTGCATTCAAGTTTTTTTTGTTAATCTATTAATCCACAGAACTATGAAATAATTTTGCAATTTTCTCAAAAACTGTACTTAATAGAAAAAACTGTGTATGCAGACCAAATCAGCACCGGCGAATTATATACAAACATCGTGTTAGTTAGTATAATTAGTTTTGTTATCAATTTGAACAAATTTAAATAAACACGCATAGCTTAACAAAACATAATAAAACCCATTAAAACACAATTATATATTTTTATTATATATTTATAATAACTTAATTAAAATCACATAAACTTAAATTTAAATTAATTACAAACAAAACATGTTCATTATTTTTTAATATATTACAAAATGTTTTATAAACATTATTTCTAGTAAATTCATTCTCATAATGTGATTTCTGAAAATTGTTTCATACAATTGTTATTTATAAAAACAGTTTTTGAAGTTCTGAAATTCACAACTTTAGTTTATAACAAATAAACTTTATTAAAAATAATTAAGATAAATAAATTCCAAAAAAAATATTTTTAAAAATTACTTTTCAAACAAAAAAAAAATAAATCCATCAATATTTTACTTAAAATGCACCCACAAAATTCTTCTTAAAATTTCCCATATAGTTCGCCTTTACGAAAAACACTTATCGCATAAAACTCTGGCAGCCGATAGAGTTTTACACGATGATGACTGAATTGTCCGTTAGCCAGAGCCTTCACATAGAAAATGTCCTTGGCACTTAGCTCCATAGAGCTTTCCGAACTTTCGTCACTCATCTGTGTTTCAGTGCGTTTCGGTGCCGGACGGTAACCCTTGCGTTTGAGCAGTTTTACGTAAATGATTTCGTTGTCCTTTTCCATTTGGCGACCCTCGTTACGTTGCTCTCGCGGCGTTGGGTAGAGCAGCACCGATTGTATAGGCAACACCTCGTTGGGTTGTGTGGGATAGATAAGCTCACCGATCGAGGGCGCAGGAGCGGCAGAGAGACTGGTGAGAGCGATCGTGAGCAACATTAGTGTGGGAAACTGTAAGGAACAAAGAGAGTTTACTTTGGGCATTATAGTGGTAAAAATTATTCAACTAATCAGAATAAAATTTTTATTATGTATCATCCGATCGAATTACATTTTCGAATATGAACAATGATACAAATGTGATTTTTGGTAAATTTTGGGTAACCTGGAATTAATAATGGGAAAAAATATAAAATATAGTCAATGCATATCTCGATACCATTAATCTGTTACCTAAATTTCATTGAAACCGAAGAGGGTCAGTTCCAAAATTGTATATGGGCCATTCCACACCAAATCGACCAAAAAAAGTGAAATTTGAGATTTTACATTTCGATTTTAATGACATTTTGGCAACTGATAAAGGGTATCGAGATCACTGCTTCCAGAGATACTGTGACTCAAAGTTGGAAAAAAGGACTATAAATCACTTTTGTATGGTTGTTCATATTTAAATATCTCTTGAAATAGAAATGCTTATGCTCCGTTAATAACTCATTTTAAAGCTAATAGAACAAGCTTTTTAAAAATAAGTTGTAACTTTTAAACTTTAACATATGGCCCGTAGTCATTATCTTTGCACTTCAAAATTGTGGTCCTTAAAAAGAAACCTTTTTAAAATTCTGAAAAAAATCCTAAATTTTCATCAATTTATTGTAAATGTTCATGCAAAATTTCAAGATGGTATTTTGATGGCATCATATTTTAAAAAATAATTTTCTAAATTTTTTAAATATTTTTTGTATTGATATAATTTTTTTTTTTTTTCAAAAGTAAAATTTGAAATAATTTTTCAGTGTATTTGTAACTCTAATTTCGAAAATGGCGTCAGTTTCATAAACTTGTCTCTAGTTTTGAGATATATACCATTTTTCGAAAATCGTAAAAACTATATCCCAAAATCTCAAAAACTAGATTCAATATGATAAAACTGACGCCATTTTAGAAATCAAAGTTACATATATATTCAGGAATAATTACAACTTTTACTGTACAAAAAATAAATAAAAAGTTTGAAAATTATTTTTTAAAATATGATGCCATCAAAATACCATCTTGAAATTTTGCATGGACATTTATAATAAATTGGCGAAAACTCACGATTTTTTTCAGATTTTTAAAAAGAGTCCTTTTTAAGGAAGGATAATGACCATTGGCCACATGGCCACATTGGAATATTTGCACTAAGAAAAAATCGTATAAAATTGGTCAATAGGACATTTATTGATTCAATAGTATACAACAAATAAATATTTTCATATAAACACAAAAACAATTTAAAAGTATTTAATAGTTTAATTTAGGGCTGTGCGATTAATCGTTTTACCGGAAAGTCCGATTAATCTTAAATTTTGATTAACCGAAAATACTATTAATCGGTTAATAAGATTTTTGATTAATCGAAATATCGATTAATCGGTTAATCAGAAATATGATTAATTGAAATACGATTAATTGTTTTTGGCATGAGTATAAATAATGTAATTCTACTTGCTACGCATCTAATTTGGCATTTGTATATTAAATTAAATATTTTTTTTATAGAAAACAAAAATTTTATATTTTTGGAGGCAGCAATTTCTGTATTCTCCAATAAAAATTATTTGAATTTGGATTAATTGAAAGTTATAATGAAAGTTATAAATATAACCGATTAATCGTATTTTCGGTTAATTGAAAAATACAATTAATCGAATAATTCAATAATCGTGATTGCGATATATCAGAATTTCCGGTAAAACGAATAATCGCACTGCCCTAAATTAAACTATTAAATACTTTTAAATTGTTTTTGTGTTTATATGAAAATATTTATTTTTGGTATAAAATATTAATAGTTAATTTAATAGTAACAGTATTGACTAATTTTAATAGCAAAAAAACTATTAATTGTATTGTATTTTTTTCTGAGTGTGTGATTTAATTATGAAAAATTGTATCTCTGAAATTTTTATTCATATCATTTTCTAAACTTTCCTGAGCCTTTCAAAATTTTGTATATAGTATTTTGATTTTATTTTTTTGTTCATATTATGGTACACTTTAATTTTTTATTTTAATTTTTTTTCATATATTTGTAATTTTAACAGCACAAAATCCTTTAAGTTTTTTTTTAATAAAATACAGATCAAATCTTTTTTATGTTCGATTTTAAAATCACGATGATTTTATTTCAAAAACATAATCATAATTTAAAACACTTTTAACTAAATGAAATCGGTATTTTAAGGCACTAATATAGAAACATTTACATTATGTTTTATAATAATATAATATAGTTCTCAAACATAATATTTCTCAAATAGTTCACACTGTGCAAAACACGTTTTATACCAAATCCATACCGTTAGCATCCTTGCTGACTGCATTTTCAAAAATGCGCCAAACTAAATTTTACAATTAATTAAAAAAAAAATGAAATAACTCAAAAAAACACAAATTTTAATTAAAGCCCGCCTTTAATTTTTCACTTGAGACGCGCACAAAAGCCAGCCGAAGACTATTTGAACGCAAGGCCAACGTAACTAAATGTACCGCAAACCCCATATAACAATAACCCAGCCAATAATGAGAACCCAAAGACAGGCTATGACAAAAACCATAAAATACAACAACCACAAAAAATAAACATAAATAAATCGTCAACTGATTGCAAAAATGAAACTAACAAATGATCATTCATTGATTTTGTTTTTTTGTGTGTGCGACGAGCAGATATTAAAATACACAAAAAAATATCTACCTAATAAATTCAAGAAAAATATAAAATATTTTAACCACTTACAGGTGATGATTGTCGAAACATCAACAATATTAATAAAACCAACAACAACCACAACCAAAGTGACAAACAGCTACTTTACAAAGAGAAAACGAAAATAAGCCCGGCTGTCTGTCTGTCTGTAGAGCACACTTAACGCTGAAGACCATCAGTAGTGCGATGATTGAAGTGGCCCAATGATAATAAACATTAAAATAAAAACAGCAGCAACATTAAGTAGCAGCAACATACTCTATTGCAGCTGCAATATTTGTTTAGTTATTTTTAGTTTTTTTATTTTAAGTTTTTTATCATTGTTTACAAGTATTGATATTTTTTTAATTAACTATAAATTGTATAGTTTTAAATATAATTTTTATAGTATTTTACTATTACTTTTAACTGTGTTTTTAAGTAATTGGATATAATTTTATAGTATTTACTATTATTTTTAAGTGTGTTACTATTACTTTTATAGTAATTTTTAGAATTTTTTTTTTTTATTTTTATAGTATTTTTTGGTATTTACTATTATTTTAAATTTACTTATTTGACCTTTATTTTTACAGTATTTTACTATTGTTTATGTTTTGTATATTTTTAGTATTTGCCAATTATTTTTATTTTTATTACACTAGCTAACACAATGTTTCTCATGGACATCGCATACATCAATTCTATATAATTCGCTAGTGCTGATCTTCAGTTTTTTCCTTTTACGTACACCCAAAAAAAATTCCCTCAAATCCCATTAAAATTGGTCAGTAGGACAATTATTGATTTGTCAATGACAATGTCATGGTTTTTTTAGTATTTAATGGTATTTTCCGATTAAAATAATTATTTATCCTTTTGACTATTTTTAATAGTAAAAAACTATTATTTATATAGTATTTTTTTCTTGGTGTATCCGTTTTGAAAAACTAAAATGAAAACCTTAAAAAACATCTGGAAATTCGAATCGAACATCACTTTTTTTTCGTAATAATGATTATTAATATTGTCAGATATAAATTATTTTTAGCAAAAAATCGTATTGCTAATTTTCAAACAGAACGTCCGTAAATCTTCTGTGATTCAACACGAAATAATTATAAAGTTTAGGAACAAAGTAACAAAAATAAAGTAAATTGTCTCAGCTATATTCAGAGATAACTCAAAGAAATATATTGTACGTCAAAGTTTTTTAAAAAATAATCGTAGTGATAATTTTTATACGGAAGTTTTTGTTCCGTCCGAAATTTTTCTGTGATTTATTTTGAAAAAACTATAAACTTTGAAGACAATATCTAAATATACAAATAATGTACATAATTTCAACTATTTTATAAAATAATTCAAAAAAATAATTTGTACGCAAAATTCGCTGACTATTTGGAATTTCCATATGAACCTACGACATTTACTTCCGTTTTTGTCCCGACCAGAACGTCAACTATTTAATTTACATCTTTTGATCTACCTTATAAAATTCTCTAATTTTTTGCAGATATTTAGTTCTATTTATATACTACACTCAGAAAAAAATACTATATAAATAATAGTGTTTTACTATTAAAAAAAGTCAATAGAATAAATTATTATTTTAATCAGAAAATACCATTAAATACTAGAAAAAATCATGACATTGCCATTGAGTTTATATGAAAATATTTATTTTTTGTATACTATTAAATCAATAATTGTCCTATTGTCTAATTTTAATGAAAACGAGTTGGGAAAGTAAGGTCACATGGGTAAGTTCAGTCACATGGGGCGGATTTTTATAGTCGATCGGGCCCGATTATGGAATACCCTACACCTTTGGTGGGGATATTAACCCTCAGAATATTATTCATATATCAGAAATGTACGTCTTATATCCCCAAAAATTAAAAAAATTATATAAAGTATAAAAAACTAAAAAAAAAAATTTGAAAAATGTAATTGGGCGGACCACGCCTATATTTAAAATTTTGAAAGGCTAATATTTCATAGATTTGATTTTAATAATTTACGGATTAAATTTCCACTATGAAAACCCGGGAAATAATAAAAAAAAGTGGGCGGATCATGCCCATTTTTGGACTACATATTTTTAGGTGAATTCTAACAATACCTTTTAAATTTTATAACTATACCTTGAATACTTTTCGAGTTATTTGTTCCGAAAGAGTTATATAAAAGTGACTTGTATGGGAGGTGGGCGTGTCCGTTGACCGATTTGGCTCATTTTCAAACTCAGTTTCTACTTTTGGCTAAAATATATTGAGACGAAATTTCATCGCATTCTGATCAGTATTTCTCAAGTTATTCTGTATTCGGACAGCAAGACAGCAAGACGGACAGACAGACGGACATGGCTAAACGGACTGGGGTAGTGATGCTGATCAAGAATATATATACTTTTCCATACCGGACACGCCTCCTAAGGGGCGTTACAATATATGCACAAAGTTAATATACCCTTTACCTCATAGGTGTAGGGTATAAAAATAAAGTAAATTCATTAATTGTCCTTTGAGATATTAAAGTTTTAAACGTACGAATGTCCCGTCCGGAACCCTAGGAAATGCTCATATGGGTACTACAATGAAATGAAATTCATTACCCATTGTAAGTTTGTACTTTTTTTCTGAATCTCGATCTCTGCATCATTTTAAACGTAAACCAAACACATTATCACATATGTGTAGGGTCTTATACTTCAAAATTTCCCATGTGACCTAAATTTCATTTCTGGTTTTTATTCCAAAAAGTGTCTGAAAAAGATTCACAGCCAGATATTGTATCTCGATGTGACTGAGTCCTCTCACATGTGAGTACTCTCACATCGTCTGAAAAGTTGTATTTCATATCTTCACGCATTCCGCCCGTTGGCTCTTACGTTGACTTTGTTCCCTCTTACGTTCTATGAAACCGCTGTAAACATCCAAACATGTAGCGTTACCAACAATCAAACTTGATCCAAAATAAATAAAAATTTAGTCAAAATTACCAAATTTTTGAATCTGGCATTACTAAAATCTATATTATTTTAGCAAATACGCTAACCATTCATAATTTTGCGATGATTTTGGGTTTGGAAAATAGAAAAACATAGCTTTTCAGTAAACATTTTTGCATTTTTTTCTAATTTGCTTTGTAAACTTATTTTTTGGATGAAAATAAATGTGTAGTGTATTCAAAAATTATTTGAAATTGTTCTGTATCCTTTTTAGGTGCAATTAGTGCTTTTTTTTGTGAAAATTTTAGAAAACGGAGCCAAAAAAGCTGCCGTCTAATTTGACACAATATTCGTGCGGATGAGTTTTATGAAATACAAATTATTTCATTACGTCGGCGCTTACCGTGTGACGTCAGACGTTTTGGGCTTTACAAAATACAAAAAGTCAGTCACACGGGCGTGCGTGACTACTTTCGTCAATTATCGAGATACAATATCTGGCTGTCAAGCTTTCGATATCAAAGTTCTTAAAAATGTTTTGTAATAGAAAAACAAACAGAATATGCAATCAAAATTAGCTACCGGCAATTATATTGAATTGATGGAGAACGTTCTATATATGATTTATCGTTTTGTTGAGTAGTGTTATTCAGTGTGACAACGGGCTCTTCTTTCAATCAATCTATCAATAGTATTTTACAATTAGTTTCATAGGATTTACTATTTTACTAGTATTTAGATGTTTATAGTATAATACTGTTGAATTTATAGTATAATACTATTGAATTTATAGTATAATACTATTGAATTTATAGTATAATACTATTGAATTTATAGTATAATACAATTGAATTTATAGTACAATACTATTAAATTATATTTATATTATTTAAATATTATTTTCAATTGATTTACATTATATTTCTATTATTTCAAATTTATTTTTAATTTCTAAGCACATTTTATATTTAATCACACTATTTACTTTGCTGTTTAGATGAAAATTATATGTTTATTAAAATTAGTTGGCACTTTTAATGGTTTTTTTATCTGCCGATTCTAATAAACATACGTTAATGCGTTTTGCAGCCATCATTGATTGTTGGTCGTTCACACAATATGATGTCACAATTCAAACATTTGATTTGTAAATATCAATTAATGAGCGACAGAAATAAACATAAACAAACATTGAATTGCATATTTAATTGGTCACGCAGGCGCAAATGCTTTGAAAATATTGTTCATGATCAACATCAGTTTCATGATCAGCTGCTTTTTGTACATCATAGGCATATTTGCTATTTGTTTAGGCAAATGACTATGAGGCATTTGTAGATTTAGTATTCATTATGAAATATAAAATCGAACGCAAAGCATCAAATTATTTCCGAATTATAATTAAATTCCAACTTTGAAAGCTTCGTTTGGTAATTGCGCTAAATTCGCAAAATTCTATAATGCGAATCAAAACAATTTTTGCTACACACTATCGTCACAGCTCTAACTAATACTTGTGGGTACGGTTCAAAAACCTATCTTAACTGTTACCAATCTAAGCCAATTTTTCTGCTATGCATTCTTTCGTATATTCGCATCATATTCCAGCTGACAGTCCCATTATTAGAAATCAATAAAACTGTTAAAATACATAAAGAAAAAAATGTGCCGAAAAAGACGTCACACGTCTCATTAAGCGGATTTAAAAATCAATTAATTATTATGTGATATTTGAATGTTTTTTGTGTGGATCTTCTATAACAATCAGAGCTGCTTTTAAGCGTTTGTTTTTTAATTTTATTTCATTTTCTTGATAACAATAGCTAGTAATAATGATGAATAAACGTAACCGCATATTTATGCAATAGCGGCATAATTGGAATTTTATTAAAATCTGTGAAATAAATATGTTATGGTTGTAAAAATTTCGAGCGAAAAAACATTTTAAAGTAAAAGTGTTGGCCAAAATCAAAATGCACTTTCGCTGAATATAAAAGACGGGCGGGCGTGACTGACGACGATCGTGTCGTCTAGAAAGAGGTTAGCAAAAAAACGTGTTTTGCTTTTTTTTTTTGATTTTTAAATTTCGGCAAATGTACCTTGCTGGAGACACAGTGATTTATTTATGAATACAATATGTTCAGAATACAATAAGTACAATTAAAATTCTGTGCATGCAAAGATTTACTTTCTTGTAGATGATGTTCCCATAATATTGAACAGAATACATTTCACCCAAAAGGCTAGAAGTCATTCGCATGGGGCAGGGGCGTTGCAAAATGAATTTTCATTCCAAATTTAAATTTTAAATTATTAAAATGTTCAGAATTTAAGAATTCATATTTAACATTAATTTTTTAGTAAAAAATTCCATTTTCACTAAAAATTCTAATCTTCACTAAAAATTCAATATTCACTAAAAATTAAAATTTTTCACTAAAAAAATAAATATTTCCTAAAAATTCAAATTTTAACTAAAAATTTAAATTTTTCGCTAACAAAAAATTAATTTTTCACTAAAAATTCAAATTTTAACTAAAAATTAAATTTTTTACTTAAATTTTTCACAAAAAATGTCCATCCTAACAATTCAGTTGTCCTCAAAAAATTCAATTTTTCACTAAAAAAAAAACAAATTTTCACTAAAAATTTTATTTTTAGTTAAAATTTATTTTTAACTAAAAATTAAATTTTAACTAAAAATTAAATTTTTCACTAAAAATTAAATTTTTCACTAAAAATTCAATTTTTCACTGAAAATTAAAATGTTCATTACAAATTCAATTCTTCTCTAAAAATTAAATTTTTCTCTATAAAAATTCAATTTTTCAATAAAAATTCAATTTTACACTTAAAATTCAATTTTTCACATAAATTCAGTTTTTCACTAAAAATTAAAATTTTCACTAAAAATTTAATATATAATTAAAGTTCAATTTTTTTACTAAAAATTCAATTTTTAACTAAAAATTCAATTTTTAACTAAATTTTGATTTTTCAATTAAAATGAAAATTTTCACTAAATATTTTAAAATTCAAATTTTAGTAAAAAAATAAATTTTTCAATCAAATTTTTTAACTCAAAATTAAATTTTTCACTATATTTTAATTTTTCAATTAAAATTAATGTTTTTCACTAAAAATTCAATTTTTCACAAAAATTTCCATTTTTCATTAAAATTTCCATTTTTCACTAAAATTTCAATTTTTCACTAAAATTTCAATTTTTCACAAAAAATTCAATTTTTCACTAAAATTTTAATTTATTGCAAAAAAATATATATTTTTTTTTAATTAATTTTTTGCAAAAAATTTAATTTTTAACCAAAAAATTCTATTTATTACTAAAAATTCAATTCACTAAATTTTTAGGATGGACATTTTTAGTTCAAAACTAAATTTTAATTTTTCAATTAAACTTAATATTTTCACTAAATATTTAAATTTTAACTAAAATTGTCCATCCTAAAAATTTAGTTATTCTCTAAAAATTCAATCTTACACTAACAAAATACTAGCTTTTTAATGTTGCAACTAGTCAGAATCTCTCTGACCTAATTACACATCACATGAACACCTGCTAAATTCTATTAATAAGCGCTTCAGCATGTTGTAATTATACAAAATTTAGCTAAAGTTCTAAAATTTAATTAATTTATTATTTATCAACATATTTGCGTCACCAACAGCGTAGATAACACCTACCTGTTTTATATATAAAGATGTTATATATTTAGATTATAAGTTAGGCCACCTTCCGACAAAATGCTGCTTAAAATATCGCAAAAACTTATTTCGAAATATGCCCCATCCACCACCACCCCACAACTGTCGTAATCAATAAACTTTGTTGTCGGTCATGTAAAGTGTCGTCGTCGTCGTGCCAGGCAGTCTTGATCCAACTTGATGGTGTGTTTCGTTAAAACTTAAGTGAATTATAACGTCGAAAACATCCGACAGCCAGCACCCGCTCATCCTCACCAAACACTGACTGACAGGTCGCAAAATAACCTGGAGCCAAGCAACCTACATTCTGAAACCTCTAAATTCAAGAATCTATCAAACTTCCCCTAATACCCCCTTCAGTAAATCCATATTTCGACGAATTATACCATCACAAACTGATGGAATCGGAAGTGCAACTGAAGTGTGCCAATAAAAATGACGCCTCCGGAAAATGCACTCGCGTCCCATTTTCTTGTTTTTGCTGTGTAGTGCAAATATTTGAGAAATACCACTCTCTATCAAGTGCCCCATTTATCGCTCAATTTGAGTGCAAAACCTAGAACCTACTTTCGATTAGAAGCTCTTTGCTTTGCGAACGCATATCGAAATACTTTGATTGCATTTATAGATTTTCGCTTGTGGCTCTATACAAATGTCGTGGTAATTGCTTGGAAGGACGAAGGCTTTTCGCTCAATCAAAGTTGAAATTCCTGTTTAGGTGCCTTTGTGCGTTCGTTCTTGAGCTTTTAATAGAGCAGCCTTTGAAATACATATGTTGCGAGATTTCATTTATGTGCGATACAAAAATCAACAAAATTTTAGTTCTATTAATATCAATTATTAATTTAAAATTTAAAGCCGAATTCGTACGAATTTATAATTTGAAAAATATGTGAACAATGATAAATTTAATTTTCACTGAAAACTTGTAATTTAATTTTTCGTGAGAAATTGTATTTTGAGTAAAATTTTGATTTTTTAGTGATAATTTGAATTTTTAGTTAAAATTTTAATTTCTAGTGAAAATTTGAGTTTTTAGTGAAAATTTTAATTTTTAAAGAAAATTTTAATTTTAAGTGAAAAAATTCTGAAGTAATAATATGAACTACGCTGGTATTAACCGGGTATTTGAACTACTCGGGAATTACCCAGGCTTTCGAGCGTCCGAATTTGAAATCAAAAATTTAAAGAAAAAATGGAATTTTAGTGAACATTTTTATTTTTATTGAACATTTTAATGATTATTTTAATTTTTATAAAAAATTTAATTATTAGTTAAAAATTGGATTTTAATGGAAATACTTTTTTTATAGTGAAAATTTTAATTTTTTAGTGAATAATTAATTTTCTAGTGAAAAATAGATTATAAAATGAAAAATTGAATTCTTAGGAAAAAATGAATATTTAACCCTCTAATGCCCATGATCGTCTCTAGAGAGACTCCACTTGTAGTACCATTATGGCATACAAAAACTATTTATATTAAACCGATTTTGTTCAGACTCTAATGGCCAGTTTTTCAGTGGTAGTTGAACTCCATTTGTAGTTTAAACTTAGAATCATGTTTTTCAGTGAAATTTAAACGTAGTTTAAACTTTTTTAACCCACCGATGTCGGTGGGTATTTTAAGTTTAAACTAACACTGAAAACTGGCCCTAAATGATGCTTCACTGCTTGTGTTGGTGTTTGCCTCTTTATAAAATTTCGTCGTTCGAAAGTCAATTTTGAAAACATTTATTTAAAATATAGAAACGTATATAAATTCTTATAGTTGTGAGTTTATAAATATACTGGTGAGTGGGAAAAATTTTAAACTATTGATTAGTATAAAAAGAAATAGGAATAAAATAAATAAAATTTAAGAGAATTCCGCTAAAATTTCAACCGTCCAAAGGTAGGTCTGTGCTTTCCGTTGGAAGTGATTAAATAAAACTGTCTGTTCATCTATATGTTTGTTGAAATCACGATTACAGAAAAACTAGTAGAGCTAGATCAATGAAACTTCTAATTTAGATTACCTTTATATCTAGGTTGTCTGAACATGAAAATCGACATGACAGTTCAATTGGTTCAAAGGATAATCAATATATTTCGACATTTCGTAGTGAAATGGTTCATTGTACGTTTTTGATGGCTAAGGAGCGATTATAGGAAACTTCCTAAGGCTGATTTCCACTATTTGAACGATTTACCACTATTTTTAATGGTTTTCTATTAAAAATTCCGTTAAGGATTTAGTGCAGTGAAAATTGCAGCAATTCTTAGTTAAAATTGTTACGCTCATTTCGAAAATAGCATCGGTTTTTTGATATTCAGCGTTACCAATAATGTCCAACTTAAGATAGTAGTCGATTTGTCAAAAAAGGCCACTATTTGTTAAAGCTGTAGATTATGGTTTGATTATTGATAATGCTGATTGGCACTAGTTTTTGAGATATAGCCCATTTTTTCTCACAGTTTTGCTTTTGTAACGTTTTAAAATATTATAAATAATATTCTATCCAATGATACACTCAAAAAAATTATTGCTTGGCGTGTAGTTGTTCAACGAATATTTATTTGCATTTTCCAAATGTAGTCAGCCTCAACTGAAATTCATTTGTGGTAAACAATAGTATGAAGCGTAACCAACTGCAACATTTATTGGGGAAACACACGTTTTATCTATTTTAAATTTTTCTATTTCCATTGCTATGGTAATTAAATTCAAAATGAGACATAACCAATATTTAGTTGTCTCAACAGATAGTTGGTTATATTGATTAAATTATATATCATTGGTAGTAGCAACCAATATTTATTTGATTCAACTGCGAAATCAGTCGTCTTGTATAAAAGCGATGCCAAAGCAGGACAACATCAGTCGCACAAGCTTCAGATTTTTCACTGTTTTTTTTTGTGCTGCGGACTACGCGTGCCACGTGTTAAACAAAATTTGGTTTTGTTTTAAGGCTTGTTCGTTGTTACTGTTCGGTTTTTTCATGACCAAATATACTTTTTTCAACAAGGAGACATACTATTCTATTTCTATATTTTGTATTTCTATATGTAGCCCTAGCGCTCTAACGTGTTGCAAACACGAAGTCAGCAGCACAACGAATCGTCGGCAATTTTCGATCTCAAGAACTCGTTGGACCGCTAAGGCTAGGTAAATTGGCCGATTTCTTACAAAAAATTGGCTACCACAACTAAACAAATTGCTTGTGTCAATTGTATTCATTAGTTGTATGAACTGATACGCAGTGTTGCAACAACTGAATCAGTCGAATGTTGACATAACTAAATAAATCGATTGGCAAAAAAAGACGGTTGTCCCAACTAATTCGTTCTTTGGGTGTAAGATGAAAATATCTTTTCTGCCGTGGCCACAGAGAACTTTGCGCTATAATACTAATTTTTGTAACTAAACCGTAAAAATGTTGAATTATTAGTGAAGAATTTTTTTTAGTTAACATTTTTATTATAGGTTAAAAATAAAAATTGTTGAGTCATAAAATAGTATATACTTTAAAAATTCTAATTCCTTTAGTTTATATTTTAATTTTAGTGATTTTAAAAATTTTAATTTTCTTCAATATTTAATCTGATAAAATATTAAATAAAAATATAAACTTTAATTAAAAGTAATTCAGTTCTGGCAATTGCGGTTACCCAGTATTAAACGCATCACTAACATTTCATGTATTTTGGAAGTTGCAACCCTGCACGATTGTTTATGTGTCAAATGTTGACATTTCCCGGCAGCACGTTTGCAGAATAATTTTTCGCTGCCTTGTGGAATTTTTTTAAAGTTAATTTTTTATGTTTAAAAACGAATTTTATTGCACAAAAATAAAGTAAAACTAGACTGAAGCAGTTGTAAATTCAATTTACAATCTGCAAAATGATGTACGAGAATGAAGATGGTGAGTAAAATTGAAAAGAAAATTCAACGCATGTCAAAGCGAAAAAAATGGCGCAGTCTCGAAGTTTTTTGTAAGAGTGTTTGTGTGCCTTTGAGAGGCTGAGAAGCGCTAGGGCTCCCTCAAACCAAATTGAAATGGAAGTCGTATGCGACAAGATAATTTCGAAAATCAAATATTTTATTTAAAACAATTTAGAGCTATGTGATTAATCAATTCATTAAAATTTTGATATATCAAAATTCAAATTAATATATTAATCGATTAATATAGTTTTCTGCTTAATTAAGTTTGTGATTTCTTAATCGGAATTTTGGATAGTTAAAAAAAACAGAAGTTAATCAAAAATTGTGATTAATCAAAATATTGATTAAGCACAAATTTGATTATTCAATGTTTTGAATAATAAAATTAAATAAAATCTTGAACCCTTATAAAGCAACAGCTAGTTTTTTAAAATCAAGCAATAAAATTATCGATTTCTGTGACGTCAAAATTGTTTAAATGTCTACAAAATTATTTGTCAAGAAATGAAAATTACGCCATTTTGACGTCTAATCGACAATTTCAATCTATTAATCAGAATTTTAATTAATTGAAAATAAAACAATTTTATTCAACATATGTTTTCAACTGAAATAATGTGAAAATTTAATTTTAACGTAATTAAAAAATACAGTATTTGAAATGTTCAAGAAATTTATAGTTAGTATTTTAAAAATTGATTAATCAAACAATTTGATTAATCGCATAGCCCAAATAATTTTTTTTTTTTTTTTTTCATTAAATAAAAACTGTGGATTAATGTCATAGTTCATAGTATTCTATACTAAAGTAACTATGCAAATATAAACATTTTAATATAGTTTATTTCGTAATCAATTAACTGGTAACATTTGCAGAGTTGTACGAGGAGGAGAATGCGGAGGAGATTTCTCACGAGTTGTGGCAGGAAGCCTGCTGGATCGTTATCAACGCCTACTTCGATGAAAAAGGTCTGGTACGTCAGCAGCTGGACAGTTTCGATGAATTCATACAGATGTCGGTGCAACGCATAGTCGAGGACTCGCCGGCAATAGATTTGCAAGCGGAGGCACAGCATACGTCGGGAGAAATAGAGACGCCAGTAAGTAGGCCAGAAAAAAATATAATTGTTATCATTACTTAACATTTTCTTTTATAAACAAACAAAAAAAAATAATCAAAAATGTACAAGAAAAAATTTAAAAATATATAACATCCCATTCAAGCTTTTTTAAAAATCTTTTTCCCATTTGACAGCCACGTTTTCTGCTAAAATTCGAACAAATCTATTTGTCCAAACCTACACATTGGGAGAAAGACGGTTCACCCAGTCCCATGATGCCGAACGAGGCGCGTCTGCGCAATCTCACCTACTCGGCGCCACTCTATGTGGACATTACCAAAACAAAAATCATTGAAGGCGCCGAACCCGTCGAGACACAACATCAAAAAACATTTATCGGCAAAATACCCATCATGTTGCGTTCCACCTATTGTTTGCTCTCACAGCTGACAGATCGTGATTTAACAGAATTGAATGAATGCCCACTGGATCCCGGTGGTTATTTCATTATAAACGGTTCCGAGAAGGTACTTATTGCACAGGAGAAAATGGCCACAAACACAGTTTATGTATTCAGCATGAAAGATGGCAAATATGCCTATAAATCTGAAATTCGTTCATGTTTGGAGCATAGCTCCAGACCTACCTCCACACTGTGGGTTAATATGATGGCGCGTGGTTCGCAAAATATTAAAAAATCTGCCATCGGTCAACGTATTATCGCTATTTTGCCCTATATTAAACAGGAAATTCCCATAATGATTGTTTTTCGCGCCTTGGGTTTTGTCGCCGATCGCGATATTCTCGAGCACATCATCTATGATTTTGATGATCCCGAAATGATGGAAATGGTGAAGCCATCGTTGGATGAGGCTTTTGTGGTACAGGAACAAAATGTCGCCTTAAATTTTATTGGTGCGCGTGGTGCACGTCCCGGCGTTACCAAGGATAAGCGTATTAAATACGCCAAGGAAATTTTGCAGAAGGAAATGTTGCCGCACGTTGGTGTCTCGGATTTTTGTGAGACCAAGAAGGCGTATTTTCTGGGTTATATGGTGCATCGTCTGCTGCTGGCTTCGCTGGGTAGACGTGAGCTCGACGATCGTGATCACTACGGTGAGTACCGGTTTGTTTAACAAACAGTTTATGCAACTCTTATACATTTTCTTCAATTTTGACTGCTTAAGATTTTGAATAACGCTTTTATTTAAATGAAAACCCTCTTCTCTCTCTCTTATTACAGGCAACAAACGTCTGGATCTTGCCGGTCCACTACTCGCTTTCCTCTTCCGCGGCCTCTTCAAGAACCTCATGAAGGAGGTGCGAATGTACACACAAAAGTTCATCGATCGCGGAAAAGACTTCAACCTGGAGCTGGCCATCAAGACGAACATTATCACCGACGGTCTGCGTTATTCCCTGGCTACCGGCAACTGGGGCGATCAGAAGAAGGCGCATCAGGCTCGTGCTGGCGTCTCACAGGTAACTACAACTTCAATTCATAATTTATAAGAAATAAACTAAATATGTTCTTCTCTTAAACAGGTGTTAAATCGTCTAACATTTGCCTCCACACTCTCCCATTTGCGTCGCGTCAATTCACCCATTGGTCGCGATGGTAAACTGGCCAAACCACGTCAGTTGCACAATACACTCTGGGGCATGTTGTGTCCTGCCGAGACGCCCGAGGGCGCTGCTGTCGGTCTGGTCAAAAATCTAGCACTTATGGCTTATATTTCTGTCGGTTCACAACCATCACCTATACTTGAGTTCTTGGAGGAATGGTCCATGGAGAATCTCGAGGAAATTGCACCGTCTGCTATTGCAGATGCTACCAAAATCTTTGTCAACGGCTGTTGGGTTGGCATACATCGTGATCCGGAACAGTTGATGGCCACACTACGCAAATTGCGTCGTCAGATGGATATCATTGTATCGGAAGTTTCGATGATTCGTGATATTCGCGATCGTGAGATTCGTATCTATACAGATGCAGGTCGTATTTGTCGGCCACTGTTGATTGTCGAAAATGGTTCGTTGCTGCTGAAGAAGACACACGTTGAGATGTTGAAGGAGCGCGATTACAATAATTACAGTTGGCAGGTGTTGGTCGCCTCTGGTGTCGTCGAGTATATTGATACATTGGAGGAGGAGACGGTGATGATTGCTATGTCACCGTATGATTTAAAACAGGACAAAGACTATGCCTATTGTACAACGTATACGCATTGTGAAATTCATCCGGCTATGATTTTGGGTGTTTGCGCGTCGATTATTCCGTTTCCCGATCACAACCAGAGTCCGCGTAACACCTATCAAAGTGCTATGGGTATGTACAAAGTTTTAAACTTTATCAAACGTACCACATTTCATAAAACATTTAGTTTTTAAAGAGGTACAAGGGACTTTAGTTGCAACGACTCAATAAAACATGCTGATGGAAACAGATATATGTTCCTGGTAGGGTTACCGATTTCAGAAAGATTTCAGAAAGAGTGTAAAAACTCTTCTATCGAAATACTTACTCTCTATTATTTTTAATATGTTGGTAGACTTAGAAAAAAATCAAAAATACATCCCACAAAACTCAAAATACATCCACACTCTTCTGGTCTGAGGTATGGATTCAGGAGAACTAAAATGTTTCTTCTGCCATTACGGCAATTAGACATCTAAAACGGATTCATACTGCTCATCAAAGATTGAGCAAAGTCAACATATATTATTGTCTTCCATGTACCATTTTTTTGGAAACGGTTCTATTGCTTCGTATTTTTGTGATTTTTACAAACAAACAAATCTTATTTCATTTTTGGAAGAGTTATGAGGGTTGCAACTTGCAATTATACTTTAAGACATGCGGACGAGACATGATTTTAGTTGCTGGTAGGGCTACTGAGCCCAAAGTAGCCCTACCAGCAACTAAAGGCAATTGTCCTCTCTCGCCGGACAAAAATTACGCTCTATAAGACATGGGCGTTTTCCAACACCGATGAACGAGCTTTAAGAGCGTTCGAAAGAAAGATTCTTCAGAATATCTATGGCCCGATATGCATTGAAAACGAGTACAGAATCTGATGGAACAATGAGGTGTATGAGCTTTAAGCCGACATTGACGTAGTCAGGACCATTAAGATCCTACGTTGCTTTGGACATGTCGAGCATACGGACGAAAGCGCTCCAGCAAAAATGGTGTTCAATTCTATACCCACTGGTGGTCAACGTAGCACAGTGCGTCCGAATCTCCGGTGGAGCGACCAAGTGAAGGCAACCTGACAGCGCTTGGAGTGCAAAACTGGCGCCAACAGAAGCGACTGGCACGGTATAATTGCTGCGGTCGAAACCCAGCATGGGTTGTAATAGCCACTGCTAGAACCGAGAATTTTTTTTAACGAACGAATCCCACGCCCTCTTACCCGCCCAACCGACCGAGAGGCACATCCTCATATCGCGCGGATTGGTGACCGTTTCTTGAGCAGCCCGAGCTGGTTTGATTCACGAGAATTCGCGAGTTAACTACAGATAAATATCATTAGTTAAATAAAAAAAAAGTCTCATTAAAGTATACGAAGTCTAATTAAGTATTTAGGTGTTGATCGATATTATTTTTTACTACATCAATCGAGTCCGAAACTCATTGCATTAAACTCATTGCATATAGGACGGAACGGATCATTTAAAGAGTAGTTAGAGCTACATATGCCCAATTTTATCGGAATATATTGTCTGGTTTGCCTTGTCGGACAATTTAGAGATATATTTTGAAGTAAAAAACTTGGTTCTATGCCACCATTAATTAATTTAAATACTAATAAGGGTTTTTCAATAAGAGCGTTACAAAAGTTTTTTTCAAGTGTTTTTCAACAGGGACGCTACAAAAGTAGAACGACAGGGACAGCAAACGACGCCATATTTCTTGCCGCTCTTTTGACATTTCTCTTCAGTAAGGTTTGCCATTTCATGATGGAAAGATATACGAGCCAACAACGAGTCGAAATTATTAAAATTTACTACCCAAATTCGAATTCGTATATCTTTCCATACAATGGATGCATATTCCAAAATGGGACGTACAAGTGAGGTATAAAGCAATTTCCTCGTATATGGATCGTAAAACTCTTTAGACCAGCGTTTTATAAATCCTAAAACACCTTTAGCTTTATTTGTCATTTTATTAATGTGTAGATGAATACGAAGCTTAGGGTCCATTGATACTCCTAAGTCGTCAAAGGTTGAAACTGTGTCTAAATTAATTCCAGAAATGCTATAACTTATATAAATAGGGCATCTATCAGAGTAGGTCATTTGCTTATATTTCTTGAGATTAAGGTTAAGGTGGTTATAAGTACACCAATCTTCTAACCTATTTAGATCTTCTTGAATGCAAGATTGCTGTACTGCATCGTTAAATGAATGGAATAATTTGACATCATCTGCATACATTAAAATTCTACAGTGTTTTATAACTGGTAGGTCATTTATAAATAAGATAAATAATATTGGGCCAAGATAACTTCCTTGGAAAACCGAAATATACCTTGATGTAGCTTCCTTAAATAACACTCTCTTAAATAACAATCATACTGTTCATTAAAGTATGAATAATGCGATGAAACATTTCCATCTTGACGTTCTTACAATTATGCTGATACTGAAAGACTTGGAAGTGAAACGTTTCTTGTGAAGTGTGAAGAATCAGTCGACATCATAGTATCCAACTCTTATTATGAATGTCTTCTCAAACTCTTATTATGAAACGCCGGGCTAAACCGAATAACAAAGCTAGTCTTATTGAACGCTCCAATATATCATTTCACCACCTGACTCGACTTTGTATCTCCTATGCTGGAGATATATATTCGAATTCGGGCAGTCTTAAAGGTCCTATCAAACCTTAACATCAGTACACTGAAAATTGGTTCTTCAGTCTAACCATACGTGTGTAACAATCTTCCTGAGTCTTGATTTTTCCCGAAATTTTGAATATTGGCGAATTCACCGTAACTACTCCATCTTTCCAACCTCCTTAAATCTAATATCTTTTTTTAATATTAATACTATGCACAGGAATCATAATCGTTTTAATTTGTAAAAAAGAAACTACATAACGAATAAATTCTAAACTCCCGTTGATGATTTCCAGGTAAACAAGCTATGGGCGTCTACATCACCAACTTCCACGTTCGTATGGACACCCTGGCGCACGTGCTCTACTACCCCATGAAACCGCTGGTCACCACACGTTCCATGGAGTATCTGCGTTTCAGAGAGCTGCCCGCCGGCATCAATTCCATTGTTGCCATTCTCTGCTACACCGGTTACAATCAAGAAGATTCTGTTATTTTGAATGCATCCGCAGTGGAACGTGGTTTCTTCCGATCCGTTTTCTACCGTTCATACAAAGATTCCGAGAACAAACGCATTGGCGATCAGGAGGAGAACTTTGAGAAGCCCAATCGGCAATCGTGCCAGGGCATGCGTAATGCGCATTACGACAAACTGGACGATGATGGTATTATAGCGCCCGGAATACGTGTATCTGGCGATGATGTGGTCATTGGCAAGACAATCACATTGCCCGAAAGTGATGATGAAGTAAATTTTAACTTTTGTATTAAGTTTATTTTATTTTAAATTGAAATTTTCAATATTAATAGTTGGACGGCACTACAAAACGTTTCAGCAAGCGTGACGCCTCCACGTTTCTGCGTAACTCCGAAACTGGTATCGTTGATCAGGTCATGCTGACGCTCAACAGTGAGGGCTACAAGTTTTGCAAAATTCGCGTGCGTTCAGTGCGCATACCACAGATTGGCGACAAGTTTGCCTCGCGTCATGGTCAAAAAGGTACCTGCGGCATACAGTATCGTCAAGAGGATATGGCTTTCACATGTGAAGGATTGGCGCCCGATATTATTATTAACCCTCACGCCATTCCATCTCGTATGACAATTGGCCATTTAATTGAGTGCTTGCAAGGTAATTTGCTTTGCTTCGTATATATTACACATTAAAATTAATAATATTTGTTTTTAAAGGCAAGCTGGGTTCAAATAAGGGTGAAATCGGCGATGCTACGCCATTCAACGATGCCGTCAACGTACAGAAAATCTCAACTTTCCTGCAAGAGTACGGCTATCATCTGCGTGGCAATGAGGTCATGTACAACGGTCACACCGGACGCAAAATCAATGCGCAGGTGTTTTTGGGTCCCACCTACTATCAACGTCTCAAGCATATGGTGGACGATAAGATTCATTCACGTGCTCGCGGCCCCGTTCAGATTCTGGTGCGCCAACCTATGGAGGGTAGGGCACGTGATGGTGGTTTGCGTTTCGGCGAGATGGAGCGTGATTGTCAGATATCTCATGGAGCTGCACAATTTTTGCGCGAACGTCTCTTTGAGGTCTCCGATCCGTATCGCATACATATTTGCAATTTCTGTGGCCTGATAGCGATTGCAAATCTGCGCAATAATACGTTTGAGTGCAAGGGCTGCAAGAACAAGACACAAATCTCACAAGTGCGACTGCCGTATGCGGCAAAGTTGCTCTTCCAGGAGTTGATGTCCATGAATATTGCGCCGCGTTTGATGGTTGTTTAGATGGCGACTAAGTCGCAAGTGACGAAAGACAACTTAAGCATTGAATTATTTAATTTTAAAGCTAAACCTTTTTATAACAGCTATAAGTAAATTTTATTAAAATAAAGAAGAGTGCTTAAATGTATTTAAAAAATTGAGTTTTTATAATTCATATTGTTAATAAAATGGAAATTTCAAATCGTCTGTGGGTCATAAATTCGAAATTATGTAGCTTCCAATTTAACCACCATGTTTTCGAAAGATATTATGGGTTTGACAACAACTAGGAATTTTTAGATTACTCAAAAGTTTATCAATATGTATTTTCAGATACAACAAAGTAAAAGAATCTTTTTTAACATTTCATAAATTGCGTAAATTTTCATTTGCGTAATATAAATTGAAAGAATTATTTAATTTTTATTTGCGTATTTTTAAAAGTTTTTATTGCGTTCTCTTTTATTCAGTAAATGTTCATCTTTGATGCCAATTAAAGCAATTATTATAAGTTTTAAACAAAAATACACTGAAAATGAACAAAATATTAACCCTGTCGTGAACTTCATCCTAGCTAATTATTCTGCAAACCATGAAATTCCACAATCAGCTGTTGATTTTGACAGCTGTTTTCCTCACCTTAATTTACACCTTGTTATTCACTGCACTGTGGAAACTTTTAATTTTTAAATAAATCGCTTAAAAATGCGTTTTTTCTTAAAAGGCGGTCGCTTTTTACTCGCTGGCCTTTTGCCAGGTTCTGCACAAGAATTTGATGTCATCACAAAGGATACCAAAACCTACAAATCGTTTTTGGAGCGACCGCCCTCAACAGAGACCGGCATTGATCGTCTCAAGGAAATGTTCAAAATAGAGTAGGTGCTACATATCAAATATAGAATTCTTCATAAAATATTTCTTATAATTAACAGCGAATTCGGTAGCATTTCGTCAGAGTTAAACTCGATTTATCAGGCTGGTTTTCTGGGCTTTTTGGTGGGTGCCATCTACGGTGGCGTTATACAATCGCGCTCCGGCTACATGAATTTCATGGAGAACAATCAGGCGACAGCATTCAAATCACATTTTGATGCAAAGGTAAAGTTTAAATAAAGTAAAAAAAGAATTGTACAAAATATTTGACTATAATTTTTGAATTCGATAAAATAATAAATTTTCAATATAAAACTCAAAATATTTATTTGTAATAAAAAAACTAAACAAATAAAATTTGTTTTAATATAAGTTAAAACATTAACTATATCCATTCGATATCAAAAATAGCGAAATCATTCTAGATTTCATTAAAAAATCTATCATTTTAGTATCACTACTGAATATCGAAAACGTGGTTTGGTCCAAAAATGATATCGTTGGTTTGTTGGGAATTTCTATTTCTATAATATTCAAATTTTATTCTGATTAAAACTAATTTTCCTATCACATATCACACCAAAATTTCTAATTTCTTTATAATTGCTATAATTAAAAAAAAATAATTTCAAATATAATATTTAATTATATAAAATTGTTGTATGACATATCAATTTATTTTTCGTTTAGTAGAGAAGTTACTTTTAATTCGTTATTCCAAAAATTTAAAAATTTTCCGTAAACTTAAATTTTGAAGAATTTCAAATTTTGTTAATATTATTGTTTTATTTTTACCCGTTAAAATTTCCAATTACTTTTTAAAACAAAATTTTATTAAAACATATTTTAAATTTCAGCGCAAACTGCAGGATAATTTTACTTTGAACTTTGCCAAAGGTGGCTTGAAATGGGGCTGGCGCGTCGGCCTTTTTACCACCTCATATTTGTATGTATTGGAAGCTAGATTGAGATATTTATAAATTCATTCATTTAAATATTATTTAAACAGCGGCATCATAACCTGCATCTCAGTCTATCGCGAGAAATCCTCCATCTATGAGTATCTGGCAGCCGGTTCGCTGACCGGCGCCGTCTACAAATTCAACATGGGATTGCGTGGTATGGCAGCGGGTGGCGTTATCGGTTGCGCACTTGGTGGCATTGCGGGTACAGTGTCGCTGTTGTTGCTCAAGTTGTCGGGCACATCGATGCAGGAGGTACGATACTGGCAGTACAAGTGGCGCGTCGAACGTGACGAATCAGTGCGCGAGGCGATGAAGGTAAATTATTATTATTTTTTTTTAATTTCTAAATAATTTGAAGGTGCTTTTTTTGAATGCATATTAAGTTATGTTTACTAACACATAACGTTTTAAAGAGAATTGTATACGTAATTTGAGGACCCTCTCAGGCACTTTTTAGTTTAAAATAATTACAGTTCTTCACGCTAGTAGTATTTCCAAACACTTTAAATGCAACTTTTCTCTTAATAGTCCGATATAATTTTAATATTAAAGGCTTTGCCAATATTCTAATTAGTTTTCAAGATTTTTGAATCGTTACTAGAAATTTTTGATTTTTTTGAGACTATTTTTTAAAGGCATATATCAAAATATTGATCAGATATCGGAAAATTATTAATTTTTAACGCAGGTTTAACCTATTTTCTAGATAACGATGAAATCATATTCTTCTCATTAATAAATCTAAGATACTTAAAAAATTAATTCAATATGGTCTAAAAATACAAAGTTGTACGAGTTAAGATTAAAATAACTCAATAACTAATTGAGATATTGTCATTTTTGTTTATACTGAAATTTGCCTGGACAATCGTAAGAAAAATGTTGTTTAAATTCTTTGGACAAACTATTTTTCTAAAGTTCTGTAATTTTTTTCTATCAAATGACTAAAAAAGACTAAAATTTCAATTGCAATTATTATAAAAATTTTACTTGAAAAAGAGAAGTACGCAGTCAAAATCAGCACCCACGAATTATAAAGAAATGATGTATGGTATATCCATAGGAAAAAAAATATCGTCTTGTGAAGCAACTATATAAAGAATTTTCTGTTCTACTAATTTCAGATACAAGCGGAGCAAAATAGCGAAACACCGTCACTGCTCAAGGAGCACGATGACAAAGCAAATACAACAATTTCGCTGGAAAATGTTAAATAATTTTATAAATAAAAAATATAGTTAAATTTAAAATAATAAAAAAAACAACGTAAAGTTCAACGTAAACACATAAAAAAATAGTTTTATTTTTTAGTTTCAATAAATTTTAAGTTTAAGATAAATTTCAGTTAAAGTACAACTTGTTCAGTTTAAATATATAAATTATAGAAGCGCAAATACTTTTGTCATATTTGCTTGCTATGCATGTTTGTAATATTTATAAACAACAAAAAAAAACAGTTAAATTAACTTAGGCAATTTTTTTAAACTAAGATTAAGCATAAAGTATACGAGGAACAGCAAACAATAAACAGATAATAAATGCGTAGAACTAAATGAATTGCGATATAGTGTTTTATGAAATATTTCAAATTTAAGGTTCATCTTGCGGACGCGTCATGCGTTTGGCGCCGCGATTTGGTGGACCCTTCGGCTTAGCGAAAGCTGGACGCGCTAGTATCTTCTTTGGATGTATTTCATCCTGCAGAAACTGCTCGGTAAGCTCGGCGCCGCTGTCGATTTCCAACTGTAATTGATTCAAATTAGTTTATAAATCACAAAAATTTAATTATTATTTTAATTATCAAATATACCGAAAAAGTTGCAATTTAAAAAAAATGAACTGCAACATCTATAAAAAAACCTACCTTTTTAACAATTTCAACGCCCAACGCCTGCAAATTCTCTATGAAGGGCGCCTTGCAACTTGAGTACAACATGCGTTCGCGCACTGAGCAAGTATAGCCGGGCATAGAGTAGATGAAAACAAACGACTCCTGATAATCGCCCTCGTGCGTATGCCGAAACAGATACAAATGATAGCGCGTTTCATCAGCTGGCACCTGGCGTGGCAATTCCGCCAACGGCACTACAGCTGCGCGCACCAAATGTATTTCCTCTGCCTCAAGATCAATGCGAAATTGCAAATAATCATAGGAACCGCGCAGCAAATCACCTATGGCATCCGTTGCAGCACTCGTCATGGGAAAAGCAATGCCACCCAGTGTCTGATGACGTGTATTTGTATTGATATCAGTATTGACTTCGGTTTTCTTCAATTCGGCCAGTTCTTCCTCGCGCATTGTCAGCGGTGCCGGTGCAGCAAATGCTTTTTTATTACGATAATAACCCTCAAGTGTTGTTTCCTCCAACGCGGTGGCGTGTAGTTCTTCTGTAATATGTGCCGAACCAAATTCCGACTTGAGTGTTGCCTTGGTCGATGCATACACCATTTTCTGACGTATCGACGCACCATCTGGCACCCAGCTTATGAGCAACCATGCATAGCCGAGCGATGTCTTTGCATCGAGCCGGTACAGTATATAGGCGGGCACATCGACCTCAATCAGTGGCGCCACCAGTTTGTCGTAGTCCTTCTCCCAGTCCTTTTTCACCTCGGCGCTGCCGCTGCAGCAAAGTTCCTCTATAGTTTTTTTGAATTTTATATAATTATTGCTTTATATATTTTGCCACACATACCATTTTCAATTGAGACTTTTATCACGCGTAATTTGCCGTTTTTACTTTTGCCAAATAATTTCGACAACTTTTCATTTGCTGTATTAGATTTGATTAGTCACAATATGAATTAAATTTATTACAATTTTTTAATCTACCTTTTATTCCTGTCTGGTGTGACATGTTGCTGCTGCAATTTCCAGTTTTGAAAATTTAATGCCAAAATAAGCTTTTTTTAACTTTCCCTGCAGATTTTGCGATTTTGATTGGAAAAGTGTATTACTCACAACTACTCTACTTCACTTGTTTGCGGAACGATAACAATATTAAATTTTCTTTTTTTGACATTTTAAAAAGTCTCCAATTCACAATAGAGATTAAAAAGTATTCATCCAGTGTTTGGGATCGACAATTATTTCAATTACAAGATATTAATAGATGCAGTTGTATCCAGGTTCGTGGATTATTCCTCGTAAACAATTCATCGCAACATCGTAAACAATTCATCGCATCACAATTCACCGAACGCAATTAATCTTATCACATTTTATGGTATTGCGCAATTCCTCGTATGCACAATTCATCGCATACAGAATTCATCGTATGCAGAACTCCACAAGTCATCATATTTACAATGAGTGGAAAATTAAATTTTCAGTGAAAATTTGATTTTTAGTGCAAAATTGAATTTTCAGTGAACTTTTGATTTTGAATATTTTAAAAATTAAAAAAAAAATCGGTGTGAATGATATACAGTTTTAAAGGCACTGTATTAAAAGGTACTGCCTCTTCGCCTTGGATTATGTCTGAACTAATATTTTTTAAATTTTAAAATAATTTAGAAACATTGTTAAAAGTTGATTGCTGCAAAAGTTACTGTCAAAATAAAGAGCAGTTGGCAACTCTAACTCTGCAACTGTCAAAAGTTTAGAGTTTTTTCGATTCGACGGTCGACTTGTTTCGCTGGTCGCTGGTGAAAATTGCTAAATTTAAGTTTTTTTTTCTCTTATTAAATACCAAATACTTCACTAAAAAAACAAATGCAGTAAAAAGAAAATAACGAATACTAAAAATGAAAAATTAATTAAACAAAAACCTAACAACGAAATAAAAAACTTCAATCAGAAGAAAATACTAAACAATATTTTGCAAAAATACAAAATTAAGCATATTTTGCAAATAATTTTAAAAAGTTTTAGATTAAAGTGAGACTATTCAAAAACTCGACGTAAGTTTTGGACAAAATTCAGAAATTTTTAGCAAATACATTTTTCATTGCTAACGCTGGTCAGCTGTCTGTCGCTCAGTCACCTTGCAATCGTGGACAACATCATCAGTCAGTTCAGTCGTAGGTGCTCCAATTAGCCAACAAGAGGCACAAAAACAATTGGAAAAACATATAATATAGTAAAAAAAAGAGAAACACCAGACACTTGTCTGTCAATTACATTAACCATCAAAAGCATTTGGTGTGCAACAACGACAAAGACCCCTTGGAGTGAGTGTCGCTTGCAAACCTTGTGGCTGTGTGACTCAACTGCTGACGACGCCTGCACCCCGTCCGCTGTCACCCGTCGATCTGATTACAACAGCAGCTACTATTGCTGTTGACTGTTTTTGGAACGCTGCTGCTGCTGACGCCGCTCTTGCTTTGCATATAATAATTTGCCGCATTAATCAAAGCAATTGTTTGCCTTTTCATTCTGTTGTTTTAAATCGCACCGTGCGCGCTTCATTTCAAAACCATAAAGCTCGGTCGCTCGCTCGCCTGCTCATTCCATCAACTGATGTTTTTACCAGTTTTTGCCATTTTGAAACAGTTGCGTCAACAAACAGAAAAACAACGCCTTGACCAAGAGCGTATTTATTGAAAACAAAAACTAACAAGTAGCCCTTTGAATGAGCAACAACATGAAGTCGTCGGATGGTCATGGCTCGCAGTCGCGTGCCAAACTTAATGCGTCCAGCCAAATGCTGAACGCGGAGGAGAACGAGGCGGTGCACAAGATGCTGGGCAGAAAGTGTCAGGTATGTTGAAGAAATAATAAACACAATTTTTAATTAAATTGTAGTAGAAATTTACTGGAAATAACATTTGTAACGTTTTATTGAAACTAAAAACAGAGTAGCTCAATCTTTTATACCCCAAAAAGCAATATGTGAAAAATTAATTCTATACTATTTATAACTTGAATATAATGTAAAACATAAAAATAAAAGAATTTGGCTGTGGAAAATATAACAGTAGGAATGTTTTTAATCACTTCCGTTATGGGTTGTCTAAGTAACTAATTGATAAATTTCAATAAATGAAAATATAGTTAATATGTTCTCATTAATTTATAACAATCGATTAGAGATATTAAATATATTGTTTTGATATAAAAAATATTTTGTTTAAAATCTGATATTCAACATTTTAAAGTGTAGATAATGACTTAGTTCTACAAAGACGATATGTTTTATGATTCTATTGTATTTAGAAATTTAAATATAAATTATATAAACCAACCAAGCTGCGCAACGGGTTTTTTATACTATTTTTTTTAAATCAAACAAGTACATCTAATTATTGAATATATTACTATATTCCAAAAAAATTAAAAAATTATAAAAAATGTAATTTATGCTAAAAATTGTTATTAAATAACATTGGTCCTGAATCTTTTTAATCGATTTATTGATTTGTTATATTTTTTATTAAAATTATAATATTTTATACTTATTATACGCAACGTGGTATTCTCTTTTTTGTTTTGTTTGTTAATGAAATAATTACTTCTTTATGTTTGTGGCTTTTGTTTTTGATATTGTTATTTTATTTTTTGTTTATTATTTAGATTTTGACTGTTTTGTTTTTGATTTTGTGTTTTCTTTTAATTTTTTTTTTTGTCTTTTGATTTTGTGTTTTTGCATTTACATTTATTTTTGTGTTTTTCTTTTAATTTGATGTTTTAGATTTTATTTTATAATTTTTTTATTTTGATTTTGTTTTTTTTCTCTTGATTTTGTATTTTTACTTTTATTTTTTATTTTTACATAGTTTTGAGTTTTTCCTTTTTTTTTTTTTGATTTTATTTTTGTTTTTTTGTCTTTTGATTTTGTGTTTTTGCATTTACATTTATTTTTGTGTTTTTGCTTTTAATTTGATGTTTTAGGTTTTCTTTTATTTTATTTTTTTTTATTTTGATTTTGTTTTTTCTTTTGATTTTGTATTTTTACTTTTATTTTTGCTTTTTACATAGTTTTGAGTTTTTCCCTTTTTTTCTTTTGATTTTAGATTTTATTTTTGTTTTTCTGATCACTTTGTTTTTGATTTTCTGTATTTTCTATTGTTTTTGATTTTGTGTTTTCCATATTGCTTTTGCATGTGTCTTTCCCTTATTTTTGGCTTTGTTTTCGTTTATATTTGGGGTTTTTGTTTTCTTTTTGTATTTACATTAATTTTTGTTTTTTGCTTTTAATTTAGTGTTCTAGGTTTTTTGTTTTATTTATTATTCTTTATTTTTGGATGATTTTGTTTTTTTTTCCTTTGATTTTGTATTTTTACTATTATTTTTTCTTTTTACATTGTTTTGAGTTTTTACTTTTTTTCTTTTGATTTATTTTTGCTTTTTCCCATCACTTTTGTTTTTGATTTTTTGTTTTTTATTGCTTTTGCTTGTGATTTCTCCCTTATTTTTGCGTTTGACTTGTGTTTTCGTTTTTATTTGGGTGTTTTGTAATTTTTCCTTTTTGTTTGTTTTTTTTTTTCTTTAATTCGTGTTTTTGCTTTTATGTTTGTTTTTTATATGGTTTGCGTTTGTTTTTGTCTTTGTGTTTTTGTTTTTACTTTTAAAATTCTTCTTTTTTGTGTTTACTTTTGGTTTTAACATTTGGTTTTTTTTTTTCATTTATTTTACTATTGATTTTGTTTTTGCATTTGGCTTTGTGTTTTCTTTTTTGTTTTTTAACTTTTTTTATATTGTGCGTTTTCTCTACATGCTGAGGCAGTTTTAAAACATTTTTTCGACATATTTCAAACAGATAAATGCTGTCTGTTTTCTGCCCGTACCCAAAATATGCCGTGAATTTGCCAATAAAATTCCACAAAATTTGACAACCTGCTATACACTGCTCAAAATATTCTATTTATCTGTGTGTTTGTCGGAAATGCAGAAAAATGCCAGAAATGTTGTCTCGGATAGATATATCTATTACTCGTTTCGAAAGTTTAGGTTTTATGGGAGGTGGCACTCCGCGTTGTCTTAATGCTGCTCATGTATAGTCTATGTCACCCACTGGACTCCATAGTACCCTTGTTTTCAGTCAAATCGGTACAGCGGTTTACACGTGATACTGGACCAAATAGGCAGACGAACCAAGAGTATTATATATTTATTTAGATTGAAGTATTTTAATTTTCTACAATTTTGATGAATTTTCCCAATAAACCAAAAGGCACGTAAACGTGCCGTATACGTTCCGTATTTACGGGCTTAAACACCGTTTACGGCAGCCGTTTACGGAACGTAAAACAACACGTTTTACATATGAAATGAAGTTTAAAATATGGCCCATTCCGGAAATGGTCCGAAGGTACGGCAATAAAACGTGAATGCGTGAACGTATTTACGGGCCGTAAACGGAACTTCTTTACGGTATGAATGAACGTAGTAGGCACGTAAATACGACCAGTAAACGGAACGTAAAGGTAACGTAAATACGGCACGTCAATACAGTGCCGTTTGCGTGCCATATGTAAGGCTTTATGTAAAATCATAATTTTGTAATTGTACAAAAAATACATTATCTGCGCATAACTGAAAGTATGTTTTCAGACTAGAAAATTTTATATATCAATTATTATTTATATTTTTATTAAAAATTGATATCCATATCTACTACCGTATTTACGGCTAGACCCGTATTTAACACGTAATATTGTGCCGTAATGTCACCGCAATAACGGGCATACCCGTTCTCACAACCGTTTTTACGTTTCAGTCCGTATCTGTGTTTATTGGGTTCGTTATTTTTAATAATTTTCAATGGTATAATATTTATTTTATTTGTTTCTAAATATTGTTTGGATTTTTTTTGCTATTTTTTATATTTTACTTGCTCCAAAAATTTCAATCAACTGAGATTCTAACCAAAAGCGTTAACTTTACAAATGGCATACGTTCCAAACTAAGAACAAAGAAGATCAAATTTTGCCCTGTTTAACGCTGCCCACACATACGCAGCAACAACAGCAGCAATGTAAATGTTACCACTTTGTCACTCTGCCAACCTACGGCCAGTTTTGACCAACCAACTAAACAAACATCTAGCCCGTCAGTCAGTCAGTCTGCCAGATAGCCAGCTAACTGTCTATCGTCGTCGCACAAGAAAGACGCGCACAGCGACTGCGACTGCCGATGAAGGTTGTGACAACATAAACAAATGACAAGCTTGGCAATAAAAAGCAGCAACAGTCGCAATTAGAAAGTTTAATATGTGGTTGTTGTTGTGTTTCAAGTTGAGATTTGCCGTTGTTGCCAATGTCGCCGATGCGCTATCAAGCTCAAAACTCAGTGCGGCACAAAAAGCACAGGCGACATCTTTTTAATGTTGCACATTTCAGTTTTGGTTTGTCTCATAATTAGACAAACTTCCAACAAGCATCGCAGAAATACACGAGACGTTGCTGCTGCTGCTCATGCTTGAATGAATTCATCGGATACATTGACTGAATGCTCTGCGTATAGATACAATTTATGCAGAGATACACTTGTGCGTGCAAAGTTCAATACGCTATAAATTTCATAATTTAACCTACATTTTATGTTTCAAAATACGACTCTGAAGAAGTAACAATTTAGGCATTTCGTCGTTGTGGAACGAAAAGTCACCAAATACATTTTCAAAATGCCAAATATTCATTTACAAAAATTTGTATGTAAAGGGTTTTTCAACAGGGACGCTACAAAAGTAGAGCGACTGGGACAGCAAACGACGCCATATTTCTTACCGCTCTTTTGACATTTTCTCTTCAGTAAGGTTTGCCATTTCATGATGGAAAGAGATACGAATTCGAATTTCGTTAGTAAATTTTAATAATTTCGACTCGTTGTTCTGCGTTGTTGGCTCGTATATCTTTCCATCATGAAATGGCAAACCTTACTGAAGAGAAATGTCAAAAGGGCGGCAAGAAATATGCCGTCGTTTGCTTCCCTGTCGCTCTACTTTTGTAGCATCCCTGTTGAAAAACTCTTGAAAAACCCTTTAGTTAACAATTTTTAATCGATGATCTCAATTTTTTGACCACATGATATCAAAATGTAAATCTATCAATTGATATTTCAACTTTAAAAATGCATCAATTACTTTTCATTATATTAACCAACAAACTCGAAATTTTAGTTTTTCATAAAAATGTATTTGGTGACTTTTCGTTCTACAACGAGGATTTGTAGAATTTAAAGAAACAAATACAAAATAAAAAACATTTTCTAGTTTTTATAATAATTTGGACTCGTTGCATTTATTCGTTGTACCCTTTTTACTTATTTTTAAGAATATTTTAAAAAATAAGGGGGAAATGCTTATATTTATACTTCAGCAATATATACATTTTAAATACACCGTGATATATCGCCAAAACACTTAAATTTTTTTGTATTATCTTTTTTTTTAAATACCACATGCTGATAAGATAAAAAGCACCAACATATATACAGCGACTTATCTCACACGACTATAAACACATCGAACTTGCTTTTCTTTGAAAAAAAAGTCAGCTAAATTAATAAAAACTGCAAGAACTGCGCCGCCGCCATCGAATTGTCTACATTATTTGCGCATGTATTCTAAACCAACATAGAAACAATTAATTAAAAATAAATATTATATATTGCATGACTAATCTGAGCTAAAATACCTTTGATAATAAAAAAAATACCTTGTAGATAAGATAAGCATTTATATTCTTTTTTAATTTACGCAGACGAACCCAATACAAATTCTACAAAAAATGTACTTAAACTCTAAAACATTTCAGCAAGTAACAAAAAAAGGAAAAGCTGTTATTTAACATAAATCACGCTTCTTCAGTTAACACCTTCGAAAATTGAGCTTTCTTTCGAAAAGATAACGTTTATCAGTATTTAATATCTTTTAATTTTGCTTTTTTTACAGTATTTTTACCATCATTGACATTGAGTTTATACGAATTTATTGTACAATTAGTAATTCTGCTTTATCAAATTATCAGTGTTTGTTTTGTGTCATTTTCCGCACGTTTGTAATGATTGCATGGTTAGGACAAAACTAAACATTTTTATTATATTTAAATTGAAAATTAATATTAAATATTAACATTGACAAGAAGTATACATTTTTGTTTTAAATTTACATTTTTTGACATTTCTAATTGTAAAATTTCTTGAATTTTCTACACTAAGAGTAAAAGGGTATATTCAGTTTGGTACGCCGTTTGTAACACCCAGAATGAAGCATCTCCGGTATGGAAAAGTTTATATATTCTTGATCAGCATGACCTCCTGAGTCGATTTAGCGATGTCCGTCTGTCTGTTGAAATCACGATTACAGAAAATCTAGAAGAGCTAAATAAATGAAAATCCTAATTTAGATTACTTATATATCTACGCTGTCTGTCAGTGAAAATGGGCATGATCAGTCCATTAAGACCTGTGAACCGACCACTTATGTTCAATTTTATCATATAAAACACATCTACTGGTGAATTTTACTGTATACGTGTTCAGGTAAACTTTTTTTGGCCAAATATATATATTGACTTCATGCTCAAATACATGAAAATGATGTTCTCCCGCGAAACGACTTGTGGTTCCCAAAAAAAAAAATCGAAATTCGGTGCACCTACCCATTTGTAAATATGGGTATCAAATGAATGGAAATTCTTCAGCGATTGAAAGTTTGTAGTTATTTTCAGGATTCGTATACCCTGGTGATCTATATATCACTTTGAATGATAACCACACATGTGTAGGGTATTTATAGTCGGCTTAGACCGACTTTAATTTTGATAATCCTAACTATTATAATAACACCTACTATAAAATGTCTCTACTTTAAAATTTCCCATGTGATCTAACCTTCCCAACTGGTTGATGATTTCAGACTTATAACGATTTGAATAACAATTTTCCCCCATACTTAATTCCATTGTAATTCAAATATTTAGTAAGTAAAAACGAAATAACTTCGATTCTCTGAACTGGAAAGAATTGAATAAAATTGAAATATATTTATTATTCTATTGAAATCAGAATTTTGAACAACAAAAAACTAAATTCTATGGAATTAAGAATTTTTGAGAAAGAATAATCTCATGGAAGAATCGTCGGGAATAAATAGGTTCGGTAAAAATTGTCTCGCATAATAATTGTTTGTCGAAAGAATTACCTCAGAATGAATTGTCTTCCCCGAGACAAAATTTGTGGCATTTTTCAGAAATATATCGGGCATATTTCCGGCAAACACTCAGATAAATGAGATATTTTAGGAGGTTTTTGGCAGCCCCAGTCAAAATGTTTGGCAGAGTCGAGGCAATTTAGAAAAATTTCATCGAAAGACTGAAATCTTAGGCGGAGTTTCTGTCACAAGCTGTCTGTTTTCTGATCGTTCCTAAAATATGCCATGAATCTGCCAATCAAATTTCACAATAATTGACCACACGTTATACATTTCGGAAAATATTCCATTTATCTGTGTGTTTGCCGGAAATATGTCCGAAATAATCATTAAAAATATCAGACATTTTTTCTCGGGAATTTTGTGGAATTTTAATTTTAGATTCCCGGCATATTTTGTGAATGTTCAGAAAACAGATTGCTTGTGATACAACCTCTGCCTTTGTCTGTTTGAAATATGTTTCTAAACTGCCTCGACCCTGGCAAAAATTTTATCTTGGGTTAGTTCGATTTGTCCCGGAAAAAATATGGGTAGCGCGAGTTATAATTCAAAATCATTGAATTGTACTTTTTCATAAAAAATCCCCAAACAAAATATATAATAAATATATAATATATAGTAAATTCACCAGTATATGTAAGTTTTATTTTAAGTAATTGAACATAAGTGGTCGATTCTCAGGTCACAATGGATCGATCATGCCAATCCCCTGATTACTCAGCGTAGGTATACAAGTAAGTTTTATTGATCTGCTCTTGCACTTTTTCTGTAATCGTGATTTCAACAGAAAGACAGACATCGACTCAGGAGATCATGCTGATCAAGCATATATATCGAAAAGTCACCAAATACATTTTCAAAATGCCATATATTCATTTACTAAAATCTTTATATATCTGTCAATTGTTAATCGGTGATCTCAATTTTTTTAGCAAATGTGGAGATAATGTAAATCTAACAATTGATATTTCAACTTTAAAAATGCACCAATTACTTTTTATAACATTAATCAACAAACTCGAAATTTAAGTTTTTCATAAAAATGTATTTGGTGACTTTTCGTTCTACAACCACAGAGTATATATTTGATATAGAGTTTCCATACAGGTGGTTTCGCAACCACTTTTGTCAAATAAATTCAAACATTGTTTATGTGGAAATTAAAACGAAAATTTTGTCAACAGACACATTTTTAAATCAATATTCTGATGTTTTCTGCCACATTTTTGGCCAGAAAAATAATTAAAATTTATAAGGCGTTGGATTGTAAAATATCTTGGTAAGTTTGGTTGCAAATTATCCACGGACAGATCCAGTTTTGTGCACTGTTTTCCTCTGTTAACTTCAAACTGTAAAATTCCACTTCCACATAACCAATGTTTTCGGCAGCGACGCCAGCAAACTCGGAAGGAAACTTTATATCAAATATATACTCTCTGGTGTGGGGTAAAAAAAATGAAATGTAACCTCAGTTTAAAATGGAAAAATATCAATTTGAACATTTTTTAAATAAATTTGTTTTTTTTTAATTTCAAATGGCAATGGTGCGGTTGTTGTTGATTATAAAATTTTAAAACTAAAGTTTAAATTTAATTTTTAAGTAGTATTATTTTCAAATTAGTATATTCCTAATAGTTTCTATAATTTTACACTATAAAATAGATTTATTATAACTGTTTACTGTTCAAAATTGTATTTTTCTACAATTCCGCTTCTGTTTTATTTCCTTTTGTTTTATTTTCAACAATTGACACATTTTTCCCTTTACTTAATTCTAATTCTATGTTTAGCATGTTATCACTTCCGCCTGCTACTTACTAGTTATATTTTGTATGGCCTACAAATAGCATTGTGCGTAACTTAATACTTTGGAGACCCCATTAACTAAAAATTAAAAACATTTATGTTCGTATTAATGTATTTGAAACGGATTAGATTGTTTTTGCATTGTTGAGCTGTTGTTTATTTTCCATATTAATTACTGCCTAAATGATTCATAAATGTAACAACACATTTACTACAGCTGTTTTTGTTAAATTTTTTTCAAGTTAAACTGAAACAATTTGCTATGCAGAATATTGAATCAAGATTTAAGTTTTTAGGTTTGTGTTTTTTATTATTTTTACGTTATCCATAATATTATTTATTAACATCCGCTTTGGCAACCATTCAATTCAATCAAAACAGCATCATTGAGCGCCTCTCATCTATTTATATTGTCGCCGCTGGTGATAAAATGATATTGTTCATCTGGGGTTTATTAAGTGGAGAGTCGCACATGTTTATAAAGTGATGTTTGTAGGTATTGAGAAATCAGCGAATTGTGGAATTTGGTTTTATTTTATTGCCTAATATAATAAAAATAAAATACGAAAATTTCAAAAATATTTAAAAATGACAAAAGCAATTGGTACTCACCTGAATCAAAATTGGTCATCATCTGCATAACATTTCTTACTGCATTATTTGCCAAACATTAAACCTAATAACAATAAATTCCAAATATCCAAAAACTTAATTTAGAGTCAGAATAAAGCAAGGATTGAAACCGAAACCGATATCCGTTTAATACCGATTTATTTTTAAAACAGAAACCTTAAGCGAAACCGTTATACGAAAATCAGAAATAAACCGATATAAACGGTTTCGATTTATACCGGTTTTAAAACGGTGTTGGAAAAAGTATAAAAACAGACAGAAACAAATTATTTTATTTCATAAAGAAGCTCTAAGCTACAAGGTATTTTTAAATTTCATTTAATGAAATCTGGGGTTCTCAAAATAAAACTTCTTGTTGTGCAAAAATATTCATACACCCAGAAAAAAATCATGGTAAATTGATAGTATTTCAATAGAAAAACAATAATTTATACCATTAAAATTGGTCAATAGGATGCGTCCCATTAATTCAGTAATATTGAAACTGTTAATACAATGTGTGGTTGTACCATAAATTTTATAATTTTTTAATTACAATAAGAAAAACCTATACAAATTTAATGATACGTATTATTAATTTTATGGTATAGTCGAACTACATTTTCCTAATAATTTATTAATACAAAAATGTATTTTAGTTAATTTATTGTATATATTATTTTAATTAAATGTCGAAATTGATAATCACTTTTACAACACACACATAAAAAGACACTTTTTGCTGCAAAAGGTTATAACACATTTAATGTTTGCTTTGGTTTCCAAGAATTTATTGTAGTACTTGAGTCTGCAGTTATTTTTGAGTTTGTTGCCATAATAGAAGTTCGATGTATTATATATTTTCTGTAATAAATAAAAATATAAATAAATATATAAATATAATTATTTACATTAAATACATTGAGTCCTTACCAATGTCGCGTTTAATAATGTGGATTATTACAAAAAATACATGCGACCATTTTGAGTAAACACGCAGAATGACGTACAAAACGAACATGTTTGTATTCGTTTTTGTGTTTTTTTACACCACGTTTATTATTATAGGAGGAAACCATTAAAACAACAGTATTTATTCTATTTAAAATAATAATATTGAAATATTTAAATTTATGGTACTGAATTTTTCAAATACTATTGAATTAATTAGAAAACTTTTGATTTAAAAAGAAAAAACTATTAATACATGAACCATAAGATCAATGGTCGTACCATAAAGTACTTAATGGTACACTTTCTTCTGAGTGTATGTTTGAAGAAAAAATATTTCCCATGACGGACTTCGATCTGAAATTTATTTTTCTTCATTCATTTGTGTAGCGGTGAATCGAATTCAACAAAAAAAAAACCCAGGCAACTCCAAGTTCAAAATAAAAAAAAATGTTTTTTTTTCATTACTACACTAGTGTCGTTCGTCGTCCGACTATAGATGTGTTTTGTTATTGTTATTGTTCCATCCATAACTTGTTTAACGGATAGAAACGATACGTAACTCTAAATATGTGTTGTTTCTGTTGCTACGCTAGTGTCGTTTGTTAAGCATGCATATGCATTGAAATTTAATAGTTTTATATTTTGTATGTACAATTTTTTTGTTAATTGTAAAATTGTGAAGTTTTAAATAGAATCAGTAAAAAGCTATTCTATAATTTATCCTATAAAGCCTTACCGACTCGATACTTTCCTTAATTTTTTTTTGTATGAATCGGTTTTTATTGCAAGGCGTTCCACTCTCGTTTCTCGGAGAAGTGAGTGTAGAAGGGGTTCATAAACAACATAGTTTGGATCCCTTCTTGCTGTGAATTTTAAGAAGTACTTTTAGAATATATTCGCAGGAAGAAATTCTAATAAAGCTCAATTTAAAGGCATTTATGGCGCGCTTCCAATGTTTGAATATATAATAGATACTTTTTAGCTCGAATAAAATTGCAAATAGTTTTATTTCTTGTTTCGTTTAAATGCAATGTTGTTCTTTTATAATTACAATGAATATAAGACACTAGAGTTGCACCAGAAAAATAATATGAGTTGGGATTTAAGGATGTTTGCAATTGATTTAAGAAATAAGATTTAAATGGATCTAAAAATACAACAATATTTAAAGTCGTTATGTTTGGATTTAAAATGGTCGAGAAAGTGAACTTACGTGGAATTTTAAACTGTATAATCTCTCGTAACTCCACGCTTCATTTTTTCATTGATTAAGGTCTGAAATTAAGTAAATCAAGATATTATATTGAAAACTTGATAGAATTGTCAAATTACTTACTGCGTATATTAAACACACGTTTTAATTATATAATTAGATGTCAGATTCTTGCGTTATTTCAAGTAAAAGTAAATAAAAAAAACACAAATGACAATGAAATTTCAAAACAAAAATCAAAAATTGTTTTGTTATTATTGGCTGCATTGGCGAGAAGGAATGTGGGAAGAGATCTATTTTTTATTTCAGAATTTCAAAACACAAAAGCATACAAATTGTTTAAAACATTATACTTTGCATTGCTTAGAAGGATTTTTGGAATCACATTGTATTCAGTGATGTAGAAATCTGTATTTTGCTTGCACAAAAGCTGTTATAGCAAAACTTCTGAACGGAGGAGTTCACAAATTTACTTCTGGGATCATTTTGATTTTTCGATTTTCAGAATTTTTTAACTTCAGTTTGAACAAGTTCTTCTAAACAAGTAAATTCATTTAAATATGTTAAAAGAAATATTTGTTAGGTATGCAATTGGTTCATTTAAAACACGATAATATTTGTTATATGATACTCGAGATATTAACTAATATGTTTCACCTTTTTGAACGCTAATGATAGAAAATATTTAAAAACGCATTTTCAGAATCAGCGAGTTATTTTAAATGATACAAAAATAGTGACATCAACTGTGCAAACCATTTCTTCGTTTTGTTGTGTAGTGTAATGTACAATGTGATCATTTTGGCTTGCATATGCTTTAAGATTTTGAATTAAATATGTATACACGGATAGAAATGATTTGTTTGAATGTAATTAAAAAGTAATACGAAATTACCATACATGCATTAGGAATGAAGTGTAATTAAATTATAATCGAAATTGAATTTATTTTTGTTCACGTGTAAACATTATTATATTGTCCAGCAGAATCTGTCAAATTTACCATAAATATTTTACAATACCAACATAAAATTTTAATTGCATTTGAATAAACTATTTCTTGGCAATTTACTTGGTTAAAACTATGTTCCGAAACAAATGCTAATGAAATCTAAATACAACGTATGTTCGCAACGCTCGTCTTAATTCGATAATTTATCGACAGACGAAGTTGGCGACGTAGTTGAGCATTTTCTACCGACGCCATCGTTTGAACATACTGATGTTTACAAACAAACAAAAAAGAAATTGGATTTAAATAAGTGTATTCTTGCAACATTCTTCTTGTATACGAAGTTGGCATTCGTTGAGCAGAATTTTCTACCTACGGTCACCGAGTTGACACTCGGTGATCGGCATTTTCTGCGTACGTGTCTTTTGTTGTTCGTTGAGAAAACGTGTTCGCGTCGGTAATAATTTTGTTATTTGTAAATTAAATAAATATATAAATTGTGTTACAAAAAGTACATATAGTAACAGTATAATATAGTGCAGTATATAATTTCTGAAACTAAAGTGAAAAAAAAACACAAATAAAAATCTGTGTTTCGATTTTCAAACAGAATTTGGCATGTTTTTTTACAAAAGCCTCCGTGAATTCCTTGCCTACGCTATGTGCTGTACTGAGATCAACTGTAACTGTACCAAATATAAAGCGAGCCTGGATCGTCTGGTTTAGCGTCTGCAGGTGCATTCAATCATGCTGTCACTTGTATTTGCAGTTTTAAACGAATTATTTATTTATGCATTTAAAATTTTTTATATGAATTCAATTATTATAAATTCCCACTGTGCATGTTTAAAGATTTTTAATAAAAATTTATAAAAAAAACAACATTTTATTTTTATTTTATTTTCAGGATTTCTTTCCAAAAATATTCAAATATGTTTCTATGCAAACATACTACTTTTTAAACTGAAATAACTGATATGTTTCACTGGAAACATATTTATATCGGTCGTTCCAAATCATGTTTTAATTTGAACATATTTATGTTTCGGTTCAAATATTTATTTTATTTGGACGTAATAATTATGGTGTTTCCATTATAACATACTCCATTTTAAGGGGCAACATTAAAATGTTTCCGGGATATTATAATGTAAGTCAGAGCTCATTACAACACTGTTCAAGTCTCAATACAACCCTGTTTACAAATGATTTATCAGTCAATTATATATTATGTTTACATACAATTCCAAACATACATGTTAATGCCTGCAAAATTATGTTTGGGAGAGCCCTTTTTTTGCAGCGTGTAAAATAAATAAAATGCTTCTATAAACGTAATAATTTTATTTTCAAACAATTTAACAACATACATAATCTAGATGCTAGTAGTTAAGTGAAAATTGCGGCATTGTCGACTCATGGCTTTTGGCAATCAAATGAGTTACTTTTTAAGGGTATAATGTAACTTTGCCAAAAATGCAGCTACCAAAAACATGCCGCCACAATGTCTACAACAAACCGTAGAAAAATAATTGCAAATTTTTTATTTTTTTTGTAAGCTTTTATACAGTTGTCGTTATTGCAAGTTTATAGTTCAAGGATAAAAGCATCCATTCGAGGTCACCAACAAATAATTCAAAGGCGACGCATTCTTGTAGTTTTTTGTTTGTACCTTAAGTTATCTTTTTTTTTTGGATCGATTAGACTGCTGCAAAAGCTCTTAAAGTGCCCCATTGATTCGAAAACATTTATTCAACATTTCCGCGCATAAATTGTACTTTATGTGCAATATTATACAACAGCGGCGACAGCAATTGTCGCTTGCATAGACAACGACATGTTGTTGATTTCATTTGTACGTGCCTGCAATTTCAACGTCGATAACGTTGGCAGCACTTGAGCCAAGTCGAATGGCTCTAAAACCAACTAGCATTTGTCCATTGAATTAAAATTCACATAGGCGACTCTTCGATTAGTTGCATAGACTGTGTAAAAATAGACGCGTTTGCCCGTTCAAGAAGTCTTCAACGACTCGATCGATGAAAACGAAAGTGCTGAAATGTACAACAGACGCCACTGTTACTTCGCATCAGCAGGATGACGGTCAGACTTTAGCAACGGATATCATAAATACTTTGAATAGAATATTTAGAATATTTTTTTAAGATTTCATAAAAATTTTAATAATCGAACGTTTCGTATTTTGCAGACACTTAACACGGCCGTCGTGCAAATCTATAAAACTGAGAGCTCTGCGCATTCGCACTGGAAGAAAAAACACACCGGCGTTGTTTGCTTTGTCAAGGATAGCGCCATACGTTCGTACTTTCTGCGCGCCTACTGTATCATCAAGAACGAGCTGATCTGGGAGCACGAACTGTATGACACCATCAAAGTGATTAAGGCGCGTCCCTTTCTGCTGACGTTCGAAGGACATGTAAGTGTTTGTGCTGTAATTTAAATATTTGGACATTTTAATCAATTTATTGCTATTATTGACAGGATGGACATGTGGGATTGAATTTTGTTTCGGAGGAGGAGTGTGATTCCTTTTTCAGAGCCGTTGATGCGACAATTGAAACACGCAATCGCAAGAAACTTGGTGAGAAACAAAGCATTTATAATTTTTAAATTCTGTATTTAATTTAACCTAAATTTTTAATACATTCTTTTTTTTATTTATCTATTCATTTAATATTTTATTCAATTATTGAACTATTCGTTTGTTCATCTCATCGTTGTAGAACGAAAACTCACATTTTCAAAATGCAAAATATTCATTTACAAAAATCTTTATAACTCTGTCAATTTTTTATCAATGATCTTAATGTTGTTTACCACATGTTAAGAAAATGTAAATCTATTAGTAGAATGTTCATCTTTAAAAATGCATCAATTACTTTTTATAATATTAAACAACAAACTCGAAAATTAAGTTGATCATAAAAATGTATTTGGTGACTTTTCGTTCTACGACGATCTATTTAATTGTTAATTTTTTTATACGCATTTATATTTTTGGTTTATTCAACAATTAATTTAATTCTTATTCCTTGCCTCATCATTCTATAATTTGATTTTCTATATTATAATTATTGCAGAAAAACGTAGCCGCCCTAAATCTCAGATCGCACCCAATGTTCCGCCACCGCTGCCCAAGGAAAATGTGCGGCCACCACCGCCACCTACTTCATCGGTTCATGTATCAGCCGCCGCAGCAAGCGCCGCCGGCGACGGTCGCGTTCAGCTACGCAACCACCCGAAAATAGGTTCAGTCACGCTAACACCTGCTCCGGCGCCTGCTGCGCCAGCCACGAAAAACTTTCTCTCTTCAAGCTTCGGGCTGGCATCGTCATTCAACAAGGATAAAAAACGAAAATTCAACAAATCTGACATTAGCGTACCAATGAATTTTGTGCACGTCAGTCACGTGGGCTGGGATCCAACAAAAGGCTTTGATTTGACGGGCAATGAAAACGATGAAGTACTTACTACATTTTTCGCCAAAGCAGGCGTATCGGAAAATGAGCTGAATGATCGTGATACGCGCGCTTTTATTTACGATTTCATACAGAGCAACAATGTGCTCGCCTCAGTAAAATCGGAACGTGTGGACAGTCCGACCGAGGAGTCGGCACCAGTAGTACCAAACATGACGCCAATTGCGCCGCCACCGGTACCAAGTCGTCATCAACATGTAGGTTATTTGATTTCAAATGTTGTACCCATTTTAAGTGTCCTCATTTAGCATCAAAATGGCGCACAAAACACACAACGTTCTGCACCGCCGCCACCACCCGCCAGACAGCCACCGCCGCCGGTACCCACCACAGTGCCTGGAATGGCGCGTGCTCCAGCGCCACCGACGCGACCACCGCCCATTAATTTTGCGCCACCCGTTGCACCGGTTAGTGCACCAGCAGCTGTAAGTTTAAAGCATAGGCTTCGAATTTTATATAAAACATTATTATTAAAAGAACAATAATTAATACATATGAATTTATTAATTTGTCCAATAATTATTTGTTGGTTTGTTAAATTTACTAAGAACTACCATTAAAAGTGTTTTCTATTTTTCTTTCTTTATTTTAATTATTATTAATTATTCTGTTTACGTTCTACAGCCACCTCCGCCGCCTCCACCACCCATGCCCGCAGCAGTGCCCCCTCCACCGCCGCCGCCACCAATGCCGGTTGCCTCGGAAATTCCCATCATTACAACGACCCACACGCCAAATGAAGCGAAGGCGCCATCGAGCCTGCCGGCCGTGCCCGAGACACACAATGCATTGATGGAGAGCATACGCAAGGGCACCACGCTAAAGGTAACAATAACTTATTATTCAAAGATTAAATCTCTTATATATATCAAATTCGATTCTTATTTCCAATTTCACAGAAAATTGACACTGCAACTTTGAGCACTGGAAGCGGCGACTCACGCAGCGACCTCATGTCCGAGATACGCACCGGCATCGAGCTGCGTCCAGCGCAGACGCGTGAACTGGGCGCCAATCGGGCCAGCGATGAGAGTGGTGGCGGCACCGATGCGCTAGCCGACGCTCTGCGACGTGCACTGCAAGAACGCGTGCGTGTCATACAGTCGTCCGATGATGAGAGTGCATCGTCGGGCAATGACGATGAGTGGGACGATTAAATATGTAGCTAATTTAATGTCGATTTAAGTTAAAAATCAAACAAACTATATACGATAGAAAAGAATAAGAGAAAATCTGAAGAAAACAGAGGAAGAAGAAAATATTGCATGTCAACTAAAAGTACCTCTTGAGAGGTATTTTAATTTGAGATTTCATTTAGATAATGTTTAGAATTATAAATTGTTTGTTTGAAAAAATTGTATAACCAGTGATGCCAAATGCCAAAAAAAAAAAAAATAACGAAACAATGTCGTCGTTGCAAAAATTAAAAATTTACATTGTGTGTTTTATTTGTATTCGAAGTATAAACTAATCAATCTGATCTTCCGAGCATTGTTGGCATCTCTGTACTAATTAATCTATTGGATATATAAAATAAGCGACAATTTTATTTAACACTAGAACATGGTCTGCAGCTGCTGCGGCCTTCTAGTCATTTAAGAGCGCTAGTGTAGACTTATTTATTAACAATTTTTTTTTTTGAAGATGTTGATTTCATTTATAAATTTCGTAATTTATAAATTCTGTTAGGAATAAGTACTAAAACCTTTGCTAAAATTTAATAAATTTACGCATTAATAATATGTACGCAGTTTCTGTACAAAATAAGAATCAGAATTCTATTGAAAACATACTAAGTACCAAATATGTACTAAAACGCATTAATTTATATATTAAGTACTAATAATGTACTATACCATGTACTAATAACGTACTCTGTAAAGTACTTTATTAGTTAAAGTATTAAGTACTTTGGTAGGTACTATATTAAGTACTATATTTCATACTTTTTAGGTACTATATTAATGACTTTATTAAGTACTACATATTCAGTACTTATTAAGTACTATAAAACAATACTTATACCATTTTACTTACCTCGTTTTTTTCTATTACTTTCCTAACATTAGTATTTATCAAAATCGCGTCTTCTAAGCAATGACAATTCCAAAATATCATTAAAATTAATAACATTTTCATTGCATATCCTGCTCAAAATAATGCAATTAAATTCAACATATTAAATATAAAGTTTTCAAAACACATGACTACAACACATTCATCTAATGAATGAATAACATTTTAAATGCAAATTTGTATTTGAATTAATAAATGTGCCAAATATTATAACAAACATAACAAAACTACTAAAATTTAGCTACTAATTAAATTAAAATATAAATGTTTTTTTCCAATTAATTAAAAAAATATGTAAAATATTCATGAGTCGCCTAATAATGCAAAATAGGTTTGTTCAAAACATATAATCGCGTCTATTTTCTTATTGTAGTTGAACATAAATATTAATCATAGACCTAATGAATTCAATTATATGCATAATGCATTTTTTATTATTAGTTTTGAATAGTTTTAATTAATTTTAATATTAGGCTGTAACTTGTGAATGCAAAAAGCGCATTAAAGGTAAGGGATCTAATGTCACTAATTTGTTTTTATTTTTTTTTAATAGAAGTGTGTTCTAAACGTGCTGCCAGTTGTAAGAGAGTAATGGCTTAAATGCTATATTATGTGTCTGTTTATTTATAACTTTAATAATTCTTTTCAGCAACTCTTCTTTTTTTTATATTATATATTTAATTATCTTACTAAATGCGCATTTGATGCGAGCAGCAGAATTTTGTATGAATGCAACATTAAATGTTTTATCAAGTATTTGCCGTGTGTACATTATTAATTAAAATACAATTATTAAATAAAGTAATTAATTAACTAAATAAAAATAATTTAAAATATGTGTATGTATATGAAATATTTAAAACTTTGAAATTATATTAATTTAAATGTATTTAAAAATGCAAGTTAATAAAGTAATTAAATTCAAAGATTGTTTTCTTTTATTACTATTTCGTTTTAAACACTTACGCCGTTAATTTATAATGATGATCAGACGTAGATTTAAATTTAATCAATTTAATTTTACGCAAATCAATAAAATGTTTGATTCAATTAAGAAGATTACTTAAAATGAAGTTTTCTACAAATAAATTTTAAAAACTAGAACAGTTTGTTTGGTCGTTAGTTTGGCATATCTAATTAGCAAGACAATTCATACCAATGGACATCTCATACCAAAGGACATCTCATGCCAAAGGACATCTCATACCAAGAAAACTCGTACCAAGACACTTCATACCAAGTGATATCATACCAAGACTACTTATACCAAAATGCTTATAGAATGGTTGCATGATATAGGGAAAGGTTGCAAATCACTGGCGGCGGTTGATGGCGCGGAGACTTTATGTTGCTGCTTGGTGGTGTAACGGAAGGTTATAATAAGAAAAATGAGCAAGAATATGTTCAAAGGACATTTTTAAAAAGTAGAACAGATAGAAAAATTTTTGATCGTCAATTTGTACTATGCAATATTGTAATATTCTAATAAATCAAATATCTTGAAATATTTGCATTCATTTGTATATTAAAAATAATCTGGACATTTATAAAAGGGATTACATTTCAAGTTTTTTGCTAAAACTAATTTTGCAAAGCTCTGTCTTTTCTATTGTATTCAAGTGGTTGAAAAAATGCCTACAAATTCGAATGCAATTTTCTTAAAAACGTAAAGTTATATAAAAAAAACTGAGTATTCAATTTAAATAAGCACTCCCAAAATATATAGAAATGATGTGTATGATATCCATAGAAAAAAAACATGTTGAATAGTGTAATCAACATATTTTCGGGAATCTGTTTTACTTTATGCTTTAAATCTAAACTTTTGTTTGTCCATATATCCATGAAAAACTAAATATCGCCGTTGTAGAAGTAAAATTCGCCAAATATGTATATATTTAACAAAATATTAAATTTTGAGTTTGTTGGTTAATATTATAAAATTTCAACATTTTTAAAATTGAGATGTCAATTGATAAATTAAAATTAGCTTGGTACAAATACAGAGCTCATCAATCCGAAATTAAAGATCTCTATAATTAAATTATGTAGCGTTTGTAGCTCAAGGTTAGTGCGTTGTACTGCGAATTGAAGGTCCCACCCATCAAACATTTTGTAGTCTTTTAAGACTCCTAAATGTGTCATATTTATGAGTGTTACCCTCATATTTGAGCACTTAAAAGAGTCCAAAAAGGCTCCGGACTCCTGGGTAGAGGGCCCCATTGTATGAGCCCAAAAACCCTCATATTTCAGACTCTTTTATTACACCTGAAATACTCATATATGAGCACTTAAAAGAGCCCAAAAAGACTCCCAACCACTGGGTAAAGGTCACCATTTTATGAGCCCAAAATGCATTTATTTCAAAAAATCCATTTAATATGTAGGTTTGTCTGTTGAATTTACACTAATATTTTATTATTTTCCATTTGATTTGAAATTCATAACGAATATAATTAATTTTATTTAAACTGTAGGCTCCTAAAGCCAACATAAATAAGATACTTTTATGACTCCCTTTTCTGAGTACTCCTAAAATACTTCAAAATTGTATGATTTTATGAGTTTGATTTGAGGAGGCTCCAAAAGCGCTCATGAATGGGACTCTTTTATGAGTCAACTTTTGGAGTCAACTTTTGAGGGCTCCTAAATTACTCCTAAATATGAATCTTTCATGAGTAATATTTTTGAGAGCTCCGAATACAGTCTTAAAAGAGATACTTTTAAGAGTCATTTTTCTGAGGGCCCATAAAACTCTCAAAAATTGGTCTGACTCCAATTTCAGAGCGCTCCTAAATTGCTTAATGGGCAAATTCAAGCCTTGAACAACATCCAACATCTTTTCATAGAAACATCTTTCTTTACCGCGCTACATCTCTGCAGTAAATGGCAAACCTACAAGAGTAAAACATTTTCTATGAAAAGCTCTCATCCACCGTTCGGATTCGGCACTAAACTGTAGGTCCCACCACTTTGAGTACAAATATAACACGCACAGCTCAAAGTGGTGAGAGATTTATAATATAAATGCATTCCATTTTTTGATGAATTACGTCGTGCTATTGTTTTTCATTGGTTTGCTTCATATGCCATTTAGGTTAAATGACTTTCCTATAGGAATTGAAATTATATGATTTATATAGCCTCTTTAAAATGTAATTATTTTTAAACAACCAAACATAGGTGTCTCATTAACATATTCACCGAAAAAAAAAACTACTAGACATTTATAGTTTTACAAAATAAGGCAGCTTTGCTTTTCCACATGTTTTTCTCCCATCAATCAGCTATGTAGTAAGCTAAACAACAATATGTTTAGACTAAGAGCTACAATATGATTGACACGAAGATGATTAGACTCGAAGCAAGAAGATTTTCGTCTCAAAGCAACAATATGTTTACGACTCAAAGCAACGGTATGTTTAGACTCTAAGCAACAGTATGTTTAGATTCAAGCAACAAAATGTTCAGACTCTAAGCAACAATATGCAAAAAGTATACAATAAAAATCGCACATTTGGATTACATAGAATTATGTACTATTCATTTTATTATTTTTATTATTATTTCGATCGTTTATTTCATATTTGCTTAAATATATAATTTATATTAATAGAAATGCGCGCTTTTTGTTCTAAATGACGTCGCTCGCTCTGTTTAAACCAAAATTTACAGCATGGAAAATTGTCATAAACTAAGAATTGAATTGAGTTGAAAGCGTTACAAAGGGTTAAGCTTAATTAAAAGCAAATCTTAGTATGATTTTAGATTTTGAAAATAATTTAGCAAATAATATATATATTTTAAAAACAAAATACAGTAGGCTGGTGATTGGTTGGTTAGTGATTTAGACACAAACACGCGCGGAGAGTAATTTATAAACTTAATATATAGATAGCTTCAAGTAAAAAATACAAACAGACAAAACTACATGCTAACACAACATAATTACTAACTTAATTACAATTAGGTGACATCATTATGATGTTCATTATTTAAATTATAAACTGACGATGATGATGATGCTGTTGCTGCAGCCGCAACATTTGAACTGCTGTCATCTTGCAGCTCACGTTCGATGTTGGCATTGTTATTATTCTCGGCAATTTCATTAATGTTGCTGTCGTCCAAGAGCAGACTATTGCGGCGACCATTGCCGCTGCTAGTGTTGCTAATGCATGGCAAGATGTCTTGTTGTTGTGGTTGCTGCAGAGAACTGACAGCAGCTGCATTGCTCTCATTGATGAGATTTTCAGTCTCTTCGCTGGGATTTTGTGACGCATCAATTCTTGTGGTCAGTATAGAGCTTGCAGCTAAACTTGTTGCGCTGCTAATGCAGAGCGACATAGCGTTTATGCAGCTGTCGCTACTACTGCTGTGTGCAACATCTTGCAGTGTTGCTGGCAATGTTGTTAAATCTGCGTCGCTTAATTCTACATTCGATGGTGGTTGTTGTGCTGCCAACGACACATCGTTTAAATGATTTTGAAATTCTTCAAGCGCATTTACAGTTGAGCTTGTATTGTGCGCTGCAAATGTTTCAATAGCCGCCGTTACTGTCTCTGCTGGTTCTTCTAAAAACGGCGTTGCTTTTAGAGTGGCATCAGCTGGCTCTGTAATATGAGTGCTTATTGTGTAAATGTCGTCATGTTGTACATTTTCCAATGGCAACACCACTTCTGTACCTTGCGACACCACCGACATTATCTTGAAGGACAGCGGTGCAGCAGTGGTTGTGTCATACATATTGTTATCTGCAGATTGTTGGAAATTTTCACCATTTTGGCAGAGATTCTGTACGAACATTTCGTTGGCAGTAGCGTCGGCGCCACTTACAACATTTGTAATTAGCAACTGAGTGGCAATAGTCGACACAACAGCAGCAGAATCAACAGCAGCAGCATCATCAGCAGCAGTATCAACAGCAGTGTTACTAGCAGTTTCGACAACAGTTTCGACAAAAGTTTCGGCAGCAGTTTCGGCAGCAGTGTCGACAGGAGTATCGACAGCAGCGTCAATAACAGTATCGACAACATTGTTGACATCAGTTTCGACAACAGTATGGACAGCAGTGTCGACAACAGTATCGATAACAATATTAACAGCAGTGTCGGTTACAGTATCGATATTAGTGTTGATAACATTATCGACATTAGTGTCGATAACATTAGCGACATTATTGTCGATAAAATTAGCGACATTAGTGTCGATAACAGTATCGACAGCAGTGTCGATTACAGTATCGACAGCAGTGTCGATTACAGTATCGACAGCAGTGTCGATTACAGTATCGACAGCAGTGTCGATTACAGTATCGACAGCAGTGTCAATTACAGTATCGACGGCAGGGTCGATTACATTATCGACAGCAGTGTCGACAACAGTATCCATAACCGTGTCGATAACAGTGTCGACAGCAGTGTCGATAGCAGTATCGACAGCAGTGTCAATAGCAGCGCCTAGAGACGTGTCGACAACAGTATCGACAGCAGTGCACATAGGAGTGTCGACAACAGTTTCCTTAGCAGCATCTAGAGCAACACCAACAGCAGTGTCCACAGCAATGTTCTGAGCGACATCATAATCAACAACATTATCAACAGCAGTATTAATAGCAGCATCTAAAATAGTGTCAACTGCACTATTTAGATCTGCATTCAAATCAGCAACACTTTCAGCCATTTCCTTGTCTTCAACTGCACCCAATTGTTGTTGCTCTAGTGTAGCTGTCACTGCAGTCTCTGTGTTCGTCTCCAACAACATGGGCGGCAACTCCATCTCACGATACTCGCGCATTTCTTCTTCTGTTTCCGACGTAGCTTCATATTCCTCCTCTTCATCATCATCATAGTCCTCATCATCCTCTTCTTCCTCGACATCTTCCATATTCTCCATATTCTCACCAGAATCTATCTCATCTTGATCCATATCAACTGCATATGCCGTGACATGTTCATCAAATTCAGCTGGTTGTTGTTGCTCTGCGCCGCTCTCCTTCGACAGTTTTCGCTTTTTTCTTATAGCCTTCAGACCATTGTACGTCGCACTAAAGCCAACATCACACACTTCGATTTCTTTCTCCTGCTTGATGCGTATATTGTTAAAGTCAATGCCCGCAATATATGCCTGCTCCTCGTGATTTAGCGCGTCGTCAGCGTCTATGTGTTGCACAGGCTGTACAGGCTCCACCGGCTGCAACACCTCATCACCATAGCCACAATCCAAACGTTCTTTTTTGATCACAACATGAGCGAGTGATGCCTCCAATTGGCTGGCTTCATTGCCACTGCAAACAGCCACAATCGTTGGCACATCCACTGCTGCTGCAGCAGCTGCAACAATTGCTGTCTGATTTCTTGCTGTGGACTTGAGCGCTTTTCCTGTGGCTGCTTTCGACGTTGTGTGACTGTGTGATTTTTTAACTTTTGTTGGTGATTTTTTGCTCTTTTTACAGGTTGTAGTTTGAGCCACAACAACAGGAGTAGTAGAAACAATAGCCGCCGTATCATCCGGTTCAATTTCTGGCTGTTCGTGCGGCATTTCAATGCCACTACTTACATTTGTAATCTGCAGCAGTCGATCTAACTCCGCCCGACATGGTTTAATGTCTGGTAAGTCACCGGACTGTGGTGCGCTATAAACGTCGTTATGTGCAACGTTTTCCGACTGTTCGACTTCATTGAAAGTAACGCCACTCACGATGCTGGAGATAGTAAATTCCATTTGCGGCGCTATGGCGGTCATCACCAGTGCAGCCATTGGTGCATCCTCAGTATGATTGGAGAGTTGAAGGTGCGTCATGTTCTCGTCGCAATCCACGCGCTCCTGCTTAATGCTTATTATGCCAGGTTGTGGCATTAGAATTGCATCCGGTTGACGATTAGCGTCGCACTGTAAAAATAAATTGTATTTAATTTATTAATTAATTAATTTATTAATTTATTAATTTATTAATTCATTAATTTATTAATTTATTAATTTATTAATTTATTAATTTATTAATTTATTAATTTATTAATTTATTAATTTATTAATTTATTAATTTATTAATTTATTAATTTATTAATTTATTAATTTATTAATTTATTAATTTATTAATTTATTAATTTATTAATTTATTAATTTATTAATTTATTAATTTATTAATTTATTAATTTATTAATTTATTAATTTATTAATTTATTAATTTATTAATTTATTAATTTATTAATTTATTAATTTATTAATTTATTAATTTATTAATTTATTAATTTATTAATTTATTAATTTATTAATTTATTAATTTATTAATTTATTAATTTATTAATTTATTAATTTATTAATTTATTAATTTATTAATTTATTAATTTATTAATTTATTAATTTATTAATTTATTAATTTATTAATTTATTAATTTATTAATTTATTAATTTATTAATTTATTAATTTATTAATTTATTAATTTATTAATTTATTAATTTATTAATTTATTAATTTATTAATTTATTAATTTATTAATTTATTAATTTATTAATTTATTAATTTATTAATTTATTAATTTATTAATTTATTAATTTATTAATTTATTAATTTATTAATTTATTAATTTATTAATTTATTAATTTATTAATTTATTAATTTATTAATTTATTAATTTATTAATTTATTAATTTATTAATTTATTAATTTATTAATGTATTAATTTATTAATTTATTAATTTATTAATTTATTAATTTATTAATTTATTAATTTATTAATTTATTAATTTATTAATTTATTAATTTATTAATTTATTAATTTATTAATTTATTAATTTATTAATTTATTAATTTATTAATTTATTAATTTATTAATTTATTAATTTATTAATTTATTAATTTATTAATTTATTAATTTATTAATTTATTAATTTATTAATTTATTAATTTATTAATTTATTAATTTATTAATTTATTAATTTATTAATTTATTAATTTATTAATTTATTAATTTATTAATTTATTAATTTATTAATTTATTAATTTATTAATTTATTAATTTATTAATTTATTAATTTATTAATTTATTAATTTATTAATTTATTAATTTATTAATTTATTAATTTATTAATTTATTAATTTATTAATTTATTAATTTATTAATTTATTAATTTATTAATTTATTAATTTATTAATTTATTAATTTATTAATTTATTAATTTATTAATTTATTAATTTATTAATTTATTAATTTATTAATTTATTAATTTATTAATTTATTAATTTATTAATTTATTAATTTATTAATTTATTAATTTATTAATTTATTAATTTATTAATTTATTAATTTATTAATTTATTAATTTATTAATTTATTAATTTATTAATTTATTAATTTATTAATTTATTAATTTATTAATTTATTAATTTAATAATTTATTAATTTATTAATTTATTAATTTATTAATTTATTAATTTATTAATTTATTAATTTATTAATTTATTAATTTATTAATTTATTAATTTATTAATTTATTAATTTATTAATTTATTAATTTATTAATTTATTAATTTATTAATTTATTAATTTATTAATTTATTAATTTATTAATTTATTAATTTATTAATTTATTAATTTATTAATTTATTAATTTATTAATTTATTAATTTATTAATTTATTAAATTGTTTAATAATTTTACCTTTTCTCGTTCCTTTTCCGCATCCTTGCGCTTTTTCTTCTTCTTTTTCTTTTCACTGCGCGTATGTTCATCATCCACCAGCGATGAATTTAGTTTTCCATGCTCCTTAGTGATCTTCAGCTTAAGCACCGGAATCTTATTAACATTTAAATCTTCCTCGACAGGCTCCTTTTTAATATTAGTGGCAACCACTGCCTCCGGTGGATACTCTTGCTTAATAGTTATGTCGTGTACCGGCTCGTCGCCAGGCCCGGCTACGGCATCTTCCTCCCCACTGTCATTGTTGCCATCATGAAAATCGTCTGCCATGGGCGATGCTCTGTAATCGGCGACATCGTCGGCAACATCCTCCTGCATTTGCACATCCTCTGTTGGTGGTGGTGTTGCTGCTGTTGCTTCGACTGCAACAGCAACATCTGTCACCACATCCGTGTCCATGTGCACTTCCGGCTCATGCTTAATGCTGACCAACGTATCCATGGTTGACTTGAGCAGTTCATCCACACGCTTTAAGTCTCTGCGCGAGACGCCCTTCTTATTAGGCCGCTTTGTCGACATCTTGGGCGTCGTTACCGTTGACGTTGCAGCCTCGCTGTTCTCGCCGCTGCCCGGTATCAGTACGCATTGCGTAGCGCTCATCAACATCGGTGTAGTAAGGCGTGTCAGCGCAACAACGGGTGTCATATCTAGCGTAGTCCCAGCGCTGCGTGCCAATGCTTCGGCGGCTGCCTCCACATCATTTTCGTTCTTGATGCGCACGCAGGACTCTGTCGCGACGACGTCCGCTGAAATGTGCTTGGAATAGTTGAGGTAAATCTTGGCACAAAGCGCTGCGTGTCGCAAATATTCGGTCTCATTCCTCAGATAACGATTGCAGCCAGCACAGCGTTTAGTATTGACGGAGCAAGCGTGTATATTGTACAGGAAATGTGTGGCAAATGTCAAGTGACACTGCGGACATTCGGCATCCAGTACTTGAAGGGCGGTCGGTGTCTCAATTATGTGCTCGCGTAGATGTCTGTTGTTGATGAAATTTAGTGTTAAAGAGAAAAATTAAAATTAGTGTCATAAAAAACAACCTAATTTTCATCGATTTATATATTTAAATTTGAAAAAATTATAACCAACAAAATATGACTGAAAGATTTACTGAAAGCCGGGTTTTTGTTTTCAATTAAAAAAATCTAATAAAAGTTGATAGAAAAGATAAATTTCCCTACATGATTCAACTAAATTATGTGCTGAAAATGTTGTATAACATATAATTGAATGATTTACTGAAAGCTGTCGTTAAACGAATTGAACAAAATAAACGAATTGAACAAAATAACATAAATTCAAAATTACATTTGTCCATTCCTGAATTCAATTTGTTCAATTTCTTATTGGATCTTATTGAATTAAATTTCTTGCATTGCGTTCCTTTCAGAATACAGGGTCGAATCGCGGCAGTCGTTATCGAGTAAGCAATCGTATCGAATAAAATTCCGTGATCGAACGAGTGGCTGGATCATGGCACTCGATACGTTACGAATCGAAATTTTGAGAAAGCATAATAGATTTTTCGTTATTTTTTTTTTTTAATTGGAATAGAATACTTGTCAAAAGTCATCAAACTTAAATCAAAATAAAAAATTAAAATTTTGTTTGTCATGTTCGCCGCACAAAAGCCACTTTCTATTTAATTTACAGCAATACAAATTGATTAAACGGAAAGTCCGTCTATTTCGCCATCTATTTCGGCCATCTATTTCGGTTTTTCGGTAACCGCGAGAAGTTCTTTTCGGTAGCAGTCAACAACTTTGCCGCAGAGGACCTCCAACTAGTGTGTTTTTTATATAGTGCAAATAACAATATAGTGCAAAATACAAATAACAAATATACCTTTCGCAATAATTTCGAATACGCGATGCATTTTATTTTTAAAAGGTTGTGCCCTAAGTTTTTGTGACATGTCCTTCTTTGTGCGCATATTGGAAAGTACATTTAGTATACATTAAAGACATCAAAAAAGACTATAATAAACTAAAAATGTTGTATTCAACACGGTTTCTGTTGAAAAGGTTTAAATTTAAAATGTTTTCGATTGCAGTTTATGTAGTTCATTCGAACTACCACCATCGAATACCACCATCCCAATATTTTTGATTTTTTGTTCGATAACGAGTGCCGTAATTTCAAACGCAAGAATTTCGAACGCTAAGACTGATTTTAAATTATATATTTTTTTTTGAGCTGAATTCAATTTCACTATTCTAAATTTTATTTATCCGTATAATACCTAAATTTTTAGTATTCTGAATTCCAATTGTTTATTTCAAACAAAATTACCGCGAAATGGATTTATTTTTACTTCTGAATTCCATTTATATATTTCTCTAGCCAATTTGGCTTTCTAAATATAATTGCTACGTTTCTGAATTACATTTATTAGATTCTGAATTGAACTAGATTAATATGAATTACATTTGTCCATTTCTGAATTCAATTTGACTATTTTGAATTCAATGAATTCTTCTCTGAAAAGAATTTATCGTATTTTTTTACTAATTTTTTACTTTTCTAAATTCCATTTGTTCATTTATCAATTTAATTTGATAAATTTATATTTAAATGAATTCAATATGCTCCCTCAAAATTGGAATTATCAATTTCTGAATTTAAATTGTACTATTCTGAATACTATTTGTTCGTTTTCAATTTAATTTGCTCAAATGAATTCAATTTGGTTTTTCTGAGTTTCACTTATATATTTCTGATAAAAATTTTACTATTCTGAATAACTTTTGATTTTCAAAAGTACTTTTATTCTCTTGTACTTTTTTACTCTTCTGAATTCAATAGAATCCTCTCTGAAAGGGATTTCTGGCATGTTTTAATTTAAATTGTGACTTTGAGAATCTAAAAAACAAAATCTTGAATTCAATTTAATTTTTCTGAGTTTCATTTATTAATTTCTCAAACCAATTTGATCATACTGCATATAATTTAAGTTTCTAAACACAATTTGTCACTTTCTAAATTTAATATATTAATTTCTGAATTTAATATGAATATTCGACCCTTTAACAAACTCCTTTCCTAATTTCAATAAACCTAATTTTCTCGCATTGTCTGTTTTTTTTTTATCAAAATTCCATTGGAATTCATTTCGTTTAGATTCTTTATAGCTTACTTCGAATACGAATAAACGTTGCATACGCTAAACCCACAGAGTCCGCAAGCAAAGGGCGTCTTCGAGAGCTTGTGCCACAGCTGATGGTTTTTGATGTCGCTGAATTTTTTAATCGTCTCATTACATGCGATGCACACGTGGCGCGGTACATCTGGAATATGCTCGCTGCACTGGTGCCGGTCCAGTTGAGCTTTGTTGACAAAACGTTGCGCGCAAATGTTGCAGCACTGCTTGAATTTGCTTTCTTTGGTGGCAACTGTTGCTACCGATGCAGCAGCAGCAACAACGGCCGCAGCAGCCGCCGCAGATGTAGAGGCATCAACTGACTCGACGGCGTTTTTGTTATTAGTAGGCGCCGCTTCGGGCAGCTCATCTTTGCTGTTAATTTGTTAAAGAGTTATTAATTTAAAATACCTATAAATAAAAGGTTAAATTACATTTCCACTTTGGGCTTCAATTTGCGCTCAGCCAGCGCCATCATACGCCGTTGCATTGGTGTCAAAGGTTTCTGTTTTTTTACTGGTGTAGCGACTGCGACGGTAGGTGTTGCGATTGTTGCCACCGCCGCTGCTGGTGCAGATAGTCTTTGTTTTTTTCTCAAAGGTGTTCCCACAGCAGCAGCAACCACTGCAGTGGTTGCCTTTTCCAACTTTATCTCATCAACATCTTCTTTGATGTCGGTTTTCAGCAGCAAATCCTCTGACTTTCGCTTGTTCTGCTGACGTTTGTTAAGCGGTTTACGCTTGCTCAGCGTCGCAGGCATCGGCGTTTTTACATCTACATCCGACTTGATGAAGGGCGTTAATGGTGGTACCGGTGCTGGCGGTAGTGGTGCCACCTCTTCCTTGAGACCGAGCAGTACGCGCGTCTGTGCATTGGTTGCATAGCACATTTCACGGAATTCGAAAAAATCATTGATTTTGTCCATGCACAAGGTGCACATTGTTTGTGGCATTTTGTCATCTTTGGAGACCTATTAAATAACAAATATAGAAAGAAAAAATACGCAAAATTTGCGATTCTTCACACAGACTCACATTAAATCCTATGCAAACTTTAATTTTTCGCCACAGCTCTGGCTCGTCTGCATTGATTGCGGCGTCGGTGTCGTTTAGAATATTGACCTTATCCGGATTATCGATACCGCACAGACGGCATATTTTGTACAAATTCGCTTTGAGGCTTTTGTCGATTTTAAACGCGAATCGTTCCATTTTTTTTACGCAAGTGTTTTGTTTTCTGTTCACGTTTTATAAAGACACTATTCGAGACGTATTAGTTAATTGCATGCCTCAGACATTTCAAACATTTAAAAAAACATAAATTAAGTGAAAAAATTGTTGGAAAAACAAAATTTTTCTCATTTTTTCCAACTGCGGCAGCACCAAACAAAATTACATTCAACTGTCAGTTGTCATATTCGGTTGTCATTCGAGTTGTCACATATGTTCTATGAAAAGGGTGCATTCAGCGCCAATCATTGCAAATTCACATTTTTAGACTTTTCTAAATGCAAACATTATAATTTTTATTTTTTGACTTTCGTATGTTTTATTTTGTAAATATCTATCGTTCGAGCTGATGAAAATGCACTTGGCTCAACAATAATTGTTTAAATTCAACTGAAAGATGCGGTACAGTGCATCCACACTCGAATAAAAACTGTGGGTGTGCAGCAATCGATGCTGTGTATAACTAATTTGGACACATTTTTGTTTTCGAATAAGTAATAAACGTATATATTATGTGATAAACGTATTGTACAGCTCTTTATCAGTTATTTTAATAGTATTTTTTACTATTTATTCTAAATTTTCTTCTACCACGAACACTTGCAATTTTTCCTAATTGCTTTTATAGAAAAGTGTAAATAGTTCAATTGTCAAACAATAATCTAAAACAGGGTTGTCTCTTGGTACAATTCAATGCTGGGTATTGTAATAGATTTATTGATTGTAAGACACGATGATTTGGTCGTATAACAGAGTTCGATGAAAAATTAGGCCTAACCATAATATGTATGTGCTGGCAATAAATTTTAGTTGCTGGCCGTTCTAATAAAAATTGAGTATTTTTTTAATAAATGCTGTAATTGTTTTTACTGCATCATTTTTACTAAACAATTCAACTGACAATGTAGTAAATGAAACACCTTGCAGTCATTTACATTTAAATTCACATGCAATTTTGTGGATTTTATTGACTTAAAATCATGTTAAAATGTAATAAAAATAACTACAATTTATTAAATTTTACGAAATCATGTAGTCATTTTCATTGTTTTTTTTTTCATATTTATTTCATACAGGTGCTCCGGAGCGCATATATGAATAAGTATATAGCGCCTATAAATTAAAGTCTTTATTTGCATCCGTCGCCACAATTCGTCACAAAGATCTTTGACCTAAAACATCCTGCCAGAAGAAAACATATTTATTTTTTTAAAGGCCATTGCCATACACACGGTTTAGGAATGTGATATGTTATCTATGCACATTATATAATTAATAATGCATATAAAATCTGTTTTATATTATAAAATTGTCAATTTAATTGTATTTAATATGGACAGTTTCGATTGTTATCACCAACTATCTAATGACATTTCCATACAAACAATTATAATATTTGAGAGTAGCCCTGAGGCATGTTTTTTTGGTGTCGTATTTTGTGAAATGAAGAAAAATTGTGAAATTGAAGATAAATAGTACACGTAAAATGTTAATCTATTTGTTTTTCTTTTGAAATCGAGGAACATTGTTTTGAGAATAAGGGAATTTTATAGTTAAGGTTAAGCTACCAGTTTTATTGAAATAGCTATGATTCTTAAACTAGATTAAAGGTGTTTCAAACGTTGACCTCAACTCTACGATATTAAAGTAATGATTGATTTCAAAGCATTCGCAAGTTAATATTAAGTGCAATGGCATATTGAGATATTTATGAGAATTTAAAAAATCCTGATTTTATAAGAATCAACAGCATTTATATGACGAAATATTTTTTTTTTTGTATTTGAGTTACTTCAATAAAATTATTTAAGATTTACTTGGCCAATCTCACGATTATAACGCAATAACGAATGTTTTATGCGACAACGCCGAACGAGGACCAGTCGAGAAGACAACCGACCAGTTCAAGTTTAAGAAGGCGAGTGACGAAATATTTTAACAAGCAGAAAAGTAATGTTCACAGTTCAATTGCCGTACTGTCGTATTTGTACAATGTCGTACCAATACCATGAAACTGTGAATACCTAAATGTAAAACGTATATGTGACGTTTACACGGGACTTTGAATCTATTACAATTATCAACATGAAAATCTTTTACGATTATTTTAATTACTCAAAAACGATTTTTATATTTCTTCTTATTGCGTAAAAATGGCGTCCACAAACGATGAAGAAAATTTTGCTGGTAAGTTTTGCGGCGGAAACGTGCTTAAAAGGAATAAATATTGCATAAAAATACAGTTAAATAACGCATTAAAAGTATGCAAATAAAATGAATTGAATGTTTTTAAATTTAAACATAACTAAGCAAAATTGATTGTTGACGGCACGTTGTGCCCTATAAGAAATGCGTATTCATACTCTAATCATCAATAATTGGAAATGTTCCACACAAGTTGAGTAAAAAAAAACATGATTAATTAGAATTTTTTAATTGTAGGTCGTCGCACACGCTCTGCTCGAAAAGTATCCACTTCACAGCCAACAGTAGCAGCGTCACCCGCGCGGGCAACCCGTCGTACAGCAAAGAAACAAATTCAGGTTGGTATAAAAAATACATTTTGTATATACATCGCTTAGACTACCCAGAGCAACTACCAAAGCAACCGCCCAACATAACCTCAATGTTGGTTTGTTTAGGCGCGCATATGCGGCGGTGCGGCGGCAGCCTTGAGCTGGGTTCCGATGTAAATGCAAGCACCACAAGAATTCACGACATAGTTGTTTTATATGATGAAAAAAATTGCAAGTCATAATAGCGAATGTGGCGTTGTTCCATTCGTAAATGATTCGTTGCGACGAATTTGATTTCATGCAAGGGCCAACTGAAAATAAAGCAGCTACCAATATTTAATGTATTTAACTAAGTAAACAGACTTAACAACGGCTGTTAGCAAAACAACCACTCAGTCAAACTTATCATTAAACACACAAAATCTCGCATTATGTTGTTTATTTCACAGTTGAGTGAGCCGGATAACGTAGAACCCACACAGCCGGAACCACCAACAGACACCGACGACGACGTCGCCGCAAACACAGCTGACAACAACTCTACATCGCAGCAGTCGGACATTATCAAGGAGATGCTTGCCGAGGCCGCACAAGGTGCCATCATCGATCTCGATGCCGATGCTGGTGGCAACAGTTCGGATATAGTCGAAGTGCCGGACGACGATGAAGATGATGTTACTGTCTTGGACAATATAATCGAGGAAGTAGTCGATGAAGAAGAAATAGTCGATGAAGAGCACAAACAAGCAGAAGACGACGAAGAAAATGACTACATTGTGTATGAGGAACAAGTAGTCGAACAGGAACCCGAAGAAGATGTCGAAATGTTTGTCATACAAGATGATGAACCGCAGCCAGATGAGCAGACGCCCAATGAGACGGTCAACGCAAATTCGACATCAGCAGTGGCAGCAGCACTTGATGAGAAAAGTTCTTCGTTCCCCTTTGGCAACGTGGTGCAGTCGGAGACTTCAGAGGATCCACATGAGAACGAGGAAGAGGTCGAGGAGGAAGAACAACATGACGACGGTGCCACGGGTGGCATAGTTGAAAGCTCGCTGTTGGCTTCCATGGCAGGAGATAACGCAAATAGTTTACCCTCTGTGGGCGGTGGCGAAGAGTTGGACTGCAAAAAAGATGATTTCGAGGAAAAAGCTGTAGAGCCGCCTGAAAAAATGGACTCGGAGGATTCGTTATCAGAACCTGCTATCGCAGAGGAATTGGGGGAGGCCGATGCCAGCAGCGCAACCATTGTCAATACTGAAATGGTGTCGGAGGACGAGTTGCCAATGCCGACAAAACCCGAAATCAATGATGCCGAAGAAGTTTCCGACGATGAATTACCAGCGCCGCAACGTGCAGAGCTGCCCGCCGATGCTGAAGTTATATCCGAGGATGAGCTGCCTGCAGCGGCGGATAAAAAGTCGCCTACATCCTCACCCAAGGCCTCAGAGATGAGCTCAGGCAGACAAAAACGTAAAGCGGAGCAAGTGGTGAATGAGGAAGAGGACAATGAGGAGATGGGGGAGGACACGGAACGGCAGCAACTGTCGGAACAAGCGGATGAGCAGGCAAACGATGACGGCGAAACGCAGCCGAAGAAAAAAGCACACAAAGCTGCCAAAGAGAGCAGTAATGAGCAATACAATCCGATGAGTCCGACTAGCGAAAGCAATGATGCGCCGCCTGTGGAGAAGAAGGCAAAACTCGATGGCGAAGGTAGGCTAAAAATGATTATTAATTTGGTTGGGCTCTAAATTCTCAAAAACAAAAATCACAATTCGGAACTCCAAACTCATAATCCCCAAATTTAAAAAATCTCCATAATCAAAATCATAATTCATAGTTTCCACAATTTGTAATACAATAATTCTATTCTATGGAATTTGTTTAAGATGGACAGTATCGTGGATTTTGTGTCATTGAGATTTATGCCTGTTTTTGATTTTTTCGTGTCTTTGGAATTTTGAGCTTGGAGATTTTTGTATGTGGTGTATATTTTGAGAATTTCGAAAATTTAAGGGCCTATAATATTTTGAGCATCGCTCTAATAAAATCTTTTTGTTTTTTTTAGATACCACACATAGCTCCGAGCACCGAGAGAAGGAAAAGAAAAAGGAGCGCAAAGAGCGCGAGCGTGAACACGAGAAGGAGCGTAAAAAACTGCCCGATCTCGACAAGTACTGGCGCTCAGTGAAAGAAGACCCCGCCGACTTTACCGGCTGGACATATCTACTGCAATATGTAGATAATGAGGTATGAGGACAGACACCATCCGAATTTTAACATATCAATTTACAAAATTTGTATTCATTACAACTAACTTTTCAGTCCGATGCGGAGGCTGCGCGCGAGGCCTATGATGCTTTCCTGGCGCACTATCCCTACTGCTATGGCTACTGGCGTAAATACGCAGACTACGAGAAGCGCAAGGGCATCAAGGCGAATTGCAACACGGTGAGTACAGCTCAAATTCAATCAAATACATTTGCAATATTTTGTATTTTATTAATTTATTATGAAATTTATTATAAATCCAATAAAATTACATTCAATAAAAAACCGAAAATAAAAACAAAACCAACGTTCGAAACGTATTTAAAACGACGTTAATGCAAAGTTAGGCGTCACTTTAAGTGTTTTTTTTTTGTATTTTGTGCAACACATTTGCACGTGTACTTTTCTCGATACAATGCACAAATGGGTTTTAGCATAATTCATGCTACTTATTTCAACGAATTTTTTTAAGTATTCAAGTATTTCAAAACAATTTGGAAGAAACAAAACAAGGGTTACGGGAGCTTGCTGACGTCTGTGTCCAATGTATAAAATTTGTGCATAATATTTTTTTCATACTTGAAACTTTTATCAATTTCGTTATTATGTGTTTTTTGAAAGCCACTTTCTTGCAAAAGTTTTCTTCTTTTTTTGTGTCTCCATTTCACATGGCAATGGGTTCGTTCGTTGTATATAGTATATATATTTTTTCGCAATTTTTAATTGTTCACGAAATTTCTTTCTATAATCCTAACTCCTACTCCTCCTTATCAATCACTAGACAATTTAACACTGTTGTATGTTATCAACAAAAATTTGCCGACAACGCAGGCGTAAGTACAAATGGTATTTAAATGGAATTTCATGAAATTTTTATGTATTTGCAAGTGTTATTAAGTTAATTAATAAGTATACTAAACGAAATACAATATTTTATAAATATAATGTTATTTTTAAACTAATTTGTATGAGTCTTTTCCACAGCAGGTTTTTGTTTTGCTACGCTTATCGTGTTTTATCGTTGTTTTATTCATAACGTGTGTTTTGCTAATAATATGACAAAATGTTTTAAATTTGACAAATTTTGTTTGTCCTGTCCATCTGTGTTGTTGCTAAGGCGACGTATTTTAATTCTTTATAAGGCTGCAAAATTAATTAAAAAAATAATTGTTTATTCAATTATTTCCTTGGCAACCACTTTATATCAATGCAGTCAAACATAGAAAAGAGGAAATGTTTGGTTAACTGCTGGAGTCAAACATACGCACAGCAGTATCTAATACAAAACAGTGAAATGTTTAATATGAATTGTTTTGGCGTATTCTATAGCAGCATTTAGCATTTTTAATTGCTATTAAACATATGAAATTTGAATCAAAGCATTATCTAGCATACAATAATGACAACCAAACATATGAATGTTGAGTTGTTTTATTAACTGCTTGAGTCAAACATATAAAAAAAGTATTTAGCATATAATTATGTCGACCAGTCACTTAAGAGTATCAAATGCTTTATATGAGTAGCCTTGGCGTCTTCTCTAGTTGAATTTAGCGTTTTATACTTGCTGCCAAACATATAAATGTTTAATTGTTTGTTTAACTGTTTGAGTCAAACATATATAAAAGTAGTATTTAGCATAAAATAATGGCAAACAGTCAAATAAAAGTGTGTAGTGCAATATATGAGTTGGTTTGACGTCTTTTCCAACTGCATTTAGCATTATGTAATTGTTGTCAAACATATAAAAGTTGAATTGTTTGTTTAACTGTTTGAGTCAAACATAAAATAAGTATCTAGGATGAAACGATATGGTGTGCTTTATATGAGTTGCCTAGGCATCTTCTCCAGTTGAATTTGGCATTATATAATTGCTGTCAAACATAATAATTGTATTGTTTGATTAACTGTCAAACATAAAACATAAAAAACAGTGAATAGCAGAAAACTGTATGAATTGCTTTATATGAGTTGTGTTGAGGTCTTCTCTAGTTTAATTTAGCATTATATAATTGCTATCAAACATATAAAAGTCAATTGTTTGGTTCGCTGCTGAAGTCAAACGTATATCAAAAGTATTTACCACATGGCAACCAGTCACATAATACTGTGAACTGCTCTATATGAATTTTGCATTATATAATTGCTGTCAAACACATAAATTTTGAATTGTTTGTTTAAGAATTTCAATCAAACATATAAAAGCAGTATCTAGCATACAATAATGGGAGCCAGCCAGATGACATTGTCAAGTGCGTTATATGAGTTGCCTTGGCGTCTGCTCTAACTGAAAACTAATTATATAATTGACTGTCAAACATATAAAAGTTGAATTATTTGCTTAAATGCTTGCGTCAAACATAAAAAGCAGTATCTATCATACAACACTAGAAAATACTTTATATAAGTTGTCTTGACGTCTTCTCTAGTTGAATTTAGCATTACATAATTGCTATCAAACATATAATAATTGAATTGTTTGATTAACAATAATTGCTGTCAAACATATAAAACTTGAATTGTTTTGGCTTATGCTACACTCCAAACAAACATAATTGCAGCCAAACATATATAAAATTAAAATTACAGCCTTTTAGATTACTTTTCCATAAATTGTCAAAATTCAAAAAGCGTTCGCTCAGTAGTTCAAATACTTTAATTAAAGTATTTGTTCCTTAAACTGTAATCTTATCGTTTTTGTCCAATTATACACACGCAACAATAAAAAAAATACAAAAAAAAAATGTAAAAAAATACAAAATAAACAAAAGCAGCTAAGTATCTGTGAATTTCATTTAGTCAACTAAAATTTTTTGCACAAATTTCTTTTCTCCTTCTTGTCCACAACCACGACAACAACCACACAAACGCAATGCCAACCGTTCGTAACAAATCATATCTCGCTCTCTCTCACTCACTCAATAACTGCGCTTGTGTTTGTGCGTGTGCCTGTGTAGGTATTTGAACGTGGCCTGAAAGCGATTCCATTGTCAGTCGACTTGTGGATCCACTACTTGTCGCATGTCAAGAGCAACCACTCGGACAACGAGGAACATATACGCGCTCAATTCGAGCGCGCCATCGATGGTTGTGGCCTGGAGTTTCGCTCGGACAAACTTTGGGATGCATACATCAAGTGGGAGCATGATCACAAGCGCTATCAGCGCGTCGTGCAGATCTTCGATCGGCTCTTGGCCATTCCAACACAGGGCTACAGTGGACACTTTGACAAGTAAGTTATCTTTTTTTTTGTTTTGGTTGAATCACTGATTGGATCACTATTTCGTCACTTATATCTCAAAACGACGAAGGAGTTTATCGAAGAACAATTCGTACGAGAGCACTTTAAGTTTTAGTCGTGCGTGCACATTTGAAGTTGCTCTTGTACCAGAGCAAGTCATGCGAGAACACTTAATGTTCAACTTGTCTGCGGGTTTTTGAAGTTGCTCTCGTATTAGAGCATTCGAAAAGCAATTCGTGCGAGAGCATTGAAAAATATATTTAAAAAAAATATATATATTTTTGAAGTTGCTCTTGTACCAGAGCAAGTCATGCGAGACTTTCAATGTTCAACTCGTCTGCGAGTTTTTCATGTTGCTCGCGTATTAGAGCATTCAAAGAGCAATTCGTGCGAGAGCATGGGAAGATATATCTTTTTTAAACTGCTTTGAAATTAATCATGTTTTTTTTTCTATTGTATGAATTTTTATAAAAACAATTTATTGCTTTGCAGTTTCCAGGATTTAATAAATCAGCATTCACTCACGAGCACTATCAGTGCCGCTGAACTAATTAAAATACGCAGCGAATTGCGCGAGTCCACGTCGTCGCGCTCCAAGTCTAAGGAGCATCGCGCTGAATCGCGAGAGAAGGATAAGGAATCGAAGAGTAAAGATAGAGAATCAAGAGACAAAGATAGAGAGTCAAGAGACAAAGAACGCGACAGAGAATCCAGAGACAAAGATAGAGACAGAGAATCAAGGGACAAAGATAGAGAGTCAAGAGACAAAGATCGGGATAGGGAATCCAGAGACAAAGATAGGGAATCAAGAGATAAAGATAGAGACAAAGAACCAAGAGACAAAGATAGAGACTCTACAGATAAAGATCGCGAATCGAGACACAAAGATCGTGAATCAAAAGACAAAGATCGCGATACAAAGGACAAAGATCGCGATTCAAAGGACAAGGATCGCGATTCAAAGGACAAAGATCGCGATTCCAAAGACAAAGATCGTGATTCAAAGGACAAGGATCGCGATTCAAAGGACAAAGATCGTGACACAAAAGAGAAAGAAAAAGATTCCAAACATGCTAAAGATGAGGAGACCACTCGTTCCCACAAAGAAGACAACACTGACGATGTAAACGTTGTCGAGGCCAGCACTAGCGAGGATAAACCTCCTGCCGCTGCACCCATAGCAAAAGATTACTCTGATCTGAGCACCCTCACCGATAGCGAGATGTCGTCCATTAAGGACAAAGTTATTTCCATTCGTCGCAAAGTACACAAGACGACTGTCGCGGCGGTAACGGCGCGTTGGAGCTTTGAGGAGGGCATTAAACGGCCCTATTTCCACGTGAAGCCGCTCGAGCGCTGCCAGCTCAAGAACTGGAAAGATTATTTAGATTTTGAGATTGAGAAAGGCGATCGCAAACGCATTTTAGTGCTGTTCGAACGTTGCCTTATCGCATGTGCGCTCTACGACGAGTTCTGGCTTAAGATGATACGCTATTTGGAGACAATTATTGAGCAGCCCGGCATGGCAGCGCTCACGAGCAACGTCTATCAACGCGCCTGCGAAATCCACCACCCTGACAAACCGAGTCTGCATCTGATGTGGGCTGCCTTTGAGGAGTGTCAACTAGATTTTGATCGCGCCGCTGCCGTGCTGCAACAGCTGGAGCAGAAGTGTCCACATATGCTGCAGGTCGCCTACAGACGCATCAACTTGGAGCGTCGACGCGGCGAGACAAGCAAATGCAAGGAACTCTATGAGCACTATATAGCGACGGCAAAGAACAAGACGATCGCCGGCAGTTTGGCCATTAAGTATGCTCGATTTTTAAACAAAATCTGCGAAGATCTCGATGGCGGTCTGCGTGTACTGCGACAAACGCTCGACAAGGATCTGGGCAATACGCGCGTTGCGCTGCAAATGATTGACTTGATGCTGCAGCGTACGAATGTGGACGAAGACGAGGTGGTGCTGGTAATGGACAAATTTATGGCGCGTGAAAATATTGATCCCGAGCAGAAGGTGCTGTTTGCGCAGCGCAAGGTAGAATTCCTGGAGGATTTCGGCAGCACGGCGAAGGGTCTGCAGGAGGCACAGCGTGGCTTGCAGTTGGCTTTAAGCAGAGCCAACGATGCCAAAAAGAAGCGGTAAGTTTGCTTTTGATTTAAATTTAATTTTTGTTATACAATTTTTTACGCAGTGAATCTAGTCCCAGCCGCAAATCGTCATCTTCGGCCATGAAGGACGGCATGATGTCGAGCGCCGCCGCACAAGCCGCTAGTGCATACAACAATGGCACCGCAGCAGCGAGCGCCAACTACAATTATAACTCGGCGAATGCCGCCTACTATGGACAGCAGAACAGTGCTGCGTATCAACAGTCGTACGACGGCTACTACAATCAGTGGCAGTATGGCTCCGGCGGTAGTGGAGGCAACTACAGCGGCTATGGACAGTGGAGCGGCTACGGAAATTACTATTAATAAAAACAAGAAAAAAAAAACAAATTATATTATAAACATATTGACTTATGCTTATTTTTAAACAATTATTATTAGTCTGCCACTTATATAATGGTTTCATGCTTAAGTGGTTCATTATTATTATTTTTAATATTTTTTTGTTTCGTTGACCAAGAAGAAATATACATTTTCTATATTTTCAATTTACACCCCCCAACTATTTTAACAAATAAATAAAACTATCAAAACAAAAATAACAAGTATTTCTAAAATGTCACTATTATTAACACTACTCAACAAAATTAGAAAAAAAATAACTCATGGACATCAATTCTATATAATTCACGGTTGCTGATTTTTACTGCATACGCCATTACGTTGCCTTTTTAGGAAATTCGAGATTTTAGATCTATTTCAGTTACTTTTTAGATTAAAAAAATACAGTCCCTTGCACAATTGGTTTTCAAAAATATTGTAAATGCAATTTTTCATTAAATTGTCAGAACTAATTACGATATACCAATAAGTACTAATACTCCGATAGGCTTTTAAGAAATTTGAATCTGAACTGCAAAAATTTTGATTTTTTAGATTATTTTTTGATGATTTTTTTAGCACTTCGCATCTAATGATAAATAAGAAACTGATTTACGATTATGCAGAACTTAGTTCAAACTAATAATCAAAATTACTAAATTTGTTACATTTTGTAAAAAATACTTAAAAAAATTGTCTAAAAAAAAATTCCGAGTTTAGCTCCAATTATCTTAAAAATTTATTGGACTATTAGTATTCAATAATATTTTAAAAATTTAGTTTTGACAATTAAGGGGAAAAATGCGTTCAAGGTTTTTTTTTAAACTATTTTTCAACAGTACTAGATTTTTTTATTCTTAGTGACTGAGAGCGTATTAAAATTATGGGCCCTATCATGACTGTCGAAGCGAACGAATAAAGCTTCCATTCACCAGACGAATGAAGTTCTGGCGAATGTTTTTTACGTTCGCTTTTTTCTGGCGAATGGAAGCTGTGATAGCTTTTTAACGTTCGTTCCCTTTGCCAATCATGATAGGGCCCTACTATTGCAAATTTCTCAAAAATGTTACTCAATAGGAAAAAAACAGAGTATGCAGTCAACATCATAAGATGTCCATCGGTAATAAATGTGTTGGGTAGTGTTATATAAGACATATTATAATAAAAGCTCGTTTTGGAAAAAAGCTCTATTGCAAAAATACGAATATGGCACAGCTCTCACTCTCATCCTAAACATTTAAGTTCATAACTATTCAATGAAATAAAATTGCATACGCAAAATAAAGACGAATTATTCACAGAGTGGACATCATTTTATTTATCAAATGCTTTAGCTGCTATTGACGCCTTTGCGAAAAAAATAAAATGGTAGTTTTCGTTCGGCTTCAACGCACAAAGCGTCATGTTGCAGTTACAAAACATAAATAAAATTCAATAATAATTTAATTATACTTGACTGTAAGATTATTCGACGCTTAAACAGTTAATGCTTAATTAACAATCAAATAAAAATAATAAAAGATAATATAAAGTCGCCTGCATAGTATGTACTTAAACTTAAATTTACCTAAGACATGGGCCGCACCAATTACCAAAAGTTGTCAATTACGAATAGCTACGTTTATTATTGCATTGAACACATTACAATGGCTTGTGATTAAAAAAATACAAATATTTTTAATTATTTAAAAAGAAGATAATTAAATAACATTCCACAAATTAAATATAAATTGAAATATAATTTCAACAATTCTTTTACAAAATTTGTTAAATTTGAGTTTGCATTGAATCAATAACAATAATCTTTATTTTTATCATTTTAAAATTGTTTAATTGACTAAAATTAAATATTTTAATTTCAAACAAAACTCAGAGCAACCAAATATTTATTTGAATGCATTTTAAAATTCGAACCATTATAATGATTATTTAGTGCGACAGATAAAATATAATTAGAACGTATATTTTTTTCTTGTAGACACCAGAAACAGTTTCATTATAGTAACATCAATCTATAAAATTTACTTTGCAGTTTTATATATCATTTAAAAGTGGAAAATCCTTATTAAATTCACCTAGTTATCTTCGAAAACATTTACAAATGGTTAGAATTTGTTCATACAACGTCTCTTTATTTATATTACACGATTAACTTGTTCGATTCGATTATGTATTAAACAAGATATTAATCAATGAAATTCAGAAATATTTAATTTAGCAATTTTATGCTTAATGGCGATCATGGCTCATTTTGTGCAATGGTAAACAAAGCATTTATGTATTTTTCTTATAGCTGAATCAAATACAACCGAATTCAGTGGTTGATACATTATGTTATATAGAATTCGTTGCTGTTTGCAGGTGAAAACACATCAATTCTTATCGAATACAAAAATTTGAAAAAAAAAATGTTTTGATATAAGTTTTGGTAAAGTTCTATAGAAAGATTTTGACTTTCTTCTTTCAACGATATAACAATTACATTTCTCATGGTAGCCCTAAATATTAATATATACAAAAATATTTCACTCGGATAAATATATGTATTAAAAATAATTTTATTTCAGTACACATTATTTTCCCGACGCAAAAAATTATTCACGATAAGAGGCACCAACTCATAAACTGGTTTTGATCCTTTTAGTCAGATTAAAGTTTATTTCAAAATATGCAATTTATTTTATGTCTCGTTCGAAAATCTATTAATTTTGTTTTTATTTTGTTGCTCTGTGTTATTAACAATCATTGCAAACTCTCCGAAATCGTGGCAGAGTATTAACATTTTTTTAGAGTTTTTGTGAGTTTTATTAAAAAAACAAAAAAAAAACTAAAATCTTATTTAGAAATTCTATATTTTCAACTACAAGTAGTTCGAATTGCATTCAGTTATTTTAATTACTTGTAAAATATGTAGCAATTACAACTAACAACACACCAATTGACAAATTCTAGATTCCAATTAGTTTGATGAGCCCATGTCTTTTATACTTTAATTCAGCAAAATGTGCAAAACACTCGCACGCATTCCACATACACATAGATCCATAGATCGGACGATCTGCAGACAGCCAGAAGGAAATTTACAAATTTGGATGATGCCAACCGACTTTCCCGCTGCGACAGCCAGTCACCAAAAGCGGCTCGCGCGGACTGAATTTCGTGCTGAGCACTATGTCTGTATGCGACTTTATTTGTTTCACCTCGACCAGCTGCTGTGGGTTACTCTTGATGCGTTCGCTCTGATGACGCGGATACTCGGAGCAGTGATCGGTGAACGCCAACAGACGAACACCCATGTCATAGGGTGAGCAAATAATGCGTCCGTCCGCCGAAAAGCAAGGCTCCTTGATGAATCCCTTGCCATTGTTTGATTCCTTGATGGAAAACATAAGTTTTTTGGCATTTTGTACAATCTGCCGCTCGCCGCGATTGTTTGCTCGCAGTGGTCGACAAACGCGAAAACGTTCGTAGGCGGGCAATGGTGGCGAATCGCTGCTCGAGTTTCCATCACCACCATCAGCAGCATCGTCATCATCATCTGCATTATCTGATGTGTCCAGCAGACGTGCCGGTGAACTTGGACGCATGCGTGCAGCGCTGTCGCTACCGTTGGCCTGATGTGTGTTCGTTGCTGTACTGCGACGCTGTATAGTAGCAGCTGTTGTTGTCGATGTCGACGTTGCCGTTGTCGTCAATAAATTCGCTGTTCGTGCTGCCGCTGGCAGAACACCGCTGCTTATAGCATACACGAAATTATAGCCTGTTACAGAGTTCGAACTGCGTCCGCGATTTTGTCGTATCGCTCGTTCGAGCACAGTTACTTCTGCCGCCCAAATATCGGGCACAAATGTTTCGGGTCGACTTGTGGGCTGTGCAGCTGCGGCTGACCCCCCGCGATATGAACTACCAGCGGCGGTGGTAGTCGCAGTAGCAACGGCTGGTAATGGTGGTGGAGGAGGTGGGGTGTTGTTGGGTGCCAACAAACGAACGCGCGGATTACGGTCACGCCTATTTATGCCAAAGACAACCTCGTCCATGGAGTCGACGCCGCTTTCGTCATCCTGTAGACGAGCACGTATATTCGGCTCATCGTCGCTGAGGCTAACTAATTTACGTTTGCGCTTGGTTGTGCTGTCGGTCAATATTTCAGTTAGATCGCCTGCCTCCTCGTTGATGTCATGCACGCAGGACCATTCGGTGAGCTCGTCATAGCTAATGTTGCGACTCAGAAATGAGTGACCCTGCGGATGTATTTGCAGCGCCAGTATGACCTCAGCGTCGTTTTCGCTAGGAAAGTCGGTGACTAGCTCAACGCGATTTTTCTTCTGTTTCTTCGAAAAGACATAATCGAATTTTGCAGCCTGTGGTATGTGTTGGTGGCCCATCTGCATGAGGCGATAGATGCTGGGCTGTTTAATAGAAACATATAATTTACTTAATATGGACATTAAAAAAATGTTATAATCAGTGCTTACACGAAAGCCGCACAAATCCTTGTGCAATGTAGTCAAGTCTAGATCGTGTATGATCATAAAGTAGCCACCTGTCGTGCATATGACCAGCTTGGAACCGTCTGGTGCTATGCGACAACGCATCAGACCGCTTGTGTGGAACACCTTCTGGTAGATCAGACCCTGCTCGGTGTGCGAATTGATGTCCCAGGTGAATATGCTGCCATCGAAGCCAGAGGTCACCAGCAAGGCGTCCTTGTGTGAGTACTCAATGTTCTTCACCCAGTTCGAGTGTCCATGCAGACTGCGCACCTTTGTCTTTAGGTATCGCAGATCCCACAGCGCGACGGTGGTGTCATCGGAGCAGGTGGCGAACATGCGATCGTCAAGAAATCTATAAAAATGTAACAAACATTCTTCAAATACTCAGGCAATTTTAGACGCTGGTAATTACTTAATGCAATTCACATTGTCCGTGTGCGCATTGGTTATTTTGTGATTCTGTTTTGTGGAGATGACATCGAACAATAATATGGATTTCTTCTCACAGGCAGCGACCAGTACATTTCTATTTGTATTTTAAAGAAATGTTTAAATTTTTGTCAATTCAATTGCTTTGGCACAATAACCAACCCCTCTGGTGAGAATTCCAAATTGAAGACCGCACCATATTCGGATGTTTTGTCTGGCTCATTGCTCAGATCGTTCCAATGATAGTAGGGTTCAATCGAATTGTAGATGCGTTTCATGATCAGATCACCATCGCCGAGTTGCGGCGGCAGCCCATATTCGCGTCGTTGCATCCATCTGTGAAAACTCATTGTTGGCTTTAGAATATATTGTTGGACGCAGCAGCAGCAGTCTGAAAACGTTATGATAAATATTTGGAGCATAGAAGCCACCTTTTGGGGTAAATCTCAAAAATGGGATTTTTAGAATGACAGTGGGTAATGGTATTTTCCATGAATTTTTAAACAAAGTTATGTTAGTTTATATAAATAAAGCTTTAATATAATCTGACCATTTAAGCACTTTAATTTTGATTTTAATTGGTATTTTTAACCCATGAAATTTAAAAAATACACAGAAAAAAATATTTTACGTATATATAACAATTGATGTTAATAGCAAACAAAATCGTATTACAATTAAAAATATGAATGTATTTACTAATTAAATAATTGTATTTACACATTTTTTAATTAAAATATTAATAGGAATAAATTTAATATAATTTCAATACAACTAAATCTTTAATAGTATTAACTACTTTTATTTGTTACTTTTGATTTATTCATTTTGCAACACGGTTTTTTTCTTCTGGATTTCATTTTGTTTTTTAAAACAGGATATTGCATTATTTAGTGTATGTTATTAAAGCATTAAATGGCTCAATTTATTTTTGCTATCAAGAATTTGAACAAACAGCTTATGATGCTCATTTTGTTGAATATTGAATCATTAAAAAGCGAATATCAAATTTTTTGTTTGACTCAATTAATTGGCCCACGTGTAGAAGTTGTGAAAATTGACTTCGGTAAAACATTCGATAGGTTGAAAGAATTTTACAAAGCATATCAAAAAGTATAAATACTTATTTAATATTTATTTTATGTTATATATTGAATTAAATTATTTTTATTTGCATGTTTCTATTCGACAAATATTTTATTTAATTTAACAAAATATTTAATTGATCCAATTTCTATCGAATGAAATTTTTAACTGATGTTACTAATTAATGATTTAAAAATTCCCAATAAAAAATATAATATATATAACAACTTTAATATCAATATGACAAAAATATTTATTAAAGTTTCTCCAATTAACATATTCTCATTATTACGAATATGGAATTCAATTCTACTAAAAGTTACATCGGCTGAGTTTCAATTAAAAATTAATTGGATTGATTAACATACTAAAAGTTACATCGGCTGAGTTTCAATTAAAAATTAATTGGATTGATTAACATTTTAGTTATATTTACTCACTTTTTTTCTGTGTGTATGTTTGTTTTTAGTTCTTGGGAAATCGGGATTTTTCATAGTTATTGCGGGGTGGCAGCACTTCACCATTTTCTTAGTTGACATTCGATTTCCAACTGTAGTATTTATTTATAAACAATTTTAATTGATTTTAAAATCCAACTATAGAAAAATGGTTGTCCCGAAACCAAATCCAACCAAGGACAAGCTAATGAAGCTGATTGCCCAAAAGGATGAGTTGGAAACACAAATCAGCAACTATGGCGCTATCTTGGCAACTGTAATTATTCTAGAAGCATCCTTGTAGGCAACTGAAGATGATTTGCAAAAATAAAAAAAATACTTTCAAATTTACAGAATGGAGACGTGGGAATGCACGGATCCTTGGTCGACGCCGAAGAGTTTCCACGCAATGACATCGATGTACATCAGGTGAGACAAGCACGTCAGCAAATAATTTGTCTGCAGAATGATCACAAGGAACTTATGAAGCGTATCGAGCAATTGATGCACATTTTACATGCAGAAACAGCAGCAGATGGCGAACAAGATCTGGCCACGAATACAGCTGGCATGCAATTAAATACCGCAACCAGCGTTGCACCGAGTGACGCAGAGTGTTCGCCATTATGCCCCATAGTTAAGGTAAACCTGGTGAGTCCTGGTTCACCGGCTGAAGATGCAGTAAGTAAAAATCATATATATTGCACAAAAGTCACCTAAGTCTGATTCATTGCTAGGGTCTCTGCATTGGCGACTATATTATTGAGTTTGGCACAGTTAACTCCAAGAATTTCAACAACAATATTCAACAGATTGGAACAGTGGTTCAACATATGCAAAATCAAAGAATCAAACTTAAGGTACAACGTGCCGCAAAAATGTTGGACTTGATTTTGATTCCAAAATTGTGGAATGGTCGTGGTCTTTTGGGTTGCAATATTGTGCTGCCCGATACGGTGGATCGTTAAGCAATAAACTGAAATACATATGTAGTACGTGTGTATGTCTCAATTTATGCTATTTTTTTTACCAATAAATAATTGATTAACTATTAAGATCGCAAGATCGTCGTGTCAAGTAATGAACTTTAAAATATTGTAATATCAATATTAAATACTTTATTGAAAATATTAAAATCTCTTTCATTGGAGAGTACTTTAAAGTGGTTTATTTTATATTTTTAGTTTTTTTGGTTACAAAAAATATTTATGTATGTATTTCAATCATAATTTTAATTCAGAACAATATTAAATTAATTTTGTTCTGAAACATATAACCAAAACAGTTAATAGTGATAACCCTTATTGCATAGTTCATGAATTTACGCTCTTTATTCTGATTATTCCGGACTCTGTCAAGGTACGGAACATCGTCTAATAACTGAACTTATATCTTATACCACTTACTTATTGTAAACATAATTCAAACTCCGCCCGAGGAGCTTTTATTGAAAATTGAATATTAAATATTCAATATTATAAAATATTGAATATTTAAGTTTCTTTAAAAAATGTTTTTAATTAAAAAAAAATGTCCACTATAAATTTTTTAAAGTGAATCTAAAAATGTTTATAATACTATTCCAGTTTTTAAATTTACCGAATTGAAGTTTTGGTATTACAATATAAGAGTTATATATTGTAATACCAAAATTTAAAAACTGGGATAGTATTATAATATAAACATTAATTTAAATTATTTTTTTTTTTATCAGAAAGATTTTTAAATAATTCATGCTAGTCAAATAACCCTTATTGCATCCTCTTCGTTGAGCGTCTCCAGCTTTCTTTCAAAATGATGAAATTGACGAATATTAGTTAATTGTTTTGTCGATTTAGCATCAGAAGCAGCGACATCAACAGAAGCAGTGACATCAACATCAGCATTAGAAGCAGCGACATCGAGATCAGAAGCATCGTCATTCAACAGAAGCAGCGACATCAATAGAAGTAGCGACATCAACAGAAGCAGCGACATCAATAAAAGCAGCGACATCAACAGCAACAGCGACGACATCAACAGCAGCTGCCTCCTCCTACTTCAGGTCGTTGTTGAAGTTTAGCAACGAGTCCATTTCATTTTCTAAGTAGTTATCGTTATCTTCATGATTCGATTTTATATTCAAAAAATTCATTTTACTTGAGTGCGGAGTGGAACGACCGCTTCCATTCTTCAGTGTACGCATATAATAACCTCGGATATTTCTCCACCGCGCGCGCATCACATTAACTGTAAACAATTAAAACAATCACGTTATTTTTTAATATTTAATTAATTATCAGTCTCTCAATAATTAAAACGTATAGCTACATTATACTGAGAAATGAATAATATGTTATAATTATTGCAAATTAGACATTGATTACATAAAATGTACCATTCTAGTAAAAATACTAATGGTATTCATCTAAAGTGGCAAATGAACCGTATACCGCGTATCTGTATAAATATACAGCCTCATATACGATCTGCCAATATTTGTATGAAAAATATTATACACAAACTCAATATCTTTGATATGATTTTGACGATGTCAATCTACTCTTACTTCTATTAAGAAGACAGGTGATGAACCGACGCTGAATTCTATGACGAAGACAGGTGATGAATATGATGATCTCGTTGATGATATCGATATTTAAATTTCGATATTATTATAGGGCCCTATTATGACTGGCGAAGCGAATGTAGTTGGCTAAGCGAACGTAAAAAAGCTATCACAGCATCCATTCGCCAGACTTCATTCGCCAGAAAAAAGGAAACTAAAGCAAACGAAAAAATCAGGCGAACGAAGAAATCATTCGCCTGAACTTCATTCGTCTGGCGAATGGAAGCTGTTAAGCTTTATTCGTTCGTTCGCTTCGCCAAGTTCATTCGCTTCGCCAGTCATAATAGGATAGGCCCCATAATCAAGGATTGAAAACTAAACGAATAACGGTTTCGATTTCGGTTTTTTCCGCGTTTTGGTTTCGGTTTTAAGTTTTTATAACGAAACGGTTTCGGTATACCGGTTCCATGTTATGGTTTCGGTTTTGATTTCGGTTTTTGTATACATTTTCTTTATTTCCATATTTTTCAAATAATTTTACATTTTTTATATGGTGCTAAATTATGTACAAATTATGATATTGGGGTAAAGTGGGAAACGTAATTTAAACAATGTTTGTTGTTATTTTAGTAAAAATATTGTGTTATATGAATTATTTAATTGATTACGCCAAGAAAAAAATTTAATTTAAAAATTCGTGACCACAGACCAATGAAAAGCAACATTTTGACTTCACCTGAGATATGATCTGAATTGCAAAGAAGAAGAATTTTGAACAATTATCATCCATAAAAGCCAAAGAAATTAAATTTCAACAATTCTGTGAACTGCAATATATGTAAATGATCATTTATATATATGTGATGATCATTTGCAAGAGCAAGTCAAGAAATGGTAATCTTAATCTTTTAAATTTTAAATAAAAGATCGAAGACAAATATCTTAAACTGCATATTAATTATGAAAACGAATAGAATTTGAACAATAATTGTATTTAAGTTACTTATTTACCATATTTTCAATTTCTTCAACATTTTACCAACAAAAAAATAAAACCAATAACATAAAAATTTGAATTATGTTTTAACAAGAATTAACTAATAAAAAATAATTGTATAAATCAAGTGATGTTGACGAGACAATTCAAAATCTCAAGGCCATAATAAAATGAACGAAAAGTCACCAAATACATTTTCAAAATGCTAAATATTTTTGTACAAACTTCTTTATGTATCTGTCAATTGATAAGAAAATGTAAATCTATTAGTTGATATTTCAACTTTAAAAATGCATCAATTACTTTTTATAATATTAATCAACAAACTCGAAAATTAAGTTTTTCATAAAAATGTATTTGGTGATCATTTGATAATATGAAAATATTTATCTATCTACACTAGTATTAATATATTAATTTACATTATTTATATTAATTTTAATAATAAAATACATCGAAGTTCGTACATCGCCCATTGTCTTCGAATTTCGTATATGCCTTCGAAAAAAACGCAGAAACGTTCATGTGTAAAAAAAATACGGCTGCGAAATTAGACCTTGCTTCGAAATTCGACCTTGCCTTCGAACGCATTTTAAGAGGCACTGTGATATTTAAAAACCAGCAATGCAAATTGTATTTCCGTGTGGCAACAATGAGCTGTCACAGCTGTCTGGTATAAAGTCGTCGTGAGTGGTAACGACGGCAAAAGGACACCAACATTTATTATAGTTACCAAAAAAAAAAAAAAAAAAACGTATTCAAGTTTTCACCGATTTTTTAATTCGTAGTTAGTTGCTGCAATTTTCTTGCTTCCAGACTAATTAAATTTTTAAAAATATAAACGGGATTAAATAGTTAAAAAAAAGAAATGACGTGCAACAAATGCAAAATGAAGTGAATAGAAAAAGCATACAAATCTTTGCTAAAAGTGTCCTACATTATATAATGCATGGTAATAAAATTTAGTCAGTAATCAGTGCACACTAAATGGAAAATAAAACATACTAATCAGTGGTCTCTATAACAAAAAATAACTACAATTTTTAAAGAAATCAGTAAAATATAAATAATTTAAGAACCACTTTCTGCATTTCATATAATATATGTATAAATTACTATATATGTATGTACACTTTATATACTAGAAATATATGTTTCATATACATAGGCAGCTGCAGTCTGCAGGGTTCCTTTAGCCCGACGAAGGCTAAAACAAGCACACATACAAATGCAAACACACACGTACGTTTCTTATTTGAAAAAAAAAAACAAAAATAAAATAAAAATACTGTTAATAAAAAGTGTCTTCTTTAATTTTCGTCTTACATGAAATATTTATTACCTCACTGCGAAAAATCGCATTCTACGCTGAGTAGCTGGTTTGGTATTTTGCACACACACACACACATGAACAATAATATTAATCCTTACATTGCCGAGGATTTTTTTGTTTTGGCATAAAGCATATTAAAAAATAAAAACTGCATAAAATAGTTCTATCAAATACTAATCAACATTACTATATTTTACAACATTAGGTACATTGTGCATATGAAAACTTTATGAAGAGCTTTGTTTGAATATTACACTGGACACGCATGGGTTAAATGTGTGTGCATGAGTATTCCATGGTGCATAAGAAATAAGGACCTTTTCAGTCTCCATATACATTTATTCCTTAGGCCCCGGCGACAGCACTCAATTAAGTAGCACAAATAACTATTTTAGTGGTAAAGTGTTTTAAAATATAAATACGTTCACGTTAATTGGCATTTATAGTCATTAAACAAACAAAAACAGGAATAAAATATATCCTAAACTCAGCACTATCACAAATACTTATGCCCACATATTAATGCTACCGTGAAATAATGTTTTTATTGCAATCGTTGTTTTAAGCCCTTTTCATCACTACTTTAAGTTACAAAAATATTGTAGGTACTTTAAAAAAAAACATTAAACGCAATTTTTCTTTAATTCGGAAGACTAATTTCAATATATTATTGAATGCTAATCGGAAATTGTGTTTATTCTTTTTTAGACAATATATAACAACATTTAGGATCTAAAAAAAAAAATTGTGTTTATTCTTTTTTAAACAATATATAACAACATTTAGGATCTCATGATAAACATGAAAATTATTAATGGTTATTCAGAGTATAGACACTAACGATCAAAATTATTAAATTTTTTTAATTCATTTTATTTTTAAAATATGCCCTACTATTTCACTATTACCATTTCACTATTCAGTCAGTATCAGCAACCGCGAATTATTTAGAATTGATGTCCATGAAATGTCCAGAAATTTTTGTTCACATTTTGTTGAGTAGAGATAGTAATCACTATACGTTGATAAAGTAATGTAGAAATAAGTATTTGTTTTTTTTTAACTCACTAGTTTAAATTTACGTATATTAAAAGTACCTGCACGTATAAGGTTCTTAATGTGATGTGATCATTAATTATGGTTATTAATAACAGGTGCTAAAAATAATACTGCATGTCAGTGGATTAAAACCAACAACGCCTAGCCACATCATCATCATCGCACGAGTGAGACTACACAGCAAGGATATTTAGTACAAGCGCCTGGCTTTATGCTACTACCTTTGTGGAATCTGGTTGTAAAATGTGTATTAGAAATTATCACAGTGAATATGTTGTAAAAATAATTAACGCGTTTCAAATGTAACTTAAAAAAGCATTTAATATCCTAAATTTAAATTGTGAATTAATGAAAACAAAAAACATTGTGCCAAATTTAATGTGAACAAAAATTAAACTAATAAATTAGCTTCCAAAATCAAACCTTCTTCTAAAATTTGAAAATACTAATGTGCCAAAGAATGCAATTTATTTAATCGCCAATATACAAGATCATTAATTCATTTCGAAAATACATCTAAATCGTATGGGCTGCAGAAAACGTTGGCGTACATAATAATAGCTGTTAAATTTAAAAACACCATCGCCTAAATGAAGAATGAAGAAACAAAATGTACGCACGATATCCTTGATCGTGTGCACATTTACATATTTGCTGGTAGGCGCTGCTGTCTTTGATGCACTTGAATCGGAAACGGAAAATAAACGTTGGGAGGCATTACAAGGTAAGTGCTGAAAAAATAAAGTAAAATATGTTCCGAAATTAGCTTAAGATTGTAATTAAAATATTTGATAACAAAAATCAAATTGAATTTGTAACACAGAACTTCCACTGAATTTAGTGAAAAACGTTTATGTTGTGATGCAAATTATAAAATCGCAACCTTTTTGTAATTGTCTTCCAAAGAAATAAACTTAAAGTTTATTAAATATTGAAATTCTCTAAAATATTTGTAAAAATTCCCGAATACTATTAATAGAAAAAAACTTATTAATTCTTCCTTATACAAATCACTCACACAAAATACAGTACTTTTTTCCTCGCAATAATAATCAAATTTATTAAAGTAAAATAGAAATAAATACACAGTGAAAAATGCACACACGATTTAATAACGGTTTTAGGATAATTCGAAAACGCTGATCGAAACGTCTGGGGCCTGTTCTGTGAAGATTTTACTATAATAATAAAACCCTACAGTCATATAAGAACTTTGAACGAGCTCTCTCAACATTTTGAGCTGTGTGTGTTATATTTGTACTCAAAATGGTGGGGCCTACTTTTCAGCTTTTCATAGGCAATGTTTTACTCATGTAGGTTTGCCATTTACTGCCGAGAGGTAGCGCAGATGTTGTTAGGGTTGAACCTAGGACATTTCGGCTCGCAGTCCAACGCACACCTTGAGCTACCGACGTTTTTAGAATTAAAGATTTTAAAAATCGTTTTTCTATTAAGTAGGTCAATTAGAAGCAAATATCGTCACTGTCATGCCGAAGGGGAGAATGTGCATTTTTAAAAATGTTGGGTAATCAAATTTTAAAGTTTGAAGTGCTTTAAAAATTAGAAAAATTTATATTTTTTTCAATTATTTCTGTTATTTTGGTTTATTTGTCAATTATTATAACGTATGTAAAATATCTTTAGATTTGGACAACCTACTGAATTATAAATACGGATTTTGTGAGACTATATCCCAATCAAAACGCAAATATTTTTGTTTTTTATGTTTTCTTTTTATTAGCGCAAGATAAAATAGTAATGTAAAGGCATTAATTGTTTGATTTTATAGCACCTATCTATTGGCATCATTAATTAAAAATATTTGGTCAAACATTAATTTACCATTTGTTATTGGCAGGAAAAAATGTTGCCAAAATATTTTTAAATAATGATGCCAATCGATAGGTGCTTTAAAAACAAATAATAAATACCTTTACACCACTATTTTATCTTGCACCAATAAAAAATTATAGCAAAAAAACGAAGAAATTGGAAAAATTGAAAATCTTGTCATGCCAAAAGGGCGAATCTTTTAATTTTTTTGCTATAACTCTTTAATGGTACTAGAAAAAATAGTGATGTGAAGGCAATTATTGTTTGTTTTCAAAGCACCTATCGACCTGCATTATTAATTACAAATATTTTGCCAAACAAATTTTCCTGTAAATAACAAATAGCAAATTATTGTTTGGCAACATATTTTTGACCAGAAAAATTAATTCGATTCACAGTATTGAATTGAAATAGGTTATATATATTTTTTTGCAATATCCTTTTATATTAACATTTCTATTATTTTAATTATGCAGCCGTTGAAGATCGCATAAAACGAAAATACAATATATCTTCGGAAGATTTTAAAGTTATGGAAACGGTCGTCCTGAAATCGGAACCACACAAAGCTGGTCAACAGTGGAAGTTCACCGGAGCGTTCTACTATGCGACAACGGTGCTGACCACAATCGGTTATGGCCATTCGACGCCTAGCACTATCGGTGGCAAACTATTCACCATGTGCTATGCCATTGTGGGCATACCGTTGGGCCTTGTTATGTTTCAAAGCATTGGAGAAAGAGTGAATAGACTGAGCAGGTATTCAAATATGACCTTTTTCGATATTTGATGCTAACATATTCACGATATTTAGCTTTGTTATACAAACGGTGAGATTATCACTAAGCTGTAAACGAACTGCAGCATCAGAAGTAGATTTAATATGTGTTGTTACCACATTAAGCTCTCTAACGATAGCAGGTGGCGCTGCGGCCTTTTCGAAATTTGAAGGCTGGAGTTATTTCGATTCAGTATATTACTGTTTTATTACTTTAACGACGATAGGTAAGTGCAACAGATATTTATTGAACATAGTCTGTGTTTATATACAAAAACTAATCAATTTTAGGTTTTGGAGATATGGTGGCGTTGCAAAAGGACAATGCACTCAATAAAAAACCAGAGTATGTAATGTTTGCATTGATATTTATATTATTCGGTTTGGCCATTGTGGCTGCCTCACTGAATTTGCTAGTGCTGCGATTTGTAACAATGAACACAGAAGATGAACGTCGAGATGAAGCCCAAGCAATGCAGGTCAGAATTGTAAAATACAAGCCATATCAATTTCATAATTATTTTAAAGTTTTGACACTTTTTTAAATACTGTATGGCGAATGTTGAGTATTTTTGCACTTATGTTCATTTTATGTGTTTTGCACATCTCTTTACCCCAAATTCATAAATTTTATTATTCATGCAATCATTAGAATTGGGGATGTTGCATTAAATAAATATACAACAAATGTTTTTATTTAAAGTACGGTCAAGAACTTCAATTTGTTCAATGTTTAGCGAACGTATAAAAACCCAACCGAAAGGATTTCGGTAATAAGTTTTATACCGAAACGGTTTCGGTATACAGGTTTCAAGGTTACAGTTTCGATTTCCGTATTAATTTTAGTTTTTGTCCATATATTTAATTTATAAAAAACACACAATTTAAATATTAAATTTTTTTAGCGGGCTCGTTTGAAACGATTTTTGAAAGTTTTTAACTGTTGTCGGAAGTGAAATATATGATTTTGTGTTAGTTTTACATACTTTTTAAAATTCGTTTATATCGCTTTTGGATAATTGATTTTGTATACCGGTTCAATTCATTGTTGAAAAAAATTTTACAAAAAACCTTAATGCAATATTTGTTTTAATTGTCAAACCCAATTTTAATATACAAATGAATGCTAATATTCCAATATGTTTTTAAGATACGTGGATCTAAACTCGGAATTTTAGACAAGGCTTTTTTTAGACAACCGGTTGGGCCCATTAAGCAATTTAGGAGCGCTCTGAAATTGGAGTCATAAAGGAGACCAATTTTTGAGTGTTTTATGAGCCCACAGAAAAATGACTCTTAAAAGAATCTCATTTAAGACTGTTTTCGAAGCTCTCAAAAATATTACCCTCAAAAGATTCATATGTAGGAGTTATTTAGGAGCCCTCATAAACTAGACTCCTAAAAGCATCAAAATTAAAATTGTTTCTGAGCGCTCAGAAAATAGACTCATAAAAGTTCTATATATCAGAATGTTTTAGGAACGCTCCAAAAGTTGACTCATAAAAGAGTCCCATTCATGAGCGCTTTAGGAGCCCCGTCAAATTAAACTCATAAAATCATACAATTTTGGAGTATTTTAGGAGCACTCAGAAAGGGAGTCCCATTCATGAGCGCTTTAGGAGCCCCGTCAAATCAAACTCATAAAATCATACAATTTTGGAGTATTTTAGGAGCACTCAGAAAAGGGAGTCATAAAAGTATCTTATTTATGAATTGAAATCAAATGAAAAATAATAAAATATTAGTGTAAATTCAACATATTAAACATATTGAATGGATTTTTTAAAATTAATACATAATCTTCCGGGTGACTGGACTAAGATAAACATGAACATGGATTAATTTCAGACACATTCGATACTTCTGCAGAAAGAAAAACTCTAAAAATGAAGCAATTGTAGTGTCTGGAAATTCTCAAAAATGTGAATGTTTTAAGAATAATTTAAAATGATCAAAAATACGCGGATTTTTCGCTCTACAAAGTGTGCGCACTACCCAAGTTTCTGTAGCCTTTTTAGGATCTTTTCAGTGCTCAAATATGAGTGTTTTAGGAGTAATAAAAGTGTTAGAAATATGAAGGTTTTTGGGCTCATAAAATGTTGTCTTCTACCCAGGGGTTGGGAGCGTTTTTTGGCACTTTTTAGTGTGAGTGAGTGTTTTAGGAGTAATAAAAGTGTCAGGAGTCTCCCGACTTTTTGGACTCTTTTAAGTGCTCATATATGAGGGTAACACTCATAAATATGACACATTTACGAGTCTTAAAAGACTCAAAATGTTTGCTGGGATTTTTTTTATTATTTTTTAGCATTTAGGATATAAAGATAAACAAAACCAGTTGGGAAGGTTAGATCACATGGGAAATTTTAAAGTAGGTGTAATTATGATAGTTCGGATTATCAAAATTATAGTCGGTCTAAGCCGACTATAAATACCCTACACATATGTGTGGTTACCATTCAAAGTGATATATAGGTCACCAGGGTATACGAATCCTGAAAATAACTACAAACATTCAATCGCTGAAGAATTTCCATTCATTTGATACCCATATTTACAAATGGGTAGGTGTACCGAATTTCGATTTCTTTTTTGGTGAACCACAAGTCTTTTCGCCGGAAAACATTATTATCATGTATTTGAGCATGATGTCAATATATATTTGACCAAAAAAGTTTACCTAAGCACGTATACAGTAAAATTGATCTGTATATGTAAATTTTATATGAGGTATTTGAACATAAGTGGTCGGATCATAGGTCACAATGGACCGATCTCACCAATTTTTTCGCACATACAGCGTAGATATATTAGTAATCTAAGTTATAAGTTTCATTTATCTAGCTCTTCAATTTTAAAAGTCTTAGGGATTTCAACAGACAGACAGACAGACGGACAGACAGACGGACAGACAGACAGACGGACAGACGGACATCGCTAAATCGACTCAGAAGGTCATGCTGATCAAGAATATATATACTTTTCCATACCGGAGATGCTTCCTTCTGGGTGTTACAAACGGCGTACCAAACTGAATATACCCTTTCACTCTTAGTGTAGGGTATAAAAATTACACTCCGCTACAAATTTCAAAAAAATTCGTGTACTAAATTTCCCAATTATATTTTTGGATAGGCATGAAAAAACAATGAATATCCTCATTTACAGAATTTCTATATCACTTTGAGTTATTTTTTTAATTTCCTACTCAATATTACCATTTACATCAGGTTTCATATTTACAGTTTATCATTTTGATGAATTAGCGGTCAATACCTTTACAAGGCCTGTTTTACAAAATGATTATGTTTTATACAAAAAATCTCTGCCAAAATTTCGTCTGCTTAAAATCCGAGAAATATTTAGACATTTTTCCCGTGCTTTATTGTATCACATTCATAATTTAATAAAATCAAAGTGGGTTCGAATGTAATGTAGTAAACCAATTTTATGCACATCATTTTTTGAACTATCACCTGCTTTATGGCTGTATTATATTATAAAATATTATAGCTTGTACCTATATATTAAATATGTTAATACAAAATTTTGTTAATTGTCGGTGTAGGTTTGCTAGCTTTTTGTTTCAACAGAGAGTATACATTTGATATAGACTTTCCTTCCGAGTTTGCTGGCGTCCTGCCGAAAACATTGGTTATGTGGAATTGGAATTTAATAGATTAAAGTTAACAGAGGAAAACAGTGCACAAAACTGGATCCGCGAATAATTTGTAACAAACTTACCAAGATATATTGCAATCCAATGCCTTATAAATTTTAATTATTTTTCTGACCAAACATGTGGCAGAAAACATCAGAATATTGATTTGAAAATGTGTCTGTTCCACATAACCACATAACCAATGTTTGAATTTATTTGACAAAAGTGGCAGCAAAACCACCTGTACGGATACTCTATATCAAATATATACTCTCTGGTTTCACTTCAATTTGTATTTTACGTTTTTTCAATATTTTAATCAATTATTTTTTAAATCCATTCCATTATACCATGTTATTAATATTCCTAATGTAAATACTGAACAATTAAAAATTATCCTATTGATAAAATGTGACATATAATCTAAATGTAAAAATTTTAATTTTCTTTACAAAAAAAATTATTGGGCAACGACTGTGTGTAGTTTATGACCAAGTCCAATTTTTGGACAAACGAGGTGATTGTTGATTTTTAGTTTTTTATTAAAACCGTACACTTTATATAAATATATTAAAAAATATATATACTATCTGTAAATCTGTACCAAACCGTTTTAACCAAAACTAATTTACAATAAAACTTTTAACTACTGGAAAAATGCAACTTTCTGGACAAAAACATATTATAATTTATCTAAACACGTTTTTTATTTTCTACAATTCAAAGACGATTTTTCTATTGTATGAGATGAAATTTAAAAATTTATATATAAAAATTTCAATTCTCTATTAAACAAAATGAAAATCGTCTTTAAAAAAAATTCTAAACTAACAACACAATGTTATTTTTAATTTGCCATTTCCGTTTCCGCTTTCTATTAATACAATTTCTTGACTGACTGAAAATTGAAATAAATACTAAATAAAATTACCATATTTTTGGCGTTCGCAGGCTCTACAAGTAGCAGTCAAACTGGAAGGCGATGTTATTACGGCGAATGGCTCCATCTTGAGCGGATATGCGGGCCATGATGTCCAATCGCTTAATGGAACCAATACGTCAATGTGTTCATGTCGTTGTGCATGTTTTAGTGCAAATCGACATAAAAAGTAAGTGCAGCCAAATATGCCCCATGCTCGCTCGCATATTCATGTTTGCTGGTTTAATATGTTATTTTTTATTTGTTTTCTTTTTTTTGTATTTTATTTCCATTAAATGTGATGACACTTCGGAATGCAGATCAACTTTGAGTGCTGCTAAGGATTCAAATGTGTAAGAGTTCATTTTGTCTACCGAATGATTTTTATTTTTTATTTTAAACTTGAGTTGCGCTTATTTACTCTGTTATTCATAACTTTTAGAGTTACCTAATTTATTTTATTTTCTTTTCTCTCTTTCGAAGGCACCAATACAAAGTGCGTCGTTCGCCAACGCACATACGACACCTTTTGCCGGAAGTTGTGCCCATGCAGGATCTCAGCTACGCATACGTTAGCAGTTTCAATGATGCCGGCCATGAGCTGGTCGAGGAGGATACGCTATCGCCTGCCATGCCGCATTCACATCTACTGAAGCGCAACACCTCCTTGCTGTAATTTCGTACTTAGATCTTGTTAATTAGTTATTGCATTAGAGTTCTAATAATTGCATTCCAATGAATTTAGATAAGGTATTTTTTTAACAATAATTGCACAACATTCGGTTTTCCTGGAAAATTTTATTATTTCTCATATGGGATCCACCCAACCCCTCTCCCCCATACAAAGTAACACGAGTGAGAAACTGATAAAACTATTCGCTACTGAAAAGAAAGAAAGATACTCATTTTCTGCTATAAATTTAAGTAATATTAACATTTAATTGCTTTCTATTTTTACTAAAGAAAACAATAGCCTAACAAACCAAATTAAATTATCGTTTATCGATAACACTGCGCGACCAAATTAAAATTATTATTTGGTGCTGTAAATGTTGTAGCAATTTTCGCGTTGATTCCGAAAATGTCCCCATACAATTCAAATTGGTTCTAGTTTAAAAATATAACTCATATTTTAATTTCGCATTATTTTGCGATTTTTTAATTTTAATTTTCCAAGAACTGACAAGAATGTAATGTTCTTTTTCTATATTAGACTCAGAAAAATCTTAATTATATGCATACAAAATTTGGTTTGTGAAATATAGACAAAGGAAATTCAAAACTACACATACAAAAAAAAACTTTTAAAAACAGTGTTACTTCATATCGACGCCTCTTACGAAGATCCACACGTTTCAATTTTCTTACGAAAAGAAGAAGAATCCCAAAGGAAAAAATTTGTCCAACAAAAAAAAGTTCAATTACGCAATTAGATTCTGGCCAAATTCAAAAGGAGCAAATTTATCCAAAAAAATGTCGAATGACGCAAGTGAATTCTGGCCAATTCCCAAGGGAGCAATTTTTTCAAAAAAAACGTCCAATGACACAAGTATGTTCTGGCCAAATCTCTGTCGATTGGGATGTCTGTATCGAAATTACATATATGCTTTTATTAGTGATGAAATGAAAAATGTGCTTTTGTTCGTAAATAAAATATAAATGCGTTTCTATTCATGGGAAAGATGCTTCTGTTCGTGGAGAAAATGAGAATGAGTTTTTTTTCGTAGATAACTTTGTTTTAAAGCAACATTTTTTTAATGTGCCGTTTTTCGTAAGAAAATGGAAACGTGTAAGAAACGTAAGAGGCGTCGATTTTTGCTATATGAAAATAAAAACATTTTTAACAGTTATCAACCTTTGAATATACCTACATCTGTCAAACGAAATTATTGAAGTATTAAGTAAAAATTACTTACATTAACAAAATTTGTAACGTTTTCGAAAGTTTTTTTTCGCATATAGTAAAAGATTTTCTAATGACGAATAGATAATTTCATTCTAAACTTTTGTTGGATATTAAAAAAAAGGAGCTTAATTACACTAAACAACAAAATGAGAAAAAAAATGTGCGCTGTAAATTCCATTATTTTTGTATTATTGGAAATGACCCGTAGAATTTGAATATATGAATTAAAAGATTTTCTATGGATAGGCTTACGAGATTTCAGGCAATAACTTTTGTACTGAGCTTTTAAAAAGGTTTTATAAAACGCATATGGTCAATTGTTATATCGAATGAAAGGTAATTAAATATCCAATAAACATTTCTTACAACACTTTGGAATTAGTTCACTGGTTTAAGAGAACTCTATAGAAGAACTTGAAAAATGTAATTTTTTCGACCAAAATTTTATTCAAAAATGCACTGCAAAAATGGCGAAAAATTGCAAACTCAAGATGATGCACAGTTTGTAATATTCCAAAATTAGCATGCACATTTTTAAAGAAAATATTGTAAAAATAAAAGAAATCTATGGATACATTTTGAGAACAGAAAAAGGGAAAAGAAAGCATTACAATTGAGTATTAACTAAAAAAAATTCGCATTTTATGTTTATACCCCATTTATACCCTATACCCATGGGTTACATGTTTTAAAATGTATGTGAGGATATTTTAGCGTCTTTTAGTAGGAGTGACTGTTATGAAAAGTATATATTTTCTTTATCAACATCACTTTCCGAGTCGACTTAGATATGACCGTCTGTCTGTCCGCCTATACACGATAATTTTAAAGCTGCTATTTCGAATGATGTGAAATTTATTTTCAATATATTTTAGTGGAATAGTAATTCAAAGTTCGAAAATGTGTCGAATTAGTCAACGTAATCTACTACATCCACTACGAGATATGGGTTTACTTTTTAAGATCACATATCTCGTATTATATATAAAGTTATAAAATTTAAAATTAATTTAAAATGTTCTGAGAAATGTTTATTAGATATTTAATTACCTCTCATTCGATATAACACTTGATCACATGTGTTATTTAGAACGCGAGATATTTACAAATATATGTGAGCACCTTTATGCAAGCTTGGTTCAAAATTTGTTGGCCCATATTTGTAAACTTATCCAAAGAAACATTATCAAACCATATTTTCGGAATCAGAGCGTCATTTTAAATAATACAAAAATAACCTTGACTGCTGCGTAGAATGGCTGTTGTGCAGTGTTATAAAAGATATAAAAAAACTCTAAAACTAGAGCCAAATTGATAACTAAACTGATTCTTTTTTCGGAGACAGTGCCGCAAATTCATTCAAAAATGGTTTTACTTTAACTGCACCAAATTTTAATTTTGTCGGATAGTGTATTTCGTTTTGGTGATAATCCCTAGTTAAAAAAGAACGCATCCGTAATTATCCAATTGATAAATTTCAACTCAAATTTATTCCAATTTTTTAATTTAACAACGTAAGAAATGTCACAAAAAAATTTAAAATTTCAATCAAAATCCCAACATGTTTTTAACAATGCCTTAAAAATAGAGTGTAAGGTACAAAATGGTAATGTATTTTTTTGTCGGTATAACCGTAAAGTTTCTAATCTAAATATTTTTAACAAAACACTCCACATTTCTTAAAAAAGACAAATATTTTCATTGTAGATTTTTTTTAAATATAACCCGGACGGGCATGTTTTGAATTTCATATTCGTGAAAAAAATTTAGAAATTTGAGAGGTTATATAAAATGTTCATGTCGACGAAATGAACAAGTAACACAAATTAAAACAGTTTAAATTTAATTGCGACGATACTACTGTCAAAATCGAAGATAAGTTTTTGCTTTCAAATTCAATTGTCAAAAATAAAAAATCATACAAATTTAAACAAATCATACAAATAAAACGAATCATATAGGTTATTTTATACCAATTTTGTGATTACAAACAAATTGTTTGACAGTAACCCAATTCGTTTTATGTTATAAGGACGCAATTTTCTAACATGAGAAATGAAATTGACTTTATTTAGATTTTTATTCAACGCTTTGGAAAATCGTGAATTTGGTACTGAAAATCTAATTCAGTATAAGCAGATGCCATGTTAAAATGAATTTCAATTCGATTTTGATCGATGCCGGATTCATTTAAATAAATCAAATTCATTTAAATACAAATAATTCAAACAAACATAGAACATGTGTTGTAAAGAGTACTTTTTATTGCTTATTCAATTTAAGTTGTACCTATTTAATTTATGTATTGTAACTAATTATTTTATGAGTGTTTCTTTTAATATTTCCGAAAACTAGCAACAATTTAAACATTTGTTTCTGTACTTATTAATTGGCTGGATGATACAATTTCAAAAACCTAAGTTACTATTCTATTTGTAAGCACTATCTTAAGTCAAATATATTTCTACTGCTTTATGTTATTTTTACTTCTAAACCGTATCACTGCCATTTCCAGAATAATTCAAAAATATTCAAATATATCGCGCGCACAAATTAATCCAATACAAAAATCATTCCAGTTGTAAATAAACATTGAAAACAATAAAAATAATAAGACTATTTCGGTGTATATAACTTTTTAGTAGATCTGTTCAAGTAATAACATCAGTGTAGCTTAATTTTCTTCTAATGATAAGTCAAATATTTATTAGATTTAGTCAATTTTGAAACTATATTTAATTATTTACTTTGTATGGGCATAAACACAAAATATTCAAAACTTTTACAGTTATATTTATTAATAAATATTTTTTTTTATAGATTTAAAGTAGCGCATTTCATTCCATTACAACATAAATGCCAAATTTTATAATAAATATTAGATTTTTTTTTTAAATGCTACTCCTATTGCTTTCTACTCGCATTTATATATATATATTTTATGTAAATAAATTTATTTAGATATAAACTGCAAAACTAAATACTTTTTAATATATATCGAAAACTATAACTAATAAAATTTGATAGTAACACAACCAACTTGAATTTAAATTATTGTGTAAAACGTACACAATGCAGCTAGATACAGCAAGTAATCATTATTAAAATTGTTTAACTAACTAGATATTTAAAATTATAACAAAAACAGAATTTGTAAAAATTTAAAATGAATTAATAAACAAATATTTATATTACTTAAACTATACAAAACTTGTTTGTTGGCTTGGCTGTTTTGAATATAGCGAGGTTTTCCATATTTTTGTGTTGACCTATCACAGTGGAACGAGTCAGCACAAGTGGTGGTCAAAAATGTTAGATGTTGTTCTAGAAATTTGGTACGGTACTCAATAATTTTATTCATAAATATTACTTAATTATTTGGCCATTACAACCCATGATGGGTTTTGGCCGCAGCAATCACCCCTCGCCAGTCGTTTCTGCATTGCGCCAGTTTTGCACTCCAAGTGTTGTCAGGTTGTCTTGCACTTGGTCGCTCCACCGCAGATTCGGACGCCCTCTCCTACGTTGACCACCACTGGGTACAGAATTGAACACCTTTTTTGCTGGAGCGCTTTCATCCATACGCTCGACATGTCCAAACCAGCGTAGGTGCTGGATCTTAATGCGCCTGACTATGTCAATGCGTAGAGCTCATAAAGCTCGTCGTTCCATCTGATTCTGTACTCGTTTTCAACGCATATCGGGCCATAGATTTTCCGAAGAATCTTTCTCTCGAACGCTCCTTAAGCTCGCTCATCGGTGTTGGCAAGCGTCCATGCCTCAGCGCCATAGAGGAGGACTGGCATGATGAGCGACTTATAGAGCGTCATTTTTGTCCGTAGAGAGAGGGCTCTGCTCCTCAATTGCCTACTGATCCCAAATTAACACCTGTTGGCAAGAGTTATTCTTCGGCTAATCTCCAGGCTGACATTGTTTTCCTTGTTGATGCTGGTTCCTAGGTATACGAAGTCCTTCACAACTTCGATGTTGTGGTTGTCAATAGTGACGTGTTGTTCAAGACGCCGGGACTGTTTGTTTGTTGACACTAGGTACTTCGTCTTGTCCTCGTTCATCGTAAGACCCATTCGACGCGAGTCCCTCTCTAAACTGGAGAATGCTGCACTGACTGCTCGTACGCTCTGCCCAATGATGTCGATATCATCAGCGTACCCGAGCAGCATGGAACTCTTGTTGAAGATAGTGCCATTGTGATGGAGTTGTGCAGCTCTTACAATCTTCTCCATTATTATGTTGAAGAAGTTACACGATAGGGAATCGCCTTGTCTGAAACCTCGTTCGGTATTAAACGTATCGGTGAGGTTGTTCCCAATTCTCACTGAGCAACGTGTGTCGCTCAGGGTCATCCTGTAAAGCCTAATAAGTTTCGCAGGTATACCGAACTCAGACATGGTGGCATATAGGCGACTTCTTATCGGACTGTCGAAAGCAGCTTTGTAGTCGACGAAGAGGTGGTGGGTGTCGATCTGCCTCTCTTTGGTCTTTTCCAGGATTTGGCGCAATGTGATAATCGGTTCTATTGTGGACTTGCCAGGTCTGAAGCCGCACTGATAAGATCCAATCAGTCTATTGACGATGGGCTTCAGTCTTTCATATAATACGCACGTTAGAATTTTATACGCGATGTTGAGGAGACTTATCCCACGGTAGTTGGCGCGTATCGTGGGATCCCCCTTCTTGGGCAGAGTATACTAAAATTCCATTCGCTAGGCATGCTTTCTTCTGACCATATTCTGCTGATAAGCTGGTGCATGCTCGTTATGAGCTCATCGCCTCCGGTCTTAAACAACTCAGCAGGTACCCCATCCAATCCTGCGGCTTTGTTGTTTTTTAGCCTGTTGATGGCTGTGCAGACCTCTTCGCGGTCAGGCGGCGGTATGTCAACGCCGTCGTCAGTAACTGGGGTTGTCAAGCTGTCTTCTCCATTAGCGGAATAGTTGTCATCATCGCATTCTAGAAGATCAAAGAAGTGCTCTCTCTATAATCTCAGTGTACCCTGGACATCTGTTACTAGTATCCCGTCATCGTCCTGACAGGAAGAAGGTCCGCTCTTTAAACCTCAGGTCAGGCGTCTTATCTTCTGAAAGAATTTTCGAGCCTCGTTCCTATCGCCATGCATCTCAATATCTGCACACTCGCGTCTTTCTAATTCTCTTTTCTTGCGCCTAAAAAGATGTCTCTCCTCCTTCCTCTTCTATCTGTATCGCTCCTTCGCAGCTCGCGTAACTACCGACTGCAGGGTGGCTTTATATGCAGTGGCTGCGCGACACTCTTCGTCATACCACTTGTTCCGTAGTGGGCGTTGGAATCCAAGCCTAAAAGCATAGAGAAAAACATGATCTGGTGGTCCACTTCTAAGTCATTAGTATGAAATTATAATTCATGGGCAGCTTATTTCACACAATTAATTTTAAATTTGCGTTTATGTCATAAGTTTTTTTATTTATAATTTTATTTTTAATCATTGTTGGCCACACTCGTTTCACTGGTCGTCATGATAAGACAATGTTTTGTTTATAAGAAACAGTTGGGGGTTGGAACTCATATCGTCAGATTCACATTTGATGAGACTTAACAAAGTAAAATAGTCAAAGTTCGATGCTTTTTCAATCAAACTAACTGGAACCAATCATTGGCTTAATAACGAACGCATTTTAAGCAGCATGAACTAATTCTAAAATAAAACCAAATGATTTTTATTGCTATATATTTATGGTTTTATTACAACTAAAATGTACAACTAAATTATGCAATAATGTGTCGAAATAAAAAAAATAGTTCAATTTATTCGAGGAAAACGTTTTATATAAAATCTATATTAAAATTAGTACAATATGATCAGAATGATTTTGTAAATCAAAGTGATTTTAAAAATCAATCCGTTTTATTTTATTTTGACGTTGTTTTGTTTCAAGTTGTTTTTTTTTTTATTTTTAAAAAGTTTTATTTATTTTCTATTGTGTTTGTAATACAAAAATTAACTCAATCACTGCCCGCCCACGAACGCACATCATTCTTGTAGACTAATCTAACTAATCTCGCGTCCGCAGTCCCCATATTGAAGTCCTGCGTGTGCCCACCGTTGGTCGTGCCACAGAGCTATGTATGAACTTGTTGATGCCCAACGAGGGGAAATTGTGCTCCAGCATTTCCAGTGCTGTGTCCGAGAGTATGCCGAATACATCGAGGTATGTGAGTGTGGGCAAGTGGCTCAGATCCCTGTGCAGCAGAAGACACATCAATTAAAATACTTGCCACGCATTACTTGGCATTGTTTTACTTACATGTACGAGGAGGCGGGTATCTGATAGCAACGCGAAAGCGACAAATACTCGAGCATTTTGAATTTGCACACCACAGCGATGGCATTGGCTGTGAGTCCAGTGCAATCGGACAAATCGAGTTCGAGCAATTGCGGACAACGCTTTGCCAGGCTGCCTAAATCTGTAATAGAAAGCAGCAAGGCTTTTTTTATTAAACCAAAGAAAAACTAATGCATGGCATACGTACGTGAGTCAAACATGGTTTTACGACAGCCTGCAACATTGAGCCGCATGATGTTGGGTGTTATGTTGACGACCAGTGACGTCACCGCGTCCACTGACAGATTGGTCCATGAAATATTTAAACTATTCAAATTCTGCAGTGACTCGAGTAGTGTGCGCACACTCCACGCCTCCAGACCATCACACATGGCCATGTTGAGCGCCTCCAAGTGCGTATTTTTTGCAATTTCGTTGCAAATTTCATCGTTCAACGGCACATGCTCTAAACTGAGCTTCTTCAGGTGTCGACAGCGTGAGAGCAGCATCTTTAGCGAAGGCTTCGAAATGCAAGCCATGCTTAAGTCCAGATATTGCAGCTTGGATTCAAAGTTGGGCTCGTTCTGCAGAAAGTGCGGCTCAAAAACTGGGTGGCATAGCTGAAAATCAGCGATTTTTAAAATTTAATAATCGTAAAAAATCTCAATATGTGAAATGTTAATTACTAGAAAAATTAATAAAAACACGAGTAATCAAAGAATTGTTTAAATCCAATTTGCATTCAACAAATAATTGTTTTCAAATGAATTTAAAACATTTTTGTATTGAGAATTCAAATTGAAAAATATTAGAAATTTACATACAACATCGCACATAGGTTGATTTCAATGATTTAGGTCAAAATTATTTTTCATTTTTATAGTCGGTCTAAGCCGACTATAAATACCCTACACATATGTGTGGTTACCATTCAAATTGGTATATAGGTCACCAGGGTATACGAATCCTGAAAATAACTACAAACTTTCCATCGCTGAAGAATTTCCATTCATTTGATACCCATATTTACAAAAAGGTAGGTGTACCGAATTTCGAATTTTTTTTTAGGAACCACAACTCGTTTCGCAGGAAAACATTATTGTCATGTATTTCAGCATGATGTCAATACATATTTGACCAAAAAAAAATTACCTAAGCACGTATACAGTAAAATTGATCTGTAGATGTAAATTTTATATGAGGTATTTGAACATAAGTGGTCGATTCTCAGGTCACAATAAATCGTTCAAGCCAATTTTCTTGTTCAGACAGCTTAGATATATAAGTAATCTAAATTTCATTGTTCTAGCTCTTCTACTTTTTCCGTAATCGTGATTTCAACAGACAGACAGAAGGACAGACAGACAGACGGACATCGCTAAATCGACTTAGGAGGTCATGCAGATCATACCGGAGATGCTTTCTTCAGGGTGTTACAAACGGCGTACCAAACTGAATATACCCTTTCACTCTTAGTGTAGGGTATAATGATACCTATTCAAGGTACATATTACTAATATATGAGCAAATACACATTTTGGAATATTGATAATTCATCCGTGTCTGAAATATCAGATTCGGTACTGGGGTCAGCCGGTAGTAACATCTTTATTGTTTCAGGACAAAATGATTTTGTTTTGATCCTAACTCTTGTTTAATAATGGATCTGAAGTCAGTAACAGTATATTATAAATATCTTGGTTGCATTCCTCTCTCGAGAACTTTCCTGCGTAGTTTTTCGTGCTTATTTCTGGCTTCTGCTGCCTCTTCCGACAACTATCCTATGGGTAATAAGGAATTTTGTATTATAGCTGCACCATGCGTTAATATTTTATGCATGGTCGGACTCATAGGGTGCCACCCATATAGATCGACATACAATTTCGCGATTTCTCTGGCTCAATTCATCAAATTGTTAGACTTCTATTTTATGGCCACTGGAGACAGTTTCCAGTATAACCCTCAACCTATATATTAATCGAATATCCATATCCAATATCCATATCTGCAGCTAGTTGAGAATTTTTAGAGAATCTTCGGCTATTGTTAGCATAGTTGGTATTCCCGTTTCAAGTTTCTTTTCGAAAACTTGCCTGAATATGTTTTTTTGTAAGCATTTCTAATTCCTTTTCTTCGTCAGTACTCTTCTGTCTGTAATTTGTTACTGGTAGTTTAATGGCTTTAGACCATTTATCCTTGATTGGTAATTTAATGTATGCGAATCTTACTTTAAAACTACTTAGATTTGCGGGTGTGTTTCAACAATGTTATTACGGGACAACAGGTGATTTGCCTGATAATACATTAGGGAAATCTTGTTGGTGCAATTCATCATAAAGATTTGTACGGCTCAGTAGTTTTGTAGCCAACAAAATCGAAAAAACGCACTTAATAATCTTTATCACAAAAGTGTGCTTTTCATGATTGTTTTATGACTTTCATAAAAAATTAATCCGCAGCTATCCGCAGCCAAATTGTATGTCATTAATTAGTATAATATATGAAGTATATAATACAATAACAAACGTAGCGCGATCGGACGCGATAATAAAACAAAATGTCTTATAAACATAAAAAATGTTGTTACAATACAACCTATCTTTGGAGTCCTTAAAATGATATAAAATAATATTAAATATTATTTAAAGCTATTAGTAAATATTGATTCTGACCTGAACTATTCGAATCCATCTTAATCACTTCAAATTATCACTTCAAAAGACATACAATTATATTTGTTTGAATGTTACTACGATGAACGCTGAAAAAATTATTCTGATTTTGTGAAACGATCAAATTTGAGCAACCTGTGACCGAGCACGGAGAAAGGTTCGCGAGTGTGGATGATAAATTAATGTTACTGGGACATTTCTCTGGGTCTGGTAGTTTTTTTTGGTATTTTTAAAGTCACTTTTAAAATTTTAATTTTGAACGGCTAATTCTATCAATCGACCTATGTGCATCGATTCAAAAATCAATAGAATCCATAAAAGTTGAATTCCACACAATGTTTTATTTAAATCTTCATTAAAATGATTTTGTTAGTAGTGAACACTCGATTTTTTTGACATTTTCTTGGCAGGCAAGGGAATGATTAATTCTACCTTAATCGGCAAGATAGAAATAGCACGTTTTTTATAAAAGAGAATTTTGGTTTTAGGGTAATTTTGGCTTGAGAAACACAAATCCGAAGTCCATTTGTCGATATTTTGTTTTATTTAGCTGCCAGGTACAAAAGGTGAGTGACCGTTTGTAAGAAGGACTTGCTGATATAAGGTAAAAAAAAGTATTTTTTTTTATAAAAATTAAATAATGAATACATTTAAAAAAAGGTAAATTAATCAGTATATTATGTTATGTCTTAAACCTTTCGGAAAACATAAATGTACTTTATATTTGGTACAAAATGTGTGCGTATACGATTTTGTACTGTATTTGCACGATTTGTTTGATCTCCATTCAGCAAAATGATTCATTTCATCGTAAATTATACTCTCTACTGGATGAACTGTTCTTTTGTCAATATTAGATCCGCTAGTAGTGGAAAAAGTTTGGATAATATAGGACCACCTGGTCGTTGTGACCATTTGGTACACGTTTAGATTCATAAAAATCATAAAAACACATTTAATGAAAATAAACACTTTTTTCAAGTTTAAAACGGGCTCGCCAACACGCCCGTTTATATCGCCTATTGATTTGAACTGAGCTCAAAACAACGACGATCTTGTTGACGAGCTACGAATTGTAGTGTACCCCTGTATGTACAGTGGTACTCTCTTTCTTTTTATTAATATGGCCCAATATATCGTCACTGAAAATTTGTGTGAGAAAAACGATAAACAAGATTTGCACTTGCGTTAAAATAGGAGCAAATTTGCGATTTGGAGCCATGTCGATGCTGAATATCTCAGATTTGATACGAGGTATCGAATGGATTGCGGCATTAGAAAGAGAATATCGTCGTTGTAGAACTAAAAGTCATCAACTACATTTTAAAATGCCAATTGATCCTTTACAAAAACATTTATATACCTTTAAATTTTTGATGGATGAACTCAATATTTGTACCAATCGATAAGAAAATATGAATCTATCAATTGGTATTTCAAAATGTATCAATTACTTTTTGTAATAATTACCAACAAAGTTGAACAGTGTTGAAAGGTGTTATTTATATTTTGAAACCCATTTTCTTCTGTAAAATAAAGAAAAAATAATTTGTCGATTGAAAAAAATAAATGTATGGACGTCGTAATGGTACAATTACGCACACTGTTATGCAGAATAACCAAAAAAAAAATTCATATCTGATGATCAACTCTCTAACTGCATTATTTGTTTTTATGCCAATAATAATTTCTTGGAATCGCTTGATCTTAGATATTTAAGAAATCAATTGTACGACTATACAAACCTCCGCCTGCGCCAAACGCAATATGACAACGCCACGACTGAGTATATTCTCCAAAGCACCAACGCGCAACGAACGGCCGCCCAGATCCAAACGCGTCCAGAGTGATTCATCGCCAGCGCAACGATTAAAGCGACGACAGACGTAGCCACAGCGTATAAGCGTCTTTTTGGGCAGCCATTTGAATATTTGCAAAATTATCTCGTCCGACAGCAAAGTGTTGAAGTGATCCTTGCCGTCAGATGCAAAATTGCGCATCGCCTGATTGCGATACAAAAAAAAATTCTCGTCGGGCACAAAACGCGGTGGCTGTAATTGTTGTGCGGCTGCAGCCAATGGTGGCGGATGTAAGTGCTGTTGTCTTTGCTGCTGCTGCAACTGATGCTGTTTAAGCAAAGCCGCCTGCTGACTTGTCGACGGTAGTGAAGGCGAATGTGCGCGTATGGCGCTCTGTGAAGTGGTGCCGCCGACAACAGCATGCGGTGTAATTGGTGTTGAAGCAATAATATTGCTGCCAAGTTGTTGCTGCTGCTGTTGTATGTTGCCTACATTGCGATAGTAGCTATTGTTTTGAACTGTGGCCAATGGACTGCGTGTGATTTTAGCAGCCAATGCAGCGGCGCCTGCTGCTAAAGCAACGCTACTTGCGATACCCGGTGGTAAAGTGGGCGAATTGGAATTATTGGCAGCGACGCTTATAATGCCTGCCCCAGCGCCTAAGATGGCAACCTTCTTATGCTGCGGCATAAAACATTTGTCGGAAGCTTTGCGCTGTGTCACTTGTTGCGCATTGTACATGGCATCAGTGTGATTGTTGTTGCATTGTAGTTGTTGTTGTTGCTGTGACAATGTATCATTGGGATCAATAAAGCTGCTGCTGGCATTGTCCGTGGATGAGTCCAATGTCGTGTCGTTGTTGCGATAATTGTTTATGCGTTGATGATGGAATTTGGGCGCATCTAGATTCGGCGTTGCCTCGTTTGAATTTTCATCAGCGCTGCCGCTGACAGCCAACACAATGGTGGAGGCCACTGAGGAGCAGCTCTCCTCGGAGTCCAACATGCCAATGCCCATTTCTTCAAGCAAATCGGTGGCTAGTGTGGCAGTGCTGCTGGTATTAAATGTGGTAGTTGGGGCGACACTGTCGACTGTTGCCAGTTTCCAGGCAGTGGGCGAGCGCGAGATGCTGCCGTCTGTGGGGCTGCTACTGCCAATAACGGATTTAAGGCGTTTTCTAAAAATTAAAATATAATATTATGATATAGTTTTAATTTTAGTCACTTTGTACTACAATAACAACAATCAACACAAAAAAAAAAACAAAACACGGGTCATGCACCTTTTTGTGTGCCCGATTATGTTAAATGCTGTTGCTGCATTTAGTGAAATTGTTGCTCATGTTTTTACTTCAACAACTGAATTAATGCAAAATATTTAAAAGTTTTATTATTTTAATTAATAAACAGACAGTCTATATGAATATGTTGCACTTTGCGCACTGCTTTATTGCATTTAAATTAATGGATTTTAACAATAATCAGCACTCGGCATAAAATAACTGCACCACCGCCTTTTGTTTGACAATTTTACATGGTTTCTTTTCGAATGCATTCGTCACTATGGCGCTTATTGTGAATGCGTACACAAAAACAAGAAGAAGACCAACCAATTGTGCTATTTTGAATGTCATTTCGTGGAAAGTCGTGAAAATCTTATACGCTGTCCCACAATTTACAAAATTGCGCCATTTCCCAACGCAGCAATCGCAACAGCAACAAAAAATGAATGAAATTTTTTTTTCTTAATACAATTAAACTATAAAAAAACTCGTGTCCACGATCTGTAAATTGTACTACATTCCAACACAGTCGATTGTTTTCTATTTACCTTGTAAGTGGACACAGATTTTCGTTGTTATTTGCTGCCGTTTTTATTCTCTTGCTATTCATGTTTTAGCTTTTTTCGTTTTAATAAATAATTATTTTTTGTTTTTTTCACTATTGTTGCTTAAAATCATAAAGATTTTTGTTAAAACTAACGCAACAAGTCAATTAAATGAAACAAACACTGAGAAATGCGTTCAATTACAACACAGAGGAAAAAAATAGTGAATTATGACAGTTCAGCTTTATTCAGCAACAATATGGCGCGCTTTTCTTTTCATCTTTTCAACCTTGGTTTGTGTACAAACTAATGATTGCGCTACGAGTCGACGTTGCCAGATTGTAGTGTTTGGGTTTTACTCACGTAGTATTTAAAATTTAATATTCTCTGAAATTTAAGATTATTTTCGTGTCATACAACCCACGAAACATTTTTACTAAGCTCCTTCACACAGGGAATCATAATTCGCTCATCGACGGACCTTTATTTGTATATTTCATGTTCAACTTTATTCATAATAATTTATTAGTTTGTTTCCTTTAAAGAAAAATAATCAAAAACGGTGTTTTAATGTATTCATTCATTCTTAGATATGGTACGTTAACGAAGGACGAAACGTAATCTCAATGGACTCACTCCGTATTTTGTCAAGATTGACGAACCGTCGAAACGTATTCACTGAAGCACACACAGAAAATAAACTGATTCATAATATTAACGATTCCTGTTCATAGAGGCAAATTCATACGTTTTAATTCAAGATACATTGTGGCAATGTACATTGTCTTGTAACTTATGTGTGAATTTAATGATCAGTTGATTTCCAGTAAGAATCTGCGTTCATAATACGCACAAATAAATTTAATGAATTTTTTCATACTTCAATAAATTATATTCATTGCAATACTGCAGTAGACTACAAAAATTTTAATTAAATCGCTCAAAGTTGTACTTTTTTATTGTACACTAAGAAAACAAGATGTTTATTAAAGTCTTGCTGCAACTATCTGTTTAAATTTACCCCTTGTCGCAAATATTCAAACATCCCATAAGTTTCAATAGAGTTGCAACAAAACTATTAATATTTTTTAAATATGACGTATATGCAGATAGTTACGAGATGTTTGCCACAACAGCAATGAAAATGGTGTAAAAAAGTGCCAACTCAAATATTACATTTTAATAGTTAAAGTGAAAAAAATTGGTTCTTCTGCGAAGAAATTTCAAGTTGTAGTACAATTTTACCTTCGAAGGTTTTATAATGACGATGGCGATGTATAAACAGTATACTGTTTCAATTCTATAATAATTAAGAATACATTTGATTAATTTTCTTTCAATTCAATAAAAATTACTCCGCGAATTCTAATGGAGTACCTTTTCCAAATATTCATCAACTATCTTCCTATTTGTAAGATGTTTAATCGAATGTTGCTATACATAATCGTAAATTTGAAAGATGGTTGCTAGCAATATTTATGGTATTTGACGGATGTTTGAGAGATGGTTGTCTCAAATACGATCTAAATAATTTGTAAATAACTTGATATGTAGGGCTGTTTATAGTGTGTGCGAATTTGACTAAATTGCTGACTAAACTAAATTGAAGGGCTTTTCATTCGATCGCCATTCGGTAACCGGTAATTGTTAAAGTCCCTAATCGATCGATTATCAATTGTCCGTTTGCTGTCATCCAATTTTATTCAATTTAGTCTGCTCAAAAATTTGCTAAATTAAAAAGTCGAACACTGCATTTCCGACAAATTTTAGTTTAGTCAGCTTTAACAAACCATTTTGTTTTTTGGGAATGTTTTGTAGATCGTATATTTTATATTAGAAAAACTTGCATATACATAAACTCCGGATATTTTTCATCATTTATTTATATTTACCTGCAATTTATCTCTTTTATGTACCCACTATATAAAATATTAAAATTCCAAAAAATGGAATAGAGCAATCATTTATTTTTATTAACACATTCATTATAAAGAGGCAACTAACAATGTTTTAGAAAAACATTTTATTTGTAAAAATTCGAATTTATATTTTAAGGGTGTGTGCGAGTACGACGATTGCTGACTAAATTAAATTTTGTCGTTAATGCAGCGTTTACTTTTCAATTATTAAATTGTTGAGCAAACTTTGAACTAAATTGGAAAACAGCAATCAGACATATGATAATCAATTGATTATGGACTATAACAATAACCGGTTACCGAATGGAGATCGAATGAAAAGTTGTTCAATTTACTTTAGTCATCAATTTAGTTGAATTCGCACACACCCTTAGTGGATTAAAAAAAAATGTTAACATTTTTTTCGAAATTGAATAGTGTATATAGTATACTAATTCTCAGGTGACGGATTTCCGTGTAATCTCCTTTTTCAGAGGAATTTTTATACAATTTCAAACCAATTCAAAACGTCAAAACCAATCAATAAAAAAATGTTTTGATTTTCCTTTTAGGTGGCAACAATACATTGAACACACCCGTACGGTGTAGAGATCAAGGCGGCGAAAATAAACAAATCTAAAATGGCCGATACTGGAAGCATTTTCAAGTTTTAGTGCAGCACTTATTTCTTGTTTTAATCTTTAAGGATTTTTGAGAATGTAAAAGTAAATATTTTTATTAATAATAACATTTTAGCATAACATGAAATACAATTTCAGAAATAACCAAACGAAAACTTAATTCAACAATAATGGCAAAAATAAAAGATGCACCTACGCTAAGCTTGAAAATATCGCCGACAACAAAAGTTAAAACTCCACAACTGAAAGCTGTGAGAGTTTGGATAAAGAAAATAAAAAATGTTCCAAGCAACGTTACGAAAGTAACGGTGCCTCAGAAATCGAAGTGCTCCACAAAAACAAAGCTGCGAAAGTGTGTTGTAAAATTACGACGTTTCTCCAGTTTATCCTTTGCAGCGAAGCCAGCGCCAAAAAAACTCGTCAATAGAAAAAAAATTATGACTTCCTAGACTTGGTTTTAACAGCATTCGATTTTTTTTACTACCATGGTAAAGTGAAATCGATCACCATATGTACAAACTACATTAGTTTTTTTTATTGTTTGGAATAAAAGTTTTTTTTTTAAATCGATATATTTTTTTATAACTGCATTGCTTTTCTTTGCTTGCGGTATGTTTACATTTTATAGTACCATTAAATAAAAATACAATAGTTTAAAAATAAACCTACCATAACTGCAGTTGGTTTGACATAAGAACACAAAAAGAATGTGGTATGAAAAATATTTAAATACATACAAAATTTTTCAGAAAAATAAAACTTGAACGCAACAAATAAAATTTTGTCTGCGATCCCTGGTTTTATATAAAATGTTTGTTGCTCAGAAACATTGTGGCGCCATCTATTTTAAAATAGTGAAAATATTAAGTTCAGTATAAGCGTTTTTTTCACATTTGAGTTCACTCGCTTAGTTGAACTATGAAAAAAACGCAGCTATTGTCTACATTCAGGCACACATTTCTGAACAGTTGTACAATTTGTGCCTGAATGGCATGCTATCTGCATAGTTGTGAGTGAGCGGTCGCCATTTTTTCAATCGAAAAAAATGTACGCTACATTTGCGATACCCATAGTTGCTAACAAAAATTTCCACGAAAAATACCTTTTTCCAATACGATTTAATAAGAATTCCCACGTGGTAATTTTGGTTGATTTAATTCCCACAGCAATTAAAAATTACCACAAAAATTCACAGTCATTTAAAATTACCACAAAAATACCAGAGCAAATAATCCTAAGGCAAAAATACCAAAGAAATTTCTCAAATAATTAAAAATTACCATATAAATCACATGAAAAAACCCCTTGGAAAAATCACAACTTAATTTTTTCACTTAACAATTTGGTGCGTTCGATATGTTTAAATCACAAAATTTATATATGGAATGTTCTTCCATACAAAAAATTTGGTAAAAAAAAATCACAATGCTAATAAAAATTCCCATGTGAATTACCTTTCCCACAGCAGTTAAAAATAACCACAAATGGGAAATTTCCCACGGAACTGGAAACTATGGCGCTACATATGTTATAGTTTAGGGATGCCCAACTCGCCTGCCCGCGGTTGACTGTACGGGCACTCGAATGCCTTGTGAGGGGTATCTGCGCTGAAGAAGGCTTTTAGTGTTGCATTTTTAGAAATTCCGGGAAATTTAAATGTCTATTTAAGAGTTTGATTATTTTAGATTGGTTTTAACGGACCTATTTATATTGCTTATTATTTTGAATTACTAAAATATACAAATTTAATCATTTTAAATAATTATACAATTTTTTTTTCATAACTTTTATATAATTTTCGCTTGCAAAAAAAAAAAAATATTATTTGTTATTATTCTGTAAAAGGTTTTGGGATATAAAATGTGTGTCTAAAGTGATTAAAATCTCAAACTTAACTAAATTCTAAAATAATTATTTATTTCACATTTCTCCCCTATTTTACTTGAAAATAGGGCACAATTTTTACACTGAAAGAAGAGAGTGCGATGAGAGTATGGTGTAATAAAGGAAAACAAAACCTGACATAAATATAATTCGTTATTTTGTAAAGTAATTTACATAGAATTATCCAAAAATACCGAATTTGGTGAAAAACATGATATTTTTTTTAAAACCAATCTTAATTGTTTTTATTCTGTTTATAAAACTGGACAAGTTAACAAAAAATGTTATTGCAAAAGAGTCAAGTGAGTTATTAATATTTGTTTTTTAATTAATAAGATTTTTTATAATAGACATTAATCGTTTACATACAAAGTATACAGTATTAAATGAAAATATAAATATTTAAATCATTAACGAAATGCTATGTACTACTGTGCGCAGTCGTCTTCAACTCTACGCATTGAACCCCAATAGAAACTAGAAATTGTCGACCAATTGTTAAATTTATTATATTTAGTTATTTTTAATTAAAACACTCTTTAAGAATGAGTGTATTATAAAAAAAACAACATAAACATAATTTTTTGAACAGTACTTGATATATTTTTAAACGATTTGTTGCAATTGTGAAAAGATCTTAAAATTTACTATTATTCTATCTAATATAAATTTAAATGCCTCAAAATAAGTTTCAGATAAAAAAAAGTTTAGTAAATTTTTTGTATTAAATGGATACATTTAACAATTTATACTGGGGTGACTGGAGAACAAAGCAGCGTGGACCAGCTCGCATGAAGTCGCACGATCGACTGATAACTTTCGCAGGTTACACGCACTTATATTCGCTCTAACTCTAAAAATCCTCTCACCATATCCGCTTCACCGATCTTCCCCTCGTCTAGCACCTTGCGTGCTGACGACGTGCCCGTACGGGCTGAGTTGGGCATCCCTATTATAGATGACATTTGAACTCAAATATTTATAAAGAACAATAGAATTTAGTGTTAAAAAATATGATTTCAACCAATTAAAGAGTTGTATGTTAATTTAATAATATTTAAATTCTTTTGTAAATTAACAGATTAGCGATAATGTATGAAAATACATTATAGATTTTGAAAATTTAGGTTGTTTAGATGTGCGCATTCGAATAAATTTCTGACTAAACTAAATTTTGTCGGTAATGCAGTGCTCGACTTTTCAATTTAGCAAATTTGCGAGCATACTAAATTTCATAATCAATTGATTATACTATAATAATTACCGGTTATCGAATGGAGATCGTATGAAAAGTCTTAAAATTTAGTTGAGTCATCAATTTAGTCGAATTTGCACACACCCTTAGATTAAAAAAAATAACATTTAAACATTTTTTTTCGAAACTGAGTCAATAGTGTATGAAGTAAACTAATTCTCAGGTTACGGATTTCCGTGTGATCTCCTTTTACAGAAGAATTTTTTTACAATTTCAAACCAATTCAAAACGTCAAAACCAACCAAAGATAATAAAAAAATTATGTGATTTTCCTATTAGGTGGCAACAATACTTTGAACACACCCGTACATTGTAGAGATCATGGCGGCGAAAACGAACAAATCTAAAATGGCCGATACTGGAAAAATTTTCTTTTTTTATTGAAGCACTTACTGATCGTGGTAGTAAATATTATATACATTATTAAAAAAAAACATATACATTAACTGCAAATAAATATAACAAAAGCACAACCAATGCATTCGAACAAATAAAAAAAATGGCAAAGGTTAAAAAACGACCGTCGCCGCCAAGACTCGCGACCAAGAACTCTGTGACAAAAGTGAAAAAAAATCCAACATTGAAAACTGCAAGAGTCTGTATAACGAAAATTAAAAATGTTCCAGCAACAGAAAACGACGCATTGCAGAAAACGCCTCAAGATTCATTAAAATCCGTGGGAGTTTCGCTTAAGAATGTAAAACATGTTTCGTTCACAACAAAAGAAAAACAACCAATGTCACCAAATACATTGAGCGGTCCTAGCAACAAACTACGTAAATGCGTAGTAAACATAAGGCGCTGCACAAGCAAAGCAGCAAATCATACCGTCATAGTTCCGGCAGCAATAATTTGTGATGTTGCTGCGTTGGATAAAAACACAAAACCAACAAACGAGGCGGCCAATGCTACAAAGAAGATCAAGTTAAATAACAAGAAAGACGAGAATAATCTTCAACAGCACCAGCAGAATCATCCAGCTAAAGCTTCGAAATCAATTGTGCGATTGAGACGAACGCATTTACTGCACTCGTCGACGCCCATTAAAGATGCATCAGCTAAACCCGCAGCACGCCAACCTTTCCGGGAGTTGAACCTGCAACATGTCAACGAAACAGCGGCGCAGACGAATGAAAAAGTCGAAAAGTCAATTATTATTACAAAGAAGATGCGTTTGGACTTGAAAAAGCTGAGCTTAAGCAAGTCTGTCAATCGACGCAAATCGCTGGACACAAATGACAATGAAATTTCACGTTTTGAACCTACAAAGAACTCGACTTTGTATGGTTATGGTTTTACAAAAACCACAAGAGAAGACAATGAAATCGCTGTGCGATCAACAAAAGAGGTCACCGAAAAAGTGGATGTCGTCGAGAAAACAAAGAATGCTAAAGCATGCGATGGAAATAAATCGAATAATTCAAGAAGTATATATATTATTTAATATAACTGTTTTTTTCGTTAAGATCTTTTAATTTTTGTTATTACACTATTTGCCATAATAAACAAAATATGTTTCTACTGCAATATTAAAAACTATTAAGGAAAGCTAAAATACATGGTCGGGTCTTATGGTGTCCTATCATACACTCTTAACTCGAACTTTTTTTGTTTCCAAAGCACCGTCGAGCATTTTTTTACTTCTATTATTAAACGCTAACCTCATAAATTACATATTTAAAAATGCTAGTTTAATGCAGATCATAAGAAGTTTTGAATGTCCAAGGGACATGGTAATTCCCTCGCGCTATATAAATAAAAACACAAGTTTAATGCAGATCACAATCATGTTTGAGTTTTTAGGAGCAAAACGAACATTTTTCTAGAACAAAAATATATGTTGAACGATTTTTAGCAAATATCTTACTAAATTTAAACGAATCCTCGAATTTTCAATTTAGAATACATTTTTATAATTTGTCTAAATCTATTGGCAAATACCTTTTAGTTTGTTTTAATCTTTACTACGTTAAACAATAATGTTAATAATTAATCCCTTCTTAATGCCTTTTCTTAATAAAATTTCTCAATATATTTGATTTAACTTATTACAGCTCAACATTCATCGGAAAATCTTGCTAATAAAACGGACGTAATCCAGCAATTATTACTAACTGACGACGAAGCATCATCAACACCACCTGCTGTGCAGTTGGCTGCCAATAAAACGCACAAGTTTTTTCATCGCAACTTGCCAGCCGCCCAAGATGTTGCTGCTGTTACCAAAAACGGTGATGAACACCAAACGCAGCAAAAATCAGAAAAACCTTTCGTTAAACCTACTAAAATACGAAAGCCCCGACAGAGTCTTAAGCGTAAATCCCGCAGAAGTAATGTTTATGATTTTCTATCACAAACATCCGAATCAGACAGCGGTGCAGCGTACAAAGATCCAGCTGCGGACGTCATCAAAAAGCTCATCGCCGGCGGCAGAGTACGCTTGGTAACGCGTCAAAAAGGTACCGGAAAAATGGTGATTAAACGCAAGAAAAATGTGGCGCAAAATAAAAATAAAAAGGTATCTAATAAGCGAGCAAAGAAGAATGAAGCAGTAACAGCAACAACGACAACGCAAGCCAAAGAGCTGCAAAACAAAGATACTGAAGTCAATGCTGTGGCCAATGATGATATTCATGATGTTGATGCTGATAACGATGTTGATGATGTTTTCGATGATTTTGATTACGCAGATGATGTTGAAGTTTTTGAGACGCCGCTCAATAATGATGACATTGTAACAGTAGCAAACAAAAGTAATGCGCATCATCACGTGTCCTTTTCGAGTGAAACCTTCAGCAATTTGGCACGTTCCGTGCTTATTTCGCAGTCGGGAAAAAATCTTAAATTGCAAAAAAGGGTAAGTTAAAAACTACAGAACACTTTGGAAATATCTAATGCGATAAAGTGGTATTTGGTATTTTATATTCTGAAAAACTCAAATAAGCAATTTTTTTGTATTCTAAATTATTCGCCATTTTCACGATCTAATCTGTCGCGATATAATCTGTTTTTGATGTTTCAGAATTAGATATTTCAATACAAATAAGATTCATCCATTGAATTCAAAATTTTGAATTCAACCTTATAACGTTGTTCTATTGAATGAATACAAATTGATTAAAAAAACAACATTTTTCTTCAGCTCTCTGAACAGCGCAAACTTTTGGATATTGCGCGTAAATTTGTTAGCACGCCAGTGAATAAAAATTCGCAACCACCTGCACTCGAAAAGTCCACAAACTTTTCACCGATTAATGGCACAAAGACGGTACACCCTCAGCTGGGTTGCTCTTCGCCCTGGCGAGTAGACGAAGAGGCTCATTTACCAAATGTCTTCTACTTCAGTCGTAACAGCGCGAATTTGCCATCGTTTTCTAGTGATTTCATACCATCGACACCGCGCAAAGAACGACCCAGCATTGCTAATGATACACTTAACGCGCCGTCAGCGAATAATTCAAACGCCAATGTGTCTTTGCCAACAACAACAGCAGCAGCAGGCCTTCCTACAGATTCGCTTTCCTCATTTTCATCCAACGATTCAAATGCCGAAAATATGCCACCGCCGCCGCCACCTTTAACAGCAGCTGCACCTCATAAAGATATCGATGAAAATGAGGCTGCTTTAAATAAACGGCAACAAACAAATCCGCGACGTGCGCTTAGCTATCGCAGTCCCCTCAAAGCCATTAATATTTTAGAAGTTATAACCATTCCGCCGTGGAAATCACCCGCCAAGGCACAGAACGCACAGCAAAAAGATGCTACTTCCCCGCCTAAAACATATGCTAAAGAAAGAAGAACCAGGAAATTAGCAAATGTCACCAATTTATTTGGCTTTGATGAATTTCTTGTTGATGACGATGCAAATGAGTCTGACTTGGAGGAAGTTGCAGTTATTGATGCCAATACAAATGCTGCTGTTTGCAATACTAGTTTGCGTGATAAACTGCACGATTTGATGCACTTGCGTCCCGCAAATTCTGAACTGCCTAAAGTATCAGCTAAACCAATACGGGCTGTGTTCGATACAGGCGCGGAGCTCAAGGATCAGCAACAATTGGACATTAGGACGATGTTGTGCTCAACAATGATTAATCCCTTGGCAGCTCGTCACAATAATGATGATCCTACGAAGGGTGCCGGCATTGGCGGTGGCATGCATGCAACGCAAAGCCTTATACTTGATGACGATGCCACAAACACGACGCAGGAATACTCACAACTTTTTAAAGATACAGAACCTGAGGTGACACTGGATGATAAGGTATGTGTATTTAATTAAAGTGTGGTTCAAATATTACAAGCCTTATTAATTTAAACATTAGTTTTAAACTAAACATTATTCTTCAAAAATTTAAAAAAATCAGTTGGTCAATTTAGAGTCAACGCTTTTAAATACACGTCTCATAAATTTCTGTTTTCTTCGATGTATTTAAAAGTCATTTAAATCGGACTCTTAACCTATTCGATTTCTAAAAATGTAATTTATGTAAAATTTTGCGTTTTCACAATTGTTCAAGCAGTTTAAATTTATGCTTGCATCACTTGTGGCTCTGTACAACGCTATAGCAACGAACTAACGCATGCGTAGGAACGAACCTTCGCCATGCTTAGTTGAGTCAACAGGGCCTCAAAGATAGCAGTTTGTCTTTGTTTGGTAGTATAAAGCTCATACAAAAAATAATATTACTTAATTTTAATTATTAAAATTCGTATGTTTAAATAAATCTGAAATTCAATGCTAAAATGGTCTTTAAAGGGTTAAGTGTTTAATGACATTTTTCGTGATCGTATTTTAATAAAATTTGTATACAAGAAAGACATCAAAACTTTGAGAACTTGTTTAATATTTGTCGCTATATGTTATATATCGTGTTTCTAAACTAAATTCAAAGAAAAACAGCGACCTCTTAATTTTGTGCAATTGAGTATCACTTTATAGACGTTAATTTTAGATGCAAACCAATTATGAAAGTAAAAATTAAATACACAAATTGTTGGTTGATCCGCATTAATGTAATTTATTGAATATTTGCGTTTTCACAATTGTTCAAGCAGTTTAAATTTATGCTTGCATCACTTGTGGCTTTGTACAACGCTATAGCAACGAACTAACGCCTACGTAGGAACCTTCGTCATGCTTAGTTGAGTCAACAGGGCCTCAAAGATAGCAGTCTGTCTTTGCTTGGTAGTATAAAGCTCATACAAAAAATAATATTACTTAATTTTAATTATTAAAATATTACATTTGAATAATAAGTACTAATGATTTTCGATGATTTTCTCCCCCTTGCAGAATCCTCATCGCACCTATGTGCGTCCTTACAAACGCAAACGCAAGTTGCGCCATAATTTTGTCATGTTTATGGACAGCGATGAGTCTGGCGAAGAGTCGCATGACGAACATGATGCAAGCAGTGAGACTGAAGTTGTCGCACCTAAAAAGAAGCGAAACAAGAAATGCGCTAAACCTAGTGTGGAAATGAATTCATTTGTACAGGAGTTTAATGAAATGGTCAAAGAGGTGGAACAGTATGAGCTTGTTGTGGAGTAGTATTATTATTAGTTTGGCGTAGTATAAGATCAATGAATATCGTATAATTCATCAAATCATTTTTAAGAAAATAAATCAAAAAATTAAAATTTAATCTTTTTTTTCAGTTAATTGTGCATTTCATATATCTGTAGAATTATAATTAATATTATTTGCTAACGTTTTTAAAAATGAAATATATATATTTTTTTGGTTACTTTAATTTGTAATATTTTGTATTATTTATTTTTTTCCGAATATTTTTTTATTATTTAGTTATTTACGTGTAAACAATTTACGTGTACCTCGAATAAACATATTTTATATGCAAATTATACTATTTAATAAACAAAAATGTATTGAAGAAGTCAATATTTAATAAATGGCTTGGTTGGAGAGTATTTTACTGACATTTGTTTTATTTTTTTTTATAGTTTTTGTTTTACTGTTTGACGATATTTTTTTTATCTAAATGCAAGTAGGAAAATTTCAATAGTTGATGTAATGTAATGATAATTAGCGTATTCACAGTCATCGTATTTTTGTATGAATTCGTACCATGAAGTATATATACGATACAATAACACAGAAACATCAATTTGTTGTTGCATCCCTTATAAAAGTGAAATACCAAAAGGTGGTCTATGACCACAAGTGTTGTATTTGAGAGTAGCCCTGAGGCATGTTTTTGGTGTCGTAATTGTGAAATGAAGAAAAATTGTGAAATTGAAGACAAATAGTGCACATAAAATGGTTTTACTTTGCAAAGCGAGGAATATTTATGATAATTTTGAAAATATTAAAATTTTGTAAGAATCAGCTGCATTTATTTGACGAAATATTTTAACAAGCAGAAAAGCATTGCTCACAGTTAAATTGCCTTACGGTCGTATTCGTACAATGTCGTACCAATACCATGAAACTGTGAATACGCTAAATGTATATTTTAGTTCGTCTAATCCGATATAAGCCCATATATAAGTTAAACCTCCACGCGAATAAAAATGCTTGGGTCCACCCCTCAAAATTAATCTTGGTGTATTTAATGATAATTCTTAAAATTATAACTCAACTAATATATTTTCATATATATGTTGCAGAACAGTTGATATAATATTGCCGCAGGGAAGTAATAAGGTGTTAGCTTCAATTTTAGATCTCTTTGCATATGAAATGTATAGGACATATGAAATGATATAACGGCATATTCTCTTTTTTTACACAAGATAGCATAATATAACGAATAATTTTGCATCATTTACTCAAAAATCGGCCACTATTGAAGTAAATGAACGATTTACACTTTTGATTTTTGGGAGTTGTGTAAAACGAAATTAAGTGGAATTTTTAAACCAAATTTTATATCTTGCACTGGAAAATGTGTTGGCAACCATGCCAATGTTGATTGATGGCATTTCTTTGTTATCAAATAAAATAACGAAAAGCAAAGTTTTTAGTTAGTTTAAGTAATTCCGCCCAGTTTTAAAGTGTTTTTAAATTTATATTTAAAAAAATATTAAGAAGCAAGTATGGAGTCACCTTACGCACCGCTAAGTGAGTCCTGTGCCAAAGCGCTGGGCGACAAAGTTTATGAAAAACGTAAATTGGCTTCACAGGAAATCGAAAAGTGAGTAATTAAGTTAATCATTGTTGCGATTAAGTGACTAAATCTCTTATTTCATGTAGAATGGTCACAGAATTTAACATAAAAAACAATTCTGCACAAATACGAAAACTTATCGAGGTGCTGAGCAATGACTTTGCCACTTCGCGTGACCCAAATCGACGCAAAGGTGGACTTATCGGATTAGCGGCGACCAGTCTGGGACTGGGCAAGGTAACGACGACAGTGGGCACAATACGTCAAGAAGTTAATATTAAATTTTGTCATCTTTGTAGGACTCTGCTAAATTTGTCAATGAACTGGTATCACCTATACTGAACTGTTTGAATGATCAAGATTTACGTGTGCGCTACTTTGCTTGTGAGTCACTGTACAATGTGGCAAAGGTGGCGCGGGCCGCCATTATTCCATTTTTCCCAGATCTCTTTGCTGCGTTGTCACGTCTAGTGGCCGATTCCGATCAATCGGTTAAAGATGGTAGCGAACTGCTGGATAGACTGCTCAAAGTATGCAAAAACATTTTTAATTTACTGTATTTAATAACAAGCAAAATTACTCGTTTTAGGATATTGTGACAGAATCATCGCAAACATTTAATCTGGAGGCATTTGTACCGTTGCTAAAGGAACGTCTGTATGTAAGAAACTCGTTTGCGCGTCAGTATGTCATCTCGTGGATATCCATACTGAATGCGGTGCCCGAGATAAATATGGTCAACTATCTGACGGACATCTTAGATGGGCTCTTTACAATGCTCGACGACAATACCATGGAGATACAACGCATGTGTGAGACGACAATCGGTCAGTTTCTGAAGTCGATACGCAACGATTCGACCGCCGTGAAAATGGAAGACACTATTAACATCCTTATAACGCATGCCCAATCACCAAATGAACTGATTAAGGTATGCATTAAAGTGTATGGCATATTTATGATAAGTCTTATTTTTTTTTAGTCGATCGCCATTACTTGGATTCGTGAATTTGTGCAAATTTTCGGTCCAAATGTGTTGCCATTTGCTAGCGGAATTTTTACAGCGATACTGCCATGTTTGGAGTACAATGTCGAGTCGAAAAAAAGTATAGAATGGTAGCAAATTTAAAAAGCATTTATTATTTTGCACTTTCTTCGTACTTTTACATAGATATCAAGGAGTGCGCTTTGTCGGTGAACAAATCAATGATTGAATTGATCTCATCGAAAGAGCATAAGTCGCAAAATATACGAAAGATAGATTTGCGCTCGGTTATGGATGTTTTGTGTCAATATCTAACGCATAATTCGGTTCATACCAAGGTGGCTGTGCTCAAGTGGATACTTGATCTATTTACACATATTCCAGATGAGGTATGGATTTTCGTAGAGGTTATGATAACACAGAAAATTGTTTTATATTGAATATTATAGATGTCACTGCACGAGCACAGTTTGTTTCCCATATTGTTGAGTATTCTTGGCGACAATTCGGACGAAGTTGTGCTGCAGTGTTTGTCCGTGCTGGCGGTAATCGTAAACTCAACACACTCGAAAGGTAGGGGAAATTGAAAAAAAAAATATTTGAGATTGGTTTATTTTTAATAACGGTTAAGATTTTTAATATAACGGTTTAGAAATGTTTTTGAAAAAGTCATAGATTATTTAAATGTGTTACGATTTTTCATTCCAATTATTTCTTTATCCCTCACAGATGGTGATGACTTCAATCGCACACACTATCGTAAATTCCTACTCAGTTTGCAGAACTTATTCAGCGAAGAGAAGCAATTTCTAGAAAATCGTGCTAGTCTTATAATACGCAAACTCTGCGTGCTACTAAACGCCGAGTATATTTTTCGCACATTTGCCGAGATAATCAACGAGGAAGTAGTGAATCTAAAGTTTGCGTCCACCATGATACGTCTGCTCAACATGATTCTTTTGACCTCATCGGAATTATTTGAACTGCGTAATACATTGCGTGACATAACCAATGAAAGGTCGGCCGATCTCTTTAGTTGTCTCTACAAGAGCTGGGTGCATTGTCCAGTCTCGACGTTGTCGCTGTGTTTGCTTTCGCAATGTTATCAACATGTCTCCGATTTGGTTGTGCTCTTGTAAGCCATGCTCTTTTATTTTGTGTTTTGATTTTAAATTTTTTTATACATTTCCGTAGTGCTGATGTTGAAATAACGCTGGAATTGCTCACCGAATTGGATAAACTTGTGCAGCTAATAGAATCGCCTATATTTGCGCGTAAGTTACTTAATTACATATTTAAATAATTATTTACATATGCTCTGCTACTATTTAGCAATGCGTCTAACACTTGTCTCCAAAACGAATCATTGCGCCGACGCGCAGCATCTGGCACATGCACTCTTTGGTATTTTGATGTTGCTGCCACAGACGGAAGCATTCACGATGCTCAAAAATCGTCTGCAATGCGTGCCAAACTACTGGGGCCAATTGGCAATGTATGTTATGTTACAAATTTCTTTAAAAAAAGTATTAAATAATCTTTTTTTTTAAGTGATAACAAACAATCATTGCAGTGCAAAAGTCACATCGATTTTAGCCAATTGTTAATACATTTTAAGAAAACACAAAAACAGCATCGTGAGCAACGTATATTGCAACGTAAGCGTAGCACAATAGTGCCTGAAACTATTTAATTTAATAATTTTATTTGTTGAAAAATCTATTTATGCTGTTAAAGCTGTGAAGAGCTGTTAAAAATTTCTTCGTTTTGCATAATATCCCCATTGCAATGATGGAAAATGTATTATATAAAAAGCAAATTATTGTGAACAATTGCATTTTATGCGTTTTTTATATTTTTAAAAAATATAGCTATAATAAAAAAAAAAATAATAACCTTTTTTAAATACAATTTTTAAATTTTACAATTTTTCATGAAACGAATCAAGGAATCCACGCTTAAATATTTCCACACCAAAGCGGACCACACTGTATATATACAAAAAGGGTGTTTGGTATGTTCATCTTTGGTATTTTCAAATGTATTTCAAAGGTCAAAAAATTAAAAAAATGACACATTAAGCGGGAATGAGAGCTTCATATTCCACCATCCGTTTGAAATCACCACCATACATTTTGAAATTTTGACGGAAACCGGACAATTCATCGTATGCACAATTCATCGTATGAACAATTCATCTTATTACAATTCATCGTATACAAAACTCATCGTATGCACAATTAATCGTATGTAAAATTCATCGTATACACAATTCTTCGTATGCAGAATTCATCGTATGCTCAATTCATCGTATGCACAATTCATCGTATGAACAATTCATCTAACGAAAGGAAATTTATATACCTTTTGTATTTGTTTAAAAAAAAAACATTTTTTTTTCCAAAAACCGAGCGATTTTTTTTGGAAAAATATTCGCCTGTGGCTCTCTCTTGTTAACACTTCTTTTATGAATGTAATATATCAACGGTCGATAGCAGCATCCAGACGGTGCTTCAAGTTGTACAACTTGGTTGGGTTTTACGGAAATCGTACTGTGTAGATGCTACGAATGACTCGTTTGACGACACGTTGGATGAAGTCAAAATTGTTTGACATTTTCGCTGGTCTGTCAAGAAGGTTGTATCGTATGGACTTAAACCCAACCAACTTAGTCTTTTTTTTTAATCGAGCGCAGTTTTCGACGCGTGCACATCACAGGTAGAAAAATATCAAACATCAAATGGTGAGATTTTTGTGTGTATTGTACCAATGCATGATCGTGGTCAACCTGCACTGCTTGAATGCTCCGAAATAATGAAGTCAATCAAGCAGTTTGTACCGTGTGGACCGTCTGTACCGTGTGGACATGGTTGTACGACATGTAGTACCGTACCGTGTGGATGCCGCTCTACAATAGAATCGAATAAAGAAAAAGTCAAGATGACAACAACTTTTATATTGTGTTATTTCATTGCAAGTTGTTTCGAAAAGCGAAACTAGTTAATTTCGCAATTTTCGTAAACAAGAAAAAGTTTAGTGTTTATTGGGTTTTTGTGATTGCTATCTATTGGGTTTTTCATGAAATTGGGAATCAAAATTAACAAATTATATCAAATTGCATAGTGGAAAATAACAAAAATATATTGGTAGCGTCTCGCATAGTTACAACCATTACAGTTACATAGAGAAGACAATCTGAGAATCGTTGGCGCCTGGCGAATGGATTGGCTCACGTAATAATAACACCAAATTACTTAATATCGGAGAAACAATTAACGCGTTTGTTAACATTTCAACAGCATAAAAGTAATTCTCGAAGTAGCGCCTAATTGGTGAGTAACAAACAAATTTTGTATTCAAGGGAAATAAATGACAATCGATGCATGGTTGCTATAGTTATGCATGAAAAATTGCGCCATTGAAGAACATGAATAACAAAAAATATATGCAAAAAAAAAAATAAAGATCTAAACATTTCATTTACCATATAGTACCATATACTATACTTGCGCTAGATTTGTTTGTAAATATAATGACACGAATCATTTTCGTCGTAGTAGTGTTGTTGCCAAAAACGAAAGACATTCGCATTGTTTTTCTTATTATTTCGTGCCTCACAAAAAGCCAAACAATATTTGGCCAAAAGATAAATATCTTGATACATACATTACCTATAAATATGTATAACCATATGTTCCGACAAAGCAAATCAAAATAAACAATACGAATACTTGATAAAAGCCAAATTAATATACGCTATCAAAGTTTCATTAGACACGTCCGCATTCCGAGGTACTATATTTTTAATAGATTATTTGAGTTTCATCATAAATATGTCGGTGATTGTAGTCTATAAAATGTTCTTATTTAAACAAATCGTTGCAAATATGTTTAATTTGGAGCAATACACGAATTTTGGTTAAAGTTTACTCTATCGAAATAAGCGGACAGTGACGATAAATTTTTGGATGCTGGCCCCTTAAAATTTACCTGGTTTGTGGGCCTCTAATTTGAGAGACCAAAGATATATATTTATTTTTAATAAAAACTAATGAAATCATCATACATATTTCAAAATATATCTATCAACCCGAGACAAAATTTCTGGCATTTTCAAGAATATTTTGCGACTTATTTCTGCAAACACGCAAATAAATGAAAGTTTGTTGGAAGTGTATGACGGATTATCAAATTTTATGAAATTATAGTCCTGGCATATTTTGTAAACGGACAGAAAGCCGACAGCTTTTGATACAAACTCCGTATTTTTCAGTTTGAAATATGTCGAAAAAAATGTTTCTAAACTATTTTGACCTTGCCAACATATTTTCTGGGGAATCTCTAATGTCAAAAAATTTTCATAGTCAATATAAAATAAAAGAAAGTAGAACATTTTAAAATCAAATGTGTTCGTACAATGTTTTAACACATACTGAAACACGCAAGTATTTTTGATATAAATTTTAATACGAATTTCAATATAAATTTAATATTTTATACATATTGTATTTTATAAATATTTTTTTTATTTTATAGAAGATAAAAACTTTTCCTTTTTTTGGTAAAAGAGTCAACAAAAAATCTATACATTTTTATTGCTTTAAACATGGAATTGACTCTTATACTTTAGCCCTTCAGTTCTAGATATTGAAATTTTGTTAAGTTTAGTTAGAGTTTTTCAACGCGGAAGAAGTTATTCGTGCAGAAATTATTCTAGATTTAAATGCTTAATATTTTATTTCAGTTCATAATTTTTGATTTCAATAATTAATGAAAAAATATATATCAATTTTTAAATGATTCCCAGTAGTAAATTTAAGGTGTAAGAAGCTATGCTAGCACTGATTCTCAAGCAGGTAGAATAGATATACTTCCCGACTAAATGATTTTCTTTCTTCTTTTTTTTATATGAAATGAACATTTTTGTTTCTCTGAGAACGGCTTTTAGAAAGTCTCACAAAATAGTTTGACTCCTTACTGTTAGCATCCCAGTAGTAAATTTCAGAAGTAAGAAGTTATGCTAGCACTGATTGTCAAGCAGGTGGAATCCCTTGCCGACTAAATGATTTCCTTTCTTCTTTTTATATGAAATGAACATTTTTGCAGGACTTCCCTATTCCTTTCTGAAGGAACGGCTCTCAGAAGGTCTCACAAAATAGTTTGACTCATTACAGTTAGCATTCCATTAGAAGGTGAGTTGGCAGCGCTTCGCTTTTGTATTTGAAAAATATTAGAAATGGTTACAAAATCGATTAACGCTGATTCTCAAGAACCGAAACTAGTGTACTTCCACACTAGTTTCGGTGATGGCAGAATGTGTATTGAGCATTCTAAGAAGATGTTATAGCAGGGCTTCTACTGGCAAGGTCTGGACAAATTTTCTACTAGATTAGATAAATATGTCAAAAAATTATAAAAATTTAATGAACTACAAAAATATATATTTTATAATTATATTTTATAATTTTTTTCTTCAATAGGACAAAAAAAAAATATTTTTTTTTATATAAATTAAAAAATTGTGAGCCATATTACAGCTCTCGATAGGTAATCCAGAATTAGGTTTTTCTGTAAAAAAACATGTTTCGTATTGTTCAAGTCAAAGCACAACGCATTCAATTCGATTTTTATTGTAAAACATTTCAATTTCAAACGAAACTGAATTGAAGAATTGTGCTTATACATTATTTTTATTAATATTTGCAAATTTTATTATTTATTTTCATCATATGTCAGAACATACAAACGACACGTTTAGTTTTCAATGTATAGCAATTTGGCTTGCAACGATTTGTCGTTTTAGTTTGCTTAGATATACACACACGTCGGTGTTGGTAATAAACAGAAAAACATGAGTTTATTAAACAATATACGCAAATATAAATAATAAATACAAAAAAAAAAAAAAAAAATTATTCACAAAAAAACACTTGGTGTCAACTTAAACGGACGTAGAAAAAGGTGTGTGTTCTAAAATAAAAAGTTGTACAAGCCAATCAATAGTTTTGCTGTTTATTTTGCGCTTTTTCTAAATATAATGTGAATGTTCTAAATAATCAGTTCTTAAATTAATAATACCAAATAAACAATACAAAAATTAAACATTTTACTTAAAATTTAAAAATATTTTAAGTATATTAACTAAACGTATCGAGGCAAAAGTAAAAATCGATTTTCTTGTTATTGTGTGTGAAGTACATTTGTGTGAGTGTGTGTTTTATAAAGGAATAACAAAAATTGTAGATACAATTTATAAATACTGTAATAAATACAAAGCAATATAACTAACAATTTAATTTATATCGTAGTTGTAGAAGTTAAAACTAACGAAATACATAAGTTTTTTTTATCAAAAATTATTTTAATACTATAAAAGCCAGTTGATAAATTGTAAAAGTTAAAAAGCCATTCGAAAGTCGATCTTACTCATTGATACAAATATTGATTAACAAATTATAAAATTAGGTACTTCAGTTTTACTTCTACAACAACGATATTATTACGTTTAATATAGTATCATATTTTAATAAAAAAACAGGATTTTCATATTATTTTAATTTTACGTATTTCGCAAAATTCCCTTTCTTCCTGTAACTAATTTCATCATGTCAGAATATTTACACACTGGATTCAATAATATTGCATCATGCATATGCTGTACGCATAGCTACTTGTTTTAATCTTTTATTTTTTGGAATTCCCTCATTGTCATGTCGAAGCCATCCGTTCGCATTGACTTTAAACTGCAATCATTTCAGTTCTGTGAGCGCGTCGCTTAAGACGTTTTATAACCGTAATTTTTGTTGTGCGCTGAAAAGACCGTCAAACAAATAAATTGGCAATACTTAATACAAACAAATTCAAGGTCATTAAAATGTGTTGCTATTTATTGAATAAAATTTTCAATTTGTTTTTTGATCTTTTTTCTTATATTTATTATTTTGTTTATTTTTTTATATATTATTAATCTATGCTGTTTGGGTAAAAGCTGCATTTTAAACTTTTACATGTTTTGCCGGAAACTGTTTTTATAGGGAATATTTTAAAAATTATAATCAATGAAAACAGTTAGTAATTTTTATCTTTAGTTTCAACTATGCTCTGCATAATCATAAATCATTTTCGTATTTATCATTACATTCGCAATGCTAAAGAAAATAATAAAAAAATGTCTAATAAAATCAAAATTCTTCGAGTTGAAATTTAAACATCCTAAATACTTATCAAACTATTAACCTTTAATCATATATTATAATTAGATTGGACAATTAAAAGTAAAAAAGAATTTTGGATAACTAGTTGTGTAAGTGACAGTATTTTTTTATTCTACCAAGTGTCTGAAAAGGCGCTAAAATTTTGATAGCGATATAACGTAATAGAAAAAAAAACCAGAAAATCAGCAACCGCGAATTATGTGGAAGTGATGGTTTAGATTAGAAATGGGCGCGTGCCTGTTTTTGGTGGCACGGATACGCACGGTCACGCCCATAGGTGACCCGAACGAGCACGAGCACGACGACTAAATTTAAAGGCACGCACGATAAAACACGGGATATTTAAAGACACGAAGAAGCACAAAAAAACGAAAAAAACACGGAATCACATGAAAAACTAGGCAAAACGTGAAAAATAATAATCGGTGCCGGTTCTCATTACAAAATTTAAAAAATAGCGGTTTCGATTTCGGTTCCAACCAAAAAAAAACTTTATGGTCTCCTTTTAAAAATAATTCTAAAATTAATTTTATTCTATAATTTTTATTCTCTGAATCGGAACTTCTCCGGAATCGGAACGTGTCGGGAACCGCAAAGAACCGGAATCGGAACCGTTTCGATTTTTGGAACCCAAATCGGAGCTGTTATTAAAAAATGTGTGAAACCGACACCGATATTCCAAAGTGTGTTTGTCCCTGGATAATAAAAAAACAAAAAAAAATACTTTCTGATGCTTCCAGCTTTTTTTTATACCCTACACTAAGAGTGAAAGGGTATATTCAGTTTGGTACGCAGTTTGTAACACCCAGAAGGAAGCATCTACGGTTTGTAAAAGTATATATATTCTTGATCAGCATGACGTCCTGAGTCGATTTAGCGATGTCCGTCTGTCTGTATGTCTGTTGAAATCACGATTACAGAAAAACTAGAAAAGCTAAATAAATAAAACTCCTAATTTTGATTATTTATATATCTACGCTGTCTGTCAGTGAAAATGGGCATGATCAGTCCATTATGACCTGTGAACCGACCACTTATGTTCAAATTTATCATATAAAACACATCTACTGGTGAATTTTACTGTATACGTGTTCAGGTAAACTTTTTTTTGGCCAAATATATATTGACTTCATGCTCAAATACATGAAAATAATGTTCTCCCGCGAAACGACTTGTGGTTCCCAAAAAAAAAAATCGAAATTCGGTACATTGTAAATATGGGTATCAAATGAATGGAAATTCCTCAGCGATTGAAAGTTTGTAGTTATTTTCAAGATTCGTATACCCTGGTGACATATGTACCACTTTGAATGGTAACCACACATGTGTAGGGTATTTATAGTCGGCTTATATCGACTATAATTTTGATAATCCTAACTATTATAATAACATTTACTATAAAATGTCTCTACTTTAAAATTTCCCATGTAATCTAACCTTTCTAACTGGTTTTAAATTGGAGTAAAAACTAAAAAAAAAAAAAACTTAAATGGGTTCGTGTCTGATTTTATAGGCTCGGCCACGCACGGATGTTTGCACGCTCGAACTCAGATTTTCGGGCTTGACACGAAAAAAGCACGACACGCGCCCATCTCTAGTTGAGATGATCATTCGGTTTTTTTTTCGCGTTTTGTTGAGTAGTGTTATTTGTCTGTTTCTTTATATTTTTTAAAATTTAATATTTCTTAAATACCTACTTTAGTTCTTCATTTATTTCTTTATAATTTAATTTCTTTAACAAATAAATATTTTTTTTTTAATAAATATTTTATTTCTTAATTTTATTCATTTCTTTAATTATTATTCATTAATGTATTTGTTTATTTTGAAATTTCATTATTTATTCATGCAAGCATTTATTTATTTCTTTATATTTTTCTTTTTATTATTTTGCATTTACTTATTAATTGAACTCTATATTAATTGAAGTTCACATTTTAGTTTTTAGTGCTTCAAAATGGATTCATTTCTGAGTCTGTTCGATCCCAATCAGCCGGACGATGGTTTCGACGAAGAGCCCGACATACGGAATTCAAACGGCGAGAGCGGCTCCAGCGCCGGTCAGCACACAAACTCTGGCAGTAGCAGCAGCGAGAGTGAGCTCGATAATCAAAATAATAATAATAAAATACTCATCGATTTCGATCGTGGCATGTTGCCGCCTGAGCCGCAACTCGGCAACATCGAGTACAAATTGAAGCTGATCAGTCCGTCAAAGCAACGCTTCGAACATCTTGTCACTCAAATGAAATGGCGACTGCGTGAGGGCAACGGCGAGGCTATTTACGAGATTGGCGTCTCTGACTCCGGCCACTTGCATGGCCTCAACGAGAAGGATATGAATGCATCGTTGGTGACACTGAAGCAAATGGCGCAGAAATTAGGCGCCAGCACCTCGGTGTTGAGGCGAAAATTTGTCGATGGTAGACGTTCCGTGGCAGAGGTTCTGGTGCGCAAGATACCCGACGATCAACACAACATAGAAGTGCGTGTAGCGGTATTGGGCGGTGCAGATGCAGGCAAATCCACACTGTTGGGCGTATTGACGCAGGGCGAACGTGATAATGGACGTGGGCGTGCGCGACTTAATATGTTTCGGCACATGCACGAAATACAATCGGGACGCACGTCGTGTATTTCACATGAAACTTTGGGTTTTGATGCGCAGGTTAGTTGGGTATTTTTGTTGTATTTAAATGAATTGTATTCCATTAAATAAATCTAGGGCTGCATCATCAACTACAAATACAATGAGATGATGACTTCCGAGGAGATCAGCGATCGCTCTACAAAACTTGTCACCTTCATGGATCTGGCAGGTCATCGTCGCTACATGCGCACCACCGTGCAGGCGCTCTCCGGCTATTCACCGCATTATGCCATGCTGGTGGTGTCGGCGGGCGGCGGCTGCTGCGAAACCAGCAAGGAGCATCTGTCCATTGTGCGTGCGCTCGACATGCCCTTCTTTATTGTCATCACGAAGACAGATATAACATCACACGATCAAACAGTGCAGGAGCTAAAGAATCTACTTACTTCGGTGGGTTGTCGCAAGGTGCCCTTTGTGGTGACCAATGCGGACGAAGTCATATCGGCTGGTTCCAACCAGGTCTCGGAGAATATTGTGCCGATATTTTGCGTATCTAACGTAACGGGTGCTGGTCTCAATTTAGTCACAAATTTCTTGTATGTGCTGTCGCCGGGCATTAGCAACTCGGAGAAGGAACGCTTGGAACAGCAGCCGTGCGAATTTCATATCGATGAGATATTTCGGGTCTCCGAGGTGGGCCCAGTGGTGGGCGGCCTGCTGGTCAAGGGCGTGCTCACCGAAAATATGCCCATGAAAATTGGACCACTGCAGGATGGCAGCTTCCATGCGGTGACAATACAGACATTGCATCGCAATAAGGCGCCATGTCGAGCGGTGCGTGCCGGTCAGAGTGCTTCGCTGTCGTTTACACCAAATCAAGCGCTGCCAACGCTGCGAGGCGGCATGGTTTTGCTAACTGATACAGCTAATCCGGAGGTAGATCCCTATGGCACTAATTTCTTTCAAGTAAGTAGTAGAGTGTGAATCGTAGAAATAAATATCTAATTTTAAAACATCTAGGCCAAGGTTTCAGTGCTGTTTCATGCCACCGCAATATACGTTGGCTTTCAGACAACTGTGCACATTGGCAGCATTCGTCAAACGGCGATAATACGTGGCATAATGGGCGGCGAAAAGATCGGCACCAATGACAGCGCATCTGTGATGTTTCAGTTCGTTTGTCATCCCGAGTATGTGCGGCCAGGCATGCGCATACTCTTCCGCGAAGGCACCAGCAAAGGTATTGGCGTGGTGACCCAAGTGTTTCCGCTCAATAAATCGTGCGCATACTAGAGAGCGACACAAGTTAGTTAATATAAGAAAATTTAAGTTAAACTTTGCGAATAACTAAATTAATTGGCGTCGTATAACGTACCTTGAATACAATTTAATTGAAACTTTTAACATTTTATAGAAACCCCACATAAACGTTAAGCATAATGAAACTGATTGAAGGCAATTTAAGCATAATTTCATTCGTATTATTTAATACATACAACATGTATATTATAAAGGAAAGAAAAACATTGACATTGCAAGTAAATTGCAAAACTTTCTAGTATGAAATACTATTTTTGTTTTTTTTTTAGTTTTGTTAATTTTAATTTATGGCGTTACAAATTTATGTTAAGTCAGTCGCATTTTAAGATCGATTAATATGCTTAATTAATTTTTAACTTGGCCTTGCAGTAGTGCAACTATTTTATTAAAGTGAATTTAATTTGTTATTTAGTATGACTTTTTGATCTCTTAATGTTGTATAAGCTTGACATCCGCAATAAGTTTACGATATGACATGTTCTTTAGTACTTAAATGAATGAATTGACCTTAAATTATTTTATGTATATAGTAGGTTCTATCAACTAAGACGAGTTTATATTATTTCAATACTCTATATTTGTGTTCATAATAAAAATTAAATATAATAAAGTAATGCGATAGTGTTTGCAATTACATGGTGTGGCAGTTGAAAGGCTCATTAAAAGAAAGTTACTTTATTCGTAGAACTGGTTATTAATAGTAGCAGATCGATTAAACACAAACAACATTAAAATGTTATAATCTTTATTTAACACGTTAAGATAATATCTTAAAATACTCAAAAGAGGTCGTAAAACAAAAACAATTAATTTTTAACAATTTTAGACTAGAAAATGTTATTTTTTTTTAATTTTTATTTTTTTTTGCTCAAGAATAAAGATTATTTTTTGATTTATACTTTTTTACTCAAAAATAATAATTAGGGTGCAGAACGCCCCTGCTTAATTTGTTGTGCAGCAAAAATAATATTCTTGCGATGGAAACGATAGACTCTAATACTAATTTGGGTGATGTTAGTGAACAGTTTCGATGGCTCACTTGTGATGGTGGTCAGCGTTACTAATTATAATTTGTCCGAGCTGTGTGTGTTATATTTGTACGCAAAGTGGTTAATGCCGTTAATTCATGGTTAATGTAGTTTAAATCCGAAAGGCGGGGTAAGAAGTTTATGTTAGTAATGTTTTACTCTCGTAGGTTTGCCGAGAGGTAGCGAAGTAATAATATTTTTTTTTTGTTGATGTTGACAGTCGCTGGAATCGAACAGGGGATTTTTCAGCTCGTGATCCAACGCACAAACAAATCGAGCCACTGACGCTACAGTATGATCTACTACCAAAACATAATTTTGGTGAAATTCTCTGTGCCGAAGTGAGAGTATCTATGTCTACTGGAAAGTTCCAATTACGAATCTGTTTCGTCCAATATGGATAGAACTACAGTTTATCGGACAACTCATACAAAAAAAAGGGTTCACGTTTACGACATATACATAATTGGAATATATTTTTGTGAATATGTTCCAATCGTCATTGCTTCACATCCATAAGCGAAGATCACAGATATCCATTCAATGGAAATGATTCACCAAAAAAAGTTTCCTTGGATGGATGCTTTTGTGAAACAAATTCACCCAACAAAATTCCAATGACGCACTTTGGTTCTTTTGTAATCCCACTGGAACAGATTCACCCAAAAAAGTTCCAATGACACACTTGGGTGCATTTGTGGACCATCGAAGGTGTTCACTAACATGACCCAAATTTTTATTAGAGTCTATCCTTTTCATCGTCAGAACATGATTTTTGCTTCGCAACAAATTATGCACAATGTTCCGCACCCTAATTTTTATTTTTGAGTAAAAGTATAAATCAAAAAATAATCATTATTCTTGAGCAAAACAAAATAAAAATTAATTTTTAAGTTTGAAAATAAAAATTGAAATTTGAGTTTTTATTTTGAGTTTGAAAATAAAAATTTGAGTTTTTTTTTTCTGAGTAAAATTTTAAAAATCAAAAATAATCGTTATTATTGAACAAAACAAAGTTTTGCTCAAAAATAATTTTTAATTTTGATTTTTTTGTATATTACTCGTAACTATTACAGTCCCTGTGAATAACAAATACAAAAAATTAAACATTTAACATTTTTCAATCCACTTTATTTCACTATGTTGGCTATCTTACATGCCCACTGCTATCACTATCAACGTTAGAACTCGAATCATTTCTATAGGCCACATTCTTTTCGCTAATTGGCTCCTCAATGGAAATGGCCTTATCGCTTACTGCTGACTTAAATCTAAAAAGTATGGGTATGTCACCCAGTACCGGATTGTTCTCCTCCAATATGCGTATCCAAGAGAGCAGCGAATCCTTCGTGGATGTGCCCGTTGCACAGATGGCAAAAATGGTACCATCATCTTGTTGATGCACTGAACGTAAACTGCCGATGCCGCTTTTACGTGACGTTGTGGGTCTGCCAAAAAATGGCACGTTTATATGTGAAACATCTGTAATAAAAAGTACATTTTAGAATCCATGTTTTGTGACTCAAATCAAACCCCTAAATGAAATAGTTCTCAAAAATAAAATAATCCACAGTATTTTTCAATGGGGTTTGTTTATTTTTTTTTTGGCGCTTACATTTTTTAGTTGGGGCGTATATACTTCAACCATGGTTGGGTCTTCTTTCATTTTTGTTTTGGATTTTCTTTGATTTTTGTTTGGTACTATTTCATTATTTTATTTTTGGGAAATACTTAATTTTTTCGGGTTCATTTCATTGGGGGCCATTTCGTAGCGCCATGTTTTGTAAGTTATTAGAGCACTTACCATCTGTATCATGCTCCTCGTCGTTGTCTTTAAAACTCTTCAAAAACTCAGCATCCGGATCAGCGCGCAATGTAAAATAGTTAATTGAACGATTACGCAGCCATATTAAGAATGGACCCTCGATGTACAGCGCTTTACTTGTCGTATGTTCACGCAGCAACTTGGACTGTTCCGCACTCATGCCACTCACAATCCAGGTATCGTCAAGCGCCGCCTTAATCTGCTTTGTCTCGTAAACATTGACGCGTGAACGCACATCCACCGAACACATGCGTTCTACAGCCAGTTTTGCCATTTCTAATGCATCGTCCGGCACCGGATTAGGCAGCGGCCATGGCGATAGATTACGGAATTTCGGCATCCAGTACATCATGCGCCAGTACTTGCGCAACGGATGACCACGTCGACCGAACACATTCAGCAGCATTGCCTCCATTTCGTAGTCGGGCATAACGCCATAATCTTCCATTTGCTCCAGCAAGTCAATTATGCACTGTTGCTGTTTGGGATAGTGCATGAATTCGGCCTGAAACATGTTGGTCGGTATGAATTTACCTTTGGGCATCACATTGATCAGCGCCTTGTACACGTCCAGATCGTGTTCCACCCCATAGTCGGCCATGCTCTTGAGTGCGGCATAAATGAATTCCACATGATTGCGTCGATGCACATCGCGTTCCTCGAAAATCGTCACCATGTCCAGATAGCTTTCTTTAGTTTTCTCAGAGGCGCTCTCGAAGGGATTTCGCAAAGCGGGTAGAGATGTTTTTCTTTTTTTATCCTTGGATTGCTGCTGCTGCTGTTGATGTCGCTGTTCACCTGACGTGCAGTAGAATTTGCTCTGGATGCTATTGGCCAACTGCGGAGTTTTGAACACATTGCTGACTGTCGTGGGCAGACAGCGCAAACGACGCAGGTTATTCAACATGGCAGCTGGATATTATAAGTTCTGGTGCAATTATCGACTCGCAGTATTTGTACCTTTTTATTTTGAATGTATTTTTATATAAAATATTTGCAATAAAATATCACTTACGAAATAAAATTCAATTCCACCACCGGCAGCCATAGATGCCAACCTCAAATCACTCAAAAAATCGCTTTTTCCCACATTAAAAAAAAAAATCCCTCGTGAGACTTTTTCAAAAATAAAATCTCTCAGCAATAAAAAAACGCACATAAAATTCCTCCGGCATTAAAATTGCCTGAAAAATCTCACATTTATAAAAAAAGTATAAAATAATGATTTAGTAAAAAAGTTAGTTAACAAGTTTAATATGAAACATCTCAAATAAATATTCATCACATATTTTGTTACAATCTAAAAGGAACTTTTATTTCATTTGCGTTTGTAAGTGACATCTATTGTTTCGTCTGATTGTCTGAACACACGTACTGAAATATGTTATATTTGCATCAAACAATTAAAAACTTTATAATTTTTGTCAATAACATTAATTTTATCATTTTATATAATTTCATTGTTACTTTACTTTCTTCAAATCAACTACTTTTAAAATTCTACAAAATAATTAGATTGCTCTTCAACGCTTCGTTGTGAAATTCATTCATTAAAAATTGTATTGCATACGAATTAGTTTTAGTGGGGTCAAAAACCAAAAATTTAAACGAAATAATTTAGAATATATATCAAAAAATATACGTCAAATAATAAAAAAAAGTGTGCGACAAAAAATCTCATGAATTGAAAAATCCCTCGCAGAATTCAAAAATCTCGAATCCCTCAAAAGGGATTTTTCTTATGAAGTTGGCATCTCTGGGCAGTCAGCCGATCAGCTGTTTTTGATAATAAAGTGGCCACCCTATAAAAAAAGAAGAATTGAAAGTTATGGCCACCATTATATCGAATATGAATATAAAGGAATTATATATTTTGAATTTACATAATTTAAATTAGATTTGTATTTAAATTTGTGTAGGTATATTAAAAATAATATGTTCTTTTAATTTGTATAATTTGTTTTTCTTTTTCTAAATCCGAAACTGCAGGGATTTTCAAAATAATTCCGGATTGGAACCCCTCATGAATATATTACAATTTACAATACATATCAGTTATGTTACAGATGTAAATAATTTCATTTCTTACAAAGTATTAAAATCTAACAGAATAAATTAATATACTTTATTTTTACTTACGTGGAACCGGTATACCGAAATTGTTTCGTTATTTAACATAAAACCGAAACGAAGAATGGATGTTTTAAATATATGATTTTAAAAATATACAAAAAACAAATAAAACTAAACAATTTTTGATAGTAATTTACATACAAATTCTTTTATTACATTATTCCCAAAGTAGTAAGAAATTTTAAGTTTCGTTATAAATTTTAACTAATTCGAATGCATACTATATAAAAATTAATTTTTATTTTTTACTTTTATCCTTGATTGTGTACTTGTCGTAGGTCTTTGTCGGATCGTACGGTTCCCAGCGACTGGCCGGGAAAATATGTTTATTTCGCTCGTACCATGAGCGCAACAGCACCTTGCCCGCATGGGACTCTTCTTTTTCGACAGATGCATCGCTTATCATACGAATATCGTCGTGCACATCAAATTGAAACAATGGCCCACTCTTGCCGCGTGCTTTTGTCACAATAAAGTCATAGAACGTGTAGTGATGCGGCAGTATAAGATCCTCCTTGACGTACATCAACTGGTCGGCCATCACAGTCTTTAGTTCGGTGAATTCCTTGCGCAGCAACTCTAGGCATTTCTGCAGAAATTGATAAATCGAATGACCTTTCTTCATGATAACACTGCGACGATGCCCTGAGCCATCCCAGTAACTGAAGGTAATTGTGATCTCTTGATCTTTTAGTGTTGCCTGTTGCATCACCCACTCCTGGCGCAATTGTTCACGCAGTCGGTTTTCCTGTTCTTCACGTTCGCGATCTGGCAGAAAAGAAGTGTCGACTTCTGGATTTTTGCAAATCTTCTTTATAGGCGGTGGCATATCTGTCTGTTCAGTCCACTTAGGTTTTAGTACAACCTTTGTCTCGACGTCATCTTTATTCGCAACATCTTTATCATCATCGTCCTCGTCTTCATCCTCCTCTTCTTCGTCATCATTGAAGTTGAAGGATAACGCTTGTATTTGCCGTTTTTGCTTGTTTTTCTCCTCCTGTATAGCTTCAAGTGCGCGAAGTTTCTCACGCTCCTTTTCGTCCTTTTTCTGTGCGAGTTTTTTCTCACGTTCACGCACAATGTCCTCTTGTTTGGCTTTCATTTCATCAAGGGTGACCAAGCCAATGGTGGAGGTTTTGAGCTGTTGCTCCACAGCATCGTAATGCGTTGCAAACTTATTCTCAATCTTGTCCAGCTTCAGCTCTTCTTCGATTTTTTTCTTGCGGAATTCAATCTCTTGCAGCGCGATTTCGCGCTTCTTCATGAGCTGCGCTGCACGCCCAGCTTCACTGGCGGCACCTTTGTAGTGAGCCATGATTTGTTTTAGTTATTTTTATAGTGACTGATAATTGTTAACAATTTTAAATTTTATTTATTTCGTGAGGCACAATGTAAATATTCACGATCTTCTTCTTGTTCTGCAAACTAGTGGTGGCTCTTTTTTGGGTACCCAATATTATATATTCGATATTTGTTCGTTTATTGATATCTAATTCAGAAAGTAGTCAATACAAAGATATGTACTTTTTTTAATATAGAAAAGTCAATTGATATCAATATTATTAATTAATAAATATATAAATAAATCAATAACACAATAAATAGGTAAAATAATAAAAATGAATATGTTGTAAAGAAACGAGGTAATTTGCCCCACTGTGCAAGCATTCAACAATAATAAATGAGATGCAAGACAATTCAGCGCACTAAGTAATGTGTTAGAAAGAGTCGGAAGATCATTCAGCGTACTGAGCAATGTGCGAAAAAGAGATAGAAGATCTGCACATTAAAACACATGAGTTCGAATGAGATGCCAATAGCATGCGTCATTCGCGAAACGAGTAGAAGGCTCTTGAAACAAGTCGAAGCTTGTCGAACTGATGCATACAGTATATAAGGGAGCCGCATCTGAGGTACAGCACTTGAGTAGTGATTGTAAAGTGGTCGAGTGCATCTCGTGTGATAAATGTCAAGTTAAATTGTGGACATGCAGCAGTTGTTAGAATTTGTTATTAGTAAAGTTGTTTATTAAAGTGAATTAATAAAGTTAATTGTTATAATTCAAACCAAACATAAGAGTGTTTTTATTTTGTACACAATCCGGAGATACGATCTTGTAGAACAGTTTTCCGGAGACTAAATTTTCGTAACAATATAATTAAAAAATAAATAATTTCTAAATACACTAATCAAATAAAATTATAATATACAACATTTTCTTATAAAGAGTTAATGTTATAAAAAATAAAAATATCAATAAGCACAAAACTTAAGAACTGGGCATTACGAAAATCACACAGTTACAACTATCTCAAACCTTTATAAAAATAAAAAAACACACTTTTTCAAAACCCTATTTTCCAAAAAAAAGTAGCGAATCCAGTTTTGACTCCTTCCTCTCTTTTAATTTTTGGAGTAATATATATTTGATAATTTAATAAATATTTTTAGAATATTTTGTTGTTGTAGAAAATAGTTTTATTTTTCAGTTTAAAAATATTATTTTATCTATAAGTAAAAATTATATTTTCAGTAAATGTTACAAATAGTTTTTTTTTTATGGAATTGTATATATTTTAAATTATAAATTGTGAATTTATAATAATAAATAGTGCAATTATAAACTATGCATTTTAATATTTTATTAATATCACTCATACGACCCGCTATCTTAATGATGAATTAATTTAATGTTTTTGAAGAATATGATAAAATTCAGAGTATTTAATTAATAAAAGACTAAATAATTATTAATACATGAAAATAAATTATTATTTTTAAATAAATGCAGAATGCAGTATAAATAATTGCATATATCGTATTTAAATTTATTTTAAACAGAATGTAGAAAAAATGCAGATGGACTAATTTAACTACACGCTGCAAAAAAAAAGGGCTCTCCCAAACATAATTTTGCAGGAATTAACATGTATGTTTGGAATTTTATGTAAACATAATATATAATTGACTGATAAATCATTTGTAAACAGGGTTGTATTGAGACTTGAACAGTGTTGTGTTCTAATGGAAACATAATAATTATTACATCCAAATAAAATAAATATTTGAACCGAAACATAAATATGTTTAAAATATAACATGATTTGGAACGACCTGAATATAAATATGTTTCCAGAGAAACATATCAGTTGTTTCAGTACAAAAAGTAGTATGTTTGCATAGAAACATATTTAAATATTTTTGGAGAGAAATACTGAAAATAAAATAAATATAAAATGTTGTTTTTTTATAAATTTTTATTAAAAATCTTTAAACATACACAGTGGGAATTTATAATAATTGAATTCATATAAAAATTTTTAAATGCATAAATAAATAATTCGTTTAAAACTGCAAGTACAAGTGACAGCATTAATGAATGCACAATTGCACCAGCAGACGCTAAACCAGACAATCCAGGCTCGCTTTATATTTGGTACAGTTACAGTTGGTCTCAGTACAGCACATAGCGTAGCCAAGGAATTCACGGAGGCTTTTGTAAAAAAACATGCCGAATTTTGTTCGAAAATCGAAACTCAGAGATTTATATGTGGCTTTTTCACATTAGTTTCAGAAATTATATACTGCACTTTATTATACTCTGTTACTAACACAATTTATATATTTATTTTATTTACAAATTACAAAATTATTACCGACGCGACACGTTTTCTCAACGAACAACAATATACAAGAATTCATTTTTTGTTTGTTTTCAAACATCAGTATGTTTAAAATGACCCTATACATACTTCAAACGACGACAAAAGAGACTTAGATAGAAAATTCTGCTTAACGAGTGCCAACTTCGTATACAAGAAGAATGTTGCAAGAATACACTTATTTAAATCCAATTTCTTTTTTGTTTGTTTTTAAACATCAATATGTTCAAACGATGGCAAAGGTAGCAAAGGAAGATGGCGTAGGTAGAAAATGCTGCACAACGTTGCCAACTTCGTCAGTCGATAAATTATCGAATTAAGACGAGCGTTGCGAACATACGTTGTATTTACATTTGATTGACATTTTCTGTATTTCGAAACATAGTTTTAATCAAGTAAATTGCCAAGAAATAGTTTATTCAAATGTAATTAAAATTTTATGTTGTTATTGTAACATATTTATGGTAAATTTGACAGATTCTGCTGGACAATATAATAATGTTTAAACGTGAACATAAATAAATTCAATTTCGATTATAATTTAATTACACTTCAATCCTAATACATGTATCGTAATTTTGTATTACTTTTTAATTACATTCAAACATATTCAAACAAATCTTTTCTATCCGTGTACATATTACAGGACGTATAAATAAATTAATAAAAAATGTAGTTATTTTCAATGCAAATGTAGTAACAAACTGTATATACAGTATATTGATGTAGTTGTTCTCCATACAATAACAACTACATCAATATAGAAAAAAGTTCATATATTTGTATTTTTATTTTTGTCGCGTAGTGTCGTTTAAAAAGCTTTCGCTCTTTCGCTTGCATTTCATTACAATTCGTACGCCTTGTGAAGCTTTTCCGAATAACAATTGAACTTTACTATTTTGGAGGACAAACTAAAGTGTAAAGCACTGTGTCCTGGCACAGTATCAACGGGAGTTTTCGCTGGAGCATGACCACCGCGGTCTGCACACTACAAACGCTGAACCGTGAAAACATTTAGTTTTTTTTGTGTTATTTTTATTTTTAAATTTAGTGCTAATAAAAATAATTGCTCCCCGACGCATTAAAAGCAGCAGCGGCGTCGACGGCGACGACTACGACGGCGTCCAAGAATAAGAGTTGACACAAGTGAGTGCGTGTTGAAACGCATACAAAAGAGTCGCATGCCGGAAACGGAAATTGACAACTTAAAGTGAAAGTGAATTCAAAAAACATTTTGCGATTTTTTTTTTGTTTTTTTGGTAGTATCCGCACTGCTTTTTTCGGTGCCTTTTTTGCACAGTGCGAAAGATATTGTGTAATAAAATTGGATGTTGGGTGTGATGGGTGTGAGTGGGGTGTTTTTTTTTTGGTATTTTCTAAATGGGGTTGGGCGGCGGCTGCTGCTGAGAATTTGGCTTTAAAGGACACACAGTCTGGCAGGTCGCACTGCAACTGAGGCACGGGAGGAAGGTCATGTCTATCGCTTATTTAATGCGGTGGTTCATAAATTCGCACATAGTCAAAAAATACAATGGAAATACAATGGAAATTAAAATTTACCGGCTCAAGGCAATGAACTCGCGTAGCAGAACCCGATTCACAAGCGTCACATCTTTCTATGTCCGCTAATTAATTTATCGGCAATTAACACAGCAAATGTGTGAGTGAGTTTGTGTGCGTGTATGTGACTTATGTCGCAGCATATTCCCATTCGGAAGTACGTATATACTGTGTGATTCTGACTTGAAACTGCATTCAATCTCAATTAGTCGACGGGAAGCCTTTTGTTATGGCATTTAATCTTTTTGTTAATCTAGCATAGAGATAGCGATTGAGAGAGAGTGAGGATGCTGTGTGTCTGTGCGCACACACACATATACACACTGTCAATTACACACACACACACACACACACACTTTAAGCGAAGTATCCTTTCGTTGACTTTGACAATTGTATCAAGCACAACTTGTATTGTGACAAACATATCTAAATAGAAAAAATAATAATAATACAGTTATTATTGCTATACATATGTATATCATCACATTTACCCATCTACCAAGTTCCGAACTGATGCCTAAATAAAAACTCCAAGTTATCAATAAAATACAATATTTATTGGTATTCGAATCAATTGAGGAGAACATGAATATCTTATGAATGTCAATCGAAGTGGAATAGACGTGTAACCTTTGCCGTTATACGTTTTTGTTGCCATTTTAGATTCAATACCATTATTGTACATTGGTTGATTGGTACAATATCGGTATGAAATGGTACATTTTACTGTACCAAACACATCAAAATATACAAATTTCCATTCTAAGTTGAAGATTCTTATTCAAAACAATTCAAAATTCAATGTTTATATTACAAAAATAATAATTTTACTACAAATTAAAATTTGTTAACTAAATTTTTCGTTCTTTCTATATCATTCCAAAAGGGGATATTCATCCAAAAATGGCGTATATAAAGTAATTTCTAGAGCATTGTGAAATTTAACAAAGACTTATTAATTGTCTAAGACTGACCCTTTTAAAACATAAATATAAAAAAATAAATGTATTAGTCAAACTTTACCTAAGATCAAGGAACACACTCATTTAAATTATTACACCGTTCAAAAATATTTTGCAAACATAATAGAACATATTCGTTTAACATTTGGAAATGCATTTAATATTTACTAATATCACTCATACGACCCGATTTCCATATGTGCATTTTCTGGGGTTCCGGACGAGACATACGAGACGAGACGAGAGGACAAGGACGAGACTTTCATATTTTGAATTTTTTGTACAAGTATTTTAATGGAACTAATCATCGTAAAACCTTTAAGAAATTCTTTATGATAGATGAAAAGATATAAATAAAATAGTGCTCGATCCGAAGGGACTGAAAATGATTGGGCGAGGGATGTTGCAGATCGCAAATCTGTCAGTGGTTTTGTATTTCAAGTATACATATGTACAGTTTTGTGGTCAAGCAAAAATCAAGTCACTGTCGTGACTTCATCTAGTAAATCTGAATATGTGGCTCTAATGCACTGCTTCCAGATATAGGAAGTTTTCTTCTTTTTTAATAAATTCGTATTTTTATAGGTACGGATTCATAGAAATACGGATTTTATACGGAAAAGTAGCAATTGTGTTAAATTTCTTTGAGAAATTATGTTTCTACTACTAAAAACTTAATTTTGCTTCTTAAACTTTTATTCAATTTGAACTTCTTTTCACGTGTTTTTTTGAACATGGCAATGCTGATAATAATATTAATGGGAACCGTTCCGTTACGTAAAATACATGTGGGATATGTTCCTCACACCAGAGATGCCTTCTTTGAACCGCCATATTTCAATTGCTACTAGTTACAAAATTTATAAACGGCTCCCATTTAATGAACGCAGTGTCAAAGTTCATTAAAAATTCGAGAAATATAGTGGAATCGCGTAACTCGATATCGATCAAAAACGATAGTTTTTCTATCGTTTTTGCTTTACGTATCTCTATACTCTATCGATAGTAGCTGCTCGACATCACTTGAGGTATCGTTTTCATTGAATTTTTGTTTTAGGTTAGTTGACAAAAATTTCAATAAATAGCATGTTGATAAAAAAATGTTTATTAAAAAAATATTTTAGAGTTCAAAACATACTTTTTAAATAAATAAATAAAATGTTTAGTAAAGAAAACTAGTATCAAAACGATAGTATCGCTTAAAAGTTACGTGAGGCAAGAATCTGTAATCGAGCAGACGATATCGTTCACAGCTCTCGTTAAAACGATTATCGTGTATCGATCTACGCGATTCTACTCCTGAATTCAACTTTATAAATATTTTTGTTTGTTTAACATGATAATAAATGTATCTTATAGGCTTCGGACGGACTAATAGGACAACCTTATATAAAAATCAAAAATATTCTGTTATTTTAATATGCATCATTATTTTAATACTTTAAAAATATTAATTAAGGTTGCCAATAAAAACAGAAAATATCTTTTAACATTTTTAGTAGTAGAGTAACGTATTTTTATAAATATTTTTTTATACGTTATCGTTACAGTTAATGGATATTTAGATTCACATTTTTAAAATTCAAAATCTATTGTAATATTAAAGATCTGTGCATTTTAAATTTATCACTTGTGGTTAACATATTACTGGAAATACCCACATATGTGGCCTTAATAGGTGCTCCATGTTAAAAAATATCGTCACCTGAGAATTGGTTTGCTTCATACACATTTGACGCGGTTTCGAGAAGACGATAAACTCAAACAGAATATGGATTTGTTGCGCCAACCAACTCTTTACCCCACCTCTTTTCTGTTATTTTCAAAATTAAAAGATGTGTAGGTGTAGTTTGAAATACAACTAATTTCTAACGTTTTCAGAATAATTTAGTACATATTTAGAACTATGGGCTAATATTTCAAGCACTAACCGAATATGACAGTTCTGCGTAAAAATTAGATTTAATCGAATGAAGTTAGTTGGTACAATTAACATTTTCGTTCTTACAAACTCACGGCAAAAGTGGATTTTTCTGTGTGCAAGGTTCACATTTATTTTATCAACAGAAAACAATTTTTTAGGTTTGTAATAAATTTCGGTTTTATTTTAAACAAATTAACAAATTCTTTACATACAATTCGCAAATATTTATGTCTAATATTTATATACGTTACTCAATACGTTGTATTTGTTATGTCCTACTTTTTTTGTGTTGATGTAATTGTATTTGTTTATAAAAGTTTCCTTCAAATGAGAAAAAGTGACGTATGTAGCAAAATAATTTGTTGCGAATGCAGCAAAAGTCTATGATGAATATCTCTAATTTATTACAAGATGTAGAAAAACGAATAACGGAATTAGAAATTATATGCACCCAAAGTATGGGGAAAATCAATTCCCAGGTGACGATATATTGTGTTTAACGATCAAAAAAGGAAAAATTTAACAAAGCAATTTTTTGTGTAACTTATAAATGTCGTAAGATCTTTTTGGATCATTTAAACTCTTTTATTTTATGGATTAAATTTTACAATCTTAAAATAAAAAAGTATAAAGAAAGAAACAAAAATATTATTTAATCTAGAAAAACTGGGAGACATGGAATTTTTTGGCGTACATGTTTATATTACAAAAAGTTAAAGTTTGCAAATTCAAAAGTTATATTTATTTTATTTACTAAATAATATTTAAATTAAGAGTGCTGCGTTAAAATTCATAAAAATCAATTAATCCATGTAAAAGTCTTAAAAATCCCAAACTGGAGAGCACTAAAATAAAATGTTCAACTGCTTTTGTTTAATGTTTTATAACATTAAACTCATACGATTGTCAGAATTAATCCCGTGATCCCTAAAATGCCTCAGGCAGGAACCCATAGTAGATATGTATGCGATTTTTTCATTCGTTTGTTTGTGTGCATAACCCACACAATAACACTTGACACGGACATGGATACATTTCGCGTACCCTTTGGCAGTAACTGAAAGTCAGTCAGCCAGTCATTCCGTTAGACTGTCTGTCACAATTTTTCAGTCATTTTCCCCATTTATTGTCTAGGCTCTGTGTTTGTCAAATCAAAATGTACACATACAACATATATTTGTATTTATTGTATGTATGTATGTTGGTTTGTATGCGAGTGTGTGAGTGGGACAATACCACTGAGTGCCGTTTAAAACAGTCATAGTAGATGGTTTATGCGATAAGCGCATATGTAGTTTCTTTTTTAATTTTAAACTTCTTTCGTCACATATTTCGTGTCCAAATTGTTTTATTTAAATATAAGTAATTTTCATGTCTGCCTTGGGAGACATTTCCACAAACTTTTTTTTATTTGGTTTTTAAATTTTTAAGCACATTTAAAATGTATAGATAAAATATTAATGTTTGTTAAATTTTAAGTTACAACTTTCAGAATATACATTATTTAAATTTAATTTTTTTTAAGTTTTAAATTTTTAATGTGAATAAGGAACGGTTATAAAAAATGATATGGAGAGTTAAAATGTTGGAAAAAATATTCTTTGTCAAATTTTACGATACGTATTAATATTTTAGCCAACATTTAGAGTCACTTTTGTCAAAATTAAAATATTATGTTTTAAAATGAAATTTTTAATTTAACTTAAAATTTATAAAATTCAGTAGTAGTAATTTTTATTGAATTTATTTTTGAATAATTCAGTATTTGTGTAAAAAAAACAAGTGGTGAAAGTTAAGTCACATTGGTGAGACTTAAATTCGGTAGGGCCTATCCAATGCCCTTGGTGGTCATATTAATGAGGGATATTTAATTGTATATCTAAATTTGAAAGTTCTTTATTATGCTGAACACACTCATCCTCAGAGTGTTATTCACATATCAGAAATTTATTCTAAAAAAAAAAATTATCAATAAAACGTATTTTTGAAACATATATGAACAGATTTGCAAGTTTAATATTTTATAGATTTGTTTTCAATAAATTTCGACTAAAATTTCCACTTTAAAAACCGGGAAATAATAATAAAAAAAGTTGATCGATCCTTGTACCGCGTGGCCGTTGACCGATTTGGCTCATATCAAAACTCAGAACCATTTTTAGCTAAAACATATTAAAACAAAATTTCATCGCATTACTCAAGTTCGAACTAGGGATGTCCATCTGAAAAAAACATCGATGTTTTGAACGATACAATACATCGACTCGTTATATCAATATTTTTCGATGATCGAACAAAAACATCGATGTTTTCGATGCGTCGAATGAAAAATTATTAGGTAAATAATTTAAATTTTCATGAAGATTTTATAAGTTTTTATAGGAAATAACCAAATAAGATACATAAAATAACTCTCAAATCATGTATCTTTTTTATTATGGTGTGACTACGATTCATTTCCAGTACACTTCGTCTAAAATTTGTATAACGTATTTCAAACGTTTCTTCCGTTTCGCTCTTTGATTCGAACGTTTGTTCAACATTTTTGTTTTGCCAACTATTTTTCATAAACAAAAATTTTAATTTTTTTTTTACTTTATCGTATGATTTATAACTTATCATAATTATATATGCTGGCAACAAAAAAACTCTCAAAACGAGCGTACTCAACGTTTCGTTGGATACATGAATCAAAAATTGTAGTCACACGATATTCAACCGATATTCAAACGAATTGTGGACGTTATCGTTGTCACCGGGAAATACATGATCGAGGCGTAACTGTTTGACTTGAAACTTCTTCTTATTACACAAAATAATTAAGGCATTGGAAATCATAAATATCTGTTATGTCATTTTGAGAAAAACACGAAAACCATGTATGAAGCAAATGGTAATTTTAAGTGTTTAATTTCAAATAGAATTCCATAAATAATCAAATTTTATAATGCCATTGACTGCCGAGAGGTAGCGCCGTGTAGAAAAATGTTTTCTCTGAAAAGATGTTGTTAGCCCCAGTCCCCCAGTGGTGAAATTAGTCAATATATAAATTTAGTTTAAGTCAAATTATAAGTAGTGATGCAAATAAGAGGAGACTATTCGAGATAACGATTGATTTCAATTAGGGCTGTGCGATTAATCAATTAATCAAAATATTGATTAATCAGAATCCTGATTAATTGATTAATCAATTAAACAGAAACCCTGATTAATCAGAACCCTGATTAATTGATTAATCAGAATTTTGATTAATTGAAAATGAAATAATTTTATTCAACAATATTTGAACATTTTGTCAACTTAAATAAAGTGAACATTTATTTTTAAAATAATTAAAAAAAAATAAAAGGAAGTGGTTTAAATGTTCAAAAACCATATAGTAAAGTATTTTTAAATATTTCGCGAAGAAGAAATTAATTAATAAGAAATCAAAATGCAGATTAATCAATTGATCACAATTCTGATTAATTGATTAATCAATTAATCGCAAATTTGATCAATCAAGAAATTTGATTAATCGATCGCACAGCCCTAATTTCAATACGTACTTCAAAAGGAAATTTTTACAAACTTTAATTTTCATTTCTACATTTCATTTTCATTCGTTTCATTTTCTTTTGTTTCGAAATACAGAAAGCGGTCACAATTTTTTTTTTAATTTAATTAACTTTTATATTAAAATTTGCAGTTTTAGTAAAATTATAGCGGCCTCATATTGATTTTGATCTATTGTCTAATTAACATTTTTATGGTAGTATTTTATTTTTTGTAATACCGACTCTGTCTATACAACATGTAATGTACAACATAAGTTATAATTATCAGCACGTATCTTGTACGCCTAATTATGGCTAAAGTTAATATTTACAGGGATGAAAAATATATACACAACAACAAAAAAGTACAAACATTAGGAAATTTTGTATATGTTTCCTTTAGGCTTTTTATTCAATTGAATTTATTGAATACATAGTTTAAATTTTATAATGCGTCTCGAACTTTTGTTAATGTACGCTTCATTAGTGTTCAAGTACAATAAATGTTGTTATTGTCGACAGAAAAGTAGTTCATGTTTATGGCCGCCTGGTAGAAAGCTATTAAACGACAATTAAGCATTCTGAAAACCAAACTCCCTCCCCATTCACATCGCACAAATTTGAATATGTGTTTTGTAATACGTGTGACTCATACCGACCTATGTAAGTAGGTAAGTCATCATACATTATTGACGTTTTTACAAATTTGTTACGAACATGAATTTCCAAGGAAATATCATATGAAATAAAACAAGTCAATTACGTTGAAAGATTGTTTTGTGTTTTGGATTTTTTTTTTAACACAGACAACTTCGAGCACAATTATTGAGAAAATTATCGATAAAAATTATTCTAAGACCCAGTATAATTCTGCACTTGACAATTCATCCCTAAGATAATACTTCCCAGATACAATCCAGATACTATTCATTCTGAGACACGTCTTTCATTGAAAATTCTTCCCACGTAAAATATTTCCCGGACACTTTATCACAGAGATAATTTATCCCGAGTCAAGTTTTGTTCGAGGCAACTAATTCTCGGACTAGTCTTAACCTGAAAATTAATCTCAGAGAGAAAATAATTCACGGAAAAATTTATCATCTAACAATTCTTCGTTGAAAAATTCTTCAGAGACAGAGATTGGAAATTATACCCCGAACAATTCCAGTTCGATATAATTATTTTTTTAGAGAGGTCCATCCGAGTCTATTCATCCCTGAGACAATTCTTTTCAGTGACTTTACTTGCTTTGATATTTCTTCACCGTACCATGAAATTTGTTACGCTAAATTGTACACATTTCTTTCTCGGGTAAACTTTTTATAGACAATTTTCCCTGCTGAATTATTTCCCGAGAAAATTCTTTCTTTCTAAGTAAAGTCTTGCCCAGAAAATTAATCTCACAGAAAATAGTTCCCTGAAAAATTAATCATCTAATAATTCTCTCGAGTCTTTCGAGAGACAATTCTTCTGCGGAATATTCATCTCAGAGACAGAGACTGGAAATTATACCCCGAACAATTCCACCTCGATATAATTATTTTTTAGAGAAGTCCCTCTGAGTCTATTCATCCCTGAGACAATTCATGTCTTCCATGGAAAATTCTTCACATGTAAAATATTTCCCGGACAATTTATCACAGAGACAATTTATTCCGAGTTAAGTTTTGCTCGAGGCAACTGGTTCCCGGACAATTCGTTCCAGGACAAGTCTTACCCAGAAAATTAATCTCAGAGAAAATAGTTCCCTGAAAAATTCATCCTCTAACAATTCTTCTCCGATAAATTCTTCCTCGAGACGAGTCTTTCCAGAGACAATTCTTCAACGGAGACAGAGACTGGTAATTATACCCCGAGCAATTCCATCTAGATATAATTATTTTTTTAGAGAAGTCCCTCAGAACCCCTGAGATAATTCTTTCCAGTGACTTTACTTTCTTTGATATTTCTTCACCGAACCATGAAATTTTGTTAGGCTAAATTGTACTCATTTCTGTCTAGGTCAAGTTTTCATAGACAATTTTCTCTGGACTATTATTTCCCGAGAAAATTCATTCTAAGTAAAATCTTTCTACACTACAACTCCTCCCCAGCCAATTCTTCCAGAGCGAACCAATGTTTATTAGAAAATTGTCAGGATCAGAGTTTTTATTTTATTATTAAAGTTGTCGTTTATTAAGATATGTGCTCATATTCATGGAAAATTCATATATTTTCATTATAATTAAGTCCTGGAAAATCAATTTGACTAATCTACAAAATTTATTATTTTTATGCACGATTTAATTTGTCGAATACTAAAACAAATATTTACAAACTAAAGTTTAGAATAAATACAAAACTCTACATCACACTAAAACTTTATTCCACATTTAAGCTATATTAGTTGTGGGGAGTGGGTCATATGACTCCAACAAGAACGGTGGCTTGCACATTGAACTATCGATCGAACTAATGTGTGTTGGTTCTGATTTTTATTTCTGAACAAAGATAACCTTTTAATCACTGTCAACCTGCAGAGAGAGAGAGAGTGGGTCAGAGCTCACGGTAGAATTTAGCATATACCATGTTATTTATATGACATTCGGCTTTTATTCAACTATAAAAACAATGAAGGACATTTTGTGAAACAAAAAAAAAATGTAGGGGGTCCATTAATATCTGTATCTGTATGCGTAGCTATTATACTCACAAGCAAACCTCTTCGAATTCAACATTGAAGCATATTATGTTTCGTTAAAAAGGTTCAGCGACAGCATTCGTCAATTCACCAACCCCTCGCAATGTTACCTTAGCTGATAATATGTTATAAATAGAACCAGCATCCTAACCAACGATTCCATCGACGATAGACCAGACGTCGGAGAAGTCTATTGGCGAAATAGGCTGGCTAAGCAACAGTCCCACCACCAACACCAGCACCACCAACCATGGATGATGTTGCCCCGAAGAAAAGCACTACTCTGTCGGTGGACCGCGCCGCTTTTCTTTTGCTGCGCGTCAAAAAGGCCTTCAAGAAGAAACGACAACAACGCAAAGACAAACCGTAAGTTCGGCATATTGAAAGATGTCACTAGGTTACTTGCTTGCTATGGGGTGGTTCGATAATTATCCTCTGTTTTTTATTTTTATTTTATCGAACAGAACACAAATTTCAGCTGCATCATTGGCAGCCCAGAGTAGATCCTGTCGCAAGGTGCCGCCGCCACTTTTGCGTTCTCGAACTCTACCGGCGATTGTTGTGCCCGGGATTCCAGTGGTATCATTGCATACCGATAAGAATGGATGTAAATTGGGTAAGATTCACAAAAAAAAATTGTCTATTATTTTCATTTAAAATATTGAAGATTGAATTATCAACTAAAAAAAAATTAACAATCAATTAAAAAATATTTTTTACTCCACAAACACTCAGTATAAAATTTAATAAAATGCCATTAAAATTGATTAATAGGTCAATTATTGATTTAATAGTATACAAAAATTAAATGTTTTCATATAAACTTAAACAAAATGTTATGAGATTTTGTAGAATATAATGGTATTGAACGATTAAAATAATAATTTATCTTATTGACTAACGTTAATAGAAAACACTTAAATCGGTTGAGCTATAAATGAAAATATGAACAAATAGTCTGTAAGGATGAATGTATCCATAGACTAAATAAAATTAAATGAGAATTCTTCCCTGGAACATTCTTCCATGAATAATTGTTCATTCCGTGACAATTCATTTCAAGAAAATTCTTCCTCGCTATAAGTCCTTCCAGAGACAACTGTTTCCTGGAAACTTCTTGCCCGGACAATTCTTCACAGTGACAATTCATCCCTGAACAGTTCTTTCCCGAATAATTCTTCCTCCAGAGAGTATTTATAATTCGACCAATTATTTTTTATCAAATTTATTATTGAAAAATTTATACGGCACATTTCATCCTAGAGACAATAATACCCTGGACAATTCATCCGAATAATACTTCCTCGAGACAGTTTACGTGAAATAGCGTCAAGTTAATATTTAAAGTTGCGTCGGTAGTTCAGTGGTTAGTGTGTTGGAGTGTGAACCGAAGGGTCCCATAGTACAGGTTCAAATCTGGACTGGGACTAACCAAATTTTTTCAGAGAAAAGTTTTTTCTATTTCGGCAAATCTAAGAGAGTAAAAAGTTGCCTAAGAAATGCTCTCGGCCAAGGAAAAGTGCGGATTCGGCATTAATCTGTAAGGCCTACTATTTTAAGTAAAAATCGCACTAAGTTCTTCAGGAATAGAGCACTAAACTATTATTATTATTATTAAATTTTACGGAAACTTTGTTCTTAAAAAAAGAAAAACTGAAATATGTAGCGTTAAGAAAAAGGTTTCTTTATAAAGCTATATTTAGTTAAATTTTCATTATTATTAGGAAATTGTTTTCGTAGTGAGACTTCTATTTTAGACATCTTTATCGTATATTAAATATATTTTTTTCACTCCGATTTATCTATGCTATCGTAGTTTCAGAAATAATAGTATTTGTCTCTGAGTCTTTCTATGTACTAAACCTTATTTGCAGATTCCAAAAACAGCAGCCGATGGTCCATGATTCCAAAAACTTCAAGCACTACAACAAACAGTGCAAAATCCCTGAAGCTTCCCAACGATGATACTTCACTTGTATATCGTCGGAAATCATCGGGTAGCTCCACATCCTGTTCCCAGGTATCCAATTCAAACAACAACAGCAACCAGCAGCAACAACAATCGACCATGTCGTATGACGTAACGGCGATGCAAATGTGCGAGGGACTTGAGTGTCATTCTGACGGATCGGTTTTATTGCGGTGAGTTATGCTGTTCCAAGCCTAATACAATAGTTTAAAGAGTATTCACTGATATCTGATGCATTTGCAGAATACCAGCACCGCATGTTGTTGCTGCCAGAGCATACAGATTGTCCTCGGCGAAGCGACAACCTGCGTCGCACAATACACAGCATCCGCAGCAGCAACAACTGTCGCAGCAGCAGCAGTATCAACAACAGCAGCCCCAAATCATTCCGACACATCAGGAAAACACTCCAATTACCGGCGGAGGTGGCGGTGGCGCATCCACAACGAATACCACTCTAACTCGTTTAGTCAAATTACTGCATCAGAGCAGCACCAGCAAAACGGCCCACAGCGATTATATTTCACCTATTGCGCTGACGCCCAACGGGGAGGACACACCACGCCGTCTGTCCTGGGAGAGGTACGTAATTTTGCAATTAAACGTGCGTCAAAATGTTATGTAATTTAATTAAAAACTTCAAAAGCCCTGTCGATGTGGCCAACGCCGCATTTAAATTGACGGCAATTATATTTAGCCGAATCATAACTTTTCATTGATGACATGGATAATAAAAAGGTTGTTCATGATATTGCAAACATTTTTGATAATATCCAAATTTTTTGGTTTTCGGAAATTCCCTAATGTTTTTGAGTGCATGTGTAAATATTTAGGGGATTCATGTTCAAAACATAAACTACTGATAAATACATGTCCGCATTTACTGACACAGACGTACTTCGCGTATGTTATTTAATAACCATAGTTTAAAACTCAAATAAATAACGGTTCCGATTTCGGTTAGTTTTTCTTTTCGGCTTTTATTTTCAAGGTTTGTAATGAAACACTTTCGATATATCGGTTTTAAGTTACGCTTTCGATATAATTTTTTTTATAAATTTTAGTTTTAGTACATACCCAGCAAACCAAACGATATTTTAATGATATCGGAACGATGTCGTTTAAAGACCCAAAATAATCGTTTTCGATAATAAATAAAGATACGAAAATAATACGATATTCTATAAATAAATGAACTTCTTAAAACAATATAGCCTCATGTCATTAAAATTAACGTACCGTTTTTTGCTTTAATCGAAACTGCTGATAGTCATGAGGTTGCCGTTTGTCATTTATTTTGTTGATACAACAACTTACTCAATCGCCGTAACAAATGCACGAATATCAATTTTGGCAGAATGAAAAATGAAATCATGAGGTTACGGCAACGGAATGTGCAGGTACGTTCATTTTAATGACATGAGGTTACAACAAATGTATTTCGGTTGCAACACTGAAACGTTGATTCAATTAACCTCATGCCAAAAGAAGATTTTTCTGTGTGTACAAATAGTTTTTTTTATTATTTATTGGTTATGAGAAAATAAAAAAAATGCATGCAGATAGATGTACCTTTTCATAGTGTTTTTTATTGCCAGCGAGTTAGAATTAGTAGATAGACTTCTAAATTGTGTGCACGACATTTTTACGTAACTATAATAGATATAGAATTCATAAGTTAAATAAAATTTCAATTGGAGGTTTAGAAAACCTCATACTCACCGACTAGGAGGTTGCGACAACCTCATGCTCACCAATTTGGGGGTTGTCACAACCTCATGATCACCGACTTGGAGGTTGCCACAACCTCATGTTCATCGTTTTGGAGGTTTCCAGAACTGAATTAAGAGGTTGTTGCAACTACTATATCAGTTGTTGCCGCAACCGGTTTCGGTAGGTCAATTTAGTTGGTTTCTGCATCAAATCAGTTTTTTGTGTGTACAATATTTTATTTTTTGTATGTTGTATATTGTAAATTTCATGTGTTAACCCGGGGTGTTTCACTCAAACCGTCACACGTCCTTGAATGAATGTCTGTGCATGTTACGTGTTAACCATAATCGCAGTTGACAATATTGACAGTGCAAAAGGTTGAGGCTTAAAGCATACGTACGAGTGTCGCCCGACATCAGCCAATACATACCACGAAGTCCCATACGGTTGTCTGAGTTGTATCAATAATGATATGTCGACGGCGATGCTGCTGCTGGTGCTGTCGCCAGTGACTCGTTAGATACACTTTGCGAGTCTGAAGTAATTAACGTTACTCAACATGTTCCACGATGGTAGCAACGCCAACGTTGCCTCATTGCACGCCAAAATATTGTATCACATGCGAAAATGCATTGAGGACCTTACGACACAAAAAGATTCATCATACAACAATGCAGTAAAAGAAAAATTAGTTCAAATGAACAATCTGAAGCAATATACATACATACAATTAAAACTAAGTTTTATAATTGGCATCTACTAGAGATGGGCGCGTGCCTGTTTTTGATATCACGGACACGCACGGTCACGCCGATAGGTGACACGCACGAGCATATAGGTGACACGCACGAGCCCGACGACTAAATTTACAGGTACGAAGAAACACGGAAAATACGAGAAACCACGGAAATACACGACAAAACACGAAAAAAGCACGGAAAAACATGAAAAAGCAGGCAAAACATAAAAAATAATCGGGAATTATTTAGATTTTTGGAACCGGACTTGTTATTAAAATGTGTGGAATCGGAACCCATATATTTTTTCTGGTTAGAATCGGAACCGCTATTTTAAAATAGCGAAACCAGAACATATGCTATAGGCTCTGTCTGGGAATGCAGAGAACCGGAATCGGAATCGTTATTAAAAAAATGTATGGAACCGGCATCGAAACCCATTTAATTTTTGGTTGGAACTGGCATAAGAACCGGAACCACAATTCGGGAGTGACACGAAAAAGGCACGGCACCTGTCCATCTCTAGTACCTACCTTTACAAATTTTAAACATTTCAGTTTTGGTTAGAGGTTGATATGGTAATAACAGATTGGTTGACACAATTTTTGGCATTTGGGGTGTAGCTCTTTGCACAACTAATCCGGATTTTTGATTAAGCGGATATCGGTAAGGTTAATGTTTTAATACTGGATAAAGAGGGGAAGAGTGATCTTTTTCTTGTTGTAAACATTATTGTAAACAAATATTGAAGGCTATTTTTCAAACGGAATCAACTCTATTTTTATGTTTTATACAAAATGCTTCCGAAAATAAGAAAAATTTACAATTTTTATTAGAAATATTTTTGGTTATTTTCATCATCCATGATGAGTACTCTTAAATACTAATTTTATCATTGAAAGATATATTTATTTACATTTATTTTACATCATTAGTGAACTAAAAAAATGACCAACTTTAATGAGGGATATAAATTGATTTTGAATTTATTCAAAGAAGAAGACAAAGTCTTTGTTTTTCGAAGGTTTTAGTGGTTTACTTATGAGGTATATTTAGTAAAATCGAAAAAAAATATAGGCCAAAATACGACCAATTACGCCCATTTATACAAGTAATACAAGTTCAGAGTTTCATTAATCTAGCTCTTCTTAAAAGACAGACAGGCATCGTTAAATCTACTCAGGATATGACGTTGATCAAGAATAACACCGGTCTCACGCCGCCTTTGGGATGGAAATCTTCCTACATACTAATTCTGGATTTAACGGATGACCACATTCAAATTTAAAATGATTTTTAGTTTTTTGAGTTTTGAGTTTTTTGTATGAACAGATTTTTGGATTATGGATACCGGTTATCGGTGTGTAAAGGTTACGGCTTTAAAAATGAAACGGTTATCCCTGATGGTTACAATGCCATTTTTCAAGGTTGACGCTTCCTTCCTTCAAAAAAATGAATGTAAAATGGCAAACGTAACCAACATTTTAAAATGGGGTTTATATATATTTTCGATACACTATATATTATTTAAATAAATCGGAACCTTTATCAGAATGTGTGCATAAAAACTAAACACAATTTGTAGCAGCAGCAAAATAAGCGCAGCAACTCGATTTAAGCAAAAGGCTCCTTTGAAGCTTGCTCTATACGCCATATATACAAATGCTTGGTCCTTGGTGTGAAATATTTGCAAATAGCCAAGTGTCTGTGGATGTCTGTCTGTCTGTCGATGGGTTTGTCGGTTGTTCTGTCTGTCTCTCTGTCGTTCGGGTTGTGTTCCGAGTTGTTATTAGTTTCATGGCGGATTGTTTGTCTGTTCGTTTATTTTTATTATCTGCACATTCTGCAGCTAGCTCCATACTCCAGTCGAACAATGGCATGGCAATTATGGGAACAGCAAGCAGTAAGGAAGGAAATTTCAAATTTCTCGCTGTTTTCACATTTCGACTGAAAGGTCAAAAGCGAACATGTGACAAAATACAAGTGTCGGCCTTGAGCTGCACATACACAAAATACTATTTTATCAGTTCCTATTCGTTTAAACTGTTTTAAACTCTTTGAATTCAATATGAGAAATGTCACAATACAAAAAAAAACTCAGATTTGAATTTGATTCTGATTTTTTGTTTTTTTTTTAATTATTATTTTTTTTTATTAAGGGTCTTCAGTCAACATAGTACATTTACGCGTAATTTTATGAAATAAAATTTTATCTGGACTATCAAAGAGAATTGTTGCCAGAGATAATTCTAATTTTTTACCGATAAAATGTTTCCCGGGCAATTCTTTCCCAGACAATTCTTCCCGTATAATTATTATTCGAGGCAATATTTACCGTTGGCGTTGGACTGCGAGCTGAAAGGTCCCCACCTCAAGCCTGGAATGGGGCTAACAACATCTTTTCATAGAAACATTTTTCTATACCGCGCTACCTCTCGGCAGTAAATGGTAAACCTACGAGAGTAAAACATTGCCTATGAAAAGCTCTCACCCGCCGTTCGGATTCGACAATAAACTGTAGGTCCCACCACTTTGAGTACAAATATAACACGCACAACTCAAAATGGTGAGAGAGCTCGGCCTAAGTTCTTATAGGACTGTAGTGCCAAACTATTATTATTATAATATTTACCTTCTATTTGAACAGCACATCGAAGGTGTTTCACAATTCCATTTTCGTAAAAATTGAGATATATTTTATGAAAATCCTTATCATAATTACATTATTATTGCGTTTAATAGATGTATGATGCATATGTAGGAGGTGTCATGTCCAGCAGTACAATTCCGCCTACATTCTGTGAGATCTTTTAAAATGAAAAATAAATTCATTAATTCGCTTTTTGTACCTATTTTTTTGAATTCATTTTGTTTACATATTTTATATGAATTTTGATTGGAATTCGATCGGCTGATACATATCGGATGTGTTTTTAATATTTGGATTTTATAGAAGGTGCTACGTCCAGTGCTCTCATACCCAAGTAACCACTTTGTGGCAAACTTAAGTGGTAGCCACACAGTTGCCATTAAAGTTGTTGTTCTAAATCATGCGAAATATACTTATTTGCCACCCAATTGCTAGTCAAAAAGTCCCGGGGCGAGGCTTTGTTGCCACAAATTTTGATCCATTAAAGTTTCGGTTCACCTATTTGGAACTTGAACTGTAATTTTAACTTGAACTGTAATTTATGTGTAGATTAAAAATAAAATTAATAAACAGTGAATGTTTGTTCTGTAATAAAATATGCATGGCATAATAATAGAAGTCTTTACGAACGGAGTTTTGTAAAAATTACAACTCGAATTTAACAAACGATTCAAGTTTGCGGGTTAAGCCTTATATCCTACCCCCTCTAATTTTTACGCGCAACAAAAAATATGCATGGCATAATAATAGAAGTCTTTACGAACGGAGTTTTGTAAAAATTACAACTCGAATTTAACAAACGATTCAAGTTTGCGGGTTGAGCCTTATATCCTACCCCCTCTAATTTTTACGCGTTTTTTTATGTTTTAAATTATGCCTTTGCGGATGTATATTTTTGCAACACAACTTTCAATAAACATATGTAGTGGATATTGTAAATGTGTCGTGTATAATAATATCTATTTATTAAATTTTAAAGATAATTAGCTACATTATATATAAACATGTTCCTATTAGGTTTTTCATTCTATACTTGCCACAGAAAATAATGCATTCAATAATTTGCCGCTTTTTGCCACCTAATAGCAACAAAGTTAACTCCGCCCATTATTGTATGTGTTCCATTATTAGAATGAATGCCTTATATATCACAGCATTGCAACATGTTATTGCGTATGTTCCATACATGTTATAAGCCACCTCTTTGGGACTACATATTATTAGTTTGCAACACTGGTGTCAGAGGTAACTTAAAAGGTACACATATGCCACAATAGTTTGTGGCAATTGTCGAGCCGTGGTTGCTTGGGTATCGACCAGATTTGGTAAGACCATTTAAAATGGAGAAATATAACGTTAAGCAAAACATCATTAAATGCTCAATCTTAATTGCAGACATAATGTGATTTAAATATTTGAGTTGTAAGTGCGGTTCCCATACCAAAAAAATCGAATTTTATCTCTTCGACTGAATTTGACAGATTGAATTCGATTTTGTTTCAATTTGAATTCAATTTGTATCGTTAAATCGAACTTTGGAATAGCAAAAATTAAATTTGATCGAATTCAAATTTTAATTTAACTAAAACTTGTCGAATTAATTTACAGAGGAAATTTGAAAATTCTGAATATTATGAATTAATAAAATTACAGACAGCTACACGTCATTGAAAGCTTAACTGCTTCTGACATCTGACAGACAGATAGATAGATACATGTTGCATTTACTAATGCGGAATTTATTTATTACGTTTTTCTTTTTATTTTCTTTGCAGACGCAAAGACAGCAGCGCCTTGCAACGTTCGGCCAGCATCGATTCGGTGGCCGAAGCCGTCTGGAGCGATACCCCCAGACCCTCCCTGGACATACCACGACCGGCAGTGGCTCCGTTCAGCAAGCGACCGTCGGCCAGCAGTTTGTTCTCGAACTGCAGCAATACGTCGCAGATCGCACAGTTGAATATTAATTATAGCGACATCTCGGGCAGCACTAGTGCCGGCAACAGTCGTCGCGAGAGCCTGCTGAGTCCATCATCGACCAGAAGGAATAAACTGACTCGAATAATAAATGGTGAGTGGGTGGTTAGATTGGGTTGGGTTGGGTCGGGTCGGAATGTAGAAGGTTGATTGGGTTCAATGGGGTATCAAGTGGTTATCAACACACTGCATGATGTGCTCCGAAGTCTTGAGTTGAGCTACATAGTAGATGGATTTATGAAGTTGCGAACGAATAATGTAACCGTGGTGCTTGTCCGACCGCACTGTCTGTCTTATGTATAGCACACGGTGCCAAAGTTTGCATGAACTGCATATTTATCATATTTCAGTGCAAAATGCATTGCGTAACTTTTATGTGATTTGCTGTTACTAAAAACTTTATTTATTCTCATGTACTCCTTGAATAAGAATTGATTAGATGGAATATAATAACAAAAAGTAGAAATAAAAGTCTGTTTAATATCTGATGGCTGTATAAAATAGGTACATTAAAAAAATGTAAATTCAAAAATGTGAAACATTGAAATATGTAACAAATATTTTTGAAAACTTGTTTTTTGTTTTTTGAACTTTATTATGTAGGTAGATACTGAATATTTAAATTGGCTTTTTTTTGAAAATTTTATTTTGAAATATTTTTTAAATTTAAAAATTAAATAATTTTTTTATTTGAGTTTTAATGAAAAATTAGAGTTTTATAATAAAAATACACTTTTTGTTAAAAATTTGATGATTTTTTTATATAAATTTTTAATACAAATTTTAGTTTTTGATAAAAATTTGAAGATTTAGTTAAATTTGAAATTTTGAGTAACAATTTAAATTTTCAGTTTTTGGTAAAAATTAAAATTTTTAGTTAACATTTTTTTTCTTCATAAATAACGATTATTTTTGATTTTTAAAATTTTGCTCAGAAATAAAACTCAATTTCAATTTTTATTTTCAAACTAAAAAATAAAAATTAAAATTAATTTTTTTTTTGCTCAAGAATAACGATTATTTTCTGATTTATACTTTTTTTCAAGTGCGTCATTTAAACTTTTTGGAATGAATCTGTTCCAATTGGATTACAGAAGCACCCAAGTGCGTCATTGGATTTTTTTCGGTGAATCTGTACCAATGGGATTGCACAAGCATCCAAATGTGACATTAAAATTATTTTGGGTGAATCAATTCTTATGGAATTTTTTAAAGTAAAAATTGAATTTGGAGTTTTATTTCTGAGCAAGCAAACAAAACCAGTTGGGAAGGTTAGATCACATGGGAAATTTCGAAGTAGGGAAATTATGATATGAAGTTAGGAAGAATTTTGAAACTTATTGTCGGTCTAAGCCGACTATGTGATAATGTGCGAGGGTACTATTAAAAGTAGTGCATAGGTCACGAGGGTATACGAATCATAAAAATAACTCAAAAGTTGCAATCGCTAAAGAATTACCTTTCATTTGATACCCATATGATTTTTTTTGGGTAACTATAATTCGGTTCGCGAGAAAGCATCATTTTGAAATATTTGAGCATAAAGTCAATTTGACCAAGAAAGTTCACTTAAGACCGTATAAAGTAAAATTCTTTTGTAGATGTAAATTTTATATGAGGTATTTAAACATAAGAGGTCGGTTCTCAGGTCACAATAGAGCGATCATGCCATTTTTGTTGTTCAGACAGATTAGATATATAAGTAATCTAAATCTAAAGTTTCATTGATCTAGCTTCTCTACTTTTTCTGTAATCGTGATTTCAACAGATAGACAGACATATAGACGGATATCGCTTAATCGACTCAGGAGGTCATGCTGATCAAGAATATATATACTTTTCCATACCGGAGATGCTTCCTTATGGGTGTTACAAACGGCGTACCAAACTGAATATACCCTTTCACTCTAAAAATTAAAAATAATCGTTATTTTTTGATTTTTCCCTAAAAATCCAAAAAAATAAAAATCTTTTCCGATTTCCATGCCGCATGCGAAAATAATTAATTCTGCATTCTCAAAATAAGCGTAAACCTTTTATAATACGTTGATTTTTTTTCATTAAAAAAAAAATAGAATAACCGTTATTTTCGATCTCTTTATAATAATCATAAAATTCGAGATCGCAACATTTGACGCTAGATGGCAGCAGTTAATGCAAGCTCAATTAAGTAAACACTCTCGAATGATTCTATCAACATTATAAACTATTAACCCATTAACGCCTATTGTGGCCAATCGCGAACTATAATTAGAGTGTATTCTGTAGTACGATTTGGAATAGTATTCATTTTATTTGATATAAGTTTTAATTAGACTACACTGTAAAAGAGATGAAAATTGGCGATTTTGACTGCATACACATACTTTATATGGGCACTAAAAAAAATTAGCGTCGGTAGCTCAAGGTTAGTGCGTGGGACTGCGAATCGAAAAGTCCCCGGTTCAAGTCTGAACTGGGGTTAACAACATCTTTTCATAGAAACATTTTTCTATACCGCGCTACCTCTCGGCAGAAAATGGCAAATTTTGCCTATGAAAAGCTCTCACCAGTTCGATTCGGTCTTTAAACGGTAGGTCCCACCAGTGTAGATATTTATATTTTTATAATTTGTACTGAATTAACGATAAAAAAGTACCAAATTGGAATAAAATGTACTGAATTTTTTCTATTTCGAGGTTAGGTGATTTGCACATATTTAAATGGGATTTCAACGATTTTTTTTCTGATTGTGTCTTGTGTCCGACGACTTACGTTTTCTAAATATCATTAATATCAGTTTATCAATGAATTTTCATTAGTTTTGTAGTTATAGTAGAAAATATAATAAATTGAATGTTTATTGATATTTTGTCAAGCTTTCAAATAAAAATGCAATACTTATGGATACTGACCACATCGTCTCAATTTGACATTGTTATAGGAAGAGGAGAACTTGAAACGAAATCAAATTCTTCAATTGAAGACAAATTCAGTGATAGGTCTGCATGACGTTGGAAATCAGTTCAGTGATATGTCTAAACGGTAAAGTTGCCGGTTGTTTTGTGACATATATATCCTACATAAAGTGACATATATATCCTACAGACCCAGGAGAAGGTCACTATATAGTTTTCGTTGACCACGTCCACTTTTACGCCCATTTTTATTTTTGGTGTATAATTCAGATTCATTGCAAAATCACTGAACGTATTTTTTTGAAAACTTGCATTACTATGATATAAAGTCCATGCAGTATCCTAAACCAGAAATAAACAATATTGGGCATAGGGGAGTGGCACCTCCCATAGAACCCAAATATTCAGTAAGCTTTATATAGCCGTAATGCTATCGATTTCAACTCAACTTTAAAATTGGATGTTACTCATCTTACTTAATCTCACCACACCAAAACTCACCACACATAAACTCACCACACAAAAACTCACCACCTCGAAACTCACCACACTAAATTCATCACACTAAAACTCTAAACGGTAAAGTTGCCGGTTGTTTTGTGACATATATATCCTACATAAAGTGACATATATATCCTACAGACCCAGGAGAAGGTCACTATATAGTTTTCGTTGACCACGTCCACTTTTACGCCCATTTTTATTTTTGGTGTATAATTCAGATTCATTGCAAAATCACTGAACGTATTTTTTTGAAAACTTGCATTACTATGATATAAAGTCCATGCAGTATCCTAAACCAGAAATAAACAATATTGGGCATAGGGGAGTGGCACCTCCCATAGAACCCAAATATTCAGTAAGCTTTATATAGCCGTAATGCTATCGATTTCAACTCAACTTTAAAATTGGATGTTACTCATCTTACTTAATCTCACCACACCAAAACTCACCACACATAAACTCACCACACAAAAACTCACCACCTCGAAACTCACCACACTAAATTCATCACACTAAAACTCACCACACTAAAACTTCTACTGGAAATACACTACGTGGAAGAATTGTTCGGTAAAGAATTCTACCGGGAAGAGTTTTACGGGCACGAGTTGTGCATGGGTCCAGCTAGTAAGTCACATTTTAACTAATATTTATGGTCATTTTTAATAATTCTTAATATTTTTGAAAATTTTGGAACTCCATAATAACTATATTTTTAGAGATTTTCCCTCTTTAAAAATTTATAAAGCATCATACATGAGTCCAACATCGTGGACATGTTTTTCGAGAAATGTCCAGAAGAAATTTGACAAATTACATCAAAATTCAAGTAAATCCAATGGCCGTTAAAAGGTTAAAATTACTTTATCCGACTTCGCCACATCTCCCCCCCCATCCTTCAGTGCGGGTTCTCTCATATTTCTTAATCTATGCGAATGTTTTGTTATTGCACGAAAGCCTTGTTTTTTATTGAGATACTCGTATCGTACACAGTGGAGGCGCGTTGAGGCTTTCGTTTTAACGTCGTTTTTAATTGTTTACGCTCTTTTATAAAAGAGCGCTTGGTAGAGCGAAAGAGAGAGAGAGCGCGCATAAAGTATCTATTAACGCGTTTGCAGTTACTGACTACGACGATCATCGAAAATCCAATTTCGAAATTCAGTCTTCATTTTGTAGTACCAACGAAAGTGCGGACTCGTTGTGGCCAGTCGCAGTGAAAGCGTTTCTTAAGACCCATAAACGGATATTTAGGCGGTTTAAGTGAAAAACACTTTAAATCAAATATCATTTGATACAGCCAACCTAAAAAAAAAAAAGAAAACCTTTTGAAACAATCATTAGTGAGTGATCGAAGTTCGCATTACGCTTGTGGCAAAATATATCAGCACAGAGTGAATTTGTTGGTTTTGTTAAAACATAAAAATACCTCTGTGTTTGTGCACCCCGTTTGGTATCTAGATACACGGTTTAAATCTATAGAAGATACCTGTTTGAATTCAGGCGAAACGCTGTTTTTGCCTGGGTGTGTGTGTGTGAGTTGGCCGGTGAGCTCGCTCGGTGCTCAAATTGTTACCTGTCGTGTACCTTGAGTGCGATCGTCGCTAACAGAGAGTTGTTTTTTTTTTATTTTATATTTGGTACGCTCCAACTACAACTTTTTCATGTTACTTCATAAAACGACGTTTTTGCTGAATGTGTGTGTGTTTTGTATCTGTGTGTTGTGAATACCAAACAAACAAACAAATAAACAACCAGCCAAACTAAATGCCGCGTGTTTACTGACTCAGTATCGCATTTATCTTGTTTTTGTCGGAGACTGCTGAAAACAATGCGTTCTGCACGTTATTGCAGAGCAGAATCGCCAAAACATATCGCATGCCCGTGAGCGCACGTATTTGCAGATACGATACACTTGCTACGACATATCTACCCGATACGAGTTGTATCTGCTGTAAGCGACTGCCGCTGCTGCTAATCGTAATTGTCGTCGTCGTCGTTGTCTGTTGATGTCATATTTCTCAAGACGTTATTATTAAAATTAACATTAAATGCAACGAAGCAAAGCGATGCAAAGAAAGTGAAGTTGAACTTTTCCGGCACATCGCATACATGCACATCACAGTTCATCCAAACTACATAGATACTACTAACTACTCCTTCTTCGCCACCGCAACCGCAATCGCAACCGCCACCGCACGAATATTTTTAGTTGTTTGAGCGCGGCTACGGCGATAATGACGCTTAGTTTCCAGCGAAAAAATACTTAAAATGAACAGGTAAACAAAGCATTAGTTGCAGTGGGTTTTTTTTTATTTAAATACGTGACCCGATTGATCTTGCGAGACAAACATCTAATATTTCAGTGGTTTATATTAATTGTAGGGGTTCAAGATCAGCGCATTTGAAGTAGAGCTAATTTTGTGTATATAGTTAAGTTCATAATAGAAAAAAAAAACATTTATAACGACGCTATATCATTTTCAAGTTTGTTTCTCTTTATAGACACTGAGAAAATTTAACTACCCTACAAACGATAATTTTTAAATTCGATATGATGATGATAAATTTTAGATTTAAAACTCAAAATTATTTTTGTCAAATAATAAAATTTTCTGAACAAATAAAATTTGTTTATCGAAAATAAATCCATTTATGATATCATCTCGATATCTTAACCACAAAAAAAACGACATTATTTTAGATAGGTTCGTTTTTATCGAAAAGCCCATCGTTTCATCGTATCATTATAGATTATCGAAAACGAAAATTTGAGGCTATAAAGATATCGTATCGATATCGTAAAATTATCGTTTGGTTTGCTGGGTAAATTTTTTTTTTTAAATTGTGGGAATTAACTGGAATCAGGAGAACGGGTTTTAGTTGACAACGGAACAACATCGACTTTTGATTTTAAATAACAACGGAACTCGATATTGATACTCAAATAAATTGTATAGGGTGCAATGCCGGCATTCGGAATCCAGAATTTCCGAGAATACAAAGTAATAATTCAGGAATTTTCGGTATTGCAATAAAAAAAATCAATAAAACATAAACTTATATAAATTAATAAATCTGTTAATTTATTGAGATTTATTAAAATGTGGTGGATCGTGGAAAAAACCTTTGTAATCCAATATTATACCGATCCAGAATGGGTGTAAATACACCACAAGAGTGTGAATTTCTATGTCAATTGTTTACCATCTTCCGGGTTCGCACAATCTTAACTTACTTTAAATTTATTGGCCCATAACTATAGACAATTTTAAACTTGAACGTATTTTATTGTACGTCTTTTTGACATTTATTTTCATATGAAAACATTCAGAAAATTCGTATTTAAATTTAAGCTCCATGCTATTTTTAACTATAGTTGCGGCCCATTATCTTAAAAGAAACCGACTGTCGAAAAAGTGTTCTTCAATATGATGAATTGTATGTGAAGAACACGTTTCATCATATTAAGGAATAAAAACCTAAAACACATCATACATGTACTTCATATTGAAGAATGCTGATCATCAAACCAAATTTCAATCAAAATATTTATTTTTCGTTAATTTTTGTCCGTACTTTTCAGTTCTCAAGTAGTTCTTGTATGTTATTTCTTATATAATGATTGTTCGACATGCATAAATTGGTAAAATGTTTTCTAATATATTTATTTACAACTTTTTATAAATAAAAAGTTATATTTATAAAAAATATATATAAAAAAAGTATTTTTTGTTATACATTTTTTTTATGAAAAATAAATATTTTTAGGACAAATTTTTTTTACGAAAAAAATTTTTGAAGGACATTTTTTATCAAATTATTTTCTAAAAAAAAATATTTTTTTTTGATAAATTAAAAAAAAAAAAAAATTTTAAATTATTCATAAATATTATGATTATATTCATCAATATGACAATTCAAATTCATTGTATTGAATATTTTGTTCATATATATGAAGAATGCATTCATTAATATGGTGGTATCAACATGATGAATCTGGTAGTTGGTAGAAAAATTCATAATATTTATAAATAAATTATGAATAAATCATATTGATGAATTTTTTTTGTGTGTATATAAGCGACTGATACCAATTTTGGCCTCTAGATCAGAATATAAAATATTTTTTATAAACCTAAATATAAAATTTCAACCTGGTGACGTTTACTTCTACAACGTGTTATTTCATGACATTTTCTTTTATTTTTCTCGGGCAAAATTTTTGGCAGGGTCAAGGCATGTTTAGAAATATTTTTTGACCTATTTCAAACAGCCAAAAGCGGAGTTTGTATCACAAGCTGTATGTTTCTTGCCCGTTCCCCAAATATGCCGCGAATCTGCTATTAAAATTTTACAAAATTGGACAACCTGCTATATACCCTTCCTGAAATATTCCATTTATCTGTGTGTTTGCCGGAAATATTCCTGAGAAATGCAAGAAATGTTATCTAGGGTTTGTTATTTTTGATTTTTTTTTTTTTTAATTTCAATTCGATTTATTATTTAGTTTGTATCTTTTTTGTTAATATAGTGTGTTCTTTTTTTATAAAGGTTTCATATACTATTTTTATTTTTTTATAATCAATTTAAAATGTTGTCATCTAATTTTAGTTTGTTTTATTATTTATAAATTTCAGTTCTATTTATTTTAAATGAATGCGATTTCAAACGTATATCTCAATGAAAATACAGCCCATAATTAAAATTAGTATTTCTTAAAGTCAACCTGTTCTATTTGACAAACCGCGTTGGATTTGGCCTACATTTCAGAATTATTCAAAAATATATTTCATGTATATTAAAGTCAATATTTTAAAAATAAACTCGTAAATGTTTATTATAATTTAATTCGCTATATTAGTAAATATTTATTATTGATTTTTGTTGTTTTTGTTTAATTTATGACTTTCTTCGTAATTCGCAAAATGTTTATGAATTTAAATTTTCAATAAAATATTCATTCAACTCTACTTTTGAGTCATTAAACGAAAGATGTTTGCTTAATTCACAAAAACTCTTTATTAATTAAATCAAATCAAGACGCACCAAAAGTCAATCTTTAGAATACATTATGCCCATATTGTCCACCATTGTCTTGCCATCATTTACTATGTAGTCTTCGGCACACAAATAAACAAGCAAATTTACATATCTGATTAATATGAATACATTTTCAGCCGCACCATAATCCGTCGTTTCGTAATATCAACCGACAATATTCAAAGTCAGTCACTCGACTGACAGTAGCAAGTCGAGTAGTAGCCCACAAGTCGCCGCCCCCAGTCGTGTAAGAAAGCGCAAATAGTACCATGTACCATGTAGTATGTGTGTGGTGGACCCATTATCAATTTAAGTTTCCGTTCAAGAATAGCTGCTTAAATAGCATTTCACTTACTGCGCACAATGAGGAAATATCAATTAATCTGAATTTAAAACCCATTGAAGTGTTTGTTGGCAGGGATCCGATGGGAGGTAGTTTCAGCACTCCTGCACGACATATGTATTTGTGTGGTTACTTTTGTGAGTAGATATAAATTCAAATCGTAATCGGCAAACGTAATAGATTTGGGAATTTCCCTCAGAAATTCTTTCCGGAGACAATTTTTTCTAGGATTTTTTTTTCACAGACTTTACCATAAATACATAAATTTTAATTTACGCGAATCTTAATGCACTCGAAAAAACATGATAAGCTACAAAATTTTAAAAACAAAATGAGAGGAAAATAATCTTCTTCTTCTTATTCTTCAGTTCCTTAAATACCTAGCGGGACATAAGGCATCATCAAAAGGAAAATAATATTAAATAATAAACTAACGTAATTTAAAAAAAAAAAATTATAATTTCAATGCAAAAACACGAAAAAAATGTAGTTAATTTAATTTTTACATCTAAAACACGATTATTGACACAACTTACACTAAAGCAGAACTAACTAAGTTTTTGACATTTAAATTGAGTTAAGAGTTAAGAGGATTTGCATTCTAAATTGTCTAGGGTTTGAATCCCTTCATGGGTTATTGTGCGCTCGTTAATATTTACTACAAATCGTACACCGAGAAAAAAAAACTTTAAAATCACTTTAATATCTGTGCAAAACAATTCATAATTAAAGCAATAAATGTATGAAAGTCAGCCATATTTGAAAACTTAAATTTTAAAGTGTTTACTTTAAATTTTAACAAAAATTTTATATTTTAATGTGTCATGAAGAAAAATTGTGTTAAATTCCGATCATCAAACCATGATTCATTGTATTGAAGAATCATTCATAATATTAATGACTAACCCCATCAATGCTATGAATGCTTTTATAAATACACCCAGAAAAAAATACTATATAAATAATAGTTTTTTACTATTTACTTAAAAATAGTCAATAGGATAAATTATTATTTTAATAGGAAAATACCATTAAATACTAGAAAATACCATGACATTGCCATTCAGTTTATATGAAAAGATTTATTTTTTGATTACTATTAAATCATTAATTGTCATATTGACCAATTTTAATGGGATTTGAGGGAATTCTTTTCTGGGTGTATGAAGAACGCTTGGTAACTGTCGAAAAAGTGTTCTTCAATATCATGAACTGTATGTGAAGAATACGTTTCCTGATACTAATGAACCAAAATATAAAATACAACATAAATGTTCTTCATATTGAAGAACGCTGTTCTTTAAACCAAATTTTTATGAAAATATTTTTTTTTCGTTCATTTTTTGATGGACTTCTCAGTTCTCAAGTAGTTCTTGTATGTTATTTCTTATGTAAGGCTAGTTCGACATGCATAAATTAGTAAAATGTTTTTTAATATGTGTTTTGTCCGATTTTTTTTCGGAACAAATTTCTTTTGTCCGATTTTTTTTTTTCGGATAATTTTTTTTAAATTATTTTATTGTTATTTTTTAAATAACATTTTTACAACACTTTTTTTCGAATTATTTTATAAAAAAAAAATTTTGTTTTTTTTTTAATATTATGTCAAATTCATCAATATAACAACTCAAATTCATTGTATATAATATTTCGTTCATATATATGATGAATTCATTCACTAAAATGTCATTTAATGAACGGTGGTATCAATATAATGAATCTGGTAGTTGGTGAAAAAATTGATAATATTTATTAATAAATTCATCATATTGAAGAATTTTTTTCTGTGTATGTTGCCAGCAAAGTAAAAAAAAACTGAAATATTTGTATATGAAAAATAATGGGTAAAACAAAATATTTGAACTAAACTCCGATTCTTAGAGCGAACGAAACGAAACATTTGAAATATATACATGTTCAAATTTTATTAGACGAAGGGGAAAACGAATCGTAATTACTATATAATATAAGGTTAGGGGGACTTTAACTTTTTATTTATTATATTTTTAATTTTTGATGAAAATTTTAGTTTTTCGACAATTGTATTTTACACAAAAATGCATTTTCAAGTTATTTAAAAACATATACATACGTGTGACAAATGTGTATGTATTCAACAAAGTAGGGGAAACCGGGGCTAAGTCGACATCGGGGCAAAGTCAATATTTGCTTTAAAACGCGAATGGGATGTTAGATCAACTTCAAATTGATACTATACACGTAACATTAGATGCCACTAACAGTGAGAAGAGAAATCCATTTTGTGCTGGAACTTCAGTTTTTGTGTAATAAAATGTGTTTCTTGACTCCAAAAGTTAGATATTGATCCCTAGTAGAAATTTGCCCGATGCGCCATCGGGAAATGATCGGGTTTTCGTTGGGTAAGTCCTATTAGAGAAATTATGATCATTGCCTTTGCATGGCCTTATCATGCTTATCATACCAGGGTTTGCATTATCAAAATAGTCAATGTTCCTGATCATAGCTACACCCAGAAAAAATACTATATAAATAATAGTTTTTTACTATTAAAAATAATCAATAGGATACATTATTAGTTTAATCGGAAAATACCATTAAATACTAGAAAATACCATGACACTGCCATTGAGTTTGTATGAAACGATTTATTTTTTGTATACTATTAAATTAATAAATGTCCTATTTACCAATTTTAATGGGATTTGAGGGATTTTTTTTCTGGGTGTACATTATTTGTTCCTCATAACGAAATGACATCAGACAATGATCGAGATTTAATGAGAGAAACCCTATTATGCTCGGGCAATTGTCGGGTAAATAAAATAGTCTGTCTTACAATATAATGAGACTTGTCAATCAGTTGACCATGATTTAAGAAGTTATTGCAAAAAATAGATAAAATGTGAATAATATGAATAATGGTCAAACAATTTCGCGGGATCGGAATAAAATAGCAGGAATAGTTTTATCTTAGAATATATAATTCAATCAAATTGAAAGATATCAGCAAAAATGTGCATTCGCGGGAAAAGTGGGTAGTGTTGAATTTACCCCAGCCTATTTTTAAAAGCAGGTTTGAGGTTGTGTCGCATTTGCATTTGTTTCCTGGAAACTAAATATTGTGGATCTTTACAGCTTATGGAACATTTTTAGCTAATGAATTAATCTATCCAACTGTATTATTATTTTTGTCCTATGTCATTGATATGGTGGTCAAAATTAGCATTGAAAAAAAAGTGTCGATTTAGCCCTGGTCCCCCTAGCTTTTTTTATTAAAGGAGTACTCAAAATGTAAAAAAATTACAATGTAGGATAATAAAGTTTCCAGATTTGTTTCATGGAATAATTATTCGATTGCTGTCTCTTTCTTGGCCACAACTTGCTTAAGTCTATCAAAAAATTTCACACGCGACACGTACTACCTCATCTGGTATATTAACCCATACATAAAAATAACAGTCTTAAAATCATTCAAATTGTTGTATTTGTGTCCTTCGAGCTTCTGCAACTAATAATCCCATATTACCATTTCCAAGGCATTGCAGTGCGGGGAGCTGGGAGGCCACTTGTCTTATTGGGTAAAAAATTAATTATATTTACCTTACACCAGTTTTGAACAAGTTTTGCGGTATGAGTGGATATACATCTTGATGGAATCAATAATAATCTTCATCGTACATAGTTCGACGCTGAGCTTCAGATATTCCTGCAAAACTTGTTCCATGTCATATTTTGAAAAGATTTTAACTTCTTTTTTAATGTAAACCAGCGATAACTTTTGCTTCCTAGATATGGCGCCCTATACCATAACTGAAGACGATTTTTTTCTTTCTGGGAAAATGTATCTTACTCTTTGGGATGTCCTTGCAAGCCACTGCCCACAATCGGTCATTTTAAGTGTGGCTTGGAGCCTCTAATACGAAAAGTGTTTATTCGGAAAATATAATTTCGTCACCAACGCACAGTGGGCTGAGAATTAAAAAGTTTGGCCATAATTCATGATATTTGGTACTTTAATATTTTCGAAATCTCTGAAAACGAATCTGATAATAAAAATTTAAAATTCAAAATGGCGGATTCAATGTGACGGATTGAAAATGATGAATATTTTAAATATTACTGGATTTCAAAGAAAAATAGTACACATACGTTTTCGCGGTCTCTGATTGGGAATCTGACATTAGTTTAGTGCCTTCTTAAATTTGTGCAATAAACCCTTTTTTCTATTAATTTTAAATAAATTTGAAAAAAAATCATAAAAATATGGAAACATATTATGGGAAAGTAAAACAGTCATTATTCGGAAATATATAACACAAGAAATAATTTTCTGATAATAACTTGACGTTCATAGAAACTGTATCAATGAAATTATCAGTTTAACACACTTTACCAGTTACCAGATAAATCAATAAATCAATATTTTTTCAAACGTATAAAAAGTCATTATTTGATGACTACTACACCCAAAAAAAATTCTATATAAATAATAGTTTTATACTATTAAAAATAGTCAATAGGATAAATTATTATTTTAATCGGAAAATACCATTAAATACTAGAAAATACCATAACATTGCCATTGAGTTTATATGAAAAGATTTAGTTTTTGTTTACTATTAAATCAATAATTGTTCTATTGACCAATTTTAATGGGATTTGAGGGAATTTTTTTCTGGGCGTAGTTCATATTTTGCTTGTTTAAAGCTGAACTAATTTTTAAAAAGGCATATCTTTGCAAAATCTCAAAATGTGCAAACATGTGCACTCTTCCTACATGCACCTAAGACAGTAAAACAAAACTGCATACCAATTTTTTTCAATATCGCGTGAAGCCCGTCACATATGCAAAAAAAACATCTGTATCTAAATTTTATTTTCCAAAAAATTTCACTTTTGAATATTTTACTTAATCAAAAATGACATTAAATATATACGTTGATGTCTTATTGTTGGGATACAATTTATTTTTTTAACATAGCTTTTAAACTTTAAATATTATCTGACATTGGAGGTTATGATATCCGTGTTTTTTACTTTTCAAATTTTAGAGCCGCCATTTTGAATTTAAAATTATTAACATCAGATTCGAAGTTTTTGGCGCATTTATCATAAGTAAACCGAATTTCATGATCATACCATCAAATTTAAAAATTTTGGACGCCATATTGAATACGCCCTTTTGAATTTTTATTTGTTGATAACATATTCTAAATCGGCGTTATCGAAATTATATGAATACAATTTTTTATATAAATTAGAGTTATAGTTAAGGAGATAATTAACTTTGGCCAAAATATCTAGTACCGAGCCCACTGTGAAACGTGACAAAATTAAATTAAATTTTTTTTTTGTTTTTCCTTTAAAAATATATATTTTTTTAATTATGTAATTGTATGTCTTTAATATTACAATTTGATTTATTATTGAACATTTTTTTAGTGACAACTTAAATACAAATATTTTTGAATCATATAATAATCACTGTATTCGATAACTATAATACTAAACATACCAAATATTAAACAATATGAATGATTAACGATTTGAATAACTGATGTAACTGATTGTTATGTTTACTGGGTCAACTCATGACCAGCTCAAAACTACTTTCACTCAAACGGAACTCACAACCAAATGCACTCAAGTACGGTCAATTTGAATTTGTATCTACTAACGCCAACTCAAGTGGCTTCGAATTAGTTTCAGTGAAAATAAATTTTCCAGGATTAACGACGCGCACATGAGGCGTTAATTGTTTTACGAGCTGCTTGGCTGCCTGCCTGGCTACGTCCGAAGACGAGTTACGGATTTCGGATGTGTTGAAATGTGTTGAATGTTAAACTGAAATTTAATACCGCACACTTGAGCACTAAATTTAGATGCTGTGGGTCGTAGTTGTTTTTAGTAAGTTAACGACAACGACAGACCGTGAGGCTGGCAGGTACCCGCACGTAACAAGGATCGTTAAAGTCACTCAATGCGGCGAAATATTTCAACAGCTGTACCACGTATTGCCTACATGGATTTTTTTGTAGTTTTTGTTGTTTTAATGCCTGCATATTGGAAAATCCGTGCGCGGCGAACTCGAATTGTCCGGACGAGGGTTGAAGTCGAAAATCACAGCACAACATTGATTCAGTTCTATAGTGGTAACGTGCGCGTAACGTAGTACTACGTGGGGTACTCTCTCTATACTTTGTGTGTGTTTTATTCTTGTATGTTCTGTTAACCATGGAACGTCGGAAAGCCAACAGTTCGTATGCCAAACTTATCAGCAAGGATCAGCGAAACGGCAGCACTCTGCGGCGCTCACGATCGATGCGCGCCTCCTTTCGCATGCTCAAGGGGAAACTAAACAACCCTGCGTTGCATTCACCCTTCCGCTTGCACGGCATACGCTGCAGCTTTCAACATGTACCGCTCGAAAGCGAATCGTCGTTGCCGGACGATGTTGCGGCTGCGTCTGTCAATCGCAAAGCCAGTGAAAAGTTATTTGAACGTCAGTCAACTGCAGAAATGTTGGGCGGTTACAAGCGCGACGATATCGAGGAGTTAATGTCGGCGCTCCCCTTGGGCGCTGTGCCACGCAAAGCCTGCAAAGTGTTACAGATTCCGGAAACTTATTGTCAAAAATATCTGTTTGAGCAGCGAAAGCAGTCGAAGGATGATTCTGATTTGAACAGCAAACGCAATGGAGCGTCTCCGGCAAAATCCTGGAGTGGCAACGAAAATTGGCCGGAAGGATTGTCGAAAACAATCAGTCATGGAATATATGGAACGACGCGCATGCGCACAGCAACGATACGAAAACCAATGCCGTATTTAAATAGCAGTACGTGAATTTATAAATTTCCTTTCGGTTCCTTTCGGAATTTTGATTGTGTTATGATTTCTAAAGCCACAGAAATCTATAATGATTGTGAATTGTGTGAATTTCAAGTTTTATTCTTTGCCATGTAATTCACGAAATTCCGACTACGTAATTTCAGAATTACAATTGATGTGTTTTGAATTTCAAAAAGAATTACTGAATTACAATTCATGTGTTTTGAATTTCAAATGATCTTTTCTGAATTACATGTCGTCACTGTCATGCCAATGTGCATTTTTAAAAATGTTGGGAAATTACATTTTAAAGTTTAAAGTGCTTTACAAATTAGTAAAATTTCTTTTCTTTTCAATTTTTTTTTGTTTTTTTGGTTTATTCTTCAATTATTATAACGTATATAAAATATCTTTGGATTTGGACAATATACTGCATTATAAATACGGATTTTGTGAGGCAATATCCTGACCAAAACGCAAATATTGTTTGTTTTTTAGGTATAACACTTTATTAGCGCAAGATAAAATAGTAATGTAAAGGCATTAATTGTTTGTTTATAAAGCACCTATCGATTGGCATCATTATTTAAAAATATTTTGCCAAACATTTTTCTTGCAAATGATAAAAATTTTAAAAAATATTGTAAAATAATGATGAAGATCAAAAGGTGCTTTAAAAAAAAACAATTAATGCCTTTACACCACTATTTTATCTTTTACCAATAAAACCTTATGGCAAAAAAACGAAAAGATTCGCCCTTTTGGCATGACAACATTTAAAATTTTTCGAATTCGCCCTTTTGGTTTTGTCTTTTGTAGCTGGAAATTTTCAACAAACCAAACACGATTTAGACACAGTGTACTTGAGGAAAATCTTAATTCAAAAATGTAAAAAAAACGCAAATTTCAAAAATTACATATTCGCCCCTTTGGCATGATAGTGATGATGTGCAAATGGTGTAGTTCTCAAAAGCACTTTCGATCGAAATTAAAATAATTGCGAAAAAACTAGTTGAATTCAGTCTACCGAACTTTAACGTATTGAAAAACATTTGTAGTGGTCCAGAGGTCACCAATGTTTATGAATCTTGAAAATAGTTGATAGGGTTTACATTTTTTGCATATTACTCTTTTTAAAGGTGTAAATGGTGTAGTTCTCAAAATCACTTTCGATCGAAATTAGAATAATTGCGAAAAAAATAGTTGAATCCGGTGTACCGAACTAAAACAGATTGAAAAACATTTTTAGTGGTCCAGACGTCACCAATGTTTATGAATCTTGAACATAGTTTATAGGGTATACAATTTTTTACATATTTCGTATATCTGTTTAATCTGATTATTATTGTATTTGTGAATTTCCCTCATTAAGCGCATAAATACACATAACCCCCTAATCTTATGATTTATGAATACAACACATGTTGAATTATAAGAACCACAATTTTAGAAAGGAGTGATTAATGTATAGTACTACCTACCAGAAATAACAACCCAATTTAAAAATATTTCAGATGCTCTAACAATGAACATAAACCGCACAAAACACTACATTTAGGCGATTGTTTGCGCTCACCTGGAGTTTTGTTGCGGCAAAAATCCTTTCACACTATATCCGAGTTCAGTAGATTTTGTAATATAAATAATGCAAATTCTCGAGACAGATACTCGGTGGACGGTAAGAATAAAAGATCATTCCCATAATCAATATGACCCGCATTCTAAACCCATATCAAAAACACTTACTACCCACCCATTGAGAGTTAACGCATGTGGGCTTTGGCTATGGCAACGATTTAAAATTCATTAAACAGACTAATAACCCATACCATACACATCACCAACAATGAAAACCCTTTATTAAAAATAATGCATATTCATCGCAAAGTTATATATATCATGGTGATTGCTTTCTGGGAGTGGACAGTTCGTTGACGAACACAAAAAACATGCATTGCCTAATATTTTAATCTTTTAATTTTTTCGGAGTTTATTTTATAAATTTTATTTTTATTTCTTCATTTTTTTATTTTTTTATTTTAAAGATAACGTGCTACCGCACAACATCAGCGTTGCCTCATCGCAGCGTTCAGATCGCAGCTCTATCAATGAAAACTCTGTTGTTCTCAGATCCCTATTGCATGCCCAGCAATCACGCGAATCACACCCACAGCACTTGTCACGCGATCATCCACCGCCGCCTCACTCTTCAGCACACGCCAATCGCTGGTCCGAACAACAGCTGGCGTCTCATGTTTCCCACACAAGACCCCTGCGCACAGCTAAATCTCACACGGCGACTGATTTCAGAGATATGGAATTTCTAATACCACACGCGCCCGTCATGTACGCCACTTCCTCTGGTACAGCTCAACTGTCCGCACCCACCACCGATACACATTCCAACAGTCTGAGCATATCGCGACACGCGCGTCCCTCCAGCATGTCGCATGCCAAAAATGCCAAGTTGTATACGGATCAGAAGGATGCATGTGCACCTGAACCTGCATCTGCAGCCACATCATCCACTCTGTCCATACACAGGCAACCGTCGAATGCGCGTGCCAAGGGCGGCAATACACCACATCGCAGCAAACTGTCCAAGAAACAACTGAAGCTGGCCCAGGCACAACTGGACAAGTACACACAGATTAATGTGCACCTGCACGGTATGCACTCCACACATTATTCACTCTTACAGTCTATCAATTCTTAGTTCAGATCAACTCAAGTCTTCAGAATACATACTATCTATAATAACTATCTTTCTACAATATAAAAATTATATAACCTATGCTAATCATGGTTTCCAATCTCAATTTATAGCGCTATTTTCTGCGGTGGAACATGGTCACTTGGACAAGGCACGCACGATATTGGAATCGACGGACGTTGATGTTAACAGGTTTGTAAAGCGCTAATGTCAGATTGAAATTCCTTTCCAAATTCATGTTTTTTGTTAATTTTGATATCGAGATTACCTAGTAATCTCGAATTAATTCGAGATAATCGTATTTTAAAAGGCTTATCCAGCATGTAATCTTATTTTAAATGTAAACCCTGCTACAAATTCTAGATTTTCGTTAGATTATAAATCGGGATTGTCTAATAGAAATGAATATCAAGACAAAAGAGATTTATATGAAGTCGTATAGAATCAAATCATTTCTTACTTCGAAAGCTCTTCAAGGCAATAATCAAGATATATATCATCCCTTTCCAAATTCATGTTCTTCGTTAATTTTGATATCGAGATTACCTAATATAGACTTATTCGTGTTTTAGAAGAACTTATTTAGAATGTAATCTTAATTTAAATGTAAATCCGGCTTCAAATTCTAGATTTTCGTTAGATTTTAAACGGGATTGCCTAATAGAAATGAATACCAAGATAAAAGAGTTTTTTAAGAAGTCGTCTAGAATCAAATCATTGCGAACTTCGAAAGCTCTTCAAGGCAATAATCAAGATTTATATCATCCTGGGACAAAATTTTTGGCAATTTTCTGGAATATTTCGGGCATATTTCCGACAAACGCACAGATAAATAGAATATTTTGGGAAGTGTATAGCTGTCTAGACAAAATGTTTGGCATATTTCTGGAATATTTCGGGCATATTTCCCGCAAACGCTCAGCTAAATAGAATATCTTGGGAAGTGTATAGCAGGTTGTAAATTTTTGTGGAATTTTTATGGCAGGATCACGCCATATTTGGGGAATGGGCCGAAATCAGTCAGCTTTTGATACAAACTCCGCCTTTGTCTGTTTGAAATATGTCGAGGAAATGTTTCTGATCTGCCTTGACCCTGACAAAAATTTTGTCTGGGGATTTCAAACAGACAAAGGCGGAGTTTGTATCAAAAGCTGTTGGTTTTGCCCATTCCCAAAATATAGCTGTGCATTTGCCGGAAATATGTGTCTCGGGAGGTTGTAAATTTTTGTGGATTTTTTATGGCAGATACACGCCATATTTGGGAAATGGACAGGAAACAGACAGTTTTTGATACAAACTCCGCCTTAGTCTGTTTGAAATATGTCGAGAAAATGTTTCAAAAATACCTCGACCGTGACAAACATTTTCTCTGGGGATATTAAGGAGTTTTTTTTTCTAGAAGTGAAGATGTATCGGAGTTATATATAAAAGATTATGCAATTTTTAATTAAAATTATTTACTCTATTTACCATATTTTAGCATAAACTCAGATGGACTTTCCGCACTGGATGTAGCTGTACTAAGCAATAACCGCTCCATGACCAAAATGCTACTGCAACAGGGCGCGGTAGGTGGCTCTCAATGTAAGTCATGTTAAGACAAGTTGAATCGGGATATTAATAAAAACTTTGTTCAATTTTAGTTGCTACCGATTCTATTGGCTCAAAACTAAATGCATTGCTCAAGGATGCTGAATCACGCATACATGATTTAAGTGTCTCTTCGGAGGGTCCTTGCCAACCATCCTATTCCTCACGACCATCGATTTCAAGCATAATTATTGGTGAGTACTGGGGAAAACACTAATTCCTGACTATCCGTATCATACAATTCTACTACTATCAGGCAATACCAGCTCCTCTGTAACCGGCTGCACTGGCAATGAAACGGACAAACAAATCGGCATCTGGGAGCGACGTGTAAAGGGTCTGCGCCGCATGCTTCTCGGTTGGGATCAGGCGCGTCCCCCAGATGCGCCTGCATCCGTAACAGTGGACGTAACGGGCGAAAACAACATTTCGGTGCAAATATTAGAGCCATTTGATGGTGCAATTGGAACAAAATTTAAAGGTATTTATTTTTCGTTGAGCCTTTGTCTTACCTAAGTTGAATTGAACTCAAATTTTCGTACGCAGTGCAATGGTCGACGCGCAGCGACTTTAGTCATATGATGGGTGAACGTGAACTTATGGATTGGATAAGTTTCCATGGCACAATGGGCACACAGTGTCGTATCGGTGGCTTGACACAGGGTCGGCGGTATTTTATACGCGCTGTATGTGGAAATGTTAAAGGCTGGGGTCCCTTCAAAAACTCGGTGCCGGCCAGTGTTGTGCCGTCCAGTAAGTAGTGCTTAAATTAAAATATGTATAGAGTCCATAAAAGACGGACAATTTAAAAATAATTTAACAGGTCCGTATCAAAAAGAGCTTATATTGTTCTAATAATAAATCTTTCTTTTAGTATATGATATAACTATATATAATCTCTATTTAATTTTAGGCTGGCGAGATCTAAATAATCTTGAAGATCGCTACCTCGGCCGTCAGCGATTGTTGGATAATCTTTTTACAGCCGTTCGTTTGGCTAGACCTGCCGATGTATCCGAACTGACACTAGACACTTTAACCACACAACGTCGAAATCCAAAAAAGAAAACCACCATCAAGCAATTGTTTTCAGTAGCATCACGGTTTCAGAAGAATTTACGTCGGTACGTTTCAAAAATACCTACCTATCTAATTATTCTAATTTCTTTAACATTTCTTTATATATAGTGGCATATATTTGGCCAGCATTATATATTGTGACGATAAAATTTTGGTTACAAGTGAGGATTTTTTGCCAGTGATTGAAATCGACGAGGCTTATCCAAGCACCTTGCATAGCGACTACCACTGGCTTATGAAGGTAAAACCACAAATGCCATTGATTAAATTATAAATCTTAATAATTCCCAATTATAAACTAAGGTCGCTTGTACCTGGGACGATGTCAAGTCTTTGCGTTCGGACATGGAAAGAAATCTCACATCAGCTGTGCACTTTCGCACCAAATTACTATCCGCCATCTGTCAGATGCAGTCCGCCCTAGGTCTGACCGATCTGGGTCAGTTGTACTATAAGCCGTTGCGTGATTCACACGGCACGGTCGTGTTAACGTGCGTGCAGACCGTAAAGACTCAGAAAACCGTATCCATACTGAACTCACGTTGGTTGCCCAGCAATAAATTGCAAAAGAAAATTGTTGCCCTGCATGAAGACTACAACATCAGTGAAATGCTGATATCGTCCATCGGCGAGCAGATACTATATCACCAGGCATCGATGCAACGTCTGAGTCCCGGTCTGTATCTGGGTTATCTGAAGATGCAGTGCTCGGTAGAGCAGATACAGGTTGTGGTCCCGGCTAAGACACCAAATGTGTTGCCGCACTGTAAGGTGCGCGAAAACAGCCACATCACGGCGGAAGAGTGGCAGGTGTTAAAACGCCACAATGTCAATGCTACCACCAGTGGTGCACAACGCGTACCACTCGACTTCAATGCCAACTCTGCTGAAGACACCAGCGAAGTGCAGCGCCTCTTTCTGTATGATTTGGCTAGCGCAGCACAAAAGTTGCTCGGTTATATGAACATCAAGCCCATGGATGCCGCAACTCATCGCCTTTACGACATCGAGATCATCGAGCACAGCAAGGATATCAGTTTTCTGGTTATGTGTCCAGCTGTGGAATTAACATGTGCAGCACCCGGTCAATCAGAGCTATTGCTGCAACGCGATGATTTGCTCAGCCTCAGCATACAGTCCTTCGAGATGATTCATCTGCGCACATACCAATTGGGCATTATACAAAAGTACGCACGTCTCTCGTGCATACTCGAGCTGGATACAGCGCTCGCCAATCATTCGCATCGTGAGGCCTTTTCCACGAGTGAGTTACAGACCGCCAAAGAGCGACTGGCCAAGTTGCAAGAGCTGACGTCAAGCTTGAATGCGGTATGGAAGAGCGTGCGGTGGCTGATGGATGTCATAGCTTTTGCGCGGGACAAAACGGCTCAACCGTCGGTGGCCATGCACGAAATACTGGAATTTGCGCAAAGCTCCAACTCTCCCTACTCTTCGCTGGAGCAACAATTCCATTGCTCACATGACAAGCAGCATCTACTGCAACTGCCAATGCGCGAAGTGAAATTCCACAAAAGTGGGTCGGGACGTGGCAGTTGGCCCGGACCGGCAAGCAACGCGCAGTCCAGCGCCGCATTTGCCGCCGATCATTCGAAGTCGGAACAAAATTTGGGACGCAATGCCGTCACGCCTACTTCAGTGCCGGAGAAGCAAGACGATGCTGCTACCGCACCGCAGCATCTGCAGGTGGCGCCGGAATACAATAAGTCCTCACTGCGAAAAAACAGCGGTGACTCCATGACTTCGGAATATACCTCGCATAGTTTTTATTCCGCCGTAGATTCTGTCGTCTCTAGCAGCAGTGAATTGGACACCGTCTTTCATGCGATACCACCCTCGCGTTCCGATGACATGTTAATTCTTTGCTCCACCGATGCGCTCAAGCATAGACAAACACTGCAGCGCAAACGCACGAGCTCAAATATTACAACGAGCAGCAGCGCCCAGGTGCCGACTATTTCTGTTTCAACGTCTGTGCCTCATCTGGCACGTCCATCTACCACCCTAACAGGCTCCAGTCTGTCGCTCAAGACTCCGGATGCTCAAGACTACTACAGAGAGCATGCTGCCAAATGCAACGACATTCCATCCATGACGAAGACAAAAGCTGCCTCCAGCGTGAATCTCAAGGATGGCGGACTATATCTCAGAACTACGCTTAGCGCGTTACAAACCGAAATGAAAATCAACACGGGCACCGACACAGAGCAGCCACCGACGACGACGACGACGAGTATTAGCAGCGTCGCTCCATCAAAGAGTATCTCACGTCAGAGCAGCGAAGAGGATACCGCCAGCAGCTCCAGTCTGGCCGTAGAACATGCATCTGGCATCATACAAGTCTATACAGCGTACAATACAGGTCTAGCCAGCGGTACCAGTTTGAAGTTGCACGTCACGCCAAAGACATCAGCGCGTGAAGTGATTAACTTGGTGGTGAAACAACTCAATATGGCCGCAGTGCTGAAGGGTAACAATGGACCGATCTACACCTCAGAGATGTTGGATAATTTCTGTCTGGTCGCGGTAATTGGCGCACGAGAACGCTGCCTGCGAGATGATTTTAAGCCGCTGCAGTTGCAGAATCCCTGGAAGAAAGGACGTCTCTACGTCAGGCAGAAGCACGAGCTACTGGCGGCCATCGAGCACTCCAATCGAAAGTCGCAGCTAATCTAAATTGAAATGTTTCCGAAAACTATTTCGAATGGGTAGAGAGTTACCGTACAGCTCAGCAGAAAGTTAGATAGCCCAGATGAATTGAGTAGAGGATATTACAGGCTGAACAACTCAGTTCAATATTCATGAATTGTGTCTTCTGACTTCTCAGTACTTAATTCAGTTTTTATAATTGAATTTATTTAGATCTCTGAAAACCTAAAAGTCTCGATTTATGCAAGAATTCCAATTATAATTCAGTTTAGAACTCATTATGAGTGGGGGGTTTCAGACACGTATTTATAGCTAAGTGGTTAGTGCGTTGGACTGCGAGCCGAAAGGTCCCAGGTTCAAGCCTGGACTGGGGCTAACAATATATTTTCATAGAAACATTTTTCAATACCGCGCTGACTCTCGGCAACAAATGGCAAACCTACGAGAGTTAAAACATTGCCCGCCGTTCGGATTCAGCATTAAACTGTAAACTGTATTATTTTTGAGACTGAGAACTAAAGATTATAGTCCCTGAATTCAGTAATCTGTGATCTAAATTTACGAAGGAATTCCAATTATTATTCAGTTTTGAAATCATCATAAAGGAAGGTTTCCTGAGTATTGTATTTTAAAATCATGTATTAAGTAATGCAGTCAGGAAAAGATATTGAGATCCGAAAAGTAATGCCTTAATGAAATGAAGATTTACAGGCTTATAAGATATATATATGTCACGTCAAAAATTGAATTTATAAAAAGTAGGCATTGTGAAATTGAATTGGCGGACGTTTCCATACCATACCAAATAATTTCTGCTGGGAAGTTGAGTAAATGTTGCCCTTCAATAGAAATCGAAAACCATTATGTTTTCCTAAAATTATTGGTATTAAAATGTTTTAATTCTAAGAGAGTTGAAATGTTACAACTATGAACAGATATTAAATTTGAAATATATGAATACCATATATTGTCTCCACCTTCTGATTTAAACTAAGTTGGTAATAAGCTTTTTAAATTCAAATTTGTGAATGTATTAAACATTATATAATTTTAAGAAACCATCTTAGTGTTTAGTTTAACAAATTAATTTTTAAAATTATTTGTATATGGAGCAGTTGCGTGGAGTTGAGTTCGTCAGGATCAGTTTCCCCAGGTGCATTAGTGGGTACTTGAAATACGCGTATAATGTATGTTTTTTCTTGTTTTCCAAATAGAAACAATTTTTAAGTAGTCGGTATTTTAAAATATATATTTTATGTATTTAGATGTAAATAGTTAGTAAAATTAACACCTAAGTAATTCGTTAGACGACCAATTCCAGAACTAGACTGAACAATGTTTTAAAATAAAGGCGAAACAATGTTATTTTTATTATATGTTTAAAACAGCTAAAAAACAGAATGTGACGTGAAAAGTGAAAAATACACCAATAGTTATTAGATAATATTAGAGCACTAAATAAAACTTATTAAAAAAACCAAAACATTAAATGTTTCAAATCAAGTTGTTAAATATTCTAACATTCATATTAAACACCATTTTAATGTAAGTAAAAACTTTTAGGTATTTAAAATAATTGTTGTATTTATGGACTCAATCTATTTGTATGCAAAATTTATTTCATACAATTTTAAATAATATTTCTAATTGGAGAGAAAAATCAAATGATTGTATACTATTTACATACTTTGTCAAAGTTTTTAATATATGAATGTAATTTTTATTAAAAATGAAACATTGATATTGTCGGTATAAGTAACTTGAATGTTTAAATATGTTTTTAGTGTTTAGATAAATACAAAATGCAACAATTAAATGCTTCATTGATATTAGAAAATCGTCTATATAAAAATATTTGATGTGTTATAAACTGTCAAATTGTGCAAAATAAAATAAAATAACATTTAAATATTCAACTTTTGGTCCATGTGCTAATGTGTATCCCTCTGTTATTATAAGGATTCCAAATTTAAAACTGTATTTTCTTTGATTAAGTTATTGATTAAATGTAAAGCAATAATTACAAAATACTCTACCAAACGAAAAATTAATTTTCATACTTGAACCGCATACATCATTTCTATATAATTCGAAAGAGTAGGTTTTGACTGCATTTTAATCTGTTTTTTTGGTATGCGTTATATTTTTAAGATTTAATGCAAATTTTTTATTTTATAATTAGCTTTAAAACGAGGCATTAACGGAGTTTCTAGCATTTCTAGTTCAAGAGATATTTAAATATGAACAACAGTACAAAAGTGATTTTTGGCACTTTTTTCCAACTTTGAGCCACTGTATCTCTGGAAGTAGTGGTCGGAAAAAATAAAAAAAAATTGTTTAGTGCATGTCTCGATACCCTTTATCAGTTGCCAAAAGTTCATTAAGATCGAAAAGGTAAAATCTCAAATTTGACTTTTTTTGGTCGATTTGGTGTGGAATGGCCCGAATACAAAAATTCAACAGAAATCAGTTGGTCGTTTTATCATCACTTTGAAACATTCTATATAACGTACTATTATGCCAAAGGGGCAAATGTGTAATTTCTGACATTTGCGTTTTTTTTAGTAGTTTTTCCTCAAGAATACTGTGCCAAAATCGTGTGTCGATTTGTTGGATATTTCTAGCCACAAAAGACAAAATCAAAAGCGTAAATTTTGAAAAATTGCAAATCTTGTCATGCCAAAAGGGCGAATCTTTTCCTTTTTTTTTCATAACTTTTTATTGGTTAAAGATAAAATAGTGGTGTAAAGTCATTAATTGTTTGTTTTTAAAGCACCTATCGATCTTCATTATTATTTTAGATCGAAAAGGTAAAATCTCAAATTTGACTTTTTTTGGTCGATTTGGTGTGGAATGGCCCGAATACAAAAATTCAACAGAAATCAGTTGGTCGTTTTATCATCACTTTGAAACATTCTATATAACGTACTATTATGCCAAAGGGGCAAATGTGTAATTTCTGACATTTGCGTTTTTTTTTAGTAGTTTTTCCTCAAGAATACTGTGCCAAAATCGTGTGTCGATTTGTTAGATATTTCTAGCCACAAAAGACAAAATCAAAAGCGTAAATTTTGAAAAATTGCAAATCTTGTCATGCCAAAAGGGCGAATCTTTTCCTTTTTTTGTCATAACTTTTTATTGCTAAAAGATAAAATAGTGGTGTAAAGTCATTAATTGTTTGTTTTTAAAGCACCTATCGATCTTCATTATTATTTTAAAATATGTTTTTGAATTTTTATAATTTGCAAAAAAATGTTTGGCAACATATTTTTAAATAATGATGACAATCAAGAGACAACCAATAAATGCCTTTACATCAATATTTTATTATGCACCATTAAATAGTTATAGCAAAAAAACGAAAATAATCGCCCAATTGGCATGACAAGATTTTCAATTTTTCAAATTTCTTCGTTTTTTTTTTATATAACTCTTTATTGGTGCAAGATAAAATAGTAGTGTTAAGGTATTAATTGTTTGTTTTAAAAGCACCTATCGATCATTATTTAAAAATAATGTTCTTGCAAATAAAGAAAATTCGATAAATTATTTAAAAATTTTTTAAATTATAATGCCAATCGATAGGTGCTTTAAAAATAAACAATTAATTGCTTTACACTACTATTTTATCTTGTACCAATAAAAAGTTATGGCAAAAAACGAAAAGATTCGCCCATTTGGCATGACAAGATATTTTATTATTCCACAAATTTTATGATTATAAAAATTCACGTGTTTTGTTTATGCATCTATCAAATTCCAAAAAAAGTTACTTAATAGTTTTATATTTTAAGGGGGTACCACGTGGCCATAAGGTAAATTTTCTCTCTGTAATTATTCTCTTTGTAATTATACACATAAAAAAATAATCGACATAAATATAGCAACCGATATTAATTGCATTCATTAATCAATCCAGCAATGAAATTTACTAATTTAATGAAAACATTTGCTAATCTTAATATTAATATGAATATTTGTACGTTAATGCAGCAAATAATTTAGTCGGCGTAGTTTTAGCAAATATAATTGCTGAAACCGCGCCGAGGCTAACTTTATTTTTATTTGTACATGTAAACTGATTTCATTTGTTTAGATTTGGTTTTGTCACTTCCCTATTCCAGAAAATTGAATTTGAAAAAAATACAGGTTTTTAATTTTAGAGGGTTCTAAGTACGTGCGTCATTTTCCACATGGCATGACAATTTCGTTTGTGTTTTTTTGTTTTTTCACTTCAACAAGACCGCAACTTGATCTCTTTTCGATTTTTATTCGGTTCCAGGGGGCGAGCGGGATCCTCGTCATTCAATGTCCATTTGGAAGCATAAAATTAGAATGCCATACAAATCAGCACCTTCGAATTATATGAAAATGATGTTCAAAGTCGTATTTAGTAGTGTTATCTACAAATATTAAATGAATCCTAGCGGTCGTTTAAATTCAACATAAATACTTAAATTCTTGTGTATAATTATTAAATCTTGACGAAAAATCGATCGTTGAATCTTATGATATTAAATGTATAAAAATATGCTACAATTACTTTAAATAAAAATCACTTGATAAAAAAACACCTAAGTAAACTTAATACAAGATATGTTCGCCTTACACATTATGTGTTAATTTTGATTATAGATAATGACATTATTATTATTGACACAAGAATCATACAACGAATGCTTAAGTATTTGCCATATAAAAATTGTAAAATTAGTTAAAAACAAAAACAAAAAAATTACAATAATTTGCATTACACCGCAAAAATTATTAAAATAGTTCTAGTTTTGCCTGAAAACTATACACCACATTTTTTGATCTTCCTATCCCTAACGATATGTGTTCACACACATCGACTGATTTCGATAATTGTGCTTCAGATTTGATTTTATATTATTTGAGTAAATACGTGTTGAAGAAGCTCCAAAGTGCAACAAGATTAAAATTTTAAATAAGAGTTATATATATATATATATGAAATTTTTAGGGTCTAGCTTGCACAGGATCATGTGCAATTCTGTCAAAATATGAAGTCTAAACTATATTAGTCGGTAATGCAGTGTTTACTATTCAAATTATCAAATTTTCAAGCAATCTAATGACAGTAAACAAACAGGAGATTATTTGATTACCGATTACAGAATAGCAATCGGTTGAAAATCGACAATTTAGAGTAGTCTTCAAATTTAGATAAACTTGTGCACATTACTGATTTTGTTTTGGAGCTCTTTTCAAATTGTATCCTGCCTCATAGCTCACTTTACTGTTATTATCTAAAATATGGTGTATGGTCGAAGGGTTCTTATCATTTGTATTTTAACAAGGTCAAAAAAAGATCAAAAAAAGATCAATCATTCATTATAGTTATCGCTATATGCTGCAAACAATAATTTCGATATAGAAATTTGATATTCCTTATGTTGGAAACGATTAGAACTAAAAATTCAAGTGTTTATTTTACGGTATTTACTGGAATAGATAAGCGGTATTGCATTATCATCGACAATATACGGTATATCATATTTCTGTAATTACAACGAATTATAATTTTGGTACAATATCATTTATAGCGAAATCAGTTCCTGGGGATTCAGCCAGTAGCGAACCGTCCGTCCCTTTTAGAACATTTACATAATATGTAGAGTTATAAAATACAAATATTGATGTCCGTTGCTTGCAACTAATAATAATGGTATTGAATTGTAACTAATTGTTAGATATACATATTTTAATTATATTAATATATATATATATGTCAATGGTATAATATAAATTTATGCGTGGATGGATTATATGTTAGTTTATATATGTGAATAAATAATTATTATTATTATAAACTGTATGTTGTTTCAACGATGCCACTTTTGATGGCCGTCTTATTTTGTGCACTAGTTTTAAAATGTAATAATATAAAATTAATTAAAAACAAACAAAATATATTTTTTATTTAATTATTTAAGATATTTTAAATAGTTAGAGGTGATGTTGTTTGAAAAGGCACATTTTTTCACATTCTAATAATGCACTCTGCAAAAAACATACTTTTGCAGGCATTACATATATCTTTGGAGCTTTATGCAAACAAAAGTATTATTTCATTGCCAAACATTATTATAATAACAGCCAAATATATTTTTATTTTCATTCAAATATATTTATGTTCAGAATGAATAATTTTCGGCGTTCTTGCAAACATATATATGTTTGAATGTGAAAAACATTTTATTTACATGTAAACATATTTATGTTTACATTTAATTTCAATGTAAAAATAGTAAATTTAGTGCTAATATCTTCTTTACACAATATTAGTTTTTTCCCTATTTTTAAATTACATTTTTTTTATTTTATTTACTTAATAATTTTATTTCCATCTATTGTTCCTATTTTGAGTTCAGTACTTTACGGATGAATAGGAAATTTCACAAACAGCCACTATCTGGAATTAACAGTAATTGGCGGTACTTAAACAAATTATTCCACCAAAAAAAACTTTTGAACTATATGAAAAGTATTAATGTGAGTGCTAAAAGTAGGCAGCGCTGTTATTTAATTGTGATATCCTAAAGCCAAACATATATATAATCAAAATAATTCGATTATTTTTAAATTCATTGTTACCCAGTAACAATCACGAATAACTATTTACATATAATTGAAAGAACCTTTTATTGATGTTGGGTGTGTTAAATAGCGGAAATATCAATCATACATATATTAATATCTGATGAAAAATATATATTTCTACAGAAACATTAATTTAGTAAATTCATGTAAATCCGCGAATTAAGCAATTTATGTTTAAATATCGTATAATAATATTTCAATCTGAACAAAATAATACAAGTCAATAATAATGTAATTAGATATTACTCCCAATATTTATATGATGATTTCGAATTACGTTATAATTACATTCAAGCATATTCAAACAAATCTTTTCTACCCGTGTGTATATTACAATCAACTATTCTACAAAACTAGAAATATTCCTATGGATATGACATACATCAATTCTATATAACCTTCATCTTGACTGCGTTATCAGTATCTCATATTACATAACTGTTTTTCTTAAGAAAATTGCCATAGAAATTAAAGCCCTTTTTTTACTTTTTGCAATGAATAAAATATGGTATTTTACAACTACCAAAGTGTATATTTAGTTCAGAATGTGGCAGGATCCACAGAAAAAAAATCTTCAATATGATTATTTTATTCATAAATATTATGAAATGTTCATCAACTACTGGACCGGACATTCGTACGCTTAAAACTTTCATATCTCGAAGAAAAATTTATTAAATTACTTGATTGTGCAAGTAAATAGGACTAAATATCTACAAAAAATTAGAGAATTCCATACGGTAGATCAAAAGATATAAATTAAATAGTTGTCGTTCCGAACGGGACAGAAACGGAAGTAATGTCGAGGTTCATATGGAAATTCCAAAATGTCAGCCAATTTTGTGGAAAAAATATTTTTTTGAATTATATTCGAAAATAGCTGAAATCATGTGCTTAATTTGTATATTATCACATTGTTTCCAAAGTTGAGAGTTTTTTCATAATAAATCACAGAAAATTTCCGAAAAATTTCTTTCTATTTCTAAAAATACTTTTTGCGTACAAATGATTTTTTTTGATAATTTAGAAAGATAGCTGATATAATTTACTTTATGCACTTTGTTCCTAAAGTTTATAGTTTTTTCCTAATAAATCGCAGAATAATTCCGGACGTTTTGTATAAAAATTTGTACTACGATTTTTTTGCTAAAAATAATTTTATATCTGACAATATTAATAATTAGGGAGAACTTTACTTTATAGTGCTGGTCTCAAAAAAAAGGGCAGAGAGTATCGAAAAACAATAAATTTTTTGCCGCCCGCTCCCTTAAAACTGCCCATAAATCGAAAACCGACCGAGGTCATAAGTGGTTTTTGAATTATGACTATGTGGGCGCTTTAAAAAAATTAAAAAAAGTCACACGATGCAGAAATCAGAACTTTCAAATAAAAAGTGACCTCAAGGTCACGTGGTACGGTACCCCTTAAAAATCAAAAACCGGTTTTTTTTCAAACTCAAATTCCTGAAAAAGGGAAGTGGCAAATTGAAAATAATAAAATATTGTAAATCCTTTACATTCAGTTAAATAATGTCATGGAAATTTATATGACAAAAAATAAATTAGACTAAAAATATTTTTTTTTTTCGAAAAAATCGCGCGATTTTTTGTTTGCGGGGTCCGAACGGCAAAAAAATATATTTTTCGTCACTCTCCCCCCATTTAAAAGGTTCTGACAATTTTTTTTTTTGTGAATTTCGACAGGCCCTATAAAGTAAAGTTAACGGACTATTATTTTATTTTCAGATATTTAGATTCGCATATTTAAGATTTCAAATCCGCCGTTATTTCAAAGATTTGAGTACTTTTGAATTTTAAAAACAAATTGTTTATGGAATATACAATTAGCGTATTCACAGTTTCATGGTACGAATTGTACGAATACGACAGAACGGCAATTGAACTGTGAGCACAACTTTCCTGATTGTTAAAATATTTCGTCAAATAAATGCAGCCTGATTCTTATAAAATAAGGATTTTCTGAAATTATCATAAAAATTCGTCGATTTGAAAAGTAAAACAAATACATTAACATTGTACACTATTTGTATTCAATTTCACGTTTATAAGGGATGTAACAACAGATTGACGTTTCTGTGTTATTGTATCGTATATATACTACATGGTACGAATACCATACTAAAATACGATGAACTGTGAATACGCTAAATATAAAAATGTATGGTATGCAGTTACCATAACATTTAAAATTTTGTTTGCCACATAGTGTAATAAATTCATGCACTTAGCTTCATTTAGGTAATAGATAAATTTCATAATAATGCGATCAGCGAAAACAGTTTAGATGAGTCATTATGATTTGCTTATTTACTACAAACAATGAAATAAATATAATATAATTGAAATATTGTAGATAATATGTTAGGCAATTGATTAATGACATTGCAAATACAACTGATAAATTCCAATTCATTTATGAATTTGATAATACTTTTTTCTAATAATATCTTATGATTTAAATGTCTGATATTTTTAGTATAGGTACTTTATAGTTCATATTATATCTGAGCAACAAACATTTAAGTGTAACCAGGGATCGCAGAAAAAATTATATTTGTTAAAGTTTTATTTTGCATAAAAATTGAAAAAAGCGTATAACGTGGTAATGGTTTCATACCACATCCTTTTTTTAGTATTATTATTATGTCAAACCAATTCAAATTGAAAGCCCTGCCCGAGTAAGAATTGGTTAAGATTGGCCTTATTTCACATACGCCCCTAATCAGAATCATAATTAAAGTTTAATATATATATAGAGTTATATAGATATAGAGTTTAATAAATAAAATAATTTATTAAAGAATAGACAAAACATAATTTATAAAAAATTGAAGGCTGGCAATGCCTGTCCATTAACGTTTTCTGCTTTAACGGTGTAAGGCACGTAATGCGGTCATGGTGTGGTGGCCGAGTTGTTACGTTGGATTGCTATTATGTTTGTGGTTGGTCTGGTTCAAATCCCATCCTCGTCAGATTTTTTTTTAATTTTATTTTTTTTATTTATATATTTTTGTTTTACAACGCACATTAATCATAAGTAAAAGCTTTCAAACATAAGTGTACTTATTAGGTACATGAACGTGATTCATGTACGTCGCAGAAACATCAAGTGAAATGCGTTGCCACAATAACTACGACACAATAACTAACCACAACCAGAACAAATGCGCGAAATCCTCAAGTCATGCTATTTTAATCAGAATTCAAATACCAAGTAATTATTGTGGAAATTGAGAACAATTGCTAAATTAGATAAAAAAATTAAAAAAAAAACAGCAACAATAAAAATTCAAATAAAAAACAAAACTACAATCGCTGCTGCAGGCGACGCTTTACACTATGCCCTATAAATTTACGGACATAGAAAAATATTAAAATAAAAAAAATTATCGAATCAGAATTAAATGGTTGAGTTTAATGAATTATTATTGTAAAAAGTATTCAAAAAAACATAAAATTTACTTCCAATGGATAAAGGGCATTTTTTAAAAAGTAAAACAAATGCGTTTAAAGTATATCATATAACGAACTCTGTTTGAAATTTGAATATGTAGAAGTACTCACTTTATATGTTATATCTATATATATAAAACTCTTGGTCCGTCAGTCTGTCTGTCTGTCTGTTTGTTCCAGCATCACGTCTAAACTGCTGAACCGATTTAACTGAAATTTTGCAGCAGGATACTATGGAGTCCGGAGGGTGTCATAGGCTATATATGGGCGGGATTGGACAAGAGGGCGTGGCACTTCCCATACAACCTAAACTTTCAAAACGACATAACTCGACACCTACACAAGCTAAGAAGATGAAACAAAAAACTAAAATTCACCAGACTAAAACTCACCACACCAATACTCACCACACTAAAACTCACCACAATAAAACTCACCACACTAAAACTCACTACACTAAAACTCACACTACTAAAACTCTCCACAATAAAACTCACCACACTAAAACTCACTACACTAAAAATTCACCAAACTAAAACTCACCACACTAAAACTCACCACACCAAAACTTACCACACTAAAACACACTACATAAAAACTCACCACACTAAAAATTCACTAAACTAAAAATTCAACACACTAAAACTCACCACATTAAAACTAACTACACTAAAACTTTTACTGGGAAAAACTCTACGGGGAAGAATTCTACCGGGAAGAGTTCTACCGGGAAGAATTCTACGGTAAAGCGTTCTATGGGGAAGAATTTTACGGCGAAGATTTCTACTGGGAAGAATTCTGCGGCGAAATATTCTACTGTCTGAATTGTCTTTGAGAAAAGTTGTTTTGGCGGAGAATTATTATTTGGTAACTACATTTATAAAACCAATAAAAACTTCCACAGCGAAACACGAGCCCCTGATATAAAAAATAATAATAATTTTTTTTTTTTATATTAATAAAATCGCTTTATATCTATGAATTCACAAAATCTTGGCACGAGTCGTGCACGGGTCCAGCTAGTTTGTAATAAAATTGAATCAATGCCATTGATATATAATATTTGAGCATAATGGACTCATGAAATATTACCACATATTTTGGTACTATGCAATATATGGGCATTTTCTGGGGTTCCGAACGGGACATTCGTACGTCTAAAACTTTAATATATTGAAGGAAAAATTAAAGAGTTTATTTAATCTTTTTGTGTACATAGTATTTAAACAGAGCTAACATCTTCAAAATATTAGTAAACTCTATACATTTGATTAAAAGTTATAAATTAAATAGTGGTCGATCCGTGCTGTGCAGAAAACGGAAGTGCATGTTGAGGTTCTATTGGAAATTCCAAAAAGATTCGATGCGTATAAATTATTTATTAAAATTATTTAAAAAAATAGCTGAGAAATGTACTTTATTTTTGTATACGTACACTTTGTACCTAAAGTTTATACTTATTTCGTAATAAATCACAGAAAAATCCGGACGTTCCTATGGACATTTGCACTATCATCATGTGTTAAAAATAATTTTATCGGCCATGTTCCGGCTTTCAAAAGAATTCCGTTCGAATTTCATATAAAATTTGTAAACAAATGGTTTTAAATTCGATGTCACAATAAAAAAATGTGTTTTTCAAACGAATTCAAATCGTTGAATTCAAAGCAAACGGATTGAATTCATTGAAAAAACAAATTTTTGTTCAGAGACATCGAATTTAAAACCGTTTGTTTACATATTTTATATGAAATTCGATTGGAATTCGATCGAAAGTCAGAACATGGCCGTTTGTACTGAGACATCGAATTCAAAACTGTTTCTTTACATATTTTATATGAAATTCGATCGAATGTCGGAACATGGCCGTATATCACAATATTATTAATCGTCATTACGAAATGAAAAGTGATGTACGATTCGCATTTCTAGTTTTTTTTTAATTTTTGAGATTTTTTTATATTTTTACTCAAAATTTGTAGGTACTCAATTTGTACTCACAGTTCCGGACGACACAGGTTTTAATTAGCATTCGATTCATTTCAATTCAAAGCATTCGAATCTGAGGAACTTGGTGAATAATCATTGCTAAACTATGAACCAAACTTATTTCATAATTTATTGAAATAAAATATACTGGACGAAATACATAGCAGCGCTGCGCATTGTTCGTAGTATGGGGGGATGCAGTAGGATTAACGGATAATAGTCCACTGTAATAGAACGTATGTGCGTTTTCTAAGCGATCTTTAGCACTTTTTCCACTAAAAAAATGATGAATCCACTTGCAAACTCCTTATGTAATCTACTTATGTCCGACACAGGTTGCGAAGGACACATAGATGATTATGGATGAGACAAGATCATTTTTCCGCTAAAAATGTTTAAATAAAAATAACTACCCATCGCCGAGTTCATCAAAATTCTCTAAATAACTGTTTTGGAACGTAGAACTTTCAAAGTAATATCCGTTCGTTCGTTCTGAACATAATATGTTCATAACTATATTATTTATATTATATTATTTTACATATCGATATATATTCGCTACATGTTAATCTTTTTATTCGGACTTACGTTTTATATTTTGAATGGCATAATGTATTTTTGAAATTACAAAACGTTTCATGTCCGTATATTTATTGGACACACTGTATATACTATACAAAGTATACATATATATATATATATGCATGTTTGTATAGACGATTGTGGTAGATACGTAATTATTATTTGTTTTTGTAAATTGTGAAATAACTGACGCGGCAAAACGACGCTCATACAAACTACTTACATATATACTACATAGTTGTAGGGTTTAATTATTTATTTAAGAAAAATACAACAACTACAGAAATAGCCTTTGGCTCAATCAGACGTTAGAATTATCAACGGCAACAAAAACAGCAACAACAACAGCAACAACAATAAAAAGAAAAACATTCATTCTCCAGGAATAAAATCGTGTTTTAATAAGTATTTGATAATGAGCCAAATATTGGCGCAAATGCAGTGCCGTACAAATACGAGCAGCGGTTTAACAATATCGTAAATTTGCAGATACATAAGTATTACATGGTATTATATATAGATATATTAATAAAAACAGAGTTGTAACATTTTGATTATGATTATTCAAACTATTTAAAATTAAATTTATTATAAAGAAGTTGTAAAAGTAAAACTCATCAACTGCATTTTAAAAATAACAATTTTTTATGACAATTAGTGTTCGATATTCATATCAAATGTTGTTCTATTATATGGCATTTTAACTCAAGAGTTTTCGAATTATATGTATTTGGTTAGTTTTACTTTTACAACGACGATATGTTAAAAAATCACATAGAATATAACTCTCATTAGATTATTTGATTAATTTCAGTGCACTACAAAAAATAAATGTAATAATTATAAAAATTACTTTTTAAAATTAAGAAATTTGGGTTTTTTTATTAAAAGTATTGGTATTTTTTAATAAAATGTGAATAATCCCTTATTGCATTATACTTTTTGAATAGTTTTTAAATTAAAATGACTTAAATTGAAAAAAAAGAAGAAATAATATTAAAAATTAGTATTTGAACTATTTAAACTCTGATTGTCAACGGTTAATTTAAAAGTTTTGTAGTCAAAAGAATTAGGCACGTTTATCTGTACGAGAATTAAAAAGAATTATAATTTAACACAGAATATTTTCAGCTTTCAGTTAATGTATATGAAACAGAAATTTATTTTGTCGATAAGGGAAAATTCAAAATTAATAATATCATTTTACCCCGATTTGGTTCACTTAAAAATATGGTTTATGAAAAATTAATGTATTTCGTCGATAAGTAAAAATTGAATTTAAAATTAGTACTGATTTTTGCACACAATTCTAATCATAATCAAAATTATTCAAATTATTGCATTCTAGTGAAGAAAGTTTAACGACAAGTTTTAAAGTAATCGCAAGGCATTGGTAATTATATTAAAAAGTGAGACAAGCTCATAGCACTGCTCTCTGGTATACGAATAATAAGAGTATATAAAATAAAATGTAGTATTAATTATTATTGTTTATAATTGGCTAATTGCACTTCGCGCGCACACTACACTGAATGCGGTCGCTGAATGTGATTCCGTTTTAGAAATGTTAATAAAAATTAAGCTATTTAAAGCTGCATTGGGACCGCATTGTGCGCTGCAGTGCCGACGCAGCATACTCCGCCGGCGCAGCATACAGACAGACATACAGACACACACATATAATATATATATATTTAGTACTCTGGCAGCAGATCCCATACGACTCCTTGTCAGCTTCATTCGGTTATTGTTGCGCACATGCGTTTTGTTCTCATGCTGTGTCTGCCGCCGTCGGCGCCTGTGTCTTTGCTGCGCCCAAAATGTAACCCTTTGCAGTCAAGACGCCGCGACAACGCACGTGCACCTGATAGCGCACAATCCAGTCGACACTGTAGTCGGGCATGATGAACTGTTCCTCCGTGAGCAGCTCCTGTGGATCGCTGTGCGTCAACAGCTGTATGTCGTGCTGATTACAGAATTCCTTGAGTGCAATGGGCACTACACAGCACGAGGCCAGATTGATTTGCGCTATAGTTGGCTGCACGTTGGATGCTGCATGTAGTTGAGCCAACGTATCCATGTCCAAATCAGATACACCCAGCTGTGAAATTTGTTTGGATTCGGCACACTGCTCGAGCGCTTTCCACAAATGCTTCAGATCCGCCACTGATTGCGCATTCTTGCTGCTCCACTTGAGCACGCCATACGAGTCACCGCCGCCGTTCATGGCGGCGCTTTCGTTGCAGTTTTTCGTTGGTACTACTGCAGCTACTGGATGATAAGCCAAGACCACGTTGTCGACCTGTTGCACTTTGAGTATATCAAGCAAAGCACTAACAGCCTCCTTAATGCAGGCGCTCGAATGTTTGTTCAGAAATATCTTGGCCCCAATGCTAATGTTCGAGCGCTCATGTTCCGTAATCTTCTCGTGCAGCTCCTGTGACGCACGCAGCACTTGTCCAGCGGCAGCATTGAGTTCGACAGTGCCAATTTGTTCGCTGCACAGCAGCGTCAATTTGAGACCGTCGAGCAGCTCCTCGCTGGACTTGCGTCCGAGTTCCTTTTTGTTAACATTTAATATGTTTCCGGTGCTGATCACAATCTTGTTAAATTTAGGATTCGACTGAATTGAAGGCAGCATGACTCAAACCTTTTTTTCTATTCTTTTGCACTTAGTATCAAGTAATATAATGAGAATCGTCGTGTGTTGTATGGAAAATAACTTGGAACGAACCGTAATCCAGCAAATAACTCGTTAGAATGACGATTGAAATCAGAAATCACACACCACGCGAATTGACCATTCCCACTAACACACACACGAGAATTGGAACGAGTGCAATATGTCAAACACAGCTGTGCACACAGTTGCCAGTTCCGTGGAAATTTTCCCATTTGTGGTATAATTTAAATATATGGAGAAAAGGAATTTCATGTACAAAATTTTAATTGCAGGGAAATTGTTGTATTGTTGTGAATGTGGGCGAAAAACATTAAACGAACTTTGAACTCTTTAATAATATTTTAATTAAATTTATAAAATAAAATTTAGAATCAATAAAAAATTTAAAAACTGAAAAAAAAAGTACATTTTTATCGAATAAAAATGTAGAGCTTGCTGGGCATAAATAAACTTAATGCGATAAAGTAAAAAAATTAAAAGTAATATTTGAAAGTCCTTTTTTAATATGTAGCTTAAATAGGTAATACATTATAATAAATTAATAAATTTCAAATTTATTATATTCTCGAATTGCTATGGGAAAGGAAGTTCCCATGTTTTAATTTTCTTGATGAGGTATAGATTAATACAAGCAATAATTAAAGGGTTTGGTGCAAAAAGAGTTCACATTATTTTAAATTGATTTTTTGATGACATATATTACATTTTTAAATTACGCTTTGTTGTATACCCGAAGTATATACACTGAGAAACAACGATTTTTAAGGTGACGTACGCAATATATCAGAGTTAAAAATACTAGACTTATTACCAAATCATACTATCAACGTAGCATTTCAAATAATGTTCATTGCCAATCAAGAAAACTAAAGTCGAAAATGTGTTACCGTTTAAAAATATTTTTTTTTTAGAAAATGACAACCTGTATATACTTCAAACTTAATAGGAATTTAAAAAGGTTGTGGTATTTATTTTATTTTTGTGGGAATTAAGGGTTGGCAGCTATGGCAGTAAAAAGGAACACTTAAAAATGGCGTTGCCAGATAACCCAACATAATCATAGAAAAAAAAATAATTTTAGTAAAAAATATTGGCAACAATTCAGACTGAATTCACACTAAGAAAACAAAGATTATTACCAGAAATATTACAGCTCTAAGTATCAAATTATTTACGAATTATGTAGATCGTATTTGAGACAACCATCTCTCAAACATCCGTCAAATACGATAAATATTGCTAGCAACCATCTTTCAAATTTACGATTATGTATAGCAACCATCAATTAAACATATTACAAATAGGAAGATAGTTGATGAATATTTGGAAAAGGTACTCATTACAATTCGCAGAGTATTTTTTTTGAATTGAGAGAAAATTAATCAAATTTATTTTTAAATATTATAGAATTAAAACAGTATACTGTTTATACATAGTCATTATAAATACTTCAATGGTAAATTTGTATAACGACTTGAGATTTCTTCGCAGAAGAACCAAGTCTGACCGGCGATGCTGTCATCAAAGTAAACTCTTAAAAGAAATATTTTCCATCACGTGTTGATAATTTAAATCATATGATATTTTATTTTCAATTTTACCATTAAAATGTAATATTTGATTTGGCACTTTTTTACACCATTTGATTTACTTCATTGTTGTGGATAAATCGAGTGGTTGTTGTGGATAAATCGATAAATCGATCGTAAGGAAAAAGTACGCCATTTTCTTTTTTTATGGTAGTCAAATGTCAAAATACCTCAAAAGTTTTGCTGCAAATGTCCAAGAACTCAGGATATTTGCTATCAGTCAACTGTAAATATCTCAATTTTCATTGCTGTTGATGTTTGCCATCTCGTAACTATCTGCATATATGTCATATTCAAAAAATATTAATAGCTTGCTGCAACTTTATTGAAACTTATGGGATGTTTAAATATTTGCTACAAGGCGTAAATTTATAAGGATAGTTGCAGCAAGACTGTCATAAACATCTTGTTTTCTTAGTGCAGTTTTCAGTAGGTGATTTCTGTAATTTTGTCGATCAAAGTTGTCGGTAAAATGACTTGAATACTTCAAAACTGACTTCAGTTCAGTACTGAGGAGTCATGCCTGAATAATACACATAATTCAGACATGAATTCTGGTCTGAATCTTTCATTCCTGAAAGTTCAGGATTGAATTTAACCATGAATTCTTGCATTGATCTATTACAGTTATAATTTAAAAATGAATTTTCTTTTTTTTTTAATTTAAATGTTCTTAAAGGTTTTTTTTGTATTACTGTCGAAGGGTTGAACAAGCTATTAACGGTTTTGATTTCAGTTAGATCATTAAATTCGATTTAGAACTTTCGGTTACGTCTCATGTTTGTCTATACAAATTTGTTTAAAATATATTCCCAATTATAATAGAATCCACATATTGTTATAAATCCTATTAAAATCTAGAATATTATGTCATAAATCTTGACAAAAACTAATATCGCTTCTCGTATTTATAATTTTTAAAAATTTGTTTCTGTACTGAATTGAAAGATTTTAAATGGAAATTGACTATAACCATTAAATATCTAGTTTCAAAATATATAAAATTTAATAAAAAAAAGTCAAAAATCATACCTTTTCCTGCCATTTTCGCGGTTCAACTATATTTGTGAGTGTTGTTTTTTCAATGTTAACTATATTTATTTATTTCTGTTAATATCTTACAAGTCGAAGGTAAGTAAAAAACAAAACCAATAACGTTTAAAGTACTTTTAAAATGAGTCAACATGTTGCACGATCATCATTTGAATGTTATGAGTGGATTCAGTAGCACGTTGAGCAGGTATTTGATGCCCCGCATCAAGTCACGCATTCGCGCATCCACCGGCGACTTTGTAGGTCTCTCCAACGTGACCGCGCTCATATCCTTATCTTTGCATAAAGTGCATTTGATGGCCGTCAACTGAACATGCGCTTGTGATGTGCCCATTATAAAATCCTCGCGCAAGCCATTCGGCAGTATGCGACTGTTCAATAATGTACCATAGAATTGCACTTGATCGCCGCTGGCCAGACGATTTGTAAAGTTGCCAAATTTATGAGTTGCCCTTAGCATGACATCGGAGCCTTTGCTCAGCAGTCCCGATGACATTTTCACCAACACCTCATACTCGTAGTTGTTCCATTTGTACAGTGAACATGTATTCTCCATGCCATTCTCCTTCAAGATGCGTTGCAAATCCGGACACAGTGGATCGGTATGTGCATCGCAGACATTGGGCCGCAGTGCATTTTCACCATAAACACACTTGATAATATTGCCCAACCAGCGTGGCAGATATTTTTCAATGTAATCGGCGCGCATGTTAAACACACGACTTATTTGCACGTGCGCCACAGTGCCTTCCCACAGCACCGACATGCCATTAAGATGGGAGCAGCGCAGCTGTGCTTTAATTCTGTTCTGTTGCTCCCAGGATGACGGACCGCATAATGCATAGAAGTTGTGCCAGGTTAAGAGGTCCGTGTGCATTGTATGCGCATGGAGATCATCGCCTGGAGTGGTGCTTATGACGGAGGGACGTTTTTCACTGCCGATTATGTTGACGAAGCGTGAGTTATCCTTAAAGTTGGATGTCATGTAGGGCAAAGTAAGCAAACTGGCAGCTATAATACAAATGACAACCTGCAGAACATATAAAAATTGTAGGTATTAAAAAAAATTATAGAGAATTAAAAATTTGACTATTTTTTAATTCTCTATCAAAAATAAAATTTAATTATTTATTAATATTGATATAAACAAAGCATAAAGCATGTTTGAGTTTATAACTAAAATTTATAAAAAAAATAATTAAATATTTAAAATTAATCTTTAATATAGACAATGTTTTCATAAGCACCTGTAATGTAGTGATATATTTGCGAGTCCAACGATTGAGCGCCAGCAAACAGGAGCCTATCAACGCCAGCGCAGCGGCGCCCACAGTTGTGCCCAGACGTATGCGCGGATCCGTCAGACCAATCCATTCAATGGCCAAGAACACAGGAATCATCAACGAGACAATGCCAAAGAGTGGCAGAAAGAGCAGCGTGCCCGCCAGACCGAGTGTACCACGCAACACGCCAAACATAGTGGCGCTGCGTGACGTGGTGATGCCCAGCTGCAACCAGCTGAGTGTCACACAATGCGGTATTAAATGCTTGTAGGTGCCGTGCCAACGAGAGCGTTTGGCCAAATGCACCAAACAAACGGGTATCAAAAGATACAAAGCAGTGCGACAATTTAAACAGAACTCAATGCCATTGCCAATGACAAAAGAGCAAAATGTTGGCACTTTCAAATCCAAAAACCGCCAACCAGTAGTCACCACTTCGTCCATTTCGTACGGATACTTGGCGAGCACATTGACGCCGAACGACACCAAAATAATCCAGTCGGGGGCGCCGCGCTCCGAGGCGTACATGAAAGTCAGCAGTGTCACAAACACAAACATACATGCGATGATGGTTATTTCCGAGTGTGGCAGCCATTCGCTGGCTATCAGTGGATAAACTACTAAATTACAGACGAAAGCGCAGAAAAAGTACAAATACGGCTTCATATTGTTCTTCAGAAAACGATTCTCCGAAATGTCTGCCTCAATGTTGTTGTCGCCATAGCTGAGAAACAGGCCAGACCATATGCGAAAGTCGATGAAGTCATGTTTGCTCTTAAGCATCTTGCACGTCGACCACAACATGATCGTCAGGCATATATAGTAGAAACAGATGGGCAGAAATACGGTGAGATGCTCATTCGACACCAACCAATAGACCAGCAACAACGTGGACAAACGAATGCTGGGCGGTATTGAGGCAGGCAGCGCAGAGACAAAATTTATTAAACGATGATAGAGCAGCGTAAAGAAGATAACCGGATGAAAGAGCAGCCGATGAAAACAGGGCACATGATCTAAGCTGGCGGGATGTGGAACTGAAAGTGTTAGAGCATCGCTGACACTGGGCATACGACCGGCCGAGTAGTTGACAGCAGCCGAAACCAAATTCTCCTCCGTTATGTTTTGCTGCTGCTGCGCCGGATTAACATTTAAATGCGCACGTTGTGCACGACGCTGACGTAGATGCACATGTCCATTCTCCACAGAATACACATTTTCCAACGGCTCTGCGCAGCTCTCATTGGGTTCATCTTCAGTATCCTCCTCAGAGGTAGAGTTTGAATTATTGCGACGTCTGCGTCGTTTCTGCATTTTATATATTTCACGCATTTTACGTTCGAGTTTTTTGGGTGTAATATGTTCGCCGCCATTTGACAGACATGCAAAAAGTTCGCGCGCTGCTTTTCGGGCCGCACGTTCACCTGGCGTCAGTGACAGACAGCACCGCACTTCTGCCTCATTCTCGTCCGTAATGCCACGTCGTAGTGCATAGCATTCTTGCAACAGTTTGGCCGATGGTTCATGTCCTTGCACCGCTGCACTAAGCAACCACTGCACGGCCTGTTCACTGTGTGATGAGCTTCCGTTGTTTTGCTCTAAAAGCAGACGAACTGATTACACTGCCCCGCAGTTCATCATCATCCGCTGCAACCTACCTATTTTTGTGTCCAACAGCTGACGCGCCAAATCATACTGCACCTCGGAGCAGCCCTCGGCCGCTATGTGATACTTAAGATTATTCAGAGATGCTCGATCTGTGGGCAGATCTCAGCTCATTAGGCGTTTGTTAATGTGTCCAATTGCATACGCTTACCTTCTAGGTTCCATTTGCGTCGGGTTGATGTGGTTCCTGTCGGCGATTTCTGTGTCCAGGTTGCCATTATTATTTATTAATACATATTAAAATAAAATTAGCATTTAATAAAAACTTATTATTTTGCGTCTTTTTGCGATATCTTCAAAGTATGTGAAATGAAATTCGTAGCGATTTCTGACGTCTAGCAAAGACACAAACCATGTAGACAATTACGTCAAATTAAATTCGTAGCGATTTTTTGATGTAAACAATTAATTTTTAATTAATTAATTTTTATTAATTTAATTTTTAATTTACAAAAAATTACCAATATTATAAAATTGTCCATTTATATAAAAATCCATTTATATAAATAGGTTTCCAAAACAACGATTATATGAAAATATAAATTCTGTCATTTGTTGGTTTAGAAGATATGTTCAAATCACATGAAAACATAAAAGGGACCTAAATTTTATATATGGAATCGATAGAGAATGGTCTAAAGTACCTAAAACCGATTTTTAAAAATTTTCAAACGTGGGAAATTTCGAAAAAAAGCGTTTTTGTAAAAAAAAAAAATACAAATTACTTAGTTTCGTTTAGAAGATATATATGAAAACATATAGGGGACCTAAATTTTATATACGGAATCGATACAGAATGGTCCGAGGTATTAAAAACCGAAATTTAAAAATTTTCAAACGTGGGAAATTTTCGAAAAAATGGGTTTTTGCAAAAAACGAAAAAAAAGGAGATCGCTACGTTTAGAAGATATATATGAAAACATCGAATTATATAAAATTTGAAGTGAATATTTTGGCCATCAATATCTATCTATAAAATTAGCCTACTTTCGACCCTCTAGGACGCTCCGTTTAAGAGTTATAGCCAATTAAAGATATCCAAAATTCAAAAATTTGGATTTAAATACCATCAAAATTAGCCTACTTTCGACCCTCTACGACGCTCCGTTTAGGAGTTATAGCCAATTAAAGAAATCTAGAATTCAAAACCTGATTTCTCCAGAACCGACTGATCGAATTATATGAAATTTGCAGTGGATAATTTGGCCATCAATACCTATAAAATTAGCCTACTTTCGACCCTCTAGGACGCTCCGTTTAGGAGTTATAGCCAATTAAAAAGATTCAAAATTCAAAAATTTGGATTTGAGCCTACTTTCGACCCTCTAGGACGCTCCGTTTAAGAGTTATAGCCAATTAAAGATATCCAAAATTCAAAAATTTGGATTTAAATACCAACAAAATTAGCCTACTTTCGACCCTCTACGACGCTCCGTTTAGGAGTTATAGCCAATTAAAGAAATCTAGAATTCAAAACCTGATTTCTCCAGAACCGACTGATCGAATTATATGAAATTTGCAGTGAATAATTTGGCCATCAATACCAAAAAAATATGCCTACTTTCGACCCTCCAGGACGCTCCGTTTCGGAGTTATAGCCAATTAAAGAAATCTAGAATTCAAAACCTATTTATATAAATGAATAAAACGCTCATAAAAATTTATATTATTGGTAATTTTTTGTAAATTAAACCTTTATTTAGCTTAAAAATTAATTGTTTACATCAAAAAATCGCTACGAATTTAATTTGACGTAATTGTCTACATGGTTTGTGTCTTTGCTAGACGTCAGAAATCGCTACGAATTTAACTTAACATACTTATATCTTCAAAAGTCCACTTCCAATATTTTCGAAACTTCAAATGTCCACTTCGTAGTGATGGCTTTTATTCATAGTTGCCAAGCAAATCAATTCCCACAATTTGGTAATGTCGGTGATGTCCCACATTGTCAGTAATGCAGTGTTTCATTTTAGGGTGTGTGCGAGTTCGACTAAATTGCTGACTAAACTAAATTGTACGGGTTTTCATTCGATCGGCATTCGTTTAGGAGTTATAGCCAATTAAAGAAATCTGGAATTCAAAACCGGATTACTCCAGAACCGACAGATCGAATTATATGAAATTTGGAGTGAATAATTTGGCCATCAATACTTCGACCCTCTAGGACGCTCCGTTTAGGAGTTATAGCCAATTAAAGATATTCAAAATTCAAAAATTTGGATTTAAATACCAACAAAATTAGCCTACTTCGACCCTCTAGGACGCTCCGTTTAGGAGTTATAGCCAATTAAAGATATTCAAAATTCAAAAATTTGGATTTAAATACCAACAAAATTAGACTACTTTCGACCCTCTAGGACGCTCCGTTTAGGAGTTATAGCCAATTAAAGATATTCAAAATTCTAAAATTTGGATTTAAATACCAACAAAATTAGCCTACTTTCGACCCTCTAGGACGCTCCGTTTAGGAGTTATAGCCAATTAAAGAAATCTAGAATTCAAAACCTGATTACTCCAGAACCGACTGATCGAATTATATGAAATTTGCAGTGGACAATTTTGCCATCAATACCTATAAAATTAGCCTGCTTTCGACCCTCTAGGACGCTCCGTTTAGGAGTTATAGCCAATTAAAGATATTCAAAATTCAAAAATTTGGATTTAAATACCAACAAAATTAGCATACTTTCGACCCTCTAGGACGCTCCGTTTAGGAGTTATAGCCAATTAAAGATATTCAAAATTCAAAAATTTGGATTTAAATACCAACAAAATTAGCCTACTTTCGACCCTCTAGGACGCTCCGTTTAGAAGTTATAGCCAATTAAAGATATTCAAAATTCAAAAATTTGGATTTAAATACCAACAAAATTAGCCTACTTTCGACCCTCTAGGACGCTGCGTTTAGGAGTTATAGCCAATTAAAGATATTCAAAATTCAAAAATTTGGATTTAAATACCAACAAAATTAGCCTACTTTCGACCCTCTAGGACGCTCCGTTTAGGAGTTATAGCCAATTAAAGAAATCTAGAATTCAAAACCGGATTACTCCAGAACCGACTGATCGAATTATATGAAATTTGCAGTGGATAATTTTGCCATCAATACCTATAAAATTAGCATACTTTCGACCCTCTAGGACGCTCCGTTTAGGAGTTATAGCCAATTAAAGATATTCAAAATTCAAAAATTTGGATTTAAATACCAACAAAATTAGCCTACTTTCGACCCTCTAGGACGCTCCGTTTAGAAGTTATAGCCAATTAAAGATATTCAAAATTCAAAAATTTGGATTTAAATACCAACAAAATTAGCCTACTTTCGACCCTCTAGGACGCTCCGTTTAGGAGTTATAGCCAATTAAAGAAATCTAGAATTCAAAACCGGATTACTCCAGAACCGACTGATCGAATTATATGAAATTTGCAGTGGATAATTTTGCCATCAATACCAAAAAAATAAGCCTACTTTCGTTATAGCCAATTAAAGATATTCAAAATTCAAAAATTTGGATTTAAATACCAACAAAATTAGCCTACTTCGACCCTCTAGGACGCTCCGTTTAGGAGTTATAGCCAATTAAAGATATTCAAAATTCAAAAATTTGGATTTAAATACCAACAAAATTAGCCTACTTTCGACCCTCTAGGACGCTCCGTTTAGGAGTTATAGCCAATTAAAGATATTCAAAATTCAAAAATTTGGATTTAAATACCAACAAAATTAGCATACTTTCGACCCTCTAGGACGCTCCGTTTAGGAGTTATAGCCAATTAAAGATATTCAAAATTCAAAAATTTGGATTTAAATACCAACAAAATTAGCCTACTTTCGACCCTCTAGGACGCTCCGTTTAGGAGTTATAGCCAATTAAAGAAATCTAGAATTCAAAACCTGATTACTCCAGATTACTGGCCATCAATAACAAAAAAATATGCCTACTTTCGACCCTCCAGGACGCTCCGTTTAGGAGTTATAGTCAATTAAAGAAATCTAGGAATCAAAACCTGATTACTCCAGAACCGACTGATCGAATTATATGAAATTTGCAGTGGATAATTTGGCCATCAATACCTATAAAATTAGCTTATTTTCGATCCTCTAGGACGGACCGTTTAGGAGTTATAGCCAATTAAAGATATTCAAAATTCAAAAATTTGTATTTAAATACCAACAAAATTATCCTACTTTCGACCCTCTAGGACGCTCCGTTTAGGAGTTATAGCCAATTAAAGAAATCTAGAATTCAAAACCGGATTACTCCAGAACCGACTGATCGAATTATATGAAATTTGCAGTGGATAATTTTGCCATCAATACCTATAAAATTAGCCTGATTTCGACCCTCTAGGACGCTCCGTTTAGGAGTTATAGCCAATTAAAGATATTCAAAATTCAAAAATTTGGATTTAAATACCAACAAAATTAGCCTACTTTCGACCCTCTAGGACGCTCCGTTTAGGAGTTATAGCCAATTAAAGAAATCTAGAATTCAAAATCTGATTACTCCAGATTACTGGCCATCAATAACAAAAAAATATGCCTACTTTCGACCCTCCAGGACGCTCCGTTTAGGAGTTATAGTCAATTAAAGAAATCTAGGAATCAAAACCTGATTACTCCAGAACCGACTGATCGAATTATATGAAATTTGAATAATTTGGCCATCAATACCAAAAAAATAAGCCTACTTTCGACCCTCCAGGACGCTCCGATTAGGAGTTATAGCCAATTAAAGATATTCAAAATTCAAAAATTTGGATTTAAATACCAACAAAATTAGCCTACTTTCGACCCTCTAGGACGCTCCGTTTAGGAGTTATAGCCAATTAAAGATATTCAAAATTCAAAAATTTGGATTTAAATACCAACAAAATTAGCCTACTTTCGACCCTCTAGGACGCTCCGTTTAGGAGTTATAGCCAATTAAAGACATCTAGAATTCAAAACCGGATTACTCCAGAATCGATTGATCGAATTATATGAAATTTGCAGTGAATAATTTGGCCATCAATACCAAAAAAATAAGCCTACTTTCGACCCTCCAGGACGCTCCGTTTAGGAGTTATAGCCAATTGAAGATATTCAAAATTCAAAAATTTGGATTTAAATACCAACAAAATTAGCCTACTTTCGACCCTCTAGGACGCTCCGTTTAGGACTTATAGCCAATTAAATATATTCAAAATTCAAAAATTTGGATTTAAATACCAACAAAATTAGCCTACTTTCGACCCTCTAGGACGCTCCGTTTAGGAGTTATAGCCAATTAAAGAAATCTAGAATTCAAAACCGGATTACTCCAGAACCGACTGATCGAATTGTATGAAATTTGCAGTGTATAATTTTGCCATCAATACCTATAAAATTAGCATACTTTCGACCCTCTAGGACGCACCGTTTAGGAGTTATAGCCAATTAAAGATATTCAAAATTCAAAAATTTGGATTTAAATACCAACAAAATTAGCCTACTTTCGACCCTCTAGGACGCTCCGTTTAGGAGTTATAGCCAATTAAAGATATTCAAAATTCAAAAATTTGGATTTAAATACCAACAAAATTAGCCTACTTTCGTCCCTCTAGGACTCCAGATTACAAAAAAATAAGCCTACTTTCGACCCTCCAGGACGCTCCGTTTAATAGTTATAGCCAATTAAAGATATTCAAAATTCAAAAATTTGGATTTAAATACCAACAAAATTAGCCTACTTTCGACCCTCTAGGACGCTCCGTTTAGGAGTTATAGCCAATTAAAGAAATCTAGAATTCAAAACCGGATTACTCCAGAACCGATTGATCGAATTATATGAAATTTGCAGTGAATAATTTGGCCATCAATACCAAAAAAATAAGCCTACTTTCGACCCTCCAGGACGCTCCGTTTAGGAGTTATAGCCAATTAAAGATATTCAAAATTAAAAAATTTGGATTTAAATACCAACAAAATTAGCCTACTTTCGACCCTCAAGGACGCTCCGTTTAGGAGTTATAGCCAATTAAAGATATTCAAAATTCAAAAATTTGGATTTAAATACCAACTAAATTAGCCTACTTTCGACCCTCTAGGACGCTCCGTTTAGGAGTTATAGCTAATTTAAGAAATCTAGAATTCAAAACCTGATTACTCCAGAACCGACTGATCGAATTGTATAAAATTTGCAGTGGATAATTTTGCCATCAATACCTATAAAATTAGCATGCTTTCGACCCTCTAGGACGCTCCGTTTAGGAGTTATAGCCAATTAAAGATATTCAAAATTCTAAAATTTGGATTTAAATACCAACAAAATTAGCCTACTTTCGACCCTCTAGGACGCTCCGTTTAGGAGTTATAGCCAATTAAAGAAATCTAGAATTCAAAACCGGATTACTCCAGAACCGACTGATCGAATTATATGAAATTTGCAGTGGATAATTTTGCCATCAATACCTATAAAATTAGCCTGCTTTCGACCCTCTAGGACGCTCCGTTTAGGAGTTATAGCCAATTAAAGATATTCAAAATTCAAAAATTTGGATTTAAATACCAACAAAATTAGCCTACTTCGACCCTCTAGGACGCTCCGTTTAGGAGTTATAGCCAATTAAAGATATTCAAAATTCAAAAATTTGGATTTAAATACCAACAAAATTAGCCTACTTTCGACCCTCTAGGACGCTCCGTTTAGGAGTTATAGCCAAATGAAGATATTCAAAATTCAAAAATTTGGATTTAAATACCAACAAAATTAGCCTACTTTCGACCCTCTAGGACGCTCCGTTTAGGAGTTATAGCCAATTAAAGAAATCTAGAATTCAAAACCGGATTACTCCAGAACCGACTGATCGAATTATACGAAATTTGCAGTGGATAATTTTGCCATCAATACCTATAAAATTAGCCTGCTTTCGACCCTCTGGGACGCTCCGTTTAGGAGTTATAGCCAATTAAAGATATTCAAAATTCAAAAATTTGGATTTAAATACCAACAAAATTAGCCTACTTTCGACCCTCAAGGACGCTCCGTTTAGGAGTTATAGCCAATTAAAGATATTCAAAATTCAAAAATTTGGATTTAAATACCAACTAAATTAGCCTACTTTCGACCCTCTAGGACGCTCCGTTTAGGAGTTATAGCTAATTTAAGAAATCTAGAATTCAAAACCTGATTACTCCAGAACCGACTGATCGAATTGTATAAAATTTGCAGTGGATAATTTTGCCATCAATACCTATAAAATTAGCATGCTTTCGACCCTCTAGGACGCTCCGTTTAGGAGTTATAGCCAATTAAAGATATTCAAAATTCTAAAATTTGGATTTAAATACCAACAAAATTAGCCTACTTTCGACCCTCTAGGACGCTCCGTTTAGGAGTTATAGCCAATTAAAGAAATCTAGAATTCAAAACCTGATTACTCCAGAACCGACTGATCGAATTATATGAAATTTGCAGTGGATAATTTTGCCATCAATACCTATAAAATTAGCATACTTTCGACCCTCTAGAACGCTCCATTTAGGAGTTATAGCCAATTAAAGATATTCAAAATTCAAAAATTTGGATTTAAATACCAACAAAATTAGCCTAATTTCGACCCTCAAGGACGCTCCGTTTAGGAGTTATAGCCATTTAAAGATATTCAAAATTCAAAAATTTGAATTTAAATACCAACAAAATTAGCCTTCTTTCGACCCTCTAGGACGCTCCGTTTAGGAGTTATAGCCAATTAAAAAAATCTAGAATTCAAAACCGGATTACTCCAGAACCGACTGATCGAATTATATGAAATTTGCAGTGGATAATTGGGCCATCAATGCCTATAAAATTAGCCTGCTTTCGACCCTTTAGGACGCTCCGTTTAGGAGTTATAGCCAATTAAAGATATTCAAAAGTAAAAAATTTGGATTTAAATACCAACAAAATTAGCCTACTTTCGACCCTCTAGGACGCTCCTTTTAGGAGTTATAGCCAATTAAAGATATTTAAAATTCAAAAATTTGGATTTAAATACCAACAAAATTAGCCTACTTTCGACCCTCTAGGACGCTCCGTTTAGGAGTTATAGCCAATTAAAGATATTCAAAATTCAAAAATTTGGATTTAAATACCAACAAAATTAGCCTACTTTCGACCCTCTAGGACGCTCCGTTTAGGAGTTATAGCCAATTAAAGAAATCTAGAATTCAAAACCGGATTACTCCAGAACCGACTGATCGAATTATATGAAATTTGCAGTGGATAATTGGGCCATCAATGCCTATAAAATTAGCCTGCTTTCGACCCTTTAGGACGCTCCGTTTAGGAGTTATAGCCAATTAAAGATATTCAAAATTAAAAAATTTGGATTTAAATACCAACAAAATTAGCCTACTTTCGATCCTCTAGGACGCTCCGTTTAGGAGTTATAGCCAATTAAAGATATTCAAAATTCAAAAATTTGGATTTAAATACCAACAAAATTAGCCTACTTTCGACCCTCTAGGACGCTCCGTTTAGGAGTTATAGCCAATTAAAGAAATCTAGAATTCAAAACCGGATTACTCCAGAACCGATTGATCGAATTATATGAAATTTGCAGTGAATAATTTGGCCATCAATACCAAAAAAATAAACCTACTTGCGACCCTCTAGGACGCTCCGTTTAGGAGTTATAGCCAATTAAAGAAATCTAGAATTCAAAACCTGATTACTCCAGAACCGACTGATCGAATTATATGAAGTTTGCAGTGGATAATTTGGCCATCAATACCTATAAAATTAGCCTACTTTCGACCCTCTAGGACGCTCCGTTTAGGAGTTATAGCCAATTAAAGATATTCAAAATTCAAAATTTTGATTTAAATACCAACAAAATTAGCCTACTTTCGACCCTCTAGGACGCTCCGTTTAGGAGTTATAGCCAATTAAAGAAATCTAGAATTCAAAACCGGATTACTCCAGAACCGACTGATCGAATTATATGAAATTTGCAGTGGATAATTTTGCCATCAATACCTATAAAATTTCGACCCTCTAGGACGCTCCGTTTAGGAGTTATAGCCAATTAAAGATATTCAAAATTCAAAAATTTGGATTTAAATACCAACAAAATTAGCCTACTTTCGACCCTCTAGGACGCTCCGTTTAGGAGTTATACCCAATTAAAGAAATCTAGATTTCAAAACCTGATTACTCTAGATTACTGGCCATCAATAACAAAAAAAATAAAAAAACAAAAAAAATAAAAATATTAAATTAGCCTACTTTCGACCCTCTAGGACTGTCCGTTTAAGAGTTATAGCCAATTAAAGATATTCAAACCTCTATATTCGACCCTCTAGGACGCTCCGTTTAGGAGTTATAGCCAATTAAAGAAATCTAGAATTCAAAACCTGATTACTCCAGATTACAAAAAAATATGCCTACTTTCGACCCTCCAGGACGCTCCGTTTAATAGTTATAGCCAATTAAAGATATTCAAAATTCAAAAATTTGGATTTAAATACCAACAAAATTAGCCTACTTTCGACCCTCTAGGACGCTCCGTTTAGGAGTTATAGCCAATTAAAGAAATCTAGAATTCAAAACCGGATTACTCCAGAACCGACTGATCGAATTATATGAAATTTGCAGTGAATAATTTGGCCATCAATACCAAAAAAATAAGCCTACTTTCGACCCTCCAGGACGCTCCGTTTAGGAGTTATAGCCAATTAAAGATATTCAAAATTCAAAAATTTGGATTTGAATACCAACAAAATTAGCCTACTTTCGACCCTCCAGGATGCTCCGTTTAGGAGTTATAGCCAATTAAAGAAATCTAGAATTCAAAACCTTATTACTCCAGATTACTGGCCATCAATAACAAAAAAATATGCCTAATTTCGGCCCTCCAAGACGCTCCGTTTAGGAGTTATAGGCAATTAAAGAAATCTAGGAATCAAAACCTGATTACTCCAGAACCGACTGATCGAATTATATGAAATTTGCAGTGGATAATTTGGCCATCAATACCTATAAAATTAGAATACTTTCGACCCTCTAGGACGCTCCGTTTAGGAGTTATAGCCAATTAAAGAAATCTAGAATTCAAAACCTGATTACTCCAGATTACAAAAAAATATGCCTACTTTCGACCCTCCAGGATGCTCCGTTTAGGAGTTATAGCCAATTGAAGATATTCAAAATTCAAAAATTTGGATTTAAATACCAACAAAATTAGCCTACTGTCGACCCTCTAGGACGCTCCGTTTAGGAGTTATAGCCAATTAAAGAAATCAAAACCTGATTACTCCAGAACCGACTGATCGAATTATATGAAATTTGCAGTGGATAATTTTGCCATCAATACCTATAAAATTAGCCTGCTTTCGACCCTCTAGGACGCTCCGTTTAGGAGTTATAGTCAATTAAAGATATTCAAAATTCTAAAATTTGGATTTAAATACCAACAAAATTAGCCTACTTTCGACCCTCTAGGACGCTCCGTTTAGGAGTTATAGCCAATTAAATATATTCAAAATTCAAAAATTTGGATTTAAATACCAACAAAATTAGCCCACTTTCGATCCTCTAGGACGTTCCGTTTAGAAGTTATAGATAATTAAAGATATTCAAAATTAAAAAATTTGGATTTAAATACCAACAAAATTAGCCTAATTTCGACCCTCTAGGACGCTCCGTTTAGGAGTTATAGCCAATTAAAGAAATCTAGAATTCAAAACCTGATTACTCCAGAACCGACTGATCGAATTATATGAAATTTGCAGTGGATAATTTGGCCATCAATACCTATAAAATTAGCCTACTTTCGACCCTCTAGGACGCTTCGTTTAGGAGTTATAGCCAATATATAGCCGTCAATAACAAAAAAATAAAAAAAAAATAAAAATATAAAATTAGCCTACTTTCGACCCTGTATGACGCTCCGTTGACGAGTTATAGCCAATTAAAGAAATCTAGAATTCAAAACCTGATTACTGGCCATCAATAACAAAAAAATATGCCTACTTTCGACCCTCCAGGACGCTCCGTTTAGGAGTTATAGTCAATTAAAGAAATCTAGAAATCAAAACCTGAGTACTCCAGGACCGACTGATCGAATTATATGAAATTTGCAGTGAATAATTTGGCCATCTATACCAATAAAATTAGCCTACTTTCGACCCTCTAGGACGCTCCGTTTAGGAGTTATAGCCAATTAAAGAAATCTAGAATTCAAAACCTATTTATATAAATGAATAAAACGCTCATAAAAATTTATATTATTGGTAATTTTTTGTAAATTAGACCTTTATTTAGCTTAAAAATTAATTGTTTACATCAAAAAATCGCTTCGAATTTAATTTGACGTAATTGTCTACATGGTTTGTGTCTTTGCTAGACGTCAGAAATCGCTACGAATTTAACTTAACATACTTATAATTTCAAAAGTCCACTTCCAATATTTTCAAAACTTCAAATGTCCACTTCGATAGTAATGGCTTTTATTCATAGTTGCCAAGCAAATCAATTCTCACAATTTGGTAATGTCGGTTATGTCCCACATTGTCAGTAATGCAGTGTTTCATTTTAGGGTGTGTGCGAGTTCGACTAAATTGCTGACTAAACTAAATTGTACGGGTTTTCATTCGATCGGCATTCGTTAACCGGTAATTGTTAAAGTCCACAATAAATCGATTATCATATGTTTGTTTGCTGTCCTCCAATTTAGTTAAATTTAGTTTGCTCGAAAATTTGCTAAATTGAAAATTAAACGCTGTATTACCGACAAAATTTAGTTTAGTCATCAATTTAGTCATATTTAGATTACAGCAACCAGACATATGATAAGCGATCCGTACAATTTAGTCTAGTCAGCAATTTAGTCGAATTGGTACACACCATAATACAATACACCTCCCATAATTCAAAGACATAGCTATGGCAAATCAAAAAATCTGCTAGCCATGCGAATGTCTATTCTTGTTTGTTGGGTATTGTATGTCTAGCCAACAAATGTTATCGACGTCACAAACAATTTAAAATGTTTGAAATAAATACTAAAAAAAAATGTTCAATCCATTTTAAATGCGTTTAAAATTTCAAACTTGCCGTATGTTAAGTCATGGGGGATGTAGACCCCGTGTAAGGTTGTGTGCGAATTCGACTAAATTGCTGACTAAACTAAAGTTTGTCGGTAATGCAGGGTTTACTTTTTAATTTAGCTAATTTTCGAGCAAACTAAATTGAACTAAATTAGAAGGCAGCAAACAGACATATGATAATCGATTTATTAGAATTATAACAATTACCTGTTATGTATGTCGATCGAATAAAAACCAGTTCAATTTAGTTTAAAAATGGATTTTTCAGTCACAAATTTGTCTCAAAAATTTAGTTTTTTTTTCAGAATTGATATTTCAGAAAAAATTTAGTAAAGAAAAACTAAATTTCAGAGAAAAAAATATTTTTCACAAAAATATGAGTTTTCAGAAAATATTAAAATTTAGAAAAATCAGAAAATTTAGTTTTCAGAATAAAATATTTGTTTGGGAATATTTTCAGTTATAAAGTTCCGGAGAAATTTATTTTCCGGTAAAAAATTTATTTTTCAATCATTCCATTCTAAATATCGATATATGAAAAAATGTCAAATATATATTATTTTCCATGTGGAGTCTTTTGAAGTTTTGAAATATTCGAAGTGGACTTTTTGAAGTCAACCGTTTTCTTCGTCAATAATGGCTGCATTCAGCGACCTCAGCAGTTGCGAAACTGCTCAGTAACTAGATGCACCGCCATCTCAGCTGTCAATTTACAAATTAATTTATTATTAATATTTTACTAAAGTCACATACAACTCTTTAATTGATTGAAAACATATTTTACAATCTAAATTCTATTTTTGTTCATAAATATTTGAGTTAAAATGTCATCGATAACAAACGCAGCGCAAATGTAGCGCAAAAACTTTATGCTGGATAAAATGGCGACCGCTCACTAAACATGTTGAGTGTAGCATGCCATTCAAGCTCAAATTGCTCAACAGCTCCACAACTGCTGATGTCGCTGAAAGCAGCCAATGTCTTCACAAAAATTGAGTCACCCGGTTGTCTTCGTTGAAAAAGATTAACCATCCATCATCTTCTTCGTTAAAAATGTCACTTAGTGTTTTTCATTCATATTGTTCGTCATGTAAAATTCTGAAATTTTTATTTAATTTTAATTATAGATTAAAATATAATAAAAAGCTTTAAAGGTAACTAAAATTAGTGTAATTAAATTGAAAAACAGTGGCAAATGGTAAAAGTCAGGAAAATATAGTACTTTATAGGAAAGTTGTACTGGGAGTGTTTTTTTTTTGTTTTAATGGATACAGATAGTGACAATAGTCACCGCCCATAGTAGTATCGCTGATTTTTCAAGTTTATTTAATGACTACATTTTGCTCGTTGCAGCGGAGGAATTATTTTCATTTGTGGTGCGTCAGATGGTCATGGCCAGTGAAAGCATTATGGATGATCTAGCATCGTTGATACGCACCGAGATACCCGATGGGCGCCAGAGCCTGCGCGACAGCTACACCAACTTGGAACGTGTGGCCGACTACTGCGAGGACACATACTATCGGTAGGCGTTTATTTAAAATTTCAAAAACGTTAATAATAAAACGAATTTTGTTACTGTCAGCGCTGAAAATAAGAAGGCCGCTCTGGAGGCCACCAAAAACTATACAACGCAGTCGCTGGCCAGCGTTGCATATCAAATCAATACACTGGCCTACAGCTACATGCAGCTGCTGGAGCTGCAAGCGCAGCAGCTGAGCGAGATGGAGTCGCAGATGAACCATATCGCACAGACGGTGCACATTCACAAGGAGAAGGTGGCCAGACGGTAATGCTGCACAGTAATAATTTTTAAAGTTACAATTTAAAGATTTTTCTTACAACAGCGAAATTGGCGTCTTAACCGCTAATAAAGTAAGCTCGCGCCAGTTCAAAATTGTTGCACCCATCAATCCAGAAAAGCCCATCAAATATGTGCGCAAGGCCATCGATTATTCGATTTTGGACGAGATCGGCCACGCCGTGAATGCAGCACAAGCGCGTCAACAGAAACATCGTGGTTCCAGCCACGGTTCTATACAATCGTTGGCTACTTCATCTATTGCGCCGTCGGTGGGCCCACCGCCAACTACAAAGCCACCTACACCGCCACAAATGACGCGCGGCAACACGGGCACATTGGGTAAATCGGTCAGTAATACCGGCACTTTGGGCAAGAGTTCGCGCGAGTATCGCACGCCACCTGTTGTCAATCCGCCACAGGTGCCATCGCATTATGCGCCCAACTATCCGATCGGACATCCGAAGCGCATGTCGACGACATCGAGCAACATGACAGTGACCTCTGGTGCCATGGGCAACGAGCGCGCCGCTGGTTATAGCGCTTTGCCCATGCCGCCGAGTCAACAGATCGCCACGCATGTTAATCTGCCGTCAGCTGGCATGATGCAGTCGTTGCCGCCACCGCCGCCGACCACATATGATGATCGCAGCAGCATGCCGCGTAAGTGTGTCGCACGTAGTTCAATGTGTCGCCAATTAAATGCTTTTTTTTTCTATTTGCAGCGCCACCGTCGCCCTTGACGGTATCGCAACACGAAATAACAGAGCAGAGCCATGTGGGCATGCATACGCTTGGACGCAATATCAATAGGTAATTTTTATATGATATTATTATTCTATATAATATTTGCTAACTTTTGTTTTGAAAATACTTTGTGCAAACGTGAAGAAACAACAACAGGTAAAAATGCATCTTCTATAATATTCCAAAAAAAAAAACAATCATTTATTCGAATAGTTTAATGACCATTTGAAATTTTAAAACGTTGTCAAGATTACCCTCAACTATAAAAACAATGCATGTTTTGGATATTGGTTTATTTCTGATTTGTGTATAACGGTTTCGGTTAAGGTTTTATAATTTTGATTGAAATTCAAAAATCTTATAACAATACTCAAATTTTATTCGTTTTGTAAAACTTCGACGAAATGAATTCGATTGATTTGAACATTCGAAAATTTTGAATTGTAAATTTAAAATCTGGATCAAGAAAAAACCAATTCGAGTGAATTAAGTTGAGTATTTCAGTGGAAGTTTCAATTTGGTTTAATCTTTTCACATTTATAAAACTTCTGTAGCTCCTCATCAAATCGGTCAAATGTCGTTAAATTGTACAGACAAAAAGACAATTAGCAATCAGTGAACATGACATTTTAAATATATGTGATACGTTTAATTTGAAAATGTGACTGAAAAAGTGGGCCTTACATGTTTCATTACGATTTCGGCTTTGTCGTTGAAACAATAACGAACTTGACGGTCAAAGACAATCAATTTGTAAATAATTCAACGATTCTATTTGGTTCCACTTTCTATATACCTTCGAACTCGATTGGAGTTTTTCTATTTTGTAGGAAGGTTGACAGTGTCCAATCAGTTTCAAAAAAGGACGGGTGACTTAATGGCGGTTATCTCCGAAAAATGGAAAAAACTGGATTCACCTTTTCACCGAGAGTAGTCTAGGTTTTTAATAATAAACCATCGCTCAAGGAATGCCTCCTATTTATGCAATGCATAGTGTTGATCGTAGGTAAGAGGCCCCCGACCAAATGTTTTTTCATTTTATGCCGAACATAGGTGGCTTACACTGTTTTAGAAAACATAGTCACGCTTCTTTCGACAAATCAAATATATGATCGTTCCAACGAAGGTCACGTTGCATTGATATGCTCAGATCGTCAAGAGCAGCTGTTTTCTCAATATTCACAGCGCCCATATTGAGTGAAGGGAGGCGTGAATCCATTATTTTGTGAGATAACAAACAACAGTTGATTTTGCTCGCTTTAAACTCTATTTTCAAGACCCCACTTGCAGAGTCTCTAGGGTCGTTCAATACGAATTGCAATGCAATGTTCTCTCAAAAGAACATTTCTTCAATTTTGTGATTTATATCAATGATCTTCTGTTATTGACCCAGAACACAATCCATACCTTTTCAGATGACAGTAACATATGCCATTCATATAAATACAAAAAGCGCCCAAACTCTTTGCGGCTATCACTATTACTCTATTTTTTCCCGTAGGAGTCTGCTAAGAGTTTAATTAAATGCAAGCAGGATCCATTGTTGTCTATCACAATGGATGAATCTTTAATTTTTTAAAACGTTGTAAGACATACTTCACTCCTGCAGATTTATCCTATCTTCGGCGGTTGATGGAATACAATTCGCACAAAAAAGCCTCTTTGGAATACATCGACTGAATACAAGACCGATATATCTTAATGGGGCATATAAACATATTTATTCTCACTCGGTGCTCTTGAGCACCGAAGAACCGTTGGTAATTTTGTTTCGGAAATACATTTTCCTTACATTTTGTTTTCAGTAAAAATGAAAATTCTACAACTCAAACGAAATTACGATTCTAGGAATCATTTTTAGTATTAATTTTTCGAAATTCAAAGCGTTCTAATACGACAAAACATGGTCATGCGACAGAGAGCATTTTCGTAAAACATTTCAGAGTAGAGTTCTGAACATGATCTGAATATTCCGAATATTGTCAGAGTCGAACTCAACCTAATGACTCTGATTTAAATTACATTTGTCAAATTCGTTTGAAGTCTTGTGTTCGACTAGTAAAATTAACGTCAAAATCAGTACTGGTCTCCCAGCTCGATGAAATGTAATCGAGCAGTCTGTTCTGGACAACCGACTTCGAGAATCTGAGCGAATAAACAAACGCAAACTACTGAGTCTGAATGTTCAGAGTTTAAAAACAAACACAGATATTTTTTTTTTACAGTTCGAGCTCAGTTCAGAACTAATAAACGAAATCGTCCAGAATAAAACAGTTTTGCCATTACACATTTCTTTATAAGCTTTTTATAAAAGGTTTTTCAATAAGAGCGCTACAAAAGTTTTTTTCAAGGGTTTTTCAACAGGGACGCTACAAAAGTAGATCGACAGGGACAGCAAACGACGCCATATTTCTTGCCGCTCTTTTGACATTTCTCTTCAGTAAGGTTTGCCATTTCATGATGTAAAGATATACGAGCCAACAACGAGTCGAAATTATTAAAATTTACTACCGAAATTAGAATTTGTGTATCTATCTTTCCATCATGAAATGGCAAACCTTACTGAGGAGAAATGTAAAAAGAGCGGCAAGAAATATCGCATCGTTTGCTGTCCCTGTCGTTTTACTTTTGTAGCGTCCCTGTTAAAAAACCCTTTATATATATTTATTTCGTTCTTGTTACATTTTAACTATAATTTAACTAAATCTCCCATCATTATCTTAGAAACCATTTTAGTTTGAACTTTGCACGCCCCGGTTCGCAGTCACCACCGTTACCACCGCCGCCACCACCAGAGGACGAACACCAAGACTTTGGACGTCCGCGCACATCAACCGCACAGGGCCAACTGGCACCGATTGTGCCTGAAGATCAAAATCTGCCCGGTTGGGTGCCGAAGAACTACATTGAAAAAGGTACGTGCTAAGTTTTAGGTCGAACTGACATTTGTCGCTATCAAATCTAAATGAAAATGCATTGTAGTGGTTGCAATCTATGATTATTATGCCGACAAAGATGACGAACTCAGCTTCCAGGAGAGCTCTGTGCTGTATGTGTTGAAGAAGAACGACGATGGCTGGTGGGAGGGTGTCATGGATGGCGTCACTGGACTCTTTCCAGGCAATTACGTTGAGCCTTGCGTCTAAACACAGAGTCACAAGCGCACAAGCAACCGCAACAGCATATTCAACATACACAAAACTTAAACAATAATTAAATATTTCCAGCGACAACAGTTGCATTATAATTAAAATAAGTAAAACCTTTAATCGAAGCGATTGAGCATAATTATTACTAACATTAAATTACGTATTATTGTGACGCATTTAGCTAGAAAGCAGCAACATAAGCAACTAGTACGTAATACAAAGCGCATATGTAACGCATTTCTATAACAAAAAAACCACCCGAATGAAATTTAACAAAATTGCATACATTTCATAATGCTTTTGTGACAACTGTCGACCTTTCTAAAGCCTTCTCTTACAATTTAATGCGTTTTTAGTATCGTTAACAAATATTTTTTTATTTTATTTTGCACCTCAGATGCTGTATTTTATATAAGTAACTGCAATTAATTTAGTCTATGCAAATTCATTTTATATATTTTATGCTTTTTATGTTTTCGTTACAGTTTGCTTATTCTGCGAAACATAATATCATAAGCAACAATTAAGGTGTAGTTAATAAATTCTTTAAAACTATGGAATGAGTTTTTGTTTTTATGGTATAAGATTTTGGCATTTTTAAAGATTTCTCATGTTGAAGTTGTGATTACACAAAATGTTTAATTACTCCAGCACCGTCAGTAAAGATTTGTTTGTTCTCTACTAGGCATTACGATGGAGTAGTTTGGACGTATTTCCATCTGTGGTGCTGTTTTTGGGAGTTCGTTCATGTTAAGGTTTTCGATTAGACTGACAATTGCTTTGTATGATTTTTTATAGTATTTTATTGAAAAGGTCAACATCTAAAAATAGTCTATTGGATGAGAATATCGATGTGGAGAATTTTCAGCGAAATCCGAATATGGAAAATGGACCTCAAAGTTAGAGTTATGGTAGTCAAATCGACAATTTCAAAATTGAATTGAAATGACGTCTTTCCAGTGATGCCAACCCTGAGGAATTTTATTATTGTATAAGTTGTCAAAAATTATTGTATCTTTGGTTAAAAAAGTTGTCTGTCCGTCCGTTAACTTAATGGGAGAGTTTGTCGGATATGAGATGGCAAAAGTGGGTGGAAGCAGACATCGTGGGAAATCGTATGGTACACTTTGTAGTTGTCCATGACCCCTAAAATGGGTTCAAAAAAACTTTTGACATCTAATATCCGCTATCGATTTACAAAATAAAATTTGTTTGGTCATAAATGGAGATTTGATCACATTTTGGAGGCCATGAACCAAAAGATACCGTCTCTCATTCAACGATATGTGCTACTGATTTCTATAATATTCAAACGGATGAAAAATAAAGATGAAGTGATTAATTTAACAGGCACTCTTTGTATTTTTATTGTGATCAATTTAAATTTTAATTTAAATTTAATTTAAATTTCTTAACAGACGGCATAACCATTATCTTTTAGTTTATTGCTCTTGGGAGATGTCATATCAATTCAATATTAAAATTATCGATTTGGGTACCAAAACGCGAATTTTGAGGGCCCGGTGGACTCATTTTCATATTTGGATTTCGCTGAAAATTTGAAACATCCAATAGAGCATTTTTCGATTGGAAATCATGAAAATCCATTGTCATTCTAGTGTCCATAGGAAAGTTGTCTCCGGAATTCCGATTCTCTGATGCCGAATCGCGTTCTTTGCTGCTGTTACTCCTTAGGAAGTCGTCTACTGGCGGCAGATAAGACATGATTTTCATCTCTATTTGGGGGTTGATTTCATTGGGCCTATAATGTTGGTGTCTGCCAGTCTTTTTTTCCTTTTTTATTACCTTGAGAAATCTGAATTTGTTTACCGCTTCCCAACATACAATATAACCGAACGTTAATATGGTTCTGACGATCGCGGTGTAGATCGGTGTAGATCTCATGCCAAAACAAACAAAACTAGATTACCTGTAATAATAATTCTAGATTATTTCGTTAGTTTTGCATTAGATACGTAACCAAGTCTTGTGGACATAGATCTTTATAGATTTCGACATAGATTTTCGTTCTTAAACACGAAAAGATTTTCCTATTTTCAAATTAATATTTTCAGTTAAGATTTTAATCGCAGGTTATGATGCTGCATAAAGAATCGGATACATATTTTTAGTGGCATAAATATTTATGACTTCGCTTAAAGAAAACAACGTTTGTTGTGCGTTTAAAACTTATATTTAATTTGTATTTCAAAGAGCAATTATTGAGCAACAGATCGATTACCAAAATCCAAGTCAAACATTAGGCTTTTAAACCCGGAGTTACGACGAATCTAATGAAATATAAACGAACTTGAATTTAAAAGTAAACCCGTTTCATTATTTTTTAGGTAAACCAAAGTAAAACCGCATAGAAATGTCAAAATTAAACCACGATTCACAATAATATCAACAACGTCTCATGCAACAAAACAAATAAATTCGATTCAAATAGTAAACTAGAATTTTTCTCCGCTTCCTGGTTTAAAACTAAAAGCCTTTTACAAGAAATTTCTTCTCTCGATACAAAATACTTAAAAATGTAAACTCTTGGAATTAATCAAAAGTTTCTCATACAAATGCTTAATTTGTGCAGAACCTCTTCCAATGACGGCTATATAATCCCTGAGCCATTCTTACAAATTTCTATCTGGTTGCCAATTATTTTGTGCGATGTGCTTTGCGTGCCACAGCGGCTATTTTGGGTAGACGCGCATTTACCGGTGGCCCCATGAGCCGGTCGGGACCCTCTTGCAGTAGTATTTGCGCATCGATGGGTGGCAATGGTGATGAGGGTGACCACTCGGAGCTGGAACTAGAGCCAGGTGACTCTGAACTGCAAACCACAAATAAATGATTTATGCATCGTGGAAGATGGTTTTAAATAGAATCATTTACCCAGCGGTATAGATGGGCGGCAACTTTTTCTCATACGAAGTGCCCGGCGTCACAGTGCCTGCATGTATCTCCTGCTGATAGAGTCCGTAAAGTTCGCGTAATTCATCGGGCAACTCCACGTTGCCCTCCTCGATGAGACGCCGTTGTGAGCTGATGATATCTTCGCATAGCCGACGTTGTCGTTCGGCGCGTAGCAATTGTAGATCACGTCGACGCAACTCTGCCTGGCGCGCCAGTCGTTCAGCCTGCAGCGACACCTTGTCGGCCTCCAATTCGTGCACCCGACAAAGCAGGGCGAGTAGCTCACGTTCTTCGTCGCTGCTGATGCGTTCAGGCAGCTCCTGAAGTCAAGAAAAAGTGGAAAATTTTATTCGGAATTATAAAAAAAAGGGATTCTGGAATTTGCTTACATCCTCCAGCTGCACGCCCTTTTGTCTGCATAGCTCTAGCTCCTGTTCGGTGCGTTCGCGTATCTCCTTATAGCGTCGTGTCTCCTTCTCGATGGCCGCCAACTCGCCCCAGGCATTTTTTAGCGCAATGGAGCCCTCAGACTCGATATCTGCAAAATGTATAATGGTTCACAATACTCGGATTTAGGTAAATATCAAATTGAATTAACCATTTTTAAATATTTCAGTGCAGCACAAGTCGTAACCACTACACTTACCATCGCCTTCAGCCTGTGCATCGTACAGTTTGCCCATGCGTCCCTGCCAATGCGAAATGATCATGTGCTGCCGCTCTGAGTCCAACTCTAGCCCCAGCAGATGACTCTCCGCCTCCAACAACTTGCGGCGCAGCTTCATTTGCTGCTTGAACGTCAGCACTATCTGTTCGCGCAGGTAACGTAGTTCTGTCTTGCGTTTCTCGTCATCTGCTGCGCTGCGCGTCTCCTCGGGCTCTGCTGCAGCTTTGGCCGCAGCACCGCTGCGTGGACGATCGCTTAACATTTTGGAGCGTAGGCGTGTCACTTCCTCGCGCAGCTCCGACACCAGATGCTGATAGTGTTTGGTGGGAAAATTTTTCACCTCATCGACAAACACCGAATTCTGCAGACGCGTTGTAATGCTGTTGGCGCGATCGGCATAGACCAGCGTATTCTTCGTCTCATCGCGATGTTTGCCCTCCGGCGCAACATGTGCAATCATCACCGTCTTGCATTTACCGCTGAGTGCCTCCTTGAGTAAGCGCGTCAATTTAGAGTCGCGATAGTTGACATAACGTGCGCCGCCCGATAGCGCATTGATGCAGTTGCCCAGCGCCAACAGACTGCGATTGATGTGCGCACCCTCCTGCAGTCGTTTGCCACGATTCTTTGTTTTCTTGGCGCGTTCAGAGCCCGCCAGATCGGTGAGAAACAGCCGTCCGGACTTTGTGCCCAGCGGAGTGCGCGTCTGCACGGTGATGCTGAGCAGCGCATGACTGCGCGATGATGTCTGATTGGCTGCCGTCGGCTCCATGGTGCGTGCTTTGTTGCCGCGCATCAGCAGCGAGACGACCTCTTTGCGACTAACAGTTGTGATCTCGGAGAGACCAGCGACTGTGATGCGTTGACCACGCATGTCTTCGCGCAGTTCCAGTGGACCACCGGGATTTAGCAGATCGCGTATGAGCTCATTGTAGATTTCCAGATATGATATCGAAACCTGAAAGTACAGAAGGTTATTAGAACAAATTACCCAGATAGCTGTAGGCTTAGTACCTTGCAGCTGTTGGCCTCCTCTGCCATTTCGACGTGCTGAAAGATTTCTTCAATGGCGCGCACCATGAGACCACTGTCATTGTTGCTGGAGTCGTGAATGTCATAGCCACCCGTAGAACCTGTCTCGGATCCGGAATTCTTTTTGCGACAGGGTCCCAGCATGGTGTGAGTTTTGCCCGAGCCCGTTGCGCCATAGGCAAACACAGCAGCATTGTAGCCATTGAGCACGTCCTTGACCAGCGGAGCGGTGGTGGTTTTGTAGACCGTTTCCTGTGCAGACAGGGAAAAAGTGAGTATTGGAGAAATTCTAAACCTTTATATATTAGTTTTTTAATGTCCGGGAAGTTGCAATTTCTTTTTAGAACAGGCTGAGTTTTAACAGGCTGTTGTTTAGGTAATACTGAAATTGTAAATTTTACGCTTTAAGTATTAAGTGGGTCCGATATGAAGTTTGATTTCAGATTTAACATTTCCTACTATATCATTTCATAATGAACTTCGTATGAAATTGGTAAAATTCAATATAAAATTGAGATTTTCCATTTTAATTTGAGTAGTTTACAAATAAAAATTGAGTTTTTCCATTTAAAATTTATATAATTCCTCAATTTAAAACGAAAAGTTAATTTTTAATGGGAATTTATTGTATTTTTGCTGGAAATTATGTAGTTTTGAAATATTTTCTAGTTAAGATTTTCGATTTCTGTAATAAAGGTTTTAAGAAAGTTTTTTTACTCTTACTGGAGTACCAACTGATTTAAGATTTTTTAAAAATATACCTGCGTATCGTGTTCCTTAAAAACGCGATCGTAAGAATATTTGCGAGCTCGGCTTTTGCCGCCATCGTCGTACAGTAAAGAACCCTCGGATATGACTTCAATACAGCGATCTGTATTCTCGAAACTCGGGCGCACGCGTACAACCACCTAAAATGGGTTAAAAATGGTTTTGTAAATTTAAATTTAATGTAGAACTCATCATATTTATACAACTCACCACCAAACGTTCTTCCTGAGGTGCTGCTGTAGTAATCGTTCTACTTTGGGGCGTTGAAGACGATGAGCTGCCGCCACTACCACTGGACCAGGTGCCAGTCTGAGCCATAACTTTTAGGTGTCGATGTCGCGAGGGTAAAATCGTGATAGACTAGTGAAAGATATAGGGTACCTATAAAAAACTATTTAATAAAAAACTTGTCAAAGAATTAAAATTCACATTCTCAACAAACATTTCAAAATTGGATTAAAGAACTGATTAAAGTCGATTGTAATACTTTTATTATTGTATTAAAAAATAAAAACCTATACTATATCCAACTGAACTTGAGAATATTCTTAATGAAATTGAGATATAATATATGGAAAATGAGAAATTTACAAATGAAATTAAGATTTTACATTTTAAATTGTCAAAAATTCCAATTTAAAATTAAGTTTTCCATTTCGAATTGAGATAATTTTAAATGAAATTGTGTTATAAAATTTGAGATTAAGAAAATACTAAAAGAAAAAATTGATTTTCTATTTAAATTCAATATCATTTATAATCTTCTCAATATCAATTGATAAATTCAAATTACAATTGGAATTTTCTCATTTAAATGGTCAAATTCATTTGAAAATTTTGTAATTTCAAATGGAAAATCTCATTTTTAAATGAAAATTCTAAATTAAAATGCAAAAAACACAATTTGAATTGGAATTTTTGACAATTGAAAAAGTAAAATCTTAATTTCATTTGTTTGACTTTTTTTGACTTTTTTAAATTTTAAATAGAATATCAAAATTTAATTTTGAAATTTCAGAATTTTAAATGAAATACCTCACTTTAATGTGGAATTTTCCCTATTTCAAATGAAAAATCTGAATTTTATTAGAAAATTTATCAAATTCTAATAGATATCTCTCAATGCAATTAAATTAAATCCACAATCCGCGAAGAATCTATTTTAATTTTAAAATAGTTCCGAAATACAAAAAAATAACCGATCTCTATTTGTTTCAATTACAATCTACAATTACAATAAATTAAAAATGCCACCATATGTAAGTAGTTTTGAAAAACTTTTCTACGTTTTATTGATATAATTAGCTTGTCGATGGCATGCATGTCTGTAATGGGTTGAATTTGTTTGCGCTTCAACTAATAGTCGATGCAGTAGCAGCGTTAAAACTTTTTAATATAATCGAACAACTTGGCTATTGACTAAACTCAACACTAAATAATAGTATTTAGCTAATTGTTTTTGTTTCAATAGCCAATAGGGGGGCGTTGACTGAAGCAGGTGCCATCGATATAATCGAACACCGACTAAAAGGACATCAGCTCTTGGCTAAATATAGAGACACAAGGGCAAAAGCACACACACGCCGAGTGCTTTCAAGTTGGTATTCTAAATGCAGTAATTAAGTTGGGACATACAGCAATGAACTTGACTACTAGGGCTTTCAAGATCGATACCAAAAAATCCGACAAATTTTTAAAAATACGGAAAATAGTCAATTCTATAAATATTCACATCAAAAAAATTCAAATATATCAATAACTAAGGTAAAACACCATATTTCCGCCATATTACATATTCCGCCTAATAAAAAAAAATAGGGCGGAAAAAAATAATAAAAATCAAAATTGCATCAGAGTTTTCTGTTCTTTTAAATTCAAATTTGTCTTTAAACTAAATAGAGCAGAATTGGATGCCAGGGCGGAATTATAATGTTTTACCTTAATTTTAAAGAAATATAAATATTAAAATACATAAAATATCGATTTTATTTGTGTGGAAAAAATGAGGTGATTTTCACCAGTTTCACTGCCTCTTATTATATTTGTATCAAAGGTGGACCGAAATGTTTGACATTTATTAATTTTTTTGTATATATCGTCGTTGTAAAAGTAAAACTCACCCGAGACAAAATTTTCGGCAGATTATTGGCAGAATATCAACATATTTCTGGCAAAAGCTCAGTTTACTGGCCGATTTTACGCAGTTTGTCAAAAAATTTGTCATCAAAAAGCAGGTTTCACACAGAGAATCGGCATGTTTGAAAAATGTGTACATGCCACGGCAGATTTATGAAATGTTTTTAGAATTCAAATTTCAAATAGGCTGTCTTGTAGCAGGTTTTGATAGAATATAAGCCGACAACTGCCCCGCAGACAAATATATATTTTTTTTGTAATTTTTAGAATAGCTGCCACCACCTGTTGATTATCAGCTTGAAGGCTGCTGTGTTGCCTCCTGGTATCTGCCGTATATTTTGTTTGGGGCACCAACTAAATTTAGAATTTTCAAAAATGTTTAAAAATATCATTTGATGGATGAGTCCAATATTCGATTTATAATTTTGATGGATGAGTCCAATATTCGATATATAATTTTGTAGATCAAATTTATAGAGCTGCTCGAAAAAAAATTGGCTCCCCTGGAACTGACCAAAAATCGAAGTTTATGAATTATAAAAAAGTGGGCAAACGAAAATAAAATTGTGACGACATGTTAAAAATAGGCCTAACAACTTAAAAAGACAAAAAGACCACAAGGTACCCCCTAAAAATCAAAAACCTGTTTTTTAAGCTCCATTTTTCGGAGGACTTGTAAACTCGTCTGATGTCACCGCCCTTCTGGTAGAGCGTAGAATTTCATTTCAAGTGGCTCTATAAATTAAACGTTTTGTCTTCCCTCTGAATTCATGTTTCAATTCTCGGTTTTATCTATTCGGAGCGTATGGTTAAAAAGAAATGCGGGATTAGAACCCTATTATTAGCAAACAATAAAAAACTTTGAAATCGATTGCATTTTGTATATTTTTCAATTGGTTAGAGTTGACCAATAGGTGTCAAGCCTTTGTGAGGTTGTTGCCTATCTTTCTGTCTGTCCTTCTGTATATTTATATGTCTTATGATCGGACTTCGAGGACATCAACCACATTAACATACTTCGTTCGCAATGTCCGCTGAAAACCCATGACAGCTGAACAAATTGTGAAAATTGCTTAATGACACGAATCGAATTGTGTGTGTGGTTTTGGGTGGCATTGCGCACAGAGGAGCCTACCAAGCATTTAAAAACATTCAATGGCGCCCTCTCTCGAACACTTCGATTAGCTGTTGTTGGTGTTTGTTTTGACTTCAGGCGTTGAGTGTTAACCAAGTAAGTTTTTGTCATTATTTTGTCCTGCGTGCTACCACTATTCTTGTTTATATTTTTGTAGACAAAACAAATTATTCTGCATTTGGAAAACATACACCCAAATAAAAAATCGTGTAGTAAAATAAATACAATTGTTTCAAAAAATGTTGTTTACTACATTTTTAATACATTTGCATTTTATATCATTTTATTTTACTGATAAATATATTTTAAAGTACGTTTTTTCGAAATACAGAAAAAGCTTTTGTTTTCTTATTTAATTGTTTATTTAATTGTTTATAGTATTACTTACTATAAAGTATTCAGATATCAATATTCTATGATACATATCTCTATGATATAGCTTTACCATTCATTGTTGGACATAATGCGATATATTTCGAAAAAAAAAAACAAATGTAGTAAAAACAAATGCAATATGTAGTAATTCGATAAATGTATACAGTTGTTTAAAATAAAACTTCAGATGAAATAGAGCAATGGTTTTGAAAGTAAAACAAATAAAATTGAACCAATTAATTTAAATACATTTATATTTGTTTTTAATACAGTATTTTTTGGGTGTAGGCATTATAGTTAGGGTTGTATAGTTTATAAATGATTTCTGTTGTGTGTTACTTACTATAAAGTATTCAATGCCAATATTCTATGATACAGATCTCTATGGTAGAGATTTACCATTAAATGTTGGATTTAATGCGAATTTTTTCGAAAAAAAGCAAATGTAAAAACAATATGTAGTTATTTTTATTGTATGTAGTATTTAAATTCGATAAATGTATACAGTTGTTAAAAAAAAAACTACATGTATTCAGTTGAAATAGAGCAATTGTTTTAAAAGTAAAAGAACTAAAATTGTACCTAATTAATTTAAATACATTTTTATTTGTTTTTAATACAGTATTGTTTTGGGTGTATGCAATATAGTGAGGGTTGTATAGTTTATAAATGATTTCTGTTGTGTGTTCTGTGAATTAGTGTGATAGCCAAAACAAAAGTGGTCTAGTCATGGCATGGCTCACAATAATATTATGTTCGGAGCGATGCTAATTTTTTTTTTATTGATTGCATTAGCAATGCGTTGTCTGGTTTGAGAAACTATTAGTTTGAATATAACTTAACATTATGAGTAAGCCAAGTTAGTAATTAAATAAATATTTGGAATATATTTCCACGAATATCATAATGATTTCTATTTATAGTACTTGCTTAAATATTAGAATATTCTAAATTTTAAAAAATCAGCTATGTTCAAATTTCCGATTAAAAATTTAAATTCGATCGAATTGGCTTTTGCAGAATTTTATTTGCTGTACAAAATAAACATATTTCAGTCGTCGTTTAATTTAATTCATTCGAAATAAATTCGTTCAATTTTTAAATTTCAATTATTAAATAAATTTAAAGCCTTCGGGACACGCCTCCTATGAGGTGTCAACTATTTGCCTGTACTTCATAGATGTAGGGGTAAATTACTGTTGAACGGTTTTTGTTAGTACTTAAGATCATGTCTGACAAATGGTCCAAATTAGAGATGGGCACGTGAACAGATTTTAGCGTGATTACGTGTATCATGCGTGATTTAATCTTAATATGTGAGTGAGTGTGAGTAGAACACTCAGATGCTCATCTCTACTCCAAATATAGACAAATAAAAGTGGACGGATCCATTTTGAAAACATGTTGGCATTTTCTGGAGTTCCGGACGGGAACGGAAAATTATAGTATTAAAATACGGTATATCAAAAGATATAAATTAAATAGTTGTCCTTCCGGTCGGTACAAAAACGGAAGTAAATGTCGCGATTCATATGGAAATGTCAGCGTATTTTGCGTACAAATTATTTTTATGAATTATTTTAGAAAATAGTTGAAATCATGTGCTTTATTTGACATGTACACCCAGAAAAAAATTCCCTCAAATCCCATTAAAATTGGTCAATAGGACAATTATTGATTTAATAGTATACAAAAAATAAAAATTTTCATATAAACTCAATGGCAATGTCATGGTATTTTCTAGTATTTAATGGTATTTTCCGATTAAAATAATAATTTATCCTCTTGAATATTTTTAATAGTAAAAAACTATTATTTATATAGTATTTTTTTCTGGGTGTACACATTGTTTCCAAAGTTTATAGTTTTTTCATATTAAATCACAGACAAAATCCGGACAGGGCAAAAAGTTCCGAATAGAAATTATCACCATGGTTATTTTTTCTAAAAATACTTTTGGCGTACAATATATATATTTGAATTATCTCAGAACATAGCTGAGACAATTTACTTTATTTTTGTTAATATACACTTTGTTCTTAAAGTTTATAGTTATTTCGTAATAAATCACAGAATAATTCCGGACGTTCTGGTTGAAAATTTTTGATAAAATTTTTAATTTGTTGGTCCTGGTTGACGTTTTTCTGGAAATGCTCATATGTGCTGATTTGTAAGTCTAATATTTAATAGATTTGTTTTCGATAATTTACGACAAAAATGTTGACCTATAAAAACGGAGAAAAAATGTAGGCGGATCACGCCTATTTTTGAACACTTATATTAAAATGAAAACTTTTCGAATTATTGGTTCCTTAGGAGTTATATAATAATGATCGCTTTACTTTTCATATCAAATATATTCCGAATCGAGACGGCTCGATTTTTTATTACATCACACTGCGTTTTCAATAGTCATGATCATGTCTATGACAGACAAATTTTATGTTTATGTCGACAAAAACGATATGGTTCAATTATGTCACAACATTTTTTTAAAAAACTTAAATTTTGCACTTGCGTCACGCTGTATTACTTATATTTGCACTGCGAATTTATTAAATAAATTAGTTCAATGTTATTCGAAATAAATTGATGAAAAAAAAGTAATTATTTGAATTTTTTTCGAAACGTCAAAGTCATGGCAGACTTTATGGGGACATTTGCGTCATACCAATAACACTAAACAACAAAATGAGAAAAAAAGTTTGCGCGGTAAATGCCATTATTTTTATACCCTACACTAAGAGTGAAAGGGTATATTCAGTTTGGTACGCCGTTTGTAACACCCAGAAGGAAGCATCTCCGGTATGGAAAAGTATATATATTCTTGATCAGCATGACCTCCTGAGTCGATTTAGCGATGTCCGTCTGTCCGTCTGTCTGTCTGTCCGTCTGTCTGTCCGTCTGTCTGTCTGTCTGTCTGTTGAAATCCCTAAGACTTTTAAAATTGAAGAGCTAGATAAATGAAACTTATAACTTAGATTACTAATATACCTACGCTGTATGTGCGAAAAAATTGGCGAGATCGGTCCATTGTGACCTATGATCCGACCACTTATGTTCAAATACCTCATATAAAATTTACATATACAGATCAATTTTACTGTATACGTGCTTAGGTAAACTTTTTTGGTCAAATATATATTGACATCATGCTCAAATACATGATAATAATGTTTTCCGGCGAAAAGACTTGTGGTTCACCAAAAAAGAAATCGAAATTCGGTACACCTACCCATATGTAAATATGGGTATCAAATGAATGGAAATTCTTCAGCGATTGAATGTTTGTAGTTATTTTCAGGATTCGTATACCCTGGTGACCTATATATCACTTTTAACGGTAACCACACATATGTGTAGGGTATTTATAGTCGGCTTAGACCGACTATAATTTTGATAATCCTAACTATCATAATTACACCTACTTTAAAATTTCCCATGTGATCTAACCTTCCCAACTGGTTGTATTATTTGAAATGACCCGCAGAATTTAAATATATAAAATTTTCTATGGATAGATTTACGAGATATTGGGCAATAACTTTTGTACCAAGCTCTCAAAAAGGTGATCACATATATTTGAAAAATATATTATATATATTCTTGATCAGCATGACCTCCTGAGTCGATTTAGCGATGTCCGTCTGTCCGTCTGTCTGTCTGTCCGTCTGTCTGTCCGTCTGTCTGTCTGTCTGTCTGTTGAAATCCCTAAGACTTTTAAAATTGAAGAGCTAGATAAATGAAACTTATAACTTAGATTACTAATATACCTACGCTGTATGTGCGAAAAAATTGGCGAGATCGGTCCATTGTGACCTATGATCCGACCACTTATGTTCAAATACCTCATATAAAATTTACATATACAGATCAATTTTACTGTATACGTGCTTAGGTAAACTTTTTTGGTCAAATATATATTGACATCATGCTCAAATACATGATAATAATGTTTTCCGGCGAAAAGACTTGTGGTTCACCAAAAAAGAAATCGAAATTCGGTACACCTACCCATATGTAAATATGGGTATCAAATGAATGGAAATTCTTCAGCGATTGAATGTTTGTAGTTATTTTCAGGATTCGTATACCCTGGTGACCTATATATCACTTTTAACGGTAACCACACATATGTGTAGGGTATTTATAGTCGGCTTAGACCGACTATAATTTTGATAATCCTAACTATCATAATTACACCTACTTTAAAATTTCCCATGTGATCTAACCTTCCCAACTGGTTGTATTATTTGAAATGACCCGCAGAATTTAAATATATAAAATTTTCTATGGATAGATTTACGAGATATTGGGCAATAACTTTTGTACCAAGCTCTCAAAAAGGTGATCACATATATTTGAAAAATATATTATATATATTCTTGATCAGCATGACCTCCTGAGTCGATTTAGCGATGTCCGTCTGTCCGTCTGTCTGTCTGTCCGTCTGTCTGTCCGTCTGTCTGTCTGTCTGTCTGTTGAAATCCCTAAGACTTTTAAAATTGAAGAGCTAGATAAATGAAACTTATAACTTAGATTACTAATATACCTACGCTGTATGTGCGAAAAAATTGGCGAGATCGGTCCATTGTGACCTATGATCCGACCACTTATGTTCAAATACCTCATATAAAATTTACATATACAGATCAATTTTACTGTATACGTGCTTAGGTAAACTTTTTTGGTCAAATATATATTGACATCATGCTCAAATACATGATAATAATGTTTTCCGGCGAAAAGACTTGTGGTTCACCAAAAAAGAAATCGAAATTCGGTACACCTACCCATATGTAAATATGGGTATCAAATGAATGGAAATTCTTCAGCGATTGAATGTTTGTAGTTATTTTCAGGATTCGTATACCCTGGTGACCTATATATCACTTTTAACGGTAACCACACATATGTGTAGGGTATTTATAGTCGGCTTAGACCGACTATAATTTTGATAATCCTAACTATCATAATTACACCTACTTTAAAATTTCCCATGTGATCTAACCTTCCCAACTGGTTGTATTATTTGAAATGACCCGCAGAATTTAAATATATAAAATTTTCTATGGATAGATTTACGAGATATTGGGCAATAACTTTTGTACCAAGCTCTCAAAAAGGTGATCACATATATTTGAAAAATATTTCGCGTTCTCTATAACTCATATGCAAGATTTATATCAAATGAAAGGGAATTAAATATCCAATGAACATTTCTCACAACATTTTGAAATTGCTTTAAGAGAGTTCTATAGAAGAACTCGAAAAATGTAAATTTGTTCGTCCAAAATTTTCATCAAAAATGCATTTTAAAAATTTCGAAATATGGAAAAAGGGAATTTATGTACAGTTTGTAATATTCCTAAATTAGCCTGCACCTTTTTAAAGAAAATGATGTAATATAAAAGAAATCTATGGATACATTTTGAGAACAGAAACAATTATGTGAAAGCATTACAATTGAGTGAAAACTAAAAAAATACCATTTTATTTTTATACCCTATACCGATGGGTTACAGGTTATAAAATGTATGTGAGGGTATCTTAGCGCCTTTTAGTTGGCATGACCGGTATGAAAAAGTATATATTTTCTTGATCAACATAAATTTCCGAGTTGATTTAGACATGACCGTCTGTCTGTAACTTAAAAACTGCTATTCCGAATGCAATGGAATTTTGTTTTAATATATTTTAGTAAAGTAGTTATTCTGAGTTCAAAAATGAGTCAAATTAGTAAACGTACTCAACTACATCCCATACGATATATGGGTATACTTTTAGGGATCCCATATCTCGTAAAGTATTCAAGATAAAGTTATAAAATTTAAAATTAATTATAAATAATCATCTATCAATAGGTGCTCAACATATTTTTATTTTTATGCCAGTTTATATAGCACTCAATTATAATGCTTTCACATAACTTTTTTTAACTTCAAATATTACCCACTCAATTTCTTCGAAAGAGTGTGAACAAATTTTGAAAAAGTAAATTTTTGTTGAAAAAAAATACTTTTTTCAAGTTGTCTTATCGAGTTCTCTTAATCTAGTAAACTAATTTAAAAATAACCTGAGAATACCTCTCATTTAACTACCTTTCATTGAATATAACACTTGAGCATATGAGTTATTTAGAACTCGAGATATTTACAAATATATGTGAGCAACTTTATGCAAGCTCGGTTCAAAAGTAATTGGTCCACATGTTTAAAACCTTCACCTAGAAAAAAATACTATATAAATAATAGTTTTTTACTATTAGAAATAGTCAATAGGATAAATTATTATTTTAATCGGAAAATACCATTAAATACTAGAAAATACCATGACATTGCCATTGAGTTTATGTGAAAAGATTTTTGTATACTATTAAATCAATAATTGTCCTAATGACCAATTTTAATGGGATTTAAGGACAATTTTTTCTGGGTGTTTCCAAAGAAACATTTTTAAACCATATTTTCTGAATCAGGGGGTCATTTTACATAATACAAAAATAGTCTTGAATGCTGCGCAGAATGGCTGTTGTGTAGTGTAATTTATGGCAAGACATGTAGTATCTCCACAACATAAACCACAACATAAACATTTTCATAAATTATGGCTAGTGGAGACACCATGTAACATTTGTCAGTTATTTTCACTTCATTATAATTTGTTTTCATCCATCATCCAACAATATTTTGTATATGTTCGACTGAATATTGTAAATTCCAAAAATACAAAAATATTTATCATAATTATATATCGCAATAACTTTTTATCATTTGCATTAATAAAATGTACAAAATTTTGCCAAACATGCAAATGTGCGATTTCATAACGTAGGCAACAAAATTGGCCAAAACTTTTGCATGTGGGTCAATTAAATGCGCGTTTGGCCAGGAAGTCAAACAACCCTCTCACTTCTTCAAATCGAATTCAATTACGTAAATAATTCAAAATTAGCAGTATAAAAATCCTTGCATTACTTACAATTCAAGGTCTATAAAAATCACTTAATTTATTTTTTTAAATCGGAGCACCCTACTCCTGCCACTTTTATTTTAATAATATGTTTATTATTGGTAACACAAACCGTTAACTTTAGTTTCACTTTTTTTCGGATATTGCACCACTGTTCGCTTTTAGACTCGAAGCTCAACTAACTTGGCAGGTTGGCTGACTAGCAGTTAGTTGCCTCGCTAGCACATTTGGTCAGTACTGCGCAACATGGTCCAACAAAAAAAAAACAGAAAAAAAAATAAAAGTGGTGGAATGTCATAGGACATGGAGGCTAATGCGCCATTTGCATTCGTTTGCATGGAGTTCAACTTCGTGTTAGAGGCTTCTCACATCAGTTTGCCACCGATAAAATTAAGTTCTCCGGTGTTAGCTTCGGCTGCAGGCGCTAGCACCAGTAATGGTAACACTTTGTTACCAACTTTTATTGCTAGAATATGAAATGGTGCGCATGTATGTGCACTATTAAAGCTGGTCGTGAATATTTCATTGAGGGGATGTTTGTCGGCTAATATGTGCGAAATTCCAATGCAAAATGTGTGGTCGGTCGACAGCATGTGCCTGTCAATGGCCTGGGTTGGTAGAAATTCTGTCATGTAAAATTATTGTAAAACACTTAAGTGGTTAATCAATCAATTACTCAATCACATCGTTAATTCAATGAGTAACTGATTTAAGACTCTATTTAACAGAGACGGTCATGTAGAATTTTTAGAACACACTTTTTGGAAAACAAAATACATATAATACACGGAATATTCAACAGAATAAATATATATAATTCTGAAAATACTTAATATAGACATATTTCATAATAATATGAAAAGAAACCGTTCGTAATCGATACAGAAACGATGGTCCAGAATATTGCTATTGATGTACAAACCGAAATGAATCCATTGAGATTACTGCGTATCGGTCTGTGAACGGATATTGAATACAGTGATATAATCAAGAATTTAAACCATTTCCTTTAATATAGGTAGTCTTTTCATACCAGCTGATAATATATTGAACCAATACCATTAACCGTTTTTAAAATCTATGAAACGGTATTTGTTACTGTGCCAAAGATTAAAATTTCTATTTAAATAGTTTTACCTTACCAAATAAAATTCTATATTTAAAATTAAAAGAAAAAATAAAAATCATGTTTGTTACTAACATTCAAATTGTTTCATACTTATTCCTAGGGGTGTGCGATTAATCGATTAATAAAATTATTTGATTAATCAATTTATGATTTCTTGATTAATCAGATCACTTATTAATCAATTAATCAGGATTCTGGTTAATCAAAATTGTTTTTAATTGATTAATCAGCAATCTGAATTTTTGATTAATCAAATTTTGCGGGTCGAAATATTTAAAAATACTTTACTATGTGGTTCTTGAAAATTTATAAAATTGTATTACTTTCAATTAATTAAAATTCTGATTTATCAAATTAATCTTGTACTGACTAATAAGGATTTCTGAATAATCGATTCTGAATAAACGATTAATCATGATACTGATTAATCAAGATTTTGATTAATCACACAGGCCTACACTAAAAAAAGAATATAGTTTATAAAAGTCTTGCTGCAATTTTCTGTTTAAATTTACGTCTTGCAGCAAATATTCAATAATCAACTTGCTTCAAAACTCTTAATAGTTTAAAATATGATATATATTCAGATAATTACGAGATGATTGTCACAACAACAATGAAAATTGAGATATTTACAGCTGACTGATAACAAAAATGCTGAATTAAGGTACATTTGCAGGTAAACTATTGGCTTTTTTGATATTTGGCAAATATAAAAAAGGCAAAGGTTGTACACTTACTGTACGCTCAATTATTTGCAGCAATTATTAAATAAATCAATTGGCTGTGATCCAAAAGGTTTTAAATCAAATTCTCATTTAATGGTAAAAGTGAAAATAAAAATAACTGATTGAAATTTTCAACATGTAATGGAAAATGTCTTCTTTTAAGAGTACACCTTACTGAAAGAAAAATCACCACCAGACATAGTTTATCTCCGAAAATGTTTAATGTCGTTTGTACAATTTGATCGTCGAAGACTTTAAAAGGCGATGCTAATGAACAACAAGGATACTGCATTAATTCTGAAATAAATAAAAATCCATTTGATTCCTTTTATTTCGCGTAGTTTTATGGAGTATCTTTTCCAAATATCCAACAACTATCTTCATATTTGTAAGATGTTTAATTAATGGTTGCTATAAATAATCGTAAATTTGAAAGATTTTTTCCAGCAATATATATCGTATTTGTCGGATGATTAAAAGATGTTTGTCTCAAAGTCGATCTAAATAATGTGTATATTGATATTAATTGCCGTGACATTTCTGGTAAACATCTCTGTTTTCTTAGTGTGGGTTTCGATTACGGTACCACACATTTTTTAATTCCGATTTTGGTTCCAAAAATCGAAACGGTTCCGGTCCGGTTCTTTGCGGTCCTCGATAGGAACTAAAATATCGGTTCTGGTCCCAACCGATTAAATGATATGGATTTCAGTTCCATACATTTTTTTAATAACTGTTCCGATTCCGGTTTTGCTTAGAAAAATTGAAACGGTTTCCGTACCGGTTCCGATTCATTGCGGTTTCTGGTTACAACAAATGTATTTCGGTTGCAACAGTGAAAAGTTGGTTCTTTAACCTCATTCGAATTGTATTCTTTTAAAAAACGAATTATGTATTTAGTAAAGACTAGAAACCCAGACGAGTAATAGTTTTGATATAGAACGATCTTTATAGAACGAACTTGATAGAATTATCTTGATGAAATAAAAAAAATAACAAATTAATTACATAAAATTCAAATCCGAATTTTTAAGTTTCGACTAAACTTTTGTTAGTTTTTTAAATCAAATATTTTTTGAGATCCAAATTTGTTTGTATAACGGCTTCAAAAATTACAGCTTAGAAATCTGAATTTCTTAGACTAAAAAAAGCATTAGTTCCACTGTGTCTTCTCAAACAATGGTCTGCTTCCTACGAGTTATGCCTGCATTGAACAGGGTGAAAACTAATAGATTTTCATATTAATGCAGCCATGCGCTGAGTGTTCTTTGTTATAAAATATTTCAGGCGTGGATTAACAGGACATACATATTCCAGGCCTCTTAATGCAGATTTCATATACAAAATTAAGGTATTTTCCATGCATAAAGTACATTTCAAATTAGTGTATAAATTATACCAATACAGTATTTAAATGTTTAAAATTACATTTTTGAATACATATTTCATATTGATTTAGCCAAAATAAATGTCGTAGGCCGCAGTAAATATAAAGCGCCACTGTTTTCCATCAAGTGACAACAACAACCACACAGAAACGTGGGAAGGTTAATCGCCCTTCGGAGCATTAAGAATGATGTGGTTGTGTGTGTTCTCTGAAATAATTTTGGGCTGTGTTCAGTGATGCTACTTTTAATATTAAATAAGGGTAAAATAAAAATGTGTCAATTTGTAAGAAAAATCAATTTTCAGCATTTTTGCGATATGCTTACGTACAGTTAGAAAACAAAGATGATTAACCAAAATATCACAGCCCTAAATACCAAGTTATTTACAAATTAATTAGATCGTCTTTGAGACAACCATCTCTCAAACTTAAATATTTAAACTTAAATTTAAACAGATATCTTAAATATTTCTAGCAACCATCTTTCAAATTTACGATTAACTATAGCAACCATCAATTAAACATATTACAAATAGAAAGATAGTTGAGGAATATTTTAAAAGCTACTCCATTGGAATTCGCGTAGTAATTTTTATTGAATTAAAATAAAATGATTTAAATGTATTGTATTTATTCTAGAATTAAAACAGTATACTGGTTATATGTACATCGTCATCGTCTTTATAAAGCCTTTGAAGGCAAAATTGAGACTTGACTTGAGACTTCTTCGCGGAAGAACCAAGTTCGTCCGTCTGTCATCAAAGTATAATTTGAACATAAATAATTGTGCATAACGTGTTGATAATTTGAATCCCATTAAAATGTAATATTTGAGTTGACACTTTTTTACACCATTGGATTTACTTAATTGTTGTGGATAAATCGTGCCATTTTTCTAGCAGTAAAATGTCAAAATAAGCCAACACTTTTGTTGCAAATGTCCAAGAACTGAAGATGTTTGCTATCAGTCAACTGTAAATATCTTAATTTTCATTGCTCCTGTGGCAAACATGTCGTAACTATCTGCAAAATAATCCAGTTTCTGTAATTTTGTCGGTCAAATTTGTTAACTGCTATTATCGATTTGATGTCAAAGATGCGTAATTTTTATTGAAATTTAAAAAAACTTGACCATATAAACGATTAATTTGCAGAATCGTGCTTAAAAATCATAAATAGTTTTTTAAAAATTATTTGTAATAGAACACCAAAACCTTTTTGCGGTCTCTATTTTTAGGGACAGGAAAATTTGACGTTAACTCAATTTTCTGATTGCACAGCTAAACAGTGTTGAATTTTTTAAAATTAATTTTTCTGCTCCCTTAAAGATACATCACTCTTTGTCACTCTCACAACATAGAGTTTTTTTCTTAGTTGAATTGTGAATTTCCCACCATGAATTAAATTTATGAAAATCATGTGCCCACTCGCAAGAGAGTCAACCAATTGTTTCTGCAGGGGGAGAGAGAACGAGAGTAACAACAATAGTGAGAGTAACAAAAATACACAGCGCCCCTGTTTGGGTTCGCAGTTGTAAATTTGTGGAACGTTTTTTCATTGATAGATACACGATTGTCGAAGTAGTTGCGCAGGTTGTTTTTTTTATTACCAGATTTTGTTTACGAAAATCTTTTAGACGTGGAATCAGGCAAAAATAAATTTATAAAGTGAATTAAATATAAAATAATTGGTTGAAAATCAAGTGTTAATTTTAAACTGCACGATATGCAGCAATACTTTAACGATAAAGTATAAAAATCAAAAACATCTACGCTGCAAAGTGGCCATAAACAGGTAGGCATTCAAGTGGGCTATCATCATCAGTGAAATTGTGGTAACATGTGAGGCGCTGTGACTCAGTTCCATTTAAATTAATCGAGAAGTTGGCAGTTGAGAAGTATCGTCGCACTATGAAAGTGCGTGATATACAAAAACTTTCGACAAACAATAAAATAAATAATAAAAACTACGCAACGAAACTGTTACAAGGTTGTCGAGGTGGAATTGTGGAATCTAAGTTCTAAACAGACCACCATCCACAACAATCGCAAACCAACCACAACATCACACAGCTGTTGTGACGAGGTGTGGAACGACGTTTCCGCATCAAAACATAAACGGTTATTTTACGACTACTCTGCAGTTAGCAGATATTTTCTATTATATATTTTACAAGAACGCAATAAGAAGATGCAAAATACATAAAAGAAATCTCCATTGGAGTCCACATTAAAATTTTCAAATGAACGAACAATTATTTGTTAACGCATTAAAATGAAATATTTCGATTCCAATGGCAATAAAAAATTTTAATATAAATACATTTTGATTTTATGAAATTTAAAAACAAGGTCAATATATTGAATTGAATTGTGTGTGCTTTGAAATTAATTTAAATAAACAAAACGTTGAGTATTGTAATGAAATCGACAAAATAATGATATCACTTTCTAAATTTAAATACAAATACTCGGATATGTTCTCAAATTCACTTTTCATCAAAATTTATATTTTACAATCGAATTCTGAAACTGCCAAATACAAATCTTATCGAAATAAAATTTTAATACAATTTTGATCGTAAGTAAGCGGTGTTTTAAAACAATACAAAATGTTTTAAAACATTTTTTTTTCTTCGAAAACATCGCATTCTGGGACAGGCAATCCAACGAATTATAAATATGACGATTAACACAAACAATTAGGGTCTGGAACGATAAGTTGAAATTTAAAATATCGAAACTAAAAATACCAAAGACAAAAATGTAGAAAATAAAAAAGGCGAAACCTAAAAATGTCAAAAACAAAAATGTCGAAAACAAAAATGTTGAAAACTAAAATGTTGAAAACTAAAATGTTAAAAAATAAAATGTCGAAAATCAAAAATATGGAAATTAAAAATGCCAACAACATTTTTAACTGAAAAATGATAGAAAATGTCGAAATAAATGCATAGTAACAAAAATAGTGTTACTTCTGTAAGAAAAATATTTTAGTAACGGAGTTATTAACATCAATAGATGATACGAACAAAAAGTGATCTTCCTAACTTTGAACAATAACAGTATCTCTGGAAATAATGTATATCTCGAAACCCCAAATTCCATTGATATTGCAGAAGGTGAGTTGCAACCCATATCGATTTGGTGTGGCTCAAATAAGATTTGAAATTTGTATTTCAACATTTTGATATTTCGACACAGGCAAAAGCAAATTCGATCGAATTTGAATTAAAATTGAATTTCAATTAAATGCTTGAAAATTCGCGATTATGTTTAAAACGAAAGTATGATTGTTTATTTCATAGTTTGTTCATTAAATATTACAGTTTAAGATTATAAATTAATCAAATATAGAAATATGTCGTACTTTTGATCCGACATATCGAATGTTCCAATTTTCAATCGAAATTTTATGAAAATTTAAATTCTATAAAATTTGTTACATTATTTCAATACAAACAGAATATCGTCGTTGTAGAACTTAATTTTCAAGTTTGTTGATTAATATTACAAAAATTAATTGATGAATTTTTAAAGTTGAAAAATCAACTAATAGATTTAAATTTTCTTATCATATGGTAAAAAAATTGAGATCATCGATTAAAAATTGACAGATTTATAAAGATTTTTGTAAATGAATATTTGGCATTTTGAAAATGTATTTGGTGTCTTTTCGTTTTACAAGGACAATATGTACTGCAAATATCTTTGTCATTTAATTTTCAAGTTTTTTTTTCGTATTTCATGAGAAATTTTGAGAATACCCACTTCCGCATTTCAAATACAAATCATTGGATAAGGTTCTGAAATATACTTTCGATTGAAATTCAAATATTTGACAACAAAATCGAGTTGAATTATTAACCAAAAACTTTTAACGGATTGAATTCAATTAAAATGTTTTTAGTTTGTATTTAAAAATAAGAACAGCTAAAAACAAATTAGACGGATTTGAAATTTAAATACGCTTTCGATTCGAAGTTGGAACATTTGAAAGAGTGAATAGGATAGTAAAAAATTATAAAATTTTAAAGGCATTTAGGGCTGTTTTCACCATCTTCGGTTAAGCACTAACTGACACTTTAACTTAGAGTTACCCATAGAATATATGGAATTGAAACTGGATATTGTAAAAAGTTCTTTATTGTATTTAAGAGGATCTTTATCAATTTCACTCGTTTTTTAATATCAAATGTCTGAAATGTTAAATCAATTTTTCTGGATACAAATTTTAATATCAACTAAAAGTGAATTTCAAAACAAAACCTACAATTCAAGTATGGTCGTTCAAAAAAATTAGCATATATATATTTTTTTTTTATTAAGTTAAAGTGCATCGATCCGTGTAGACAAAACTAAGGGTTCAAAGAATTTATTTTGGTATTATGAACAGGTGATATCCGTGCATAGCAACCTGTCTCGTTGTCACAACAGTATTTGGCATAGTTTCTCATTAATAAAAACCAAACAGAATTTTTTCATATTTCACACTATATCTCATTTATTAATGGTCGTTTTTCCGATCTACAGTAACTCGTTTTTATCATTAAAAACAATTGTTCGAATTGAAATTAATAATTTTTATTAATAAGTTAAGTATCCACGAGAACTTTAAATATCCATAAACAATTTTAAATATAAAAAGAAAACATAAAATACAAATTATATATTTTCATAAAATTTCATAATAATAAATTAAATTTCACTTCAAATTTATGTTTTTATTCTCTAGTAGAAATTGTAATAGATGTTATAGGGAACTGATCATCGATTTTTTTTTAGTCTTAACCCGACCAGTTTCATGTCGAACATGATCTGGATATGATCATATCTACCTAATAGGGTAAATTTGTACTCGGGTTAACCCAATTTCTGATTTTTGAATAGTCATAACTTTCTAATCTTCATTGGTTTTAGTTTGTAATCAGTTCATTCATTTTCTTCCAGCAAATGTTTTTTTATTACAAATTAAAGTTTTATAATAAATTAAAAATTTCACTTAAAATTGAAATTTGCCATAAACATTTTAATTTTCACTTAAAATTTAAATTTTTACGAGAAATTCAAATTTTCACTTAATATTCATATTTTCCCAATTAATTAAATGTTTCACTTAAAATTTAAATTTTTACTAAAAATTCAAATTATCACTAAATATTTAAATTTTCATTAATAATTCAAATTTTCACTAATAAAACAATAAATCGAAATTTTTACTAAAAAAATCATTTTTTTACTAAATTTTAAAATTTTCAAAAAAAAATAAATATTTTTTTTGTAATTTATAAAAACCTTTTTATTTTCAGTTCTTTGTTCATCGATCAAGATGACGATATCCGCTGGAATTGAGCCGCACTGCGCCGCCGAAACGCTGCCATCAGAGCTACTGATCAACATACTTAAACAGCTGCCTGCCCCGGATTTGAAGAGTGCACGTAGCGTTTGCAAACGCTGGGCCTCCATCAGCAATCTGCCGTTATTTCATCAGTCCTGTGTGCTGCGTGTCACGCCCAAGAACTGTGCCGACATCTTAGCAGCGCAGCAGCAGGCTTCTGCAGCATTGCGTGGGCGCATTCAAAATTTGTGCCTAGAGTTACCGTTAGCTAATACAGCAGATGTACAGCTGTTGCTAATAAAACAGGGCAGCCACGTGCGTTCGCTGCGGCTAAAAGGTGTACTGCATAATTTGCCGCCCCAAACACTGGACTTACTGGAGGAGCTGCGCATCAGCTGCACAAATGAGTCAGAATTGAATTTGCGTGATATGCCTTGTCTACGCACACTGACTTTAGAAGTGCCAGCGCCGCTGCGCATTAGTCTGCTGCAGCAATTGACACATAGCAATGTGGAGCAGCGTCTGCAACAACTACAGCTAGAGTTTAGCGCCAACGAACAGGAGCTGCTGCTCCAAACGCTACAGACGCATGCTAACTCCTTGCAGCAGCTGGAATTGAGTTACTTTTGCGCACCGCCGCTGCATTTGCTGCCGTGGCGGCATCTCGCGCAGCAGTTGTCACATTTGCAGCGCCTGCAATTGACTGGCAACTTTAAAAACCGTCTGCTGGCAGACATTTTGGAGCGTCTGCCCGCGGAGACGCAACTGCGGGAGCTGGATCTTGCCGGTAACCTTGAAGTCGATGATGCAACCTTGACGTGTGTGCTGCATCGCTGGCCCCATACACTGGAACAGCTGAATTTAATGTTTTGCCGTCGCATTAGCGATGCAGGCATCGCAAAGTTGGCTGCACTGCGGCACAGTTTGCGCGTTTTGAATCTTTCGCATTGTGGTGGCGAGCATCTGACGGTACGCGGTCTGCTCGAGGGCATTGCGGTTGCACGCAATGTGCAGCTGCGCAGCTTGCATCTTAACAACTGGCGCCACCTCAACGAGGATGGGTTGTGTCTGTTGGCGCAACGGCTTCCGAATTTGCTGGAACTGAATGTGGGCGGCTGCAGTAACGCCGTCACAGATCGCGCGCTTACAGCCATCTTTCGGTTTCAGTGTCAACTGCAGTCGCTCGACCTGGATCATTGTCATCAAATCAGTGACCGTGGTCTGTTGGGACTCTGTGCCGGCGACGATGGCAACGCATATCCTATACATCGATTACGCCAACTGAATACGCTTAATCTGCGCGCCTGTCGTAGACTCAGCAACCAGATGTTGCAGCGCGCCTTGCATTGTGATCAGTTGCGAAGTTTGCAGCTGGACTACTGTCCCAAACTAACGTCGCTGGGCATTGAGGCGTTGGTCATGCAGTGTCGCAACATCGAAACGCTTAGCTTGTCCAGCTGCCGTCTGCTGGACGATGAAGCCGTTTGGCTGTTGGTTACAAAGCTAAAGCGCTTGCGCAATCTGAACCTTAACAACTGCGCGTTGCTAACGCCACGTGCCGTAGACTGTGTCATTGAATATGGTGTGACACTGGTGGAGCTGAGCATCGAAGGCAATGCGTTGTTGGAAGCTGCTGCAGTGCAGGAACGTCTGCTAAAGCTGAAGCCGCATTTAGTGCAGGTATCGAACTAGGAGGGCCGGATCCTCGAACACATTTCTAATTTGTAAATATAGTATTTAGGTATAAGTTAATGGAACTAGCGATATGTGTATCTAGATAAATATATAGAAATGTATATATTTTAAGATCTTTAAAATTTATTCACTTCAATTTTATACCTTATAGTAAAATATCTTAAAATGTATTTGATATGTATTTGGGAGTGGTGGTACATCGAAAAAACATAGATATACCTTCATATCTCAAAATATATTTTGATATTCGTTTAAGATATTAAGATATTTTTATGTATCTATAGCAATAACAGAAATCGTCGGGGACACTGCAATATCACTTATCTACATTTTCGAATACCACTTAAAAAAAGAATTTTACAGAAAAAAAAAGTCTCAATTCTGCACTTCATCCAAAATTAAGTGTGTTATAATTTATAATGGCATGTATCTAATTTATATCGTTTAAAACCGGACAAAAGAGTCGTATTTTTCACATGTATTTAGTTATTTGGTTTTGCAGTATCGTCGACGATATGTCAAACAAAACATCGTAACTCTAGTGCATAGTAAAAACGCACTTTCCTCTTTATAACGTAAAACGAAACGAATTCGTCAAGAAAGCATCATAATTTCTATTGACAGAAGTTTTTACTTCTTGTCGTCTTTTTTGTTTTATTTAATAAAAAAATCTGTCACTGGTATATCTAACGAATTCGTTTCGTTTAAAGGTGGTTCTATTATCAATTAATTATATATATTATAATTTAGTTGTTGTGCAATAACTTTTAAAATTAAACCTAAGCAATGTTCAAATTCATTTTATATAAAAGACACTTGAAATACTTTTAAAGTTAATTTAGATTTATATTGTTGTTTTTGTAAAAAGTAACCTAATAATAAAATATTTAAAAATAAACATAAATAAATTTTCAACTCAACGTAGGTTGGCCTGTTTAACTGATTAAGGTTTATTAAATTTGCTTTTTAAATTCCATAAAATTTAGTAACCTGCTATACAAAAATGTTCATTTATCTACATTTATTACACAGCTGTGTGTTTTTCGGAAATATGCCCGAAATATTCGTGAAATATTTGGTGTCACTCCCGAAAATCTGAGTTCGTGCGTGCAAATCTCCGTGCGTTGTTTTCGTGCCCGTGCGTGTCCGTGCCTCTAAAATCAGCCACGCGCCCATTAAATATTTTTTTTTGTTTCTACTCCAATTTAAAAACCCTTACATCCAGCATCAGAAAATAAAAATTTCGTGGTATTTTAACATCAAACACACTTTGGAATATCGGTGTCGGTTCCACACATAACCGCTATTTTAATAATCTTGAAACTAGAACCGGAACCGATATTCTAAAGGGTTTTAGACCCTGTTTATAATATTATTGTTCACGTTTTTCCTAGTTTTTCTTGTGATACCGTGTTTTTTCGTGTTTTCCGTGCTTCTTTGCGTCTTTCCATTTCATGTGTTTTATCGTGCTTCTCGTGAGTGCCTTTAAATTCATTGGTCGGGCTCGTGCGTGTCACCTATCGGCGTGTCCGTGCCGCCAAAAATAGGCACGCGCCATCTTTAGTTAAAAGCTAAAAAAATTATCATTGGAGAAAAGTGAGGCTTCAAGTATTTCAGTAAAAAAAATTGTATACAGAAACCGGTACTGGAATCATTATTTCATAAAATCGTTGAAGCAGAACCGGAACCGATATTCCAAAGGGTTTTATTTCTGATGTCGAACATGTTTATCAAATGTGCACGCACAGTGTAATTGGCAAAAGAAAAACCATTTCTAATAAATATCTCAAGAAGCAAAACGGCTCGTTTACGGTGCCGTATACGGAACTGCAATACGGAATACGATTCCGTAAACGTTCCGTTTTCTGGATACGAAAACAGATCAGTAAACGGATAAAGAGGAACATCGAAACGGATTTCGAATCAGTTGAGAGTACGTTTGGACGGTACGCTAACGGACCGTCATACTGGATGACAAACGGAGTGAGTCCGTTGAGACTTCGTTTCGATTTGCTTAATACTCTGTAAACATGCCGTCAATGACAATATTGTGCTGCCGTGAGTGTCGTAGGCTCCGTAGAAATGTTTCTTGGGATAGGACTTAAAATAACGCTAAGGTAACCTTGTAATAAAGCGATTTTGTTTTCTTTACGGAAATGTATTCATCAGTTGTTTATAAAACAATATTCCATGATTACAACTCTCATTTCTTTTATAGACATTACTAATTTTTGTCAGGGGTTAAATAATTTATACGACCCATTAAACTATTAACCAGTAGACATCCTCAAAGCTTCCTTCCGAATAATAATGTTCGTGTAAATAATAAAACCGAATTATAATAGAAACGCATGCACATTTTATAGCAGCACGCGAAAAGCTTTGCATACACACGCCACATTACGCTTTTGCAGGAGAAAAGCTTACGCCAGGCTACATGGGAAATGGGAAACACTACGGTGGGCTTGCGATAAGGAAAAGAAAACACACGATGAGACGGTATTTCTTCATTTGTCGTCTTCGTTGATAGTCGTGAGCAAAAGCTTTAGGTAACTGCTTTCAAGAAGCCAGAGCCATACGCGCACTTAACCGTATCCGCGCGCTTCTGTTGATACAAATCTATCTTGTATCTATCAGCCCACGCTGCATGGGACGCCATTAAAAGCAACCGAAGGGAGAGGCCCTACCAGCAGCCAGCAATCCACCCATCATATCACGCTTTCATAATTCGCGTCCCAATGCATTTGTCGTCAGTTGTTTGCGGACCGGCGTGACCGTTGCAAGTTGCGTTCGCCAAAAGTACCGTTAAGTGCTCTACTACAATCGCGAATTGTTCCCAGTCGGTCGCCTGCAACTGTTCCCACTTGTGTAACGGTGTTTTTCCACAATAAACGCGCGTTCTCTCTGCCGCTCTAACAGAGAAGCCATAAATTATGCAACGCGCCGCCGATTTAGTGACACATGTCGCTGATAGCTTCGACTCGGGCAACGATAGCACGGATTCGAACGCATTCGCATTCTCAGAATCAAACAGCGTTGCCAACTATTGCAATGAGACACTCGATGCCATAGCCAGAGTATTGCAGCAACATCTGTGCACGGCGGATTCCACGACGGATGAAATGCAGACCTCAACGCATAGCAACTACGCACTTAGTGCATTGCTGGGACCGCGACGAGATGCCCTAACGGTAGTGGTACCGGTAACGGTTATATACAGCCTTATCTTTTTGAGTGGCGTCATTGGAAACATTAGCACATGTATTGTGATCAAGAAGAACCGCTCCATGCACACCGCCACCAATTACTACCTCTTCAGTTTAGCCATTTCGGATTTTTTGCTGCTATTATCCGGTGTGCCGCAGGAGATGTATTTCATCTGGTCCAAGTATCCGTATGTTTTCGGCGAATGTTTTTGCATTGGACGTGGCTTGCTCGCAGAGACATCGGCCAATGCCACCGTACTGACCATTACAGCTTTTACGGTGGAGCGTTATGTGGCCATATGTCATCCGTTTCTGGGACAGGCGATGTCCAAGTTGAGTCGTGCCATGCGCATTATTGTAATCATCTGGCTGTTGTCCATTGTGACCGCCATACCGCAGGCAGCACAGTTTGGCATTATTGTGCTCGATGGCATTGAGAAGTGTACTGTGGTGCGCACCATTATACGACATTCGTTCCAATTGTCCACATTTATATTCTTCTTGGCACCGATGACCATCATTCTGGTGCTGTACTTGCTGATCGGTGTGCGCCTGTATCGTTCGAATGTGATTGGACCAAATGGACCGGGCAGCGCTAGTGGCAGCAGCATTTCACGTGTCGAGAGTGGCATTAGCTTCAGTGCTAATTCCAAAAGGTCGGTCATGAAGACGGCGCAAAGTGATACAATTTTGTATCGCTATACGGGCGGTGCACAGTTGCGTTCTGTGCGTGGACGCACAAATCAGTACGGAACCAGGCGGGTGCTGAAAATGCTTGGTAAGTTAGATTTTGTATTTTAAAACTGGCAGGACGATGGAAGGGTTTTTCATTTAAACAGCTATATGGCATTGGTATTACAAGTTGGATCGGCTATTCGACATTATGACTATGGAATTACGACTCAAAAGCTTGTTCGGTTCTCTAAACCAGTTCTTCTGGTCAAAATTAAAAGAGCTGTAGTTACGACATTCAATGTCTAGCAGTTTCAAAACAATTTCGAGCAGTTTTAGAACAATTTGGAGTGTTATAGGCCATCCGAATATGACAGTTCCGACAGCAAATTTGTGGAATAAAGTTGGTTGTTACAACCACATTTGTATTCTTCCAACCTCATGCCAAAATTGTATTATATTAGTGTGCTTGATTGAAACCACAACGTGTAACTGTTATGATTTCGATTTCCGTTTCGGTTTTGATTACCGTTTCATGAGGAAACGGTTTCGATTTCATGATTTGCGATGCATCATTTTTAAGGCAAGCCTTCGGAGTATATTGAACGTGTAGAAAATAGGTAACTTTTATATGAATATCGAATTTGTCTGCTTAAATCTTTCGAAAAAATGTCTCTAAACTGCGTCGACTATAATTGTATGTAGTATGTAGGGTAGGATTGAAACCACGAGGATTAACAGTTTTGGTTTATTTTCGTTTGGGTTTCAATAATGAATTATTTGTGATTTATAATTGATAAGTTCTAAATGAATATAGGTCTCGATCACGATTACAATATCAATAATATTGTGCTATAGATCATTCTCAGTGAGAACACTATTCAAAAATAATGGAAATTTGGTGCATATACCGAACAGAATTAAGAATGATATGACTTCTTCCATTATTCATGGCGAACGGGGAAAAAGACTAATTGAGGAAGTGACAAAAACAGATGAACTTTTGGAGCATGGGCTTCTGGTGTGACAATGAATTCGTAATCGACGCTATTAACTTGTAAGTGTTCGCATCACATAATTAGTTTACGCCTGATTAATACCACCAAATACCACACATATGATTGCCAAAAATAAATTTCGAGATGTCAATTTGTTTGTGTAATTTAGTCAGATGTTCGAATGTCAGCTACTATCAATGTTGTGTGATTATTAAGTATAGTTTATATTATTTCTTCTCAAATGTTTTAGTGGCTGTTGTCATTGGGTTCTTCCTATGCTGGGCACCCTTTCATGCGCAGCGACTAATCGCAGTCTACGGCACGGGTGGTGTGGATTTGAGTGGCGCGGATGAGGGCGAAGATCGCAGTCATCATGAGGTTATCTACTCGGTAATGACTTATGTGTCCGGCGTGCTGTATTACCTTTCGACATGCATCAATCCGCTGCTGTACAATATCATGAGTAACAAGTTTCGCGAGGCTTTCAAGGTAAAACTGCGTTGTTTGGTTGGTTGGTCGGTAGTAGGTGGAGGCACATGTTGGAACCACCACCTACTCTTTCCACCTTCATTATCAGCAAGTACATCGTGTTTAATGTGCACTTTTTATGTTTGTTTGATTACAATTTCAGACCATACTGTTTCGCAAAAAATCCAAAGGCTCCATAAATTCACGCAGACAATTAGAATCTAGGCGACTGCAACGCAAGCCAACGGTAACTTCGACCACTCAGAGAGATACAAGTGATTCGGAAATACAAACAAAACTCAATATGAGGGTGAGTGAGATGAGAGGTTATATTTTGAAAGAGCGTTTCTTATACAAACTGTCATTTGCTATTTCAGCAAAATCCGGCGCTTTCCTCTTTTCAGCAAACATTTTTGCTATATTGGCAATCTTTTTTGCTACTGTCACAGACCTTTTATTTTGAGTGTATTTAATAAATTTTATATCACTATTTATATCATGTTATAAAAGCTCATTAAACATAATTTATATCATTATTCCATAGTAAGACAAAGGTTTCCTTTTTTTATCGACTTTGAATTCGGTATTTATATTAATCCGACATATTCCACATTGTGATCGAATCGGAAGTAAAATTTCTATCGAATTTATTAACAGCTAAAAAAGCTGTTCCAGAATTTTATATTTCAATACCAAGTACACGATTTTTAATCTAATTGAAGGTTTCAAGTGCTTTGAAATAAATTTAATATCCGTTTCTAATGAAATATTTGAAATCTCTGTCATTTTGTTTTTGGCACGATATTTAATCTAATTGGAAGTTTGAAGTTCTGGGGAATGAATAGAGTATCAGTTTGTTTGTCAAAAATTAGAATTTTGATCATAAATGAATTTCAAAACATGTTCGATTGTTAGTTTTTGTCTATAATCACTATACTTTAAAAAACGGATATTTGAACATACGAATAATCGAATATTGATTAATAGTGTTGACGATTAATCAGACTCTCCGGTAAAATGGAGAGTCTGAATCAGGACTGTCCGGTAATCGCAAGCCCTAATTTCAACGGGAACCTAAAAATCAATAGCTTTTTCTGCATATTTTTCAAAAAATCCATTTTAAAACCGAGTTAAAATAGAATTTTTGATATTTGTTTACTTATGATATTGGTTCTGATTTCGGTTAAAAGTTTTGTTTTTAAAATTAAATCTTTTTTTAACGGATATTCCTGATTTTAAGAATAAGTCCTACTATTTATATAAATATAATATTATTTTATTTTATATTTCAGACGAACGAAAATAATAGAAAGGTTCGAAGTCAATTATTGCCATAGGAACAGTTAGAATTGTGAAGTACAGTTATGAGTTTATCAACAAAAAAATACGTATTTGAATGTTAAAAATCTACAGAAGCGGTTCTTCATAAAAACCTGAACTATATTTGATTAATATTTATTAACCTAATATTGTTTATATGAAAACTTTATTTAATGTACCTATATTTGTACTTTATGTAATTTTCTGAATTAATAAAATTTAATGGAACTAAAAGTGCTCAAATAAAACGCGTATGTACTTTAAAAAAACATTCTGAAAATACACGCAAAACCTCGGAAAGTTACGAAATATATTTAAAAATAATATACGTTTAAATTACGAATGTTTTTGTGCAATTAATATTCGTATATTTTATAAAATGAAATTTACGAAATGGTATGGTAATAATGGTATTCATTGCACTGAGTATATGCGTATTCCGTAAAAATTTAAAGCTTTATTGTGTAGAATTCTAACGAAATACGGATATACGCAGGCGATACGGCGTGAAATGAATACCGTTAATATACTAACATTTCGTAAATTTCGTATATTTTACAATATGAATGTGATCTACGATAATATGGATTTATATATAAATTATAGATTTTATATAAAATTATTTATATTTTAATCTATTTATTGTTTTTCTTAATATTTTAATAATTATTACTTTTAATACGATGTTTCGTGTTGTAATTTCAATAATTTTGTATCAGTTATATCAATACGTGATATATGTAAATGCAAATAAAAGATAATTAAATCAGATAATACTTGACAAAAATATAAAAATTGGTATATTTTAGGAACATTTTAATTACAAAAAAGTAGTATTTAAATTGTTACAAATATTATTTTGAGTGTAGATGCATTTTAAATATGTTTTTAACATGTTTGTATGTAATGCATGTTTAAAAAATTCCAATTAATCTTTAAAATGAAAAATAATGTTTGATCAATGATTAACTAGTTATTCGGAAGTGTTTCCATAATTCTTGCAACGACCAATTTGAGTTTATTTCAAGCAACACAACATTTCGGTCAACGGACCACCATTTCATGTCGCGCCATTATGAAGAATGCAATCAACTTAATGGACATTTCTATAAATGTGAACGTTGTTTACCGACGCATATCCTGTGATTGCATATGATTTGCATTATGAAGTTGTTGTGGTGTTTTCAAGGTAAGTCATGCTATTTATTGCCGATTCTTCTTCTTCGTCTTACACTCAGAAGAAAATGTCCCATTAATTACTTAATGGTACGTCCATTGATCTTATAGTTCATGTATTAATAGTTTTTTCTTTTTAAATCAAAAGTTTTATAATTAATTTGAAGGTATTCGAAAAATTCAGTACCATAAATTTAAATATTTCAATATTATTATTTTTAATAGAATAAATACTATTGTTTTAATGGTTTCCTCCTATAATAATAAACAAGGTATAAAACACATATACACGGAAATAAACATGTTCGCTTGGTACGTCATTCTGCGTGTTTGTGCAAATGGTTTGTTCAAGACCGTTTTTTTTTTTATTACAGAAAATAAATAATATAGCGAACTTCTTTATGGCAACGTAATCAAAAATAAATGCAGACTGTAGTATAACAATCAATTATTGGAAACTGAAGCCAACATCAAATGTGTTATAATCTTTTACAACGACAAGTTTCTTTTCATGTGTATGATTTTTTAAAAGTGAATTTCAATTTCGACATTTAAATAAAATAAATTATACAATAAAATCCATTTTCGTTGTAATAAAATACGAGGAAAATGTAATTCGACTATACCATAAAATTAATTATACGTATCATTAAATATGATAGGTTTTGCTTATTGTAATTAAAAGACTACATTATAAAATTTATGGTACACCAATATGTTGTATTTACAATTTCAATATTATTGAGCATCCTATTGACCAATTTTAATGGTATAAATTATTGGTTTTTTTTTAATTGAAATACTATTATTTTACCATGTTTTTTTTCTGGGTGTAGTCAAATACAGGATATTTGCAGATATTTACACCAAGAAAAATAACACTATACAAAAATCTATTTATAATTTATGAAAGTCAAGTATAAAATTGTCTGAGGTCTCCAACAGACGGCACGAATAGTACACATAGAAAACAGTTTTAAAATAATAACAAAATACTCGTTATTTTATGAAAAATGTTTCCTTATAATATATTAATTTTCCTATAAGTAAAAAGTTTAGCCATTTGAACTTGGGATTCTTCAGCCATTTGATGTTAAAGATGTAATATCTCGACTCCTACTAAGTCGATCCCTATGTTTTTTTATACCAAATAATCAGATTTAATGTGGGATAAAAAGTGCGAAGTTTGGCCCATCTACGACGCTTCGTTCAGATTCGAAGGCAATTTAAAGTTGGGATAAAAAGTGCAAAGTTTGACCCATCTTCGACGTTCCATTTAGATTCTACAACCATTTGAAGTTAAAGATGTGATATCTCGACCCCGACTAAGTCGATCCCTATGATTTTTATACCAAATAATCAGATTTTGTACGAGATAAAAAATGCAAAGTTTGACCCCACACATTAGGCGAATTTATTAAAAATTGACATCATTATTGATATTTAAAGATCTAGGCCTGGATGAAAATTTCATATATGTTAACATATATATGTTAAAAAATATAAACATATATAATCCACCAAAAACAGCATATGTTGTCATATATGATAAAATATATATGTTAAAATTTTATAATTTTTTATATATGTCAAAATATATATGATAGAAAAATATATTTTATATGTTCTTTTACATGTTGGCATATATTTTAGCATATATATTTTAAACATATAATTTTGAACATATATGTTGGTCAATATTAATTATGTATGTTTACAACATATATTTTATTGATCTAAATATATATATGGTAAACATATATGGTAACATATATTAAATTATATGTTTATATCAAGGATTGAAACCGTAAACGAAACCGATATACGTTTAAAACCGTTTCATTTTTAAAACCGAAACCGTAACCGAAACCGTTATACGAAAATCAGAAATAAACCGATATCCAAAACCGATATAAACGGTTTCGGTTTTATACCGGTTTAAAACGGTTTTTAAAAAAGCATAAAAAGAAACCGAAAAACGTATTTGATTTTATATAGAAGATCTTAAGGACAAGGCATGTTTAAATGTCATTTACTGAAATTTGGAGTTCTCAAAATAAACATTTCCTGTTGTACAAAAATTCACATGTTGTTTTTTGAGAAACAATATTTCCAAAACAACGGTCTTTGGTCTAAAATTTGTTTTTTGTTTCATTATTTTTTGTGTAGCGGTAAATCGAATTAACAACAAAACACCCGCAACTCCAAGCACAATTTATTGTTAAAAAATTTTCAAATTTTAATAATGTTGGTTTTTTATTTATTGTATTAGTAAAATATATAGGGGAGCTTAGGGTAAAGTGGGACAAATTTTGAAAAGTTAATTTAAATATTGTATAAATTCTTTTAAAGGATCTATTCAATAGAATACCATTTATAGGTCTTTTTATGGATTTTTGAGTGATTTTTCAAAACAGCTCAATTTCGAACATACATATATATAAAGGATTAAAAAATTATAATAAGGTAATAAAAAACAATGGTAATGCAAGAAAAAATTTGAACAAAAGTTTCAAATTATTAAAATCTCAGTAGTTCACTGAATTGTTGAAATTTAATTTCTTTGGCTTTTATGGATGGAAAATGTACAAAATTCTTCTTCTTATGAATTTTATGAATATTTACCGATGTATTCTTGTTGCTCTTGTTAAAGGTTCGCTTCTCTGATCTCTTTTGCAAATCAGATTGCATCTCAGGTGAAGTCTAAATATATTTTTCATTGGTTTGATCACGAATTTTTGAATTGACATTTTTTCTTTGCGAAATCAATTAAATAATTCATATAACACAATATTTTTACTAAAATAAAAACAAACATTGTTTAAATTAAGTTTCCCACATTACCCCAATATCACAATTTGAACATAACTTAGCACCATATAAACAATCCCAAGTAGAACATTATACGAAATGATATGTAAAAGGATGTCTTTCTAATGTTCACTTATTTGAATTCTCAAAAAGCTATCCAAAAGGTAAATTTCTTACAAGTCCCATTTGCATCCTTTTTTAGTCAGCTAAACGATGCCAGTTTTCCGCAGTCTGAAAAGCAACCATGTTTTGTTATTGAAATGTTTTCGACTTCTGTCGAAACAGACGCGGTCTTAGCAAATAAGTGCTCACAGGATCTGCAGCTGGGAGTATGAAACGTCCCTCAAGAAGCTCTTTAAGGCATACGTCAAGTCGCGTAGCGTACGCGAGAGAATCAGGATCTGCCGCGCAGAACAGCAACGGATGCCACGGAAACGCTGACACAACAGCTACCACAACAGTGCGCACAGAGTCGAACGACGCGAACATTGACTCAAAAAGATTCAAACAGGCAGAGGCGGTCAACAAGCAGAGGCGCTCAACAAGCAGAGGCGGTCAACAACAGCAGCTAGTGGGTCGGCAGACTGCCATATATTTAAAAATTATGCAAGCGTCCACTGGTCATCATTTTAATTACAGAGCAACAATCGTCAATACGAATGCAAAATATGACAATCAAGTTCATTAAAAAATAAATAAATACAAAAAAAATATATTTTATTTTTAATTTCGGTATAAATTAAAAAATGTCAGACTGTAAATTTGGCTGAAGAAAATTTTATACGTCATCCTTTTTGTATACTTTTTGCTGACGTAAACCGGTTGCCTTTCAGTTACTAATAAGTCTACGTTTAGATAATAACCTTAAGGTATCTTTATGTATACCATTAGGACCCCATTCAGACAAATCAAAAGGGAATCTTCCGGTCAATCATTTGTATTACAAAAAGACATCTTTTACGTAACATTTTGGATAGATTTCGGACATCGATAACATTTAAAAGATAACTTAAAGATATCTTTCAGACATAGTTTGTCTAGTTGGGATGTTTAGTTATTTGAAAAATATGGAAAAAAAAGAATTTTTATACAAAAACCGAAACCGTAGCTTGGAACCGGTACACTTAAACCGTTTCGTTATAAAAACTTAAAACCGAAACCGTAACCGAAATCGAAACGCGGAAAAAACCGAAATCGAAACCGTTATTCGTTTAGGTTTTAATCCTTCGTCTATATATGTGACCATATATTTGTAACATGTACTGTTTTTGGTGACATTATTTTCATACGGGGGATATTTGTTTAAAAATGAAAAATTCATGTCACAACATTTTTAATTGTTTTCTGTGTTTATTTCATACAACCAGGGATTTGAATTGAACCGCTACCGAAACCGAATACGTTTATATTTTTGGAGCTGAAACTGTTTTTAAAAAATGTGTTGAATTGGAATGAGTACCCATTTAATTTATTTATTTGGTTGAAATCAAAACCGAAACCGCTTTTTTTAAAAATATTGTAACTAGAACCGATATTCCAATTGGTTTTAGTTCGTATTTACAATGCAGATTTTTAAGAATGCATTTTAAGTAAAATATTGTTCTAAAATTATAATAAAAAAAGTTAAAGAACATGACATTTTTTAAATATTTTCATAGAAAGTTTAATTTAATATATTTCACCAAATATCATTTTATCTGTATGTCATGTAATGCGATGCATGAATCCGCGTGATATTAAAATAGAAAAGAATGCTAGTTTATCTGCATCTGTAAAAAATTGTCCTGGGATGATCGCCTGTAATTGCAATGAATGCCAGTGAAAACGGTTCGCAGAAAACGCGGACGAATGTAGTCCGTCCTGGCGACTGTGACATGTTGCTAACAGGTATAACGACATTAATTAGTGTTGGCGACATAAGTCCTATGGGGGCTGCTTTTAATAGTTCATAATTGACGTGAAAAAAGCGGCAGATTCACAAGGACAACGTGCAGGACATAGTGAATCTGTAAGAAATGCGTTTAGCAAGGTAATAAATTTTAAGTAATAAACTATTTTTTAAATATACATAAATTTTTAATTTAAAAAACCGTTTTCAGTATTTCATAAATATTTCTTTTAGCAGTCTCATTCATTAATACCTTATTTCATAGGTACTTTAAAAATGTTTAAGTATTAATACTGCGAGCCCTCTGACTAACATTTTGAAATTCGATATAATAATGAAAAATGTTCGAAATATTGAAAATTGAATTTAGAATTTTTGTCAAAATAAAAAATTTCTGAATAAATAAAATTTCTTTGTCAATAATAACACCATTTGCGATCTATATATCTATAATGACAACAATAACGCTATCTTTCTAAATAGGTTCGTTTTTATCGAAAACCCTATCGTTTTCGTATTATTATAGATTAGCGAAAACGAAAATTTGAGCCTTTAAACGATATCTATTCGATATCATTAAAATACCTCCTAAAGATTCATTTTCGACAGTTCTTACAATGATATCAAGGTATTTCACATCAGGGTATATATTCTTTAAACTCATCACACCGAACACACCACATCTAAACTAATTACTTCAAAACTGTCCACACTAAAACTCACCACTGCGGTGCAAAATAAAATGTGAAATTATTCTGGAAAGAATTGTCCGGAAAATAATTGCCTCTGGGAACATTTTCTACGAAAAAGAGTTATATGTGAAAGAATTCAACAGGGAAGTATTCAACGGGGAATAAGCCTACGATGCGGAACTGTCTTTGAGAAAAGTTATTTTGGGGGTGAATTATTTTTTCTTCTCGTTACTACATTTACCAGTTTGCTAGTTTTGATATATTTTGTCGTGTTTTTATTTTTTATTACTTTTAATTTAAAGTATTAGCGCCCTACTGACATTGCGGCACTGCCAAATCAGTTCCATTTCCACCTAAATAACCGATTATTCACCGTCTAAAATTTTGCGTCATTGGAATTTGTGTTTACTGCGAAATAATCAAAAATATTTGCGACAATTTATGCGAAGTACCTATATCATGTGACGTAACACAACATAACAGTGACACAGTGACGTAGAAGGAGTTGATTTATACTCCAGCTGGAGCACTCTCCAACTCTAATGGATAACACAATCAACAGGTGGCCAGGTGCCGGATACATGAAAGGAATCAACTCACGCCAGACAGAACCGTGCGACCGGAATAACGCGTAGTTGCGACGTGCAGGAAACCGAGTAGAGCTGAGAATATATTTTTTAAAAGATTGGTTTACGCGTATCCGAGTATCTAAATCATTTCTTGGTTTAATGAATGCAAAGGTGACCAGCTGGGTTTTTATTTGCTTTTTTATTTGATAATCCAAAAATAATCTCAGAAAATAGAAATAATCAAAAAAAACGTAGTCGGATTACTTTTTTTTTGATTATTTTCAAATAATTTAAAAAAATAGTAAAGTAGTCGTGAAAATAAACAAAAATGTACGAAAGCTCGAATCACACGATTGACTAAATTGTATCAATTTCAATTTGTATCAATTCCAAAATTGATGTATGTTGTTGATGCTCGAGTCGTCAACAAAAATTGACGCAATTTGGTTGATGCTTTTTCAATTTTTGTATTGAAATTGACACAAAAATTAAAATTTTAAATTGATACAAAATTGCGTCAAAAAAATGTTCCCCTCATTTATTGATATTCAACAAAATTGTGTTGATTGTTGATGCTTTGCATCACCATAAGAATCAAATTACTTTTTGATTACTTATTTCTAATCGTAATCAAAATTGTTGGTTTACGACGCTTTTATCGAGGACAATTGACGGAAACGATGTCTTCTTCCTTATTTCGAAATAAATAAGGTCCAATAATGCCGACCACAGTGCTTCAGAAACGTTATTCATATGCTAAAACTCTGTATCTTTTGATGTAGTGAATATTTTTGAATACGGTTTTTTTTAATTGAAAATTGATGAAATATGATTTTAAGATACTAAAAATAAAAATTCGCCGATTAGATACCGTTGTATAATAAGCCAAAGTCGACCATTTGTTTGATTTGAATTTTAGTATTTAGAACAATATTTTTGTCTTGAAATAAGTTTTTTTTAATAGTTTTCATGATTGATCAAATTAGATACTCAACAAACATTTTTTTTTTTGAGTTTTAAAATTTTGAACCTCTGTAAATTTTCGAATAATACGAATTTTTGAATTTGATTTTTTCACTCTCCGTGAGTTTTAAAGATATTCCGCTCGGATTACATTTTTTTGAATACTAAATATGTTCTTTGTATTTTTACGAAAGAATCGATTGTTTCACAATTTTAGTTTGTATGATATGGAAGATATAAGTAAAATTAAATTTTTGACTTAATTCATTTTAAATTTTGCGTCTTCGCATAGCCGCTAAATAACGCCTCTTTCCAGAGGACGTATTGCATATTTGCGTCTTTAAAACTGAGTCTGATTTTCGATAATATTTTTAATACTGTCCACACATGATTCACATGCACATGTTCGGCAAGTGTGAAAGGTTCATGACGAAATGGCAAATCTTACTAAATATTTTGAAAGTTAGATGTAATTGGTAACTTTGACAGCTGCTGAAAAATATCAATTGGAAAAACTAACATTGCAATCTGACCAGTCTTTACAACACATTGCAGAATCTGTAATGTTACCATTTTAAAAGTGTGATTCCTATCGAAACTGTCCATTTGTGTAAAATATTTTAATTTTTTTAAATTTTTAAAAAAATTCAATACTTTCAAAACGATATAACTCAGCACTTTCGGCAGCTACAAACATGAAGCAAAAAACTGAAATACAAAAACACAAAAGAAAAAGCAGAAAACAAAAGCAAAAATACAAAAACAAAAACAATATAATAAAACTAAAAACCAAACTAAAGGAAAAAAAAGAGAAAAGAAAAACAAAGACAAAAACATTTTTTTTCGACCTTGTTTTTGGCAAATATTTTTTTATTTGGAAAATGGTGTTTTCGATCATTGCTTTGTTTTTGTCGTTCAAAAATATGTTGTAACAAATTGTCGATAAATTTTGGTGATTCCCATTTTTATTTTTTTAGAACCGTTTCGAACATTTTTGTTTTTGTCGAATATTTTTTTTTCAAATGGTGATTTCGAACATTACGTTCTTTTTGTTCTCCAAAATTGTTCTTAACAACTCACCACACCTAAATTCACCACATTAAAACTCACCACACTAAAACTCACCACACTAAAATTCACCACAATAAAATTCACCACATTAAAACTCAATACACTAAAATTCACCACACTAAAACTCACCACACTAAAACTCACCACACTAAACTCACCACACTAAAACTCATCACACTAAAACTCACCACACTAAAACTCACCACACTAAAACTCACAAAAGAGAAAGAATTGTCTTTGAGAAAAGTAGTTTTGGCGAAAAATTATTTTTGTTTTGGTCACTACATTTATATATCCAATAAAAAGCGTTTACAGCGAAGCACGGGTCCCTGATATAAATAATAAAAATGTTTGTTATATTTTTCCATATCCTTGCATTCACAAAATCTTTGCACGAGTCGTGCAAGGGTTCAGCTAGTACAAAATAAATTTAAATAAAAAAAAGTTTTTAAATTTACGAATATTTTAATTTTTTTGTAAAACCTAGTTTTCAAATTATGCGGTTCAAATTTGAATTCACACAACAAAACTTCGACTTAGCTTTTCAAAGATGGTCAACCTAAAATATGCAGAGTAAAGTAAGAAATGCATAAAAATTGGTAAATTCTAAAAACATTACGTATGACGAATGTGGTTGTTGTGTGAATTTTGTAAATGTGTCGGTGAATGTGTGGGAAAATGTGTTTGTGATAACAGTGTGCTGTAAAAGAAACGCACACATATTAACCCCAAAGCACTAAGGAAAAACATAAAAGCTTTTCTCTGCACACACACACACACACATAAACAAAACACACCAATACCAATATGAAACTCTTATGTGTGTGTGTGCGTTTGTAATGCGTGTATTTTGTTTCGTACGTGTTTTATGCGAGTGATAAGAAAAACGACGACGACAACCTGTAGATAATGTTGGCGCTCGTATCTCGTACCGACGAGATGTGCATCCTGCAAGCAAAAGTTGCGTTGCGTTGACTGTTGCTTCATGTGCCGAATGTGTAGCCCTTGCCGCGTTCGCCCTTCCTATGCTATCGTGTAGTAGCGGCAACGTTCATTGGTGGTTGCGTTGGCGGATTCTTCGGGCCTCTAACGGCAGGTTAGGCAACCAATCTTCTGTCTATAAAAGCCGTTGGTAGACCGTTGTTGGATGGCCAGTTTAAAAAGTGATGTCAAGCTTGCAGAAGTAACAAATTAAACGAAACCAACAAGAAAAAAAAAATAATACCGTGAAAAATTCTAATAAAGCTATTAACGCAAAAGAGTTTCAAGTTCAAAAATTATTAACGTATTCGAAATTTCGGGAAATGTTTAATTAAAAGTTTAACTAAAAGTTGAGACGACGAACATCAGTAAAAAAGTGATCAAAATGTGTTATAAAAATGTTTATGCAATTTCATTAATTTTATTATTTGTGCTTGCTGCAGTTAAAGGTAAAATTAAAAAATAAAATTATAAGAGAAAATATAATTCTCTAAATGTTGCATAGCTCCTAATATTGAAAACTTTTAGCAAAATTTTAAAACTTCAAAAAATGTATTTTAAAAATTACTAAAATAGGGCCTATCATAAAATACTAGAATAATAATAATTCATATAGAATTTGCGAGTGCTGATTTAGACTTTTTTGTCTATTTTAAAATCTAAAAATTTTGTTAGAATAAAAAATAGAATAAAAAATAATAAATATTATAACAAAGTCTAACGGCGTCAAATCGCACGACCGAGTCGGCCAATCGACTGGACCATTTCGTGAGATAACACGTTCTCCAAACTTGGTTTCCAATAAATTGATTGTGGCATTCGCTGTGTGGCTTGTGGCGCCGTCCTGTTGGAACCACATGTCCTTCAAGTCCATATCATCCAATTGGGGCCAAAAATATTCGGTTATCGTTAAAAGGTAGCGATTCCCATTCACAGTAACGTGCCGGTCATGATCATCACGGAAGAAGTACTGCCCAATATACACAAAATCGTGTGTTTTTAATTTTCTTACATTTTGGACTTTGATATTTAAGAATTTGATTTTTCTGTCTGATTTCGTCTGTATTCCATTGAGAATACTTCAGCCAATATTTTGAAATAATCCTTATAACATCCGAATCTAACTAAAGTTATAATCTGTCAAACGCAAACATTTTAATATTTAAGTATGCCTATTACACTAGACGACAAAATTCGAATTTTGACGCTGTGCAATTTTTACCAAGTTCTTACAATAAAAAATAATAAATATTATAACTATATTACATTAAAAACTTATCCGCGATCATAGAATGAAATACTGATAAATTTCAGATTGTAATTAAGACCTAATACTAAAATTCTTGTGTTTCTCTATACATTTTGGATTTCGATTTTTAAACAATTTGAATTTTTGTCCGATTTCATCTGTATTCCATTCAGAATACTTCAGCCAATATTTGGAAATAATCCTTATAAAATTCGAATGAATCTGACCATAGTTATAACCTGTCAAACACAAAAATTTTAGTATTTAGTGTACCTACTAGAGATGGGACGTGAGTGAGTTTTGACTCACACTCACTCACGTTCACGCACACTCACTCACGGTCTCTTTTGCTCTACTCACACTCACTCACAATCACGTGAGTAAAATTAAGATTCAGTCACAACCACGCGTGATCACTCGTAATTCACGTGAATCTCGCTGAATCATGTGTTTTTTTTTCAGAATGCATAAAAATACATATTTCATTTGTATATGTTGGTGAGATTGGTCGACCGAGCTACCACATCTTTAAAACGCAATAATGATATTATGATGTTAGGGAGTTTGATAACATATAACTTAATTTTTAAAGGAGTTAGAAATGTGAAAGACCTTCGATGTTCATATAAAAACCAAAAAATTGACTCGAAATATAATTCTCCGGTAAAGAATTCGTGTAAAATCTTTAAGAATTGTCCCTGGAAAAATGATCTCTTGAAAAAAATTAACAATAAAAGAATAGTCCGGGGTAGAATTTACCAGGGATGAATTGACTTTGTGAACAACTTTTTTTGAAGCGATTTTTTTAGTTACTACATTTATAACTCAAATAAAAACTGGACTCCACACGTACCTCTGGAACAAACTAAACTTAATAAACAAAAGGAAGTCAATACAGAGTTATCATGTATAGTTGAACTTGAAAATTCAACTTTTTACAAAAATGGGTATATCAAAAAAAATGCGTTCTATGTCCATTTCCATGAACGGTCGTATGAAACCAAGCAAAAACTATTGACATTGATTAGTCCATACTAAGTACGGCCGGTTGGCAGGGGTTAGATCAGCCTTCCCAAAGCCATCTGAGTTCAAGGGGTGGCCCTACTTGTTCTGTTGTTCTGTAGTTCTGTAAAATTATAGAAAAATCTAAAAAATTAAAAGTGAGATTTTTTATTTTATGAAATATTCGGCTCACTCACACTCACTCACGAAAAAATTGTACTTACGCACACTCACTCACGGTATTTTTTGGTCTACTCACACACACTCACAATCACGTGAGCAAAGTAGGATTCAATCACAATCACGCGTGATTCACGTGAATCACGCTCACATGCCCATCTCTAGTACCTACTACCACTACTCGACAAAATTGAAATTTTGGCAGTATTATTTAGATTTGGCGCTGATTTCGAAAATGGTATCAGTTTTGTCAAATTGGGTCTAGTTTTTCAGATTTTTTTATTTTGTTGCTCTTTTTTTTATTTAGATACCAACAAAATAATAGAATTAAATTATCTTTTCGATGTAAAAAACCTTGCACTACAATACAAAAATGTGATTCATAGTTATCTATAACATTTATAACATAAATCTATAACATAAATATAAAAAAAAAGAATATTTTAGTAAAAAAAATGTTCGCGTTTATATTCAAATATCTTGAAACTAAACTTACCTAGTATTTCATTCGTTACGGATACGTTCTCGTAACAATTTCGAGCCTCAAATTGAACCTACATGGTTGGTAGATAACGAAACGTTGTGTCGGAGTTTTCCTGATATGAGAAAATTGTCTAAATCAGAACGATACCGAAGAAAAAATTGATCAAAGTTCGAGATTGCTGCGAAAAATATTACGATATCGATTTAATAAATGTTTAAATATCGTATCTTGTCAAAGAATTTGAATGTACGAACATTTTTTAAAATTAGATTCGATAAAGTAACGAGATCGAACTTTTTTATCGAAGTTATTCGACAAAGCTTCGAGGCATCGAAGGACTCCGAGACATGGCAGCCTGGGTAGTATGTATTCTCGATTTTATTCTTTAAATTTCCTTGGCAATTAAAAATATAAACTATTCCATTTTGATAATACCACTATTAAAATTAATAGGATAAAATATTTTCATTCATTTCGAAATTCGTATTATATAGAAATTATGTAAGGAATACCCATAGAGAAAAACCAGGTTGTGTAGTATTATATGATAGAAAACTAAAATCGTATGGACGCAGATAAAAATGTTGGGAGCAAACATATTTTATCATAAATCATATATTTTATAAAAGGAATTAACTGACAAAATAATTCCATAGTTTAACGAATGATGATTTTCAAAACATAAAGGGTTTTTCAACAGGGACGCTACAAAAGTAGAGCGACAGGGACAGCAAACGACACCATATTTCTTGCCGCTCTTTTGACATTTCTCTTCTGTAAGGTTTGCCATTTCCTGATGGAAAAATATACGAATTCGAATTTCGGTAGTAAATTTTAATAATTTCGACTCGTTGTGCTGCGTTATTGGCTCGTATATCTTTCCATCATGAAATGGCAAACCTTACTGAAGAGAAATGTCAAAAGAGCGGCAAGAAATATAGCGTCGTTTTCTGTCCCTGTCGCTCTACTTTTGTAGCGTCCCTGTTGAAAAACCCTTGAAAAAAAACTTTTGTAGTGCTCTTATTGAAAAACCCTTTAGTTCCAACAAAAAAAGGTTTGGAGCAAATATATTTGGTTTGCAAATATACTTGAACGACAATGCATTATTATCGTTTTCTTGCCATCTGGTTCATCATGGTTCTATCGCCATGATCCATATTAAAGACACTTTGAAACATGTATATTTTATTTTTAATAATATTAGACCTTTCAAATTCTGTCCGAGGAAAATCTAACTGACACAAAAAATAAGAAACATAAAAAATATTTTTTTAATATAAACGTTTTTAAGGTGAATTTTTAGTATGATTTAAAATTAAATGTGGGTAATTGGTACAAACGTTTTATATTTCATATTTTTTAAACCTTAAAAATAAAAACATATATTAAAAAATATATATTTATGAATATCAAAAAACTAATTTTGGGTTCCTTTTCTTTAAAATTAAAATATCACATCAAATAATCACGCTATTTCTTAATTTTGAAGCTTCAAAAAGAAAATAGCGAAATTGGGTACTAGAGCGAAATTATCGTGTTATACCTTAACAAATTTGAAATTAATTTAATATATTTGCAATAATATTTTGTTACATATATGTTTCAATCTGATTAAATTCTCATTAATTCAATGCTCTATTTAATAATATATTAAATGCTCTTAAACTCACTTTATTTATTTTCAAGTACATATTTAATTATTAATGTTAATTTTTGCTTATCTGATTTAAAAAATTCATTATGGATCTAAAATTTATAGCTCAATTATTTTGCATTCATATCAACAAATTTACTATATAATTTATTTGTTAATTGTTTCTTTTTTGTTGTTTAAAATAAACTATTTATCACAACAGCACTTCAAGAACCCGTTCCATTCGTTAACGAAGCAGTTCGTCCGACAACTATGAAATCAATTACAACAATAATTGTCTCGAAAAATCCCCATTTTTATTAGCTTTCTGTTTTTTTTTCAAATTTATTTATTATCATATTAGGTAATTAATCAAACAAATGTTTGTTGTTTAGTATTTTGTGACAATCACAATTTAAAAAGATCAAAAAAAAAAGAAGAAAATTACATAACAAAATTAGATAATTTTACAAATGTCCTCTTGAAAATAAAACTTTACATAAGCACAATTTCTCTTTTTAATGGTAATAATGGCAATATTTCCAAAAGTAGAACGTGGCCCGTTTCTGTTATACTTCTCGAATGGTTTTCTCGAATGGATTTCTCGAAATGACGTCTGGAAAATAAAACTTTACATAAGCACAATTTCTTTTTTTAATGGAAATAATGGCAATATTTCCAAAAGTAGAACGTGGCCCGTTTCTGTTATACTTCTCGAAGGGTTTTCTCGAATGGATTTCTCGAAATGACGTCATTATGACGTCATTCTCGAATGTACTGTTTCTTTAAGTGAGAATACCGCAACCAGTGTTGCCAAATTGGCATTGCTGACGTTCGAGTTCGTTCTCGTTTGCCTTAGAGGCAGTGAGAAAGAAAAGTGCGCCAAAAAGTAAAATTCATATCTATTTAATATTTTGTATTTTAAAATGAGCAGGTAATTAATATAAACAGTATACAACACAACGTAAAATTGAATTTATCTGAGAAAAAGTACGAAACTTCCCACAATTTTGCAAGTTACAGAAACTCAGAAGTTCTCGAATTCCAGAATTACTCTTCGAGAATACACGACGTCACTTTTAATCGAGTATTTCTCAAATGAGTTACAGAAACTAGCCACAGATATCCGAAAGTTCCAACAAATATATGGAATCTGAACGTAACAGTCTTAAGAAATGAATTGTTTCTGGATAGAAAAAATCTAGCTTGATGCAGAGTTATTGGGAATTGGATTTCTAGAGGAAGGTTAATATCGTGGGCAAAAGATTCACATTTTGTTGTTAGATAGTTCCTTAAAAACATGAGCCTCTGATTTGAACAGATACGATACATTTCAAATAAAAAATGATTATAAAATTTTAAATTAATTTGTTTTAATTAAATATACTCTGGAAACCCTGGTAAAATTATACTGATCTAATAAATCTAGTAAAAATTGTTTTTATCGGAATCTGATTATTATATTTTTACTTAGTTATATGAGATACATGAACTTGCTATGAACGTGATTCTACAAAAGTAGTCAAATTTTTAATTTTATTATCTCCCTTTCCCAATCATCACGTTTTTTTTATACACATACAAATTGTTCATTATATTAAAGCATATATTTGGCATTATAAATAATTATCTGCAATATGCAAAATTAGGAATTGTGACTACCATTAATTGTCCAAGTCAGAGGATGTAAATCATTTCGATTTGTGTTTTAATCCATTCCACTGAAAATGACTGTCGGCCGGGCGGCACAAGTTTCTCGCGCTGTTTTCAGATATCACAACACCTACTATATATCTTATCTGGCCTGGATTAAACGCGGCATTTTGGCATTTACGACCAGGATAAAGTTATTGTTTTTTGTACGTATGATGGCCAAGTAATTCCCAAATCAATGATAAACTAAGCAAATAGAAAACCACATAGAGTTCTGTCTGTCTGCGTGCGTGAGTGAGTTTTTCAGCCGATGATGATAGTTTTTAGTACCTATATAGTATGTCTCATGAAAAACAAAACTTCGTCAGAGGTTCTATTGCTGGGGCGGCCGGCCGGTCGGCACTCGCAGGAAATCGACATCGTTTTAATTGCTGTCGTAAATTAATCCCTGCTGGAAGCAACGAACGTCGACGACGACGATGAATGTGTGAACTATACAAGGTGTCGGTCGGACGCAATCGCACGGCAATCGTACGCACTTCGCACCCAATTGTGACGGTGACGGTATCTGTGTCGTCGTTGTATCTGACAGATACCGTAGTAGTAGCCACGCTATCTGTCATCTGTGTGCGGCGTAATATTCAAAAATAAACTCATCTTAGGTCAGGGTTGATTTTTTTGTATGTTTGTACTTGGCGCCAAATGAAGCCTACGATATATGCTTAAAAGGGTCTTAAATGGTCATTAAATTCAACATTGTTGAACACTTTAAGCCCACTTCATTCGAGCGTCTATTAAATGACGATAAATTTGTTCCAATTAAATGGTGTGATTAATGGCTATTTGTAGGTGGGGATGTTGTTGAAACTTCATGGCTTATCTAATGAAGTCTCGCAATTTAATGAGACGGTTAAATATTGCTGGTCAGGCTGGACATTACCAGTTAATCCAGGTTTGTTTTGTGGGAATTAAAGTAATTTATCACATACGCAGATTAACTAGTTGCTCTAAAGATGTTTAGTCATGCATTTGTTTTATACGAATTCGTTTTGCCATCGCAGCTACTTAATCAAAAACAAATCAATTCTCATTGCCTCCAGGTTAATTGTGACAGTCCCAGTCTCATATGTCATTCGTGCAACATCAAACAGCCGAATCGAAATGTCACGACTCGTTTATATACATCATAAAGTCATAGAGCATATTACTCTATAACAGCAGCTCATTATTTGCATGGTTGACATCCCAACATCCAACACTCACCTGTGCCATAAGGATGGCGCGCTATTACACCATACAACCAGAGTTTCTTATTAAAATTCTGAACAATATATGAAAATTTTAATATAAAAAAAATTAATCTTTAGAAATTTTGAATTTTTATAGAATTCTAATTCATTTTTTTTAGCAAAAACTTCAATCTTTCGAAAATTTAAATTTTTAGTTAAAATTCAAATTTAAATAAAAAAAAACAATAATTAAAAATTAATTTAAATTGTTGTAAAATTCATTTTATGTGAAAAATATTTTTTTTTTGAAAAATTAAACATTTAATGATTTTTTTTATAAATACAAAAATCTTTATTAATTCCATATTTTTTAATTTTAACTCAATATTTTTATATCAACGATGTAGAAGTAAAACACATCAACTACATTTTTAAAATTCAATACTTGACTATAAAAATTATTATATATTGGTCGCCGGTAGCTCAAGGTTTGTGCGTTGGACTGCGAGCCGAAAGGTCCCCGGTTCAAGCCTGGACTGGGGCTAACAACATCTTTTCATAGAAACGTTTTACTATACCGCGCTACCTCTCCGCAGTGAATGGCAAACTTACGGGAGTAAAACATTGCCTATGAAAAGCTCTCACCCGCCGTTCGGATTCGGCAATAAACTGTAGGTCCCACCACTTTGAGTACAAATATAACACGCAGAGCTCAAAATGGTGAGAGAGCTCGGTCTAAGTTCTTATAGTACTCTAGCACCAAACTATTATTATATTATATACCCCACAATTTCAGATCGATAAAGTCCATATTTCTATATACGATAATTTCAGATCGATTAAATCCGTATCAAACAATGACATATCAACTTTTAAGATTTATAAAGTTTTTTTTTTGTAATACTAAATAATAAAATAATTAAATTAAATTAGGACGATATTTTATTTTTAATTTATAATAATTATATCTATCTTTAAAAATGTATATAAGTCTTATTTTAAAATAAATGTTATTTTTCAGTATCAGTGCAAATATAAACTTACTTAAAACTTATGTTCATTTTTAAATTTAGTTCGTAATCATTTATATCCATGGGTATAACTACACTCAAAATAAATTCTAGGACATTTTACGAAATATTTTTTCGTAATTATTAATTTCGTAATATACACGAATAATTCGTAGAATACACGAAACATTTGTAATGTCTATTTTTTTCTCTAACTATTATTTACGAATGATTCGTTTATATTACGAATCAATATTCGTAAAACAACAACAAAATTACGAATATTTCGTTAAAATTACGAAATTTTCGTTATATTATTTTCTATTAAATTTTTTTACGAAAGAATAACATATTTTACGAATAAACTTTACATTTTACGAATAAATTACTAAACGTTCGTAAATGTTGAGGCTATATGTAGAATTTCACGAAACATTAGTGTTTTTTTACGAATCAGTTGCGTCAAATAGCAAACTTGGAGCTGCATTTTATTTAATTGGTATCGCGGGCGCAATTAATATAGTTATAAATACAAAAAGATTTAAAATGTGTTCTGTGTTAGTTCTGTTTGTGTCAAAAGTATCATATTTAATATTTTTATGAATCGTCATTTTCTACAAAGTATTCGTGTATTTTACGAAAGATTCGTTAAATGTTGTATTTGTTTCATAAATGTACGAATGCTATCGTCAAAAGTACGAATACTTTCGTAAAATGTACGAATAAATTCGTAAAAAGATACACAAATATTCAATAAATAAATATTCAGTAAATAAAATCTAAGAATAGTTTAGTAAAATAAATAATTAATAGTCATAATTTTATCATAAATTTACGAATGTTCTTTGTGTATTTTACAAAATATTTCGTGGATAAATTTCATGATTTTTTTCGTTAAATACATGAAATCGTTCGTGAATTTTTTAAGCAAATTTTATTTTGAGGGTAACCTATCTAACCTTTTGTATATCGACGCGAAAGTCTATTAGTGAAAGTAAGGTCGTTTAAAATGTATTGTAAAATTAAAAATTGTAAATTTTTTAAATGTCTAAAAACAAGAAATTCACATAAAATATACGTCATTTTTACGTAATTCGTTCGTTCGGAATGCAGTAGGCTCTTAGTGCGACTAAAAAGTGGTGCTAAGTGCTAAACAAAAAATAACATAAGGCTTTTTTGTATCTTGTTGTCTAGTGTTTAAAAGGATTATGCAAAAAGTAGTGTCATCACCTGTTGTTATAGCCTTTGTTAGGGTTGTTGTTATTCCACATGAAGCAGTGGACACAGCCGGCTGAACTGAACTACGACATGACGACCCCGCACAAAAGAATTTTTACGTTCTGTTGCTATTTTAAGAATACGCACGAACAATAAGATTTTCATTCTATTTTCACCCTATTGAAGAAGACTACTATGTGATGCAGCTCTTAAAATGAAGTAGTGCTTGGCATGGTAATGCGTTAAGTAATGTCTGCAAATACGAGAAACATTTGTTTTCTTCTTTTTCCACATGTCATAATATCATGGGCCAAGGCACGGCGAGAAAAATATCCGTTTCTAAAGAATTAGGAAGAACTGAGTATGCTGTTAAAATCAGCATAGAATTGATGTATGGGATGCTCATGGTAAAAATCGTGTTCGGTAGTGTTATTGTTGAATAACAGATTTAAAAATTGTTCAAAATATCGAAATGCTAATAAAAAGAGAATATTTTGATCTTTTAAAATAATTTATAAAATTTATCTGTGTAAAACACATATACAGTTCTTTGCAGGAATAGGGTAGATAGATATTAAAATAAATACAATGCACTGTGTTATATGTAACATAGAATGCGTATCCATTAGAACCATACCAAATGCACTACGGAATTCAAGTAATAGTCGAATATTTCATTTTTTACATGCACTTTAGAGACAAAATCAGGTGGCTGCAGTGAGATTTAGTTATGTTAAATTTTGCTTGAAAAGAATGAAAGAATCAAATTTGTTCAAAGAGCGGCTGTGCCATAGAACCAATCGAATGGAAAAATATTAAAATATATATATATTTTTAAAAGTAGGTAATAAAATCAAAATGTATGTCAGTATTTTAAATGGAAATTAGACCCATGTAGTTTCATCTAACAATACTGAATTTAAAAATTTATATTATAAAAGCCGAATGATATTATTTTATTTAATGTAAATAATATGCAACTCCCAACTTCCGCCATACCAACTCCAACATTTTGTTTTACAACTTTCCAAGCAAGCGCCAAAAGTAAAAGTTGCACAAAAGCCACACGACATCAATTTGTGGCAACGCCGTATTTTGACACTCGCTTGAAAGCTGGCAAACTTTGAAAGCGTTTGCGGTCTTTTGCAAAGCTTTAAAGATTACAAACGCCCTCTGCAAAAATGCCTCATTGATATTTATTGTCGAAGCTGCTAAACTGCCGCTGAGTCAACGATACCAGTTAATAACTGCTACTAAATGATTTTTATTTTTCTTGTTTTGCAGGCTCCTGCTTGGAATATGGACACTCCTGCTGGGGTGGTAAGTAATATGAAAAGTTCGCGTAAATCAAATTTAATTTGTAGAACAACTTTTTGCATACAACTTTTAAAATGATTGTCGCTTTTTATATAGTTTCTCTTTTATTTCTTTTATATTTACTAAAAATTCAAATGTTTACTAAATTCAAATTTAAATATTAACTGAAAATTCAAAAAAAATATTAACAAATAGTAACTAAAAATTTTAATTTTTACTAAAAATTCAAATGTTCACTCAAAATTCAAATTTTACAAAAAAAAAATATATAATTTTATAAATTAAATTAATTAAAAATTATAATTTTCTACTTTTTACTTAAAAGTTTTACTAAACATTAAAATAATCTCTAAAAATTTTAATATTCTCTAAAATATAAATTTGGTATAAAATTAATTTTTTTCTAAAAATTCAAATTTTCGCAAAAAAAAAAACAAATCAAATGTTCACTAAAATTTCTAATTTTACTAAAAAATATAATTTAATAAATTAAATTAAATAAAAATTTACTTGAAACTTTTATTAAACATTAAAATAATATCTAAAAATTAAAATTTTTTATAAAAGTAAATTTTTTTCTAAAACTTTAATATTTCACAAAAAAAAAAATCAAATTTTCACTAAAAATTCAAATTTTCACTAAAAATTCAAATTTTCACTAAACATTCAAATTTTCACTAAAAATTCAAATTAAAAAAAAAAAATAATTAAAAAACGAAATTAAATAAAAACGAACATTTCCAACTTTTTACTTAAAACATTTACGAAACATTAAAATTTTATATAAATTTAGTTTTTTTTCTAAAAATTTAAATATTCTTTAAAAATTAAAATTATATCTAAAATATTTGTTTTTCAATAAAAAAATTCAAAATTTTGTCTTTGTAGCGCACGGCAAACGTTCAGGTGGCTCAGTCTTCGGCGGCGCGGACAACGAAGTTAATAACGGCGCACTCCCACTGCAGCACGCAGACAACAACAATAACGACAACAACGAGAACCGCGACGCGTTGACAACCCGCAACAACAACAAATTACGCTTTGAACGCCGCCAACAAGATCCATTCGAGCGCAGCAACAACAATGATGCTTCCCCCAGCAACAACAACAACAACATCAATGAAGATGACATTGAAAATAATGCGGGCACTAGCAAACAACAACATCAACAACATGTCGCCTCCAAACTGAGAAACCTCTTGCGACAGCGACAACTGCGTCCGATGTTTAAGCCGATGTTTAAGCCGCGTGACATTTACCAGCAGCAACTAAGCAGAGCGACAGACGATGCTGTCTACTTCGACTATTAGAAAACATAAAACGATATTGTATTCCTTCACACCTACACAACACATACCCGACATACCCGCACACATGTATTTAATCACATGATATATTCAGAATAAGTTTTAAGTCGCATGCTATACATTTGTTAAAACTCTCGCTGTTTCCTTTTATTCCTTCTATACTCTTAATCGATGTTTGTCAAATTTATGTATTTTAAACCTACCGCTAGCTACGCTACAACGTGGTTCCGCCGCGCACCGCTGCAGAGGCTGGCTGCAGCGCTACAGGTGGCGTCAACAAAAACAGAATAAATATAAATATTAAAAATAAAAATAGAATAAATTATTAAAAAAAAAATGCCAGCTTGATTTTTATTTTTACTACTCTTGATTTACGGCCATTTTAAGTTAAAAATGTGAGATCTGAAATTTTACTATGTCGATTCTTTTGATTTTTATACCAATATATAAGATTTAATATAGAATAAAAAGTACGAAATTTGATGCTCCGTTTGGATTCTAGACCCATTTTAATTTAGACTAAAAGGTGCAAATTTAACCCCTCTACGACACTCCGTTTAGGATTTACAACCATTTGAAGTTGCTGTAAAAATTAAAAAGTTTGATCCCTCAACGACGCTCCGTTTAGGGTTTAGACCCATTTGAAGTTGCAATGATAAGGGCTAATATTCACCGACACTACCATATCTTTCCTCCCTTTCTTAAACCCTAATCCTTTCCTAAGACCAATACGGTTTATTGCATAAATAGGGGACATTACCTGAGCGTTATCTGTTAAAATACATCTGTTATCTGTTAAAAAATTTCTCGTCATTGGACATTTTATAGTACCAAACTAAAATTATATTTTATGTGTAAACAAAATCATTGGAGTTTTTTATAAATTTTAGAACATTTTTTAATTGACAACAAAACAAAAATTAGTAAATTGCAAATATCCCGATCGAACTACCTAGCTGAATTAGCAATCGGCACTTCCAGAGTGGACATGGCTTAAGGTTAGCCGTATAGCGTATCCGTTCCTGAACAGAATACGATTGGGCATCCCTACAAAAGGCCAACTTATCCGTATCCTTAATGATCCTTATCAGGGTCGACTAGGGTAATCCTAAATTCAAATCCACGTAAGGCAACCTGATCCATCATTCATAAAAAATCCTGGTCTTAAGCCTACTTAGTGATGATCAAAAATTTCTTGTTCTTGCATCTTGTTCTTGCATTTTTTGCAAGAACAAGAGTGAGAACAAGATCGATAATTTTTTGCAAGAACAAGAGCAAGATAATAAGTGCAAGAACAAGTGCAAGACTAACACCTCAAGAAAAACAAGACTCTTGCTCTTTTTATTTTTATTACTTTAACGTATTTATTATGTTTTTAAGGTAATAATGAAATTCAAAAGAATTCATGATATTACTAATTATTGAGCAACAAGTAACAATGGAAAGCGTGCAAAATATTTGTGAACATTAACGAAGATGTGTGTTTTTGTTTTTCAAGGCTAAATAATATAAGCTTCTTAAAAATAAAGTCCGTGAATCACTTTTGAAGTGGTAAATAGCTTCAAAAGTGCTTCAAAAGTCGCTTCAAAAAGATAAAATAGACAAAACAGTGTTTTTTATCTTTTCTTCGCTACGTTAGTTCGTACATCGTATGTGCATATGCACATTATTATTTTTGTTTTTTTTATACATAGTTTTTTTTGTTAATTGTAAAATCATGAAGTTTTTCTTAGGTTAAGTTCTATGTGCATTATTTCATTTAACTTATAAAAACAAAAAAAATATATGAACATTTTCACAGTGTACCTCATTTAGCTGATATTGCTTTTTGTGTGATTTTTTTTCACAAATCCGTTTGAAAGTGCAACAACATCACAAATGCGAATAAAGCCGCGTCCAAGCTTATGAAAGAATTTATGGCGGCAAATTTTTTGTACCACAAAGAAAACTCGTTGTTGTTGCCAACTAGATAGCTGTACTAGATACATACATGTTGTGTGGTGCCATGCGACTGTCCGTTGTCATGCGTCTGTTTGTTGTCATGCGTCTGTCTGCTGTCATGCGTCTGTTTGTTGCCATGCGATGATACAGGATAGCAACGAAGTGTTGTCGTTGTGAAAGTGTGTGCATACGCATCGTAATTAATTATTGTTGTATTCTCTTCTTTCTGTTAGTTTTCGCTTTGTAGCGTTTGAGATTGTGTTCGCAAAGATAAATGTTAACCTGAAAGATATTATTTGTGTTCTCTGACGAAAACTGAAATATGTCTATTCGAAATGTTCCTTATATTTAATATGAATGTATATGTTTATTTTATAATGACCTTGAGACTTTGAATTGTCTCGTCAATATCACTTGATTTATACAATTATTTTTTATTAGTTAATTCTTGTTCAAATATAATTCAAATTTTTATGTTATTATTTATTAGTAAAATAATTTATTTTTTGTTGTGGAAATTGAAAATATGGAAAATAAGTAACTTAAATACAATTAGTGTTCAAACTCTATTCGTTTTCATAATTAATATGCAGTTTTAGATATTTGTCTACGATATTTAATTTAAAATTAAAAATGTTAAATTTTGCAAGATTCTTGCAAGCAAGAGCAAGAAAAGTATTGCAAGAAAAAGACCCAGAACAAGATCATATGTACCTATGCAAGAGCAAGAACAAGATTACCATCTTGTCTTCTTCTTGCGAATGATCATCACTAAGTCTACTTAACCTGGTTATAACCTGATCAGGATAGAAACTTCGAATAGCGTCACGTTTTGGATCAGGCACTGATTAAAACCCCTGATCATTACTTTATTTGAAATCAAACAGCCTGATTAGACAATGATCGCATCCGGAACTAAATTTCCATTCGGGTTAGTTACCAGAGTGGAAATTTAGTTCAGGATGCGATCATTTTCTGATCGCATCCTGATTTCAATTCAGGCAATGATCAGGGATTTTGATCAGTGCTGATTCAAAGCGTTATTCGAAGTTGCTATCCTGAGTTATAATAATAATAGTTTGGCACTACAGTTCTATAAGAACTTAGGCCGAGCTCTCTCACCATTTTGAGCTGTGCGTGTTATATTTGTACTCAAAGTGCTGGGACCTACAGTTTATTGCCGACTCCGAACGGCGGGTGAGAGCTTTTCATAGGCAATTTTTACTCTCGTAGGTTTGCCATTTACTGCCGAGAGGTAGCGCGGTATAGAAAAATGTTTCTATGAAAAGATGTTGTTAGCCCCAGTCCAGGCTTGAACCGGGGACCTTTCGGCTCGCAGTCCAACGCACTAACCACTGAGCTACCGCGGCTACAGGCTTCCTGAATTTACCCTTATATAATTCGATGTATATTTAAATTTTTCTTAAACAGCTTTTAGCAAATTTGAGACCTTTCCAATAAAAAAATAGTTTTGTGAACAAAGTTATCTCAATAACTCTGAAATATCTCAACGTTTTGAGATATTTCAAATTTTTAAAAATGTTGAGAATTTTTATATCTCTTGCCTTTGAGTTTAACATTTATTTATTAGAATATTTTATTTTATTGGAATAATTTTGCTACTCTATTTTATTATAAAAGGTTTTTAATAAAATCTCGACCATATTATATTAATACAATATCCAAAAATTTTTTTTTTATTAAGTGTCACATCAATTTTCCTCAAGTATACTTTATATCACGATTTTTTATGAAGGTAGGATTACCCTAGTCGACGGTATCATTTCAGGTATCATTTCAGGTGGCCTTTGGTAAGGATGCCTTATCGTATTCTGTTAAGGGACGGATGCGAAATAAGGCTAACCTTAACCAACTCGGGTAGCCTCGCACTTTTGTGAATACTAAAATAAAACACACTGATTTTTCGATTTTATTCAATTATATTCAAATGAATTAAGTTCAGAAAAAAAAATATGTTGTAGTAAAAAAAAAGTTTTAACTATTTAGAAATTCAAGTACATTCAATGCAGTTCTCGTAGAGTTCAACTAACAAAAAACAAAAAATAGTAATTCACATAATTTCAATACAGAATAAAAAAACAAAAAACATAAATAATTAAATACATAAATTAAATTTTTTACTAATTTAAATTTATTTAATACAAGTGCACCACCTTTCTGTAGTATCATTGGTTTCGATTTTTTTTATTTTCTCTTCTTTTTCATTAGCTTTGTAGCTGAGCAACGAATTATTCAAAGAATGAAATGTATCACTTCGCCACTGGATCTGTTTTTCATTTTCATCGTAGGAAAGCAACAAGGAATCCAAAAAAATAAATTTATCACTTCGTCTTGGTAACTGTTGTTCATTCTCATTGTAGCAGAACAACAAATTATTCAGAAAATTAAATTTATCTCTTCGCCACTTGATCTGATCTTCATTATGTTTGTAGCAAAGCAACAAGTTATTCAGAAATTTAAATTTACGAGAGCCCCACCATGGACCACTTCTGATGTACACTTGTTCATCATTTTCGCCTGCTTCTTCTGCATCTGCTCCTCGATTTTCTTGCTGCTCGTTTTCAAGTTCATTTACTCCGTAGCGCATCGTCAAGATATCCAGAAAATTTAATTTACGCCGGATCCAGATTTGCGCGTTTTTCGGAAGCTGCGTCTCGTCCATCATGTCGCTGAAAAAAATAACCAATAAATTTGAAGTACATATAAATTAAATAAAATATGACAAATAAAAAAATACACTAACCTTTTCAGAATCAATGCGTAAATCGAAATGAGTTGGATTGTTTTTTGTCTCCAACAAGTTTACAAAATGGTGAAATTTAATTCTCTCCGGATTGCTTTGTTTTTGTCAAATTTACAAAATGGTGAAATTTAATTCTCTCCGGATTGCTTTGTTTTTGTAAAATATACAAAATGGTGAAATTACATTCTCTCCGGATTGCTTTTTGTTTTTAGAAAAATTTCAAATAAGAAGTGTCCACTTCGAATTGGCAGGTGGACGACTTCGAAAAATAAAAAGCAGCATCGTTCGTTCCACTTTCGCACGTTTCACATTGGTAAATAAATTCGATAAATTTCAAATTAACCATTTACTTTAACAGGGGCGGCGTAAAATAAATATTAAAAAATAAGAAAATAGAATTAATTATTTAAAAAAACACCTGCGTGACTTTAATTTCCATGCATAAATTTACAACAACAAAAATACTTAAACTAGACACAAATATCACAACAAACTCCTATAGTTACAAGATACAAATATGAGTTACACGATACAAATATGAGGCGGCTGTCCTAAGCCTTGATCTTCGCCGGTATCTCGAAACAGACTGCGTCACCCTCCTTGTCGCCCAGACCCCAGTGAATGACAAGACTGACCGTCGGATAGATTGGCAATATTTTGAAGCTATTCTTGTAGATATAGGTTTCGCCCGCCTTCAGTGGGCAGCCGACCTTGTTTTTGCCCTCGGCATCATAGATATGCGGACAGGCACTGGTGCCGTAGTAACCGGGGAAGGGTAGCGGCACATCCAGTATAATGCCCTGTATATTCGAGTTGAGTTCGGCAAAGTCACGGTGGGGCACAATCTTCATCTCGATGGTGGGTTCGCTGTTGCGTTTCAGCAGACATTTGCTCTTCGGGCAACTGGAGAGTGTGACATCACCGGCCTCAAGTTTGCGCGCTTGTGCTGCAAGAATAATAAAAAAAATATGATTTATAAAATTATCCAATATAAGAGCATATTTTATATTTTGATAGGTTTTGTAAATTACCATTAAAATGAATTTTCACTATACAAAATATATTTATGAAATGAATTCAAGTTTTTTGATTTAACTTAAATGATTTGAATTTGTTTGGAGATTATTTATTTTGATGAATCAAATAATTTGAATTATTACAATATAATTGTTTTCTATGGTGAAATCAAATTCAAAATCATTTTTATAGAAATTTTGAATAGAAAATTTATTGAATTTCGATCTAGAGAAAGAACATGACTTACTTTTGCGACAATTGACCACATCGGTGGCATCGACGGTGACGGCGGCCAAAACCAATACCACAGCGACGCAGGCGAAATATTTCATGTTGCAGTTTGATAATTTGATTCCAGTGCTGTAGTAAAAAAAAAATGATTTTAGAATATGATTTACTTTATTGAGCCATGTGTCACAAACGTCTTATTAAAATGAATATCAAACAAAAATTAAAACTGTCCCAGTTACAATTTTTGGCAGAGTAATGGCAACTCAGAAACATATTCATCGTAAGTTTTTAAGTACACAACAGAGAAGTTTTTATTAAAAGCTGTCTATTTTATGTCCATTTCCAAAATATGCCGTGAATCTGCCATTAAAATTCTACAAATACCCGAGACAAAATTTCTGGCATTTTTCAGGAACATTTCAGGCATTTTTCCGGCAATCACACAGATTAATGCAATATTTTCGGAAGTACATAGCAGGTTGTCAACTTTCCTTGGCAGATTCATGGTATATTTTGGGCACGGGAAGAAATCAGACAGCTGCCTATTTGAATTATGTCGAAAAATTATTTCTAAATTGCTTCGACTCTGTCAAAAATTTTGTCTAGGGTATTATACAAATATTTTATCAGACATTTTTCCGGCAAAAACACAGATAAATGGAAGTTTGTGCAAAGCGAACAAATTTTTAGCCGGGTCGAAGCAATTTAGAAAGATTTCAAGTCGACAAAGGCGGAGTTAGTATCACACGCTGTCTGTTTTCTGTACGTTCCCAAAATATAAGTCGGATCTGCTCTTAAAAATCCACAAAATTTTACAACCTGCTACACACTACCCAAAATACTCCATTTATCTGTGCGTTTGCCGGAAATATATCGGATATATTTCTGAGAAATATAAGAAATTTTGTCTAGGGAGATTATAAATTATATGGAATTTTTAATGCAGATTCCCGGCATATTTTAGAAATGACCAGGTATGATACAAACTACGCCTTTTTCTGTTTGAAATATATCTAAACTGCATCGATCCTCTTACACACTTCCCAAAATATTCCATGTTTGCCGACAATATGCCCCAAATAACCAGAAAAAAAAAAAATGTCCGAAATTTTGTCTCGGGTCCGTGACAAATATTTAATATAGGATGGAACCCAAATAGACAGGACGTTTTCAAAATCTTCAGTTCATTCCCAAGAAACCAAACGATATTTTTAAGATATCGAAACGATATCATTAATCGTTTTCGATTAACTAAAGTGATACGAGAATAGAAGGATTTTCCATAAAAACGAACCTGTCTATCGATATCGTTGTTTTTGTCGTTATAGAGATCAAGTTGATATCTAAAAAATTTTCAATTTGAACAGAAAATTGTATTTTTTGACAATAATTTGAAGAACACACACCCAAAAAAGAAAACTATATAAATAATGGTTTTTTACTATTAAAAAAAGTCAATAGGATAAATTATTGTTTTAATCGGAAAATACCATTAAATACTAGAAAATACCATGACATTGCCATTGAGTTTATATGAAAAGATTTATTTTTTGTATACTATTAAATCAATAATTGTCCCATTGACCAATTCTTATGGGATTTGAGGGAATTTTTTTCTGGGTGCACAATTCAATTTGAAAATAATGTGAATTTTATATCGTAAATTAATCATAACTTTATCGAATTCAAAAATGTTCAAATGGTATGCAGGGTAGCAGCAAATTTACAGCAAAAAATATTTATACTTATGGATTGTTTGAATATTAACTACAAGTCATAAGTTGAAATTGATAGTTGCAGCAACACTTTCATAAATATTCTGTTTTTTTTTAATGTACTCAATTTTGTATGTAAATTACAATATAACCGAGAATCGAAGTCTATATAAAAATTACATATTTTTTCATTAGTGTTTTATATAGCCACTTTTGATATAATTATTACATGATGGACAATTAAAATTTCAGCACAAAATGTTACGATATAAACTCAGTCTATGCACAATGCACTCGACACTGCTTTACTGCGATATTTTACAGGTTTAATGGACTCATAAACGAGTGACACATTAATTACAAAATGTGGTATATTTTAAATTAATTTTTTTTTATTTAAACTTTTAAATTTTATTTTTTCAACCTTGGAATTAGGCTCGCAGCAGATGAAAACTATAAAAAACAGCCACATATTATTAATACAAATATCAAGAGAAACAAATCACTTTCTACGACTAGTTAAAAACTGAAAAACAAGATCTGTCTGAAGACAGCTACAAACACAAGTATGTCACACAGATACAACTGAAGAACACAAAGTATATAACGCAGGTATCTAACAAGTGCAGAAGTATCTATGATAATAAGTGTACACTGTACAGCAATGGTATTTTCTTTTTATAATTTTATAAGACTTAGCCGTACATACGACGCAAGCGCAGCGATAATAACAGCAAAAATAACAAAAACTTTAACTCTCAGATACACGTAACAACAACAACTTTAAATTACACACTCGTCTTAAGTTGGTCAATACTGGTGCGATGTGTGGCAGCGACTGACGCTTCGCAACGCCACACCTTTGTCATTTATAGATTCGTGTGGTCGTCAATCGGCGGTCGCCGCTGCAGCAACGAATGCTGCTTGCTGCGTGTTAGCCAAGTTAACAAAGCGCTGAGAGTTAGCTGGCGCGCAACGCAAACAATGGCCAGTGTTGGTCGAGACTTAAGGCATGATGAGTGAAAAAGCAAAAATGATGCTGGCGTCTGTTGCAGCAGATGCACTTTATATTTGTATCTGCCAATACAAAAACAAAAAAGTATCTAGAGTTTTAATTAATTCGGTATTCATATTTGTTATTCCAGTTTTAAGTATTTGCTAAACAGTTAATAAAATAACAAAGTTTTGACATTTCGAACATCTTATGTATCTAAATGTATCTAAATATAATATCTATGTATCTAAGAAAATATCTATGTATCTACGTGATATCCTTCAAACGTGAGAAACATTTGAACACTCGTCCAAATACTTGTATGAATGCTAGATAGATCTACGTATTTTTTAAGCTTATTTTACGTTTTTAAATATTTAAATACGTATCTTAGCTTGTTAGTATCTATGAGTCTGTCTGCATTTTTCTTTCTCTCTGTTTGTTTCGCTTTCAGCATATATTGTCTAAATGGGTTAGTTGTTGGGTTATTTGATGCTTTGTCAGGACTCTGTAGGAAAGAAACGCATCAGTTAGATACATCAGTTAATGGCAGTAGTGACTGATTGTATCTCGCAGATACTCTTATTTGCAGCATGCGTTATACAAAATATCACACATCAGTACCCAGTCGGCACCTACACACATTTTTTATGATTATCGTAAATTACGATCGTTTGGCGATTCAAAATAATCATAAGTTTCGATCATTTTGCTTGTAAAAAACGATGATAAATGTCAATGAAAAAAACAATCATATTTTGCTCGTAAATAACGATGGCTCGTATATATCGTTAAAAAATATTGTCAAAATTATTATTGCTTTTCTATTCAAACGTTTACTTAAAAAAACGCAAGTTTAATTGAATTGTTTTGGAGAAAAATTTAAAACATTTGCTGTAATTAAAAAATAAGTAAATGCATTTGAGAACTTAATATAAAAATTAAATGCATTTACTTAGTTTTTTTTTTGTATCGTTAAAAAAGTAGGAAAAGCTCGTAATAGAGTTCAAAATGATTATCATTTACAATTAAAATTGAATCGCAAAAAATATTAAAAACGAGTTCGTTTACGAACAAAAAACATCGTTTATAACGAGTACATAATCGTATTTTACGATCATAAACGATCGAAAATTTATCATATATGAGTGTTTTTAGTTCGTTTATGATACCTCGTTACGATGGACAAATTAAGAACGAAACTGTATGCGTTTTCGAATCATTTACGATTCTCGTATACGATTATTTTATTCATTATTACGAATATTTGCAATCATTTACGATATCTTTTATGATAGTTTGGCCGGCTGTCATATTTGTTGACTAACGAAATAGTCAGGGTGAATATAGTAGAAGACCTTTTAACATAGCAAATTATCTAGCATGTATTAGTTGAAGTATGGAAAATATTAGCAAATATAATTGATGGTTCTTTCAATTAACGTCATCTCACAATAACTGAAGGGCAAAAAATAAGAAATTCTAAAATAATAATAATAATATTAAACGAGCTTAAGATATTTTATATTTAAAGCTACAGTGGGGTGAATTCAAAATCGGAAATACAATTAAATTACAAGAATAATAAACATGTTTTTCATTAGAAATTAGAAAAAAAAGGGGAGATCTGTAACGAAATTTTGAGAAGAACATTGAATTTTTGTATATTTCAACTTTACCTACCTTTTAAAAAAGGAAGAAATCATAGTGTTCGAAGATATGATATACGATTGGAAAAGTAATTTATGTTTCTAAAACATGAGTTAAAAATTAATATTCATTTATCAACATATTATACTTTACAACTAAATTTCTTGACTAGGTTATGTCACTAATATGCATATCTTAAACACCCTGTATCTTAAACTGGGTGCAAAATTAGTCATTTTTATATTTAATATTTTCTTATTTTTTTGAGTCATAAAATGAAACCTGAATTTCTGACATAGATGAACCAAACTGCTTATTTTGTAACAGTTACATCTAGCGTTACGCCTTCAATACCAATATCGAGTTGAACTGACATCCCTTTTCCATTTTCTAATCAAAAATATCTGGTACCGACTTATTCCCGGTCTTCCCTACACACTCATGTGGTGAAGCAGTTATTATAATAATAATAGTTTGGCACTACAGTCCTATAAGAACTTAGGCCGAGCTCTCTCACCATTTTGAGCTGCGCGTGTTATATATTTTTACTCAAAGTGGTGGGACGTACAGTTTATTGCCGAATCCGAACGGCGGGTGAGAGCTTTTCATAGGCAGAGGTAGGTTTGCCATTTACTGCCGAGAGGTAGCGCGGTATAGAAAAATGTTTCTATGAAAAGATGTTGTTAGCCCCAGTCCAGGCTTGAACCGGGGACCTTTCGGCTCGCAGTCCAACGCACTAACCACTGAGCTACCGCGGCAGTTATTATATTTAATACATTTTGCCTTCAACGATACTCTAATACCTGATTACCTTTCAGATAAAAAGATCTTGAAACATCTTCAAAATATGCATCAGTTCCGTATTTGACATCCTCATTTGATGCAAGTCTCTTCCCCAGGAGTCACTTCCTCAAGTTAGGAAATAAATAATAGACGCTGGAGGCCAAATCTGGAGAATACTGGGAAGTGGTGGAGCAATTAAAGCTTAGTTTATTCACTCTTGATATCGCTTTTAACGGTGCATTGTCTACTCGCAAAAAAATGTTTTCACCAACAACCAGTATTCATCATATTGATGATTTCTTTTATTGAACTTAATTAGTTTTTTTTTCAATGTTTTTCATTTTCAATATTTTTTATTACATCAAATTTCAAATTAAAATGGGTCTCCATTTACACATTTACGTATTTATAATTCTTATAAGATTTATGAGATTTAAATTATTATGGTTTGATGAACAAAATTCATCAATATGATGATCACTTTTCATTAATATGATGAAATGGAGTCTTCGAATAATTGGCAATTAAATATTAAAAATCCTTTAAAAATTCTAAATACATAAATGGAGACAAATTTTTGAAATTTGATGTTAAAAAAATATTGAAAATGAAAAACATTAAAAAATACGATTTTAATTCAATGAATGAATTCATCAATATGATGAATCCCGGTAGTTAGTGAGCTTTATTATGTAATTTTTTGTGTGTAGATGAAAGAGATATTTTTTCTTCACCATATCGTCACCTGAGAATTTATTTGGCACAAACGCCATTTTTGAGTAAATGAAGTTCAAATTTGGTTATATATGAGTTATTTATTTTCTTTCTAATTCCGTTATCTGTTTTTTTCGATATCTCGTATCAAATCTAAGATATTCTGCAACGACTTTGCTCAAAATCGCAAATTGTCCCCTATTTTAATGAAAATCATCTTTATCGTTTTTTTTGAAAACGACTCAATGGCGTATGAGCCAAATAAATTCTCAGGTGACGATATGTTGCCTTTTTTCCTGATATTATCTATCAAACGTTCCGGTTTTTCAAGATAGACGGCTTGTGCCCGGTTCCAATCACTCTACGTCGACGTCCCACTATTATTATTATTTTAACCACCACTGTATATTAGAATTTTTTAAAATATAAATATAATAAAAATAATTTATAAATAACAAATTGTGTTTGAATTAGTTATGCTGCTGATCGTATGAATTAAGAAACACGACGTGCATGAAAATTAGTCACAATTTTCATTCATTTTTCCATATTCCTGCCTTTTGTTCAACAGACACCGCCACGTATAGTAAATCCCCCTGTATGGAGCATTCTATAAAAAGTAGCTACTAATTTCCGTCTTAATTAATATGTGCCGCATGTGCCCGGCGGTGTCTGTCTGTGGTTTGTCTAACCGCATAAAAGTCGTTTGGTGGTATCTATGATCTACATATCTTTTGATTTGAAGTGTGACTCTAGCCGTGACGTCATTTTGTTTACGGAGACTTTAATCACTTTGCCAAAATATTTGGTCACTCGCAAACTACGTTGTGACTGACGTTTTTTTTATAATTCCGCATCATATGTGGCCCATGTGTCACATCATTTAGACATGGGTTAAATTGTTTCGTGACTCGTGTAATTAATTCGTTTGCTAAAATTTAATATTCATCAGTGGCGCAATTTTAACCGAGATCTGATTGATTTGATCAAGAGTTGTGAGCTATATGTCAACGTGCAATCGCCACTGCTGTCTGTCCGTTCGTATAGTGTGTTATAGGTTATGGGGCTGGGGGAAGATTCCAGTACTGTTTTAAGTGGACAGACAGGTTTTCTGTAATCGTAAACAACAAAAGCAACGTCAACAACTTACTTTAACAAAAGTATCTTCAGTCGATGCGGACTGAGTATCAGAAATATGCAATTCAGTTATAAACATTTTATATTTACGTTTCCTGTTTTGCGTACGGATGCAACGGTGATTGAATGTTAATTTAATAACTTCTGAGAAATTATTTTTAATTTTTTAAAGCAGACAGAAAGAAAGAATTAAGCTGACAGTAATAATAATAATAAAAATTAAGTATACTTAAGTGTGATTGGAACAAAAAAAGCCAATGAGTGAGAGTGAAATGTTCTTTTCGTGAGCGTGAGTTAAAATTCACTCTAATGTCTACTATTTTGTCAAAGTACCCGAATGGAAAAGGCATTCCTACCAAAGGCTCCTGAAATGAATCTAATCGTGGTTGACTGGTTGGCAATCATAATTTCAAATCCACGTAAGGCAACCGATTCATCCTTTGCAAAAATACTGATCTAAATCCTACACTCAGAAAAAAGTTTCCTCATAATAAGGAAAATTTACTTAAATTAAGGAAAAAACTTCCTCATTTTTAGGAAATTTTCCTTACTTTAAGTAAAATTTTCCTAATAATAAGGAAATTTTACTACTATTAAGGAAAAACATTCCTAAAAATAATTAAAATTGAACTTGACGCTATTTCAAGCAAAATTTTTTTAATATAAGGAAACTGTTTTCTGTGTGTACTTCACTGAAACAAATATTTACCTAATTGAAGTAAAATGGCTCAATACATCCAGACAAAAAAAATCCCTCAAATCCCAATAAAATTGGTCAATAGCACAATTTTACGGAAACACAAATTTCTTTTATTTGAATAAAAGAATAGTTGATTTAAAGAAATTTTTCTTTGATTACAAGAAAAATGGGCTTGATTTAAAGAAATATATTCTATGGAGCTAAATCATTCCCACATTTACTTGAAATAGGTAAATTGTTTTTTTGGTTGCTTAAGTAAACCTCAATAATCCCGAATGGAAATTGGTTATACGTTGAAGACAGATTCGAATACTCTAATCAAACGAATATTTTCAGTTATTCGATTTCATCTTTAAATGGAAAATTCGAACAATACATTTTTTGTATTTTAAATTATTTCGAATTCATTTATAGAATGGAAGTTATTGAATTTCAATTTAATACAGACTATTTGTATTTTGAAACGAACGACGAAATTATTTGACGTTAAAATTTCGTCACATATTTGTTATTTTCTGCTTTCGACAAGAGACAATCCATAGTATAGCCATTTAAGTTTAAGCCTACACGCATAGAAATATATTGTTACATCCGACAATAAAATAACAATAGGCATATTCAAAATGGATCCCATTATATTATTGTTATTTTATAGTCGGTTTTAAAAATTGGATTGTGAATTTTCGAAATTCATTTGATTGTTGATTGTAATAATTGCTATTGACAATTTTAAATATAATGAAATTTTCATTTTATTATTAAATAAACAAAAAAACAAAAAAAACATTATTTTTATATACATGTTTTATATTTTATTTAATTAGTATATTAAAAAAAAACATGAAAGGAGGGCACAAATCTCCTATAACAAGCCCTCTTCACACAAAAAAATATTAGCTTGTCGTTCAGTTGTTTCATCGAATATTCATTTGCATCTACCAAATGTAGTCAGCCTCAACTGGAATTCATTTATGGTAAACAATAGTATGAAGCGTAACCAACTATTAGTTGAAGCAACTGCAACATTGATTGGGGAAACAAACTTTTTATCAATTTTCAACTTTTTTATTTCCATTGATACGGCAACTAAATTCAAAATGAGACATAACCAATATTTAGTTGACTTAACAGATAGTTAGTTATAATAGGTTGTAGCAACCAATATTTATTTGATTCAACGGCGAAATCAGTTGTCTTGTATGAAAGCAATGCCAAAGCAGGACAACATCAGTCGCACACGCTTCAAATTGTTCACTCTTTTTTTGTGTGCTACGGACAGCGCGTGCCACGTGTAAAACAAAATTTGGAATTGTTTTATGACTTGTTGGTGTTTTCTGTTCAGTTTTTTAATGCACAAATACACTTTCTTCCACAAGAGACATACTATTCTACAGAGTACTTGCTATTGTGTTTCTATATGTTGTATTTATATATGCAGCCCTAGCGCTCCAACGTGTTGCAAACATGAAGTCAGCAGCACAACAAACCATCGAACCCAGAAAAAAATTCCTTCAAATCCCATTAAAAGTGGTCAATGGGGCAATTATTGATTTAATAGTATACAAAAAAATAAATCTTTTCATATAAACTCAATGTCATTGTATTTTCTAGTATTTAATGGTATTCTCCGATTAAAATAATAATTTATCCTATTGACTATTTTTAATAGTAAAAAACTATTATTTATATAGTATTTTTTTTCTGGGTGCGGCCATTTCCGATCTCGGGAACGCTGTTGTGATGCTGACTTCGTGTTTGCAACACGTTGGAGCACTAGGGTTAGGTAAAATGGCCGAGTTCTTATAATTAAATTGGCTACCACAACTAAACAAATTGGTTGTGTCAATTGTATTCATTAGTTGTGTGAACTGATACGCGTTGTTGCTACAACTGAATCAGTCGAATGTTGACAGAACTAATTAGATCGGTTGGCAAAAAAACACGGTTCTTCCATTTGCCGCGTGTCGTTCCAATAGCGTATCTAAAATAAATACTATAAAACTAAAGAAATTTATATATATATTTATTAATTTTATTTGTAATTTACAATTTTTGAGACAATTTGCTTGAATTTATTTTAAAATATTGGGGGTGTATTTCTTTATTCGTTCTGAACGTTCAGAATATTCCGTTTTAAATATTTCTATTACTTTATTTATTCCGAACGTTCTGGCTTATCCGAATTCTGTTACTTTATTCAAAACAGAACGTATTCTGTTTATTCCGAGTTCAATCGTAGAATACACAGAATAAAACTGTCAACTTAGATACTATTTACACAAATACACACCCTGCGTGTACTACTTTATTCGTTCTGAACGTTCAAAATATTTTGTTTTAAAAATTTCTATTTATTTATTTATTCCGAACGTTCTGGCTTATCCGAATTACGTTACTTTATTCGAAGCAGAACGTTCAGAACGCATTCTGTTTATTCTGAGTTCAATCATAGAATACACAGAATAAAACTGTCAAATTAGAAATTATTTACACAAATTAAATTTATTATTTTAATGAAGTCGCGTCTGTCGCGAACTGCATATTGCGAGGACATATTTACAAGATTGTGACATTGCAAAATGCAAGTTTGGTACTGCACTTTTTAATCAGTATGTACGGAACCTCTTTGATTAAGAAAAATATGTGAAATGATGAAATGTATTTAGTTTTTTGAAGAGTTTTGAAAGAAAAATCCAGTTATGACATTTTTAACGGAGTCGGTAGTGCTTATTCAACGAATTAAACAGGGTGACCAAATATTTGAAGAAATTCTTGACGATGAATACCGGGCGACTCTTAAAATTTTGACAAAAAAAAAATTTCGTCCAGTACGCATTATTGTTGTGAATTCATTCATTGTGAATTTGTTTATCAATTTTATAGTTTGTTCTCAAACCACAAGAAAATTCGATGTGGACTTTTAAAGTTTTAAAATACAAAGTGGACAAAAATGAAACAAAAAAAACCAAGTTGTACAAAAAATTTAAATTAAAACAAAATTAATATTTTTTACAATATATTTTAATATATATTTTTATAATATTCAAATTTATCACTAACAATTAAATTATTCATTTTTTACTAAGAAAATAATTTTTCATTTAAAATATATTATAACATTTTTCATTAAAAAATATATTTTTCAATAAGAATCAAATTATTCACTCAAATTAAATTTCTCTTTTAAATTTTTTTTTACTATAAATTTTAATATTCACTAAAAACCAAAATTTTCACTCAAAATTAAAATTTTTCAATTTTTTTTTATAACTAAAATTTTTTTTTTTACTAAAAATTTAATTTCTCACTAAAAATTTAACTTTGAGTGAAAAATGAAATATTTTAATAAAAATTGCTGCAACAAGCATAAGTTGGTGCAATTTTTGCATGTTTTGCCTGGTTGTTTTGTGCTTTTACTAAATTCGCATTTAGTTCATTGCACCAAATGATTTTATAGGCTTTGCTATGCAGAAATTGTGCAGAAGACCGCTGATGAGGAAGCTTGGCAGCTTCCGAAACAGCTGTACGGTCAGTCAGGAACTTTTTGTTTCTGTCAATTGTTATTTGTTTCACTCCCCAGTACATAGCACTTTGTATCTGTCAAGACCTTGAGCCCGCAAAAACAATATTTTTTCAAAAATTTAATATTTCATTAGAAATTAAATTTTCATACAAAATTAAATTCTTTACTAAAAATTCAATATTTTTCAAAGAATTATTTGGTATTTATTGTAATTGTTAAGTCCTGTAGCCGCGGTAGCTCACTGGTTAGTACGTTGGACTGCGAGTCGAAACATCTTTTCATTGAAACATTTTTCTATACCGCGCTACCTCTCGGCAGTAAATGGCAAACGTACGAGAGAAAAACATTGCCTATATAAAGCTCTCACCCGCCGTTCGGATTCGGCAATATAACACGCACAGCTCAAAATGGTGAGAGAGCTCGGCCTAAGTTCTTATAGGACTGTAGTGAAAAACTATTATATATTATTATATAGTATTACAAGTCCGGCAATAATTAACAACTTTATAAAATCTTTAACAATCTTTGTATGAAAAACGATTAGTAGGCCATTAGCAAGTTAACAATTAACAAACTCTGATATGTGTTTATATTTAAACAAATACAATTTGTGTTATTAGAAAATGTGTATAGACTAAAAATAGTATTGGATTATCGAATACTTTTTTAAACATCTTCCCCAACAAATTACAATTATATTAAAATAAGATTATAAATTATAAAATGAAAATTAAGACACATTTTTTTCTGTACCATGTACTTGGTATCTGGAAAAAGTGCAGGTCTGACTAAAGATATTACAAATGTCAAATACATAATATTGAGTTCTTTTACAAAATTTTGAATAACCCTTTTAGTTATCTCTTATATTTTCGAAATGTTACGGAAAAGATGTCTTTTTGTAATACAATTTATTGCCATAATCTTTTTAAGCATGAAAAAGGCCAGTGTCATAACAGCATAAGAGGAAAAATTACAAACTTTTCATTATTCAACTAAACTAAAAAAAAAATTCGTAAACAGCCTTTGCCATTGATTTATCAATTTCCAATAATGTGGCAACATCGCATAGAACTCCGTCATGTTGGCTGCACTGAATGCCGAAACGAAAACAAAAAAAAAAAACAGCAACAACAAAGAAGAATTCGGTCTGACTTCGGATTCTAATTGCTGGTGGAACGGGTCAATTTCTGGATTATTGCTGCTTTAATAACCAATAGAGTCCGTATACGGTGCGTATACTGAATAATTGCGGACGACGTCGTTTGTGGTGGACAAGAATTACAAACAGAACAAGCAAGAAGTAGCGAAGAGGAAGAAGCATTGTGGAAGTAGACAGAGCAGACGAAAGTTTGAGCGTTTTCCATTTGGCATTGTGGTTTTTTGGAATATGGCGTTAAGGTCGGATTACGAGGTGAGTCCGTGTATATATTATAGGTTTTTGCAATGATTAGGCCAAATAGAGTTTATAATAAAAAGGCTAAAATTAATTAAAATTCAATTGTACGAATTTAGGGCGTGGTATTAAACTGTGTCGGTGTAAATCAAATTGGCAGGTGAAAATAGACACTTTTGTTGCTGTTGTTGTTGATCTGTATATATTTCTATTAATTATAAACAGAAGCAGGCACCAGGCGCTGCTGTGTCGTTTGTGTGTGTTTTGTAGTGAAGCAGCAGAGGCGACGCCCTTTTGACAAATAGCGCGCGGCAGAATCTACGAAACATTGCTGAAATCTAGAGCTACTTGTTAAAATCCACTGCATCAATCTTAGCCACCACGGGCTGCTGTTTGTTGCAGTCGCCAGCGATGCAGTTGTTTTAATTGTTCATTTTAATTACGACGTAACGACGCAGTAAACGTCGCAGTTACAGTTGACGTCGTTGTCGCGCTGCCTCCGGCTGTCCGTCGGAGGAGACACATGATCAATAATCTTGGAAGTGGTTGCTGGAACTTCTGTTTCTTGTTTCGTCTGCGTCTTCTGGCTGCTGTTCATGCTGTTGGTTTTGTTTTGTTTCTTTGCTTTCGTTTTCTGTTTCGTTTGCTGTCGTTTTTGTCCGTCTATATATCTAGTTGTAGGTCGCATGGAGCTGGAGCTGTACAGTGTGGTGTCATGCGTCGTATTCGCTCTCTGAACAACCCTTAAAACTCTGCTGAGGGCGTTGCGCTGTCTGGAAACCATTCGAATAGAAAACAGCTGCCATTAGCACACCAACGATGTTATATAACAGCAGGTTGCGTGCGTTCCAACGGACACTGTGCTGGAATCCAGTCGCTGCTGTATCCATCGCCATTTCGTCGACATTCCATGCAGCATGGAAATGTGTCGCTGTCACTGCTGCCAAAGGGTGTCATTGGGGCGCGTCACTAACTAATTAAACATGTTACCAAAGTTATATGCTTCAAAAGGTCTATTACAACATTTTTAGATTCGCTTTTTTCGACTTTTACGAGCCGCTGTATTTAAGGCAAATTTATTTTATTTATGAAATTCTAATTCTGTTCAGGTCTTATTGAAGAGCTATACATAATTTTTTGTTTTGATATAATTGTTATATCCTTTTTTTCCTGTTGTGCATAAAATTTCTAAGATTCTTCTCTTTCATTTGATACCAATTTTCAAAATTTGTAATTTTTTGAAATTCTTTAACAAGGAAACAGGATCTCGAAATGATTAACTAAAAACGCGATTTCACTCCATTTGGTCTCTAGTTTCAGCCCTTTATCATTTGGATTATGATTAATATATACTGTCGGAAATGTTGATGAACAAAAGTTGAAAGTTCGAGTACTCAAAAATCGACAAAATTGGTATCATCGTCTTCGTGAAACTACCGACCTACTTTCAAACATTCTAACTGCCTCTTTCTGTATTTCGAAACAAAAGACTATTAGACGAAAGTGAAGCAAAAAAGTTCAAAAAATGTGTGACGTAATTTTGACGTAAAATTTTCGTTTCGCCGTTTGTTTCGAAATACAGAAGGAGTGTATAAGAAATATTTGTTCATGACAACATGTTTTTGGGAGTAATTAGGGTAAACATTCATAGAAAATTTTGATCATTTTCGCTTTCATCAACATAATTTATACAATACCGCTTTTACAGCCGATTAATCCTTTTATTTATATGGTAAGTGGGCGTGACTGTTGTCCAATGACGTCCACTTTACCAATTTTTCGACTTTTGTTTACCTAGAACTGGATTTCGTGCCACAGTGCACTGCATTACCGACAAAATTTAGTTTAGTTTCAAATTTAGACAACCTCGCACACACGCTTAAAATCAACATTTTTTTAATCATGAAAATGTACTGAAAAAATACTATTTTATTTGAACGTATGCATGACTGTTGTGTATTTTCTCATGTTGTTATTGTGCGTCAAACGTTTAGCTTTTGTTCAAAACTTATTAGCATCTTATTCTTGAAGTCATTGTATTGCCTTTTTTTTCGTCGAAACGCAAACAATTAAAGATATACAAAAAAAAAAATCCCCGTTTAAGACGAAATCACTACATACGTCGTTATTTAAACGTCATTCATATTTGCATAAATATTTGATTAATTAATTAGAAAAAGCGTCATTTAATGTACAGAATATAATTATTAAAACTAGAATATAATGTTTTTGTCGTAATATATAAAAAAAACTACTCAATCTGATTCATTTCAGAATGTAACAAAATCAAAAAGCTAACTAGGGCTGTCACAATCACGATTAATCAATAATTCGATTAATCGTATTTTTCAATTAACCGAAAATACGATTAATCGGTTAATTATAATCGATTTCGTTTAATCGGTTAATTATAAGAAATCAAATAATTTTTATTTGAGAACATAGAAATTGCTGTCTACAAAAATATACAAACAAAAATTTTGTTTTTATTTAAAAAAATATTTAATTTAGGGAATGTGCGAGTTCGACTAAATTGCTGTCTAAACTAAATTGTACGATTTTTTATTCGACCGCCATTCGGTAACCGGTAATTGTTGAAAGTCTCTAATAAATCGATTATCACATGTTTTTTTTTGCTGTCTTTCAATTTAGTTCAATTTAATTTGCTCGAAAATTTGCTAAATTAAAAAGTTCAACACTGCATTACCGACAAAATTTAGTTTAGTCAGCAATTTAGTCGAACTCGCACACACCCTTAATATCCAAATGCAAAATTAGATGCGTAGCAAGTAGATTGTCGTTATTTATACTCATGCCAAAAACAATTAATCGTATTTCAATTAATCATATTTCTGATTAACCGATTAATCGTTATTTTGATTAATCACAAAAGCTGATTAACCGATTAATCGTATTTTCGGTTAATCAAGAAATACGGTTAATCGAATAATTGATTAATCGTGATTACGATTAATCAGACCCAAGTAAAACGATTAATCGCACAGCCCTACGTCCCAGCAAAAAAGGTAACTGGTAACTAACCGGTTAGGTAACTGATAATTGCAGGTTATTCTGCCGGTTACCTTTGTTCTACCATCGGGAGAAAGGTAACCGGCTGTTTCCTATCTGCGCGAAGTACATGTGACAAGACATCCCTTTCTAACTAAAGCATTGCGCCCACTTAAAAATAATCTTGTTGTCTCTTTTGCACCTCTTGTTATTTTTATGTCACATTGCCAGACCAAAAAAATATTCTACAGAAAAATAAAACAGTATTGCCATAATAACTTTTTTCATATATATTTTTATTTAGTATACTAAATTAAACAATTGTTTTAAAAAGTAATTAAATTAATAAAAATCATAACATAATGTCCACATCGTCGTTAAAGACGCCTTTCTGATCCTTATTGTACATTTTTTTCACGAATTTCCAGTTGTGTCGCTGGAGATAAGGACCAGTGTGCGACCTTCGCAGCTCATCTTCTGGGCACTGTACGAAACGTGTATGAGCGCCGGTGCATCATAAACACGTGAAGCTTGATAATTTGATTTTCTCCTTCTTGAAGCACTTAATTATTTTGTTGCTCAGATCTTAATAAGTTGTCATTTCCTGAATTTTCAAAGTGTCCTATGACAGAAGTTTATGATCAATGTAGTAGTAATATTTTTGCAGACCACGTACTTGGCCAATGTGTTGTCCTGCATCCAGCGCCTGATTCTTGCTTATGTCTAGTGAAGAAATTTGCATCCAGACACTCCAGCGGCGCGGTGTGCATTGGAAGACTGCACGAATGTGCGCCAATGCGCTCGATGTGTGTCACGAATTTAAATTTTGACTATTTTTTATTATTTAACAATTGTTAAAATCACTTTAATTCTTTTTCCTTTATTTTCTTTGGCTTTTACCTACTATTCAACAAGACATTTTGTTTTGATGGAAAACATAAACAAAAATCAAACCTATTGCTATCCCTTTTTAACATATGACGTTGGAAGAAAGTCTGCTTCCGATGTGTTTGTGAACATGCACATTTCTTTGATAATGTGCAAACCAGTTCGAAATATCGATGACTATCGGTTAGCGATTTTTAGCTGGGGTTATACATAATCTCTACAGTCTCCTAACAGCATCAAATTGCCATTTATTTGTTTTTCATCTATATATATAAAAGAACAAGTCCTGTTTGACCGATCAACGCCTAGACCAAACTCTTAGACCTAGGAACAGGGTGTTCATCTCTCAAAGTAGGCGCGCATTTCTCTTCAGTAAGGTTTGCCATTTCATGATGGAAAGATATACGAATTTTAATTTCGGTAGTAAATTTTAATAATTTCGACTCGTTGTTGGCTCGTATATCTTTCCATCATAAAATGGCAAACCTTACTGAAGAGAAATGTCAAAAGAGCGGCAAGAAATATGGCGTCGTTAGCTGTCACTGTCGCTCTACTTTTGTAGCGCTCTTATTGAAAAACCCTTTATTAACACGCGGAAGTAGAACATTTATTTTATCTCTATTTTTTAGCTTATCCGAAATATCTACAATTATCTGTAGTTACAGACATATTTTCGTATTATAAGACTACAACCTTAAACTTTGCAAACGTTGCTTATCAACGCGTTTTATCTTAAACCAAAGCCAACAAAGTAATAAAATCTAACTTAAAAAATTCTTTAATGACGACGATTTTTTTTGCAAATCATCTGTCAATATAAACTGCACAGACAGTTGAGCATTCCCCACACTGAGTGGGTGACTTATCTAATGGGAGACGAACAATTTAATTTTCTAAAATATCAAATATTTCAAAAAAAATAAAAAAAAAACTGTCAAGAAATAGCTGGTCGGTCGGTCTGCTATATTTGACAGCTGTATTAAGATTTGCTTTAGAGACGCACGATATACTACTGATCCGTGCATGTGTTAATTTCTGTTGATAGGTGTTATTTGCGTATTTTTCGAAAACTTAAGTGGTGCCAACGAAGTACTGGAAAAAACCAGAAAATCTCAACAATCGACAAATTAAGTTTTCAATTGAGTGATATCTATCTAATCTAATACAGACAGAGCCAGCAGAAGCAGTAGGTACAAAGGCAAAACAACAAATTATAATGTAGCTGTTACTATTGCAAAATGTGTAGAGTAGTGTACCCTGTATTTAGTTAGTATAGTTTTATGCAAATATCTTGTTTCCCAAACGTTTGTTTAACATCTATGTGTTTTGCATGCTTGCCACAATGGCTCCTTGAAACGCTATCCTTTGCAACATATTTGACTGACGCAACCGCAGGGATTTAGCTACAGTCCAAAGAGTAGTTAATTGTTTTCTCAGCGGACCTTTAAAATGTATCTTTTTTCATCAATTAGCCACATATATTAGTTGCTCTAACTATAATTAAAGTGTAACGAGGTTAGACTATTTCTCAAGTACTTTATCCGCAAATTTTTGCTGATATTTATATTTTTTTATTTATTTATTTTTCTGCACTTGAGAACATGTTGTACAATCGATTGTCGTCGTCCGTCGTTGTCGTATACTTCGTCTTTTTGTGGTCGAGTGCTGAGATAAAAAAACTTCAATGCGATTAAATCACGCCACGATAACAAATTCACGTAATCGTGGTATGTAGTACTGAAAGTTGAGGGAGTTTGTTTAAGTAGCCTCGAATTTATACTTTTCAACAAACTCGTATTTGTTTAGTAAATCAGTCTAAACAGTCTGCCAGCCAACTTCCTCTCCCACGGCAACTCATAAAATGCTTATCGAAATCAATAAGGTTTTATTTTTCACTACATTTGTTTGAAAAACCTCTCATTGATTGCATAATATTGGCCATAATGATGACAATCTCTAGCAGTATTTTTTAGTTTTATGAACTAAAAGTAGCTGCTTGTTTTTTTGCGTATAAAATTCAATCACGTTTCTATTGATTTATGACAGCTAAACTGTATGGCATAATTGCAAGTAATTTTAGTATATAATAAAATAATAAAAAATATACAAAAAAAAACACTCACAAAATTGTTTAGATTTGCAAAAATGCCAACGAAACGTTGTGCAAAACACAACATTTAAATAAATAAAACAATAAATTTGACACAGTCATATTTATCATATTTCAAATTTATTTAAGATACTCTTTTATTATATATTTTATAATCTGTATTCCTAGTAGACATTTTGTGATATAAGGGAATATATTATGAGCTTTTATCGAAGATTAGGCATATCATTTCTAATAAGTGTTGAGCATAAAAATTGCATCGACATTCCGCAAGAACAAGATCGACCATACAAGAACAAGCACGAGTCTAACATGGCTTGAAATGCACAAGAACAACGACAAGAGTCTTAAATTCATTTGAAATGCCCAAGAACAATGACAAGAGTCTTAAATTCATTTCAAAATAATTTTTGAATTTTGAAACTGAATAACAAAATCGATCTGCCGATGCAAGAACGACCCTGAAAGAGCAAGATTAACAATTTTTTTTCATTCGTAAATATTCAAATTTCAAAGTGTTTTTGAATGAAAACTGACTAACGTTGCAAGAACAAGAACAAAATTGATATGTGGATGCAAGAACAAGAATGAAGAAATGGAAAATTGGAAAAACAAGACTAAAATTGCAAGAAATGCGCAAGAACAAAGACATTCATTCATAAATATTTAAATTACAAAGTGTTTTTGAGTAAAAACTGACTAATACTGCAAGAACAAATCGACATGACGTTGCAAGAACAAGAACTAATAAGAGGACAATTGGAAAAACAAGACTAAAATTGCAAGAAATGCGCAAGAACAAAGACATTCATTCATAAATATTCAAATTTTAAAGTGTTTTTGAGTAAAAACTGACTATTCCTGCAAGTACAAGAACAAATCGTCAAGACGATGCTGAACAAGAACGAAGAAGACGACAATTGGAAAAACAAGATTAAAATTGCAAGAACAAAGACATTAATTCATAGATATTCAAATTTCAAAATGTTTTTGAGTAAAATCTGACTTATCCTGCAAAAATAAGAACAAATCGACGTGCCGATGCAAGAACAAGAACTAAATTGAAAGATAATGAGCAAGAACAATACTAACATTGCACAAATTTGTAAACTAAAGTACACTAGTCTTGTATATCGATTTTTTATCATTCATAAATATTTAAATTTTTAAGTGTTTTTGAATAAAAACTGACTGACCTTGCTGTAAAAAGAAGAAAATCGAACTGCAGATGCAAGAACAAGAACGACCCTGCAAGAAAAGTACTAAAATTGCAAGAAATTCGACAGAACAAGGACAAGAGACTTGCATATCGCTTTTTCATTCATAAATATTCAAATTTCGATCAAAAACTGATTGATCCTGCAAGAACAAGAACAGAATAGCCCGGCCGATGCAAGAACACGAATGACTCTGTAAGAATAATACCTAGTATCTACTATGGGATTTACTGATTTCAATAAAATGAAAACCAATAAAAATAAAATAAAATATTTTTTGAAATGTTTAATAAAATATCCTACCAGTATCCAGCCAGTTTTACTAGTCACTTGTCAAGTTACTCTCAAGTGATGTCACGCACTTTCCGACCAGAAACTAGCCTGTAAAACTCTTCGGTTTCTGAGCATTTCCCTATCAGTAACCGGCCAGTTCTTGACTACTTTTACTGTCAGGAATCTACTCTTGAAATCCCTACCAGTAACCGACCAGTTTTAGACTAGTTTTACTGGAAACAGACCAGTTTTTGACAAGTTCTTGACTACTTTTACTGGCAGAGATCTACTCTACAAATCCCTACCAGTACCCGACCAGATTTTCACTAGTTTTACTTGGGTCAAGGTTTCGACTAGTTTTTAATGGCGAGTATATATTCTTCGAATTCCTACGTATTTAAACTGCGTAGTAAATTTTTGCTTGGGCCATTCCTAATTCAAAATAGAGTATTTTTACCACGATCTTACTTGAATGACGCATTTAGGACGTAACGTATATAAGTTGAGAACCTTTTTTGAATGAAACACTGAATCAAATTAGATATTCCGTGTTTGCTGAGCAGTTTTCAAATCTATTGTTAATGACTATGAAAGATCATAAAAGTTTAATTTTTATATTTTCATTATTTAATGACCAGAAATTGTTAAATATATTAAAATTTTTGTAAAACTTTTATTGATGTTTTTAAATATGTAATTGTCATCAGTTTTACTTTTACAACAACGATATATGAAATACCTATAGCTCATTTTTTATAATATACATGTCCGAATGATAAGAATTTCAAAAAACAAAATTGAAATCAAATTAGTGCCGCTTATGCTTTAACGTTTCAAATACGATTGAACATTTGTATTTTGCATTAAAAAATATATCAAATTTCCAAATACGTTTAATGTGATTAGATTGATTTGTATTTGAATTTGCTGTCAATCGAAAACTGGAAAATGCCGGTATTGTGTTTTATTTTATCAATCAAGTGTATTTCTCAATGCAATTACATTTTACTTTTCATTGATAAAACTTCAAATTGTATATGACGTGTGCATGACAAATATATTTTGTACTACTTTTACTTTTTTTTCTCGCTATAATGATTTTATCTATAGAACAAAATTGATTTAATTTATATTTTATATATTTAATTCAAAATACCTTTTAAATATTTTAATTTGAAATTATTTTAGAACATGTATATTGTACTTGCATAAATTTCGAAACCTTTCACTAAATAAACTCGAACATTTTGACGCATTAACACAATTGAAAGATTAATGTGATACGCTACATTAAATCAGCTTAACTCGTTTTAATTATGGCGTCAATATTTTAACAAATGAACTCTTAATTACGCTTTATTTACATATCAAATACTATACATGATTTTTGATAAATAAACAAAAAATAAGAGAACATTTTTTGAAGTGGTTGTCAAGCAGTATCATCAAATTCCATTTTAATCACTGCGTTTCCCAGTAATAATTATCCAACGCTTCGATGTTACAGTAACGTTTCTGAAGTATATCAGATTGCATTACGTCATGCGTCATGCGAACGGGGTCTGTGCCACTGATTGCCACTTTTATTTCCACACTTGTTTACCTAGCATTTATTACTCATAACCTACCTTTTAAATCGCTTTTGTTCTTCGCATGTTTCTACGCCTTTAATTTAGTATTAAAAAAATATATATAATAAATAAAGTAAGTAGTAGGAATTTTGCACATTTATTATTTATTATTTTTAGTCGGCTATAATTGTTAGTTAGGTAGTATCTAAGGTTGTTTATAGCAGCTGTTATTGAGTGGCTGGCTGGCTGCGCGATAAAAATACCAGCACACAATGGATGCCAGATGAAAAAGGCAAATAGAATTTTAAAAGCCCGCCATCTTTTTCAATAGCACCAGCACAGCACAGTACCTACAGAAAACCGGTGTTAATTTGTCGGCGAACGTGTTAATTCATTAGCAAAATGCTAACTAATCAATAACGATTTCGCGCCCGCGTACAAACTTCTCTATACTTTAAATTAAAAAATACAAAAAAAATACAAAATTAGCCCTTATTTATGTTGTTTTCGTGCACAATTTTAGATGTGCTAACGCCAAATACTTGTTTATTTTAAGCGGCACTCTTTTTCAAACGAAAATTGCAACTTGAAGCTTCAAACGATTTTTTTTGAAATGCGTTCATTCGATTGATCGCAGCTATATTTCTTTGTTAAGCATTTAACTGGTGTAAATTAGATGTGTAAATAGTCTGCGCATGCCGTGTTATCTAAGAAATGTCGAACCAAGCATATTATAGCAGTTATTAAAATAACAAAACACAAAGTAACTGTGTTGTATTTTTCATATTTTACAAATTCGTTACCACTAGGGTCCAGTTTTTCAGTGGTTTAAACTTTTCCACCGTTTTAAAACCTCTACAGTTACTAATCAAATCGGGCAAAATGTCGTTAAATTTTACAGACAGAAAGAAAATTGCATAAGCATCTATGTACTAGGCCGCTCTAATGCTGCTAAGATTCTCGTAGGAATTTGAAGATTATATACTCGCCAGTGAAAACTAGTCCAAAACTTGTCGGTTACTGCTAGGGTTTTGAAGAGTATATACAATGTAAAGGATTTTCCAATAAGAGCGCTACAAAAGTTTTTTTCAAGGGGTTTTCAACAGGGACGCTACAAAAGTAGAGCGACAGGGACAGCAAACGACGCCATATTTCTTGCCGCTCTTTTGACATTTCTCTTCAGTAAGGTTTGCTATTTCATGATGGAAAGATATACGAGCCAACAACGAGTCGAAATTATTAAAATTTACTACCGAAATTCGAATTCGTATATCTTTCCATCATGAAATCTTCTTACAATGTTGATCGTATGAAGGAATAATAGGCTAACAGGAGGGGTAAAGATAGAGTAGTGTCGGTAAATGTTTGTTTTGAACTTGCTAATATCCAAAAATGCCGGGAAAACATACGCAGGGAGATTGATCCACAAACGTATCGTGCGACTGAAGAACGAATTCTCCCTATAATGCGTGGTACTGTTGAGAGCCGAGTGGATTACGAAGGGGTGGGCTTGGTTTGATGCCCGAGTAGAACGAGTGAACACAGACCACGTATTGATAATTTTATTTTTATCTTGTCATAACACGATCAATTATTTGACAAACATGTTTTGGTCACGATCATCTCATTACAACTATGGTAAATTCCTACTAGGGTTAATTAGTGTATTTGCTATTTTTTGCCTTATCATAATCCGACCACTCCAATGATCATTTCTTTCTCAATTTTCTGTTATAACTATATTTTAAAACATTATAATGATTATGAAAACCGTTTTTCTTTGATTGCTAAATATTTATATAAATTTCAGTTTAACATTCTAGAAGTTACACAGATACATTAATATGTATCTCAGAGAAATTACAATACGCTTATCTGCGTATCAAATGGTATCATTAGATAAACAGCACTAACGAGCTGTATGTGACACACAAATCTATGTACTTACTAACTACGGGGTAGTGTAGCTAGCTAGCTGCCTTCAGATACAACATCCATCAGCTAGCTACACATAGATAAATTTGTCAGATACTCAGCAACAGCAGCCGTAGCAGCTACACTTGTCACCAGTAGTTACACTTGAGCAAAGCGTGTTTATGATGAGTCGTTCGTTTGTTCGTCTGTCTGTCTATTCGAAAACATCTTCAAGTCACACTCGTTTGTATCAATTTGTGCACAGTCTGTGCCTGCCGCTCGCTGTGTCTGTCTCCAGATTACCATTAAAATGTGTGACAAACTCCACAATTGGAAAATTGTGCACCTTGTGTGCGCATAAATGACCGACCGACCCGACCCGTCGGCGCGGACATGTTGTATGCCTTCTTGTCGTTGTATCTGTATTTTTTGATCTGCTTTTGTATCTGTGCTGTATTCGAGGCTGCTGTGTGTGCCTTTTAGATTCAATTTAATGTGCACATGACGACAATGGCAACACGGTTCGTTTCGGTTCAGCACAGAAACGAAGAACAAAGCATAGCACATTTTCGAGCGGCACTGCATGTCGCATAGTTGCTTCTCAATTTTCAATATTGATTAGTTTTAATTATGAGCACTTGGTGATGGTTGTTTGCAAATAAAAACGTCACGCCGCATAATGTTTTATAGCTTGTTTTGTCACTTGACCGTCGGCGATCAGGGAACAAACGAAATGCTCAAAAAACGCATCTCAAAAGATAATATTTATAATTTGATTATTAAAATTATGTATTCTTAAATGAAATGCATTTTTTAATAAAAACATTTCCCATAGTATATATTCTATTATAATAGTAATGATGTTTTTAGAGTATTGCTAAATCATATAAAAATACTAGAGTGATGAAATTTATTACAGAATTATATCATTGTCTAATCAGAGTTGCCTCAGAGTTCATCAGTCTACCACAACAGTCACTGATACAAAATGTAAAGTTATTTAAAGTTGCTAACTTGGATTGATTGTGACTTAATTTGATGTCATGTGTATTAAAATACTTCTGAAACTCTTTTTTGAACACTCGATATTGTCTCAGTATTAATTTCTAACTTTTGTTATGTCAAGACATCAAGAGATATTTGAATACAGGGTTTTTCAAATGGGACGCTACAAAAGTAGAGCAACAGGGACAGCAAACGACGCCATATTTCTTGCCCTTCTTTTGAAATTTCTGTTCAGTAAGGTTTGCCATTTCATGATGGAAAGATATACAAATTCTAATTTCGGTAGTAAATTTTAATAATTTCGACTCGTTGTTGGCTCGTATATCTTTCCATCATGAAGATACCTTTCCAAACCTTACTGAAGAGAAATGTCAAAAGAGCGGCAAGAAATATGGCGTCGTTTGCTGTCCCTGTCGCGCTCTACTTTTGTAGCGTCCCATTTGTAAAACCCTTCAAAAAAACTTTTGTAGCACTCTTATTGATAAACACTTTATTTTCTAAATATGTACTTTTTTCTTTACTTTTTTAAAATTTTTATTTTTTTATGTATCAATTTTTTAAAATATAATTTATTACTTACTATTTTAAAATTATTATATTTTTAATTATTTTTATTGTATTTTATTTTTTCTTCAATTTGTCGATTTGGTTCTATTCTTGCTTCATTTATATATTGTTTTGCTATTTATTAATTTAAATTGTTTTGTTTAATTAATTTGGATTGTTTTTCAATTTTTGTTTGTTTGATAAATTTTGTTTTATAAATTTTATTTTATTTTATAAATTTTATTTTATGTAATTTTTTCATCTTTTTTTTTTGTTTGTTTTTTATTATAATATTTCGTTTTTTAAATTCTATTGTTATTTCTCATTTCATTTTTAATTTCATTCTTTTTATGTGTTTATTTTAGGTTTTTTTTTGTTGATGAATTTTAATTTTTCTATTTTTTATTTGTTTATTTATTTTGTTACATATTGCTGTTTTTTTTATTTTTGTTTTTAATTTTTATTTTATTTTGATTATTTTTTTATTTATTTTATATAATTTTTTGTTATTTCATTTATAATTTAATTTAATTTGTATGTGTTTATTTTATTTTTTTTTTGGTTGATGAATTTTAATTTTTTTTTATTTTTCTATTTTTAATTTATTATTTATTTACATACATTTTGCTGTTTTTTATTTAGTTTTTTTTGTTATTTTTTAACTTTATTTTATTTTGATTATTTTTTTTATTATATTTATTTTTTGTATTTTTGTGTTATTTTTGTGTTTTTGTGGTGTTATTTTAATATTTTTTTTATTATATATTTTTTTATATTTTTTATTATATTTTTTTTTTATTTAATTTTTTAACTATTTTATTTTTTCATTTATAATTTCAATTAATTTATTTTTGTATTTATTAATTATTTTGTTTTTTTTTTAATTTTTATTTTATTTTGTATTTTTTAAAATTTAAATTTAGTTTATTTTGTTTTTTCTTCTATTAGTTTTGGTTTTTATTTATTTCTTTATATTGTTACATTTTACTACTTTTTTAAAATTTTATTTTGTTTAATTATTTTTTTTTTATTTATTTTGTATTTATTAATAATTATGTTTTAATTTTTTAATTTTTATTTTATTTTATATTTTTTAATATTTTTTTTTAGTTTATTTATTTTGTTTTTTTTAGTTTGGTTTTTATTTATTTCTTTATATTGTTACATTTTACTGTTTTTTTTTAATTTTTTTTGTAAATTTTATTTTATTAAATTTTATTTTGTTAATTTTTTTTTTATTTATTTATATTATTTAATTATATTTTTTTCTGCTATTTTTTTAATTTTTGTATTTTTTTGTGTTATTTTAATATTTTTATTCATGTGTTATATAAAAATTTTTACTTTTAGTTTTTTTTTATCTATTTTAATTTTTAATTTTTCATTTATAATTTTAAAATTATTAATTTTTGTATTTATTAAAGAATATAAATTTTTATTTAATAATTTTTTAAATTTGTTTTTTTTTAATTTTTATGTTATTTTATTTTTTTTCATTTTTATTTTATTTTGTTTTTTTTATTAATTTTTATTTTTTGTAAATTTCTCAGTGACTTACTTACGTTCTATCCATCCATCCTCTTTGCAACCTTGTTCTCTTTTGACGCATTGTTTTTTTTTCTATTGCCTTCGTTAATGGCAAAGACCCATCTGGACCCTGCACCATTCTAAGGCCGGTAGAAACGTCAGCGGTGACCGCTGCTAATTAAAATTTATATGTGCGATAATCGTGCACCATAATTATCGGGCATTCAATCACGCAAAACGTATCAAGTGCTTTGATTGTCGATAAAAACACAAACAGCAGCATAAACTAAAGGAAGTCTCTGATTACGTACATTCGATGTACCTACGAAAGTGATGATCAAAATTTACAAAAAAAAAAACCCACTAAATTTTTGCGTTTGCGACATAAAATTACAACAAACACAATCGATGGTCTGCGCGCTCCAATTGAAGACCTACCAACTACCTTCGTCAGCAAAAGATATCGGTCGGTTGCACGTTGTTTTTATTTGTTTGTGGACGTCATCAAGAACATTCGACGTATATCTCGCACTTTTTTTATCAACCTAATTCGAAGTATTTTTAAATAACACTGTAGTGATAACATATCTGCAGTGAAGTCGTCGTCGATCCATTGGTCAGACAATTGTTGCTGACGATTTTAAGGCATATTTCAAAATCTGACACTCTTTTCTTTTTAAAAATAATTTCCATTTCGCGGGTTATCAAGATACAACTGTTAGATACATCATAAATCATAACTAATTGAAAGTATTACTTAATAAATAATTTATTTTATTATTTTTTTTTAACAATTGATAAGTTATATCTGCGACGAGTCTCAAGGTAGCGGATGATATACAACTACTTCAATTTTGTGGTTGATTAAGATACATGCGTTAGATACTTTGTTATCCAAATGTCAAAGCTATGATAATTTTATTAACATTTTACAAACACTTACTTGGCATTTAGTACTTGCTTTAGTTAGTACAAAATATTTTCAACAATTTATTGTTTTGTTTTTTATAAAATCAATTTCATGTTAATCAAGATAAATTCGTTGAAATACTTTGTTAACATTAACCATAACTATGAAATATTGGACGGGAGCATGTTTCAATTCCATTTTGATTGAGTTTTGTATGATATTCATTAGCTTGATTACTTCATGCTCCATACAAAAATTAAAACTTTGCGATTCGTCCCTTGGCTTATTTAATGTTGCTTTCCGAAATTTTCTGCTCTGCTGTTATCTTCCGAATCCTTGATATTCAGTGAATCAAATCGTATAATTACATTTTCTGTAAAAATCTCAGTATTTTTTTTTATATAGAATAAACCAAACCAAGTGTAGCCCATTTTTGAAAATTCTGAACTGTGACCTTGAAAGAACGCTCGCTTTAGGAGATACAGAATTTCCAAAGATACAGAAATTTCGGCTATGAATCCATGATATTCAGTTAACCGAATGGCATTACATTTTCTATAAAAATCCCAGTATTTATTTTATATAGAATAAACCAAACCAAGTGTAGCCCATTTTTGAAAATTCTGAATTGTGACCTTGAAAAAACGCTCGGTTTAGGAGATACAGAATTTCCAAAGATACACAAATTTCAGCTATGAATCCATGATATTCAGTGAATCAAATGGCATCATTATATTTTCTGTAAAAATCATAAAAAAGGGAAAAAAACGCAATTGTTCATATATATTCTTCTAATTTTGATCAGAATTCTTCCCCATATATTATTCTAATTTTAATTTTATGCCGAAACTGGAAATTTGTGCCGAATTCTCTCCCATAACATGACCTTCGTTTTCAAGGCAACGTATGTCACTCACACTTTTTGAATTCGATTTTTAATACGAAAATGGTTTTAAGAAAATGTGAACCGTTTGCTTTGACTTGAAGATTTAAATATCTTTGGAAAATATTATTTAGTATTGAAAAATAGAATTTAAAATAAGATCAAAGTTATATAAAAATTTGTATTAAAGGACCATTCCAACATACTTGATTCTGTTTTTCCAATTTCAAAAACATTACTTCATACTTCTAATTGAGATTCTAAAAATGTATAATATAAATTCTTTTTTAAACATCAGCTAGTTAACTTATAAAAAATATATTTTATGCTAGATTCTCGAGAGACTTCCGCTAGATAATTTGCAGACGAAGGGCAAAATAGTAAAAGAGCGTAACGTCTTCATTCATTATTTCTTTCTGGTATTTACAATAATTTGTTACTTCCTGGTCTTCATGAATTAGTAAAATTCTTTAGTAGAAAAAGTGACATAAATTTTGGAACTCGTGAAAGCTTTTCAAATAAGTCACACTGACCGTAATTGAGCACTAATTAATGTTACTGTCTGTGAGTTTCTTTCATTGTCATGCATTGTGTACTTTGCATCAATTAAAGCAGTAACTGACTGACGGGCGGTCGGATGGACTGATGGATGGAATGACTAACTGAACGGCCATTTGGCCTTATGTGGGTTGCTGATAATTACCAGCAAATGTCTACATTATAGTATTAGGCACATACACACTCTGGACTCATTTAGGGTTCCCAGATGTCTGTGGCACCACTTGACATGACATGTTCACGTGTCTCTCTAGTCAAATATTAACATACTATATTTCGTGTTGTAGCCGCGGTAGCTCAGTGGTTAGTGCGTTGGACTGCGAGCCGAAAGGTCCCCGGTTCAAGCCTGGACTGGGGCTAACAACATCTTTTCATAGAAACATTTTTCTATACCGCGCTACCTCTCGGCAGTAAATGGCAAACCTACGAGAGTAAAACATTGCCTATGAAAAAGCTCTCACCCGCCGTTCGGATTCGGCAATAAACTGTAGGTCCCACCACTTTGAGTACAAATATAACACGCACAGCTCAAAATGGTGAGAGAGCTCGGCCGAAGTTCTATACAGGACTGTAGCGCCAAACTATTATATTATTATTATTATATTTCGTGTTTGGACAATCGATTGTCTAATAATTATTTATTCGATATCCGTAGATTTGGGTTATTTTATATTCTAACTGTAAACCAAATGGGGTTTAAAAACGAAAATCTATTTCAATTTTTAATTCCTTTTTTAAAAATGAAAAAGTTTTAAGATTCTATTTCAATTTTTATTTCGAAATATTTGAATTTCTAAATATTTAAATATTTTTTTGTTATTGTAAATAATGCCATTAATAATTATTAGAAATGGAAATAAATACATAAATACATAAATACATAAATACATAAATACATAAATACATAAATACATAAATACATAAATACATAAATACATAAATACATAAATACATAAATACATAAATACATAAATACATAAATACATAAATACATAAATACATAAATACATAAATACATAAATACATAAATACATAAATACATAAATACATAAATACATAAATACATAAATACATAAATACATAAATACATAAATACATAAATACATAAATACATAAATACATAAATACATAAATACATAAATACATAAATACATAAATACATAAATACATAAATACATAAATACATAAATACATAAATACATAAATACATAAATTAGACTTATATTATTTAATTTCTTGACGATTAAATTCATCTACATGTACTAGTCTGGTAGACTATTTGTAAACTCTGTCCATTTTCGAACAAAAATACTAAATAGAGCAACTCTGCTCTATTGGAAAATCAAAATATTTCATTAATTTGTCAACATTAATAGAATGATATATGCTTTATTTATTTTTTCCATTACATAAACAATTTGGCGTTTTAGTTTTTTAAACGTTGTTGTAATATCTTTGGAAATTTCCATGACATAACCTTAAAAAGAAAAAGTAATACAAAAAATGTGTATTATACTTCAGTTGTGTAACACATTGAGACATAATTAAAATGCATGGATTTTGTAGTTTGTCCTTAGCGCATACTTGAGTAACGCGTATTAAGTAATGATTTAAATTTATGGCCGGCATAAAATAAGTCGAGACGTGAAGACGATGCCACTGACAGCCACGACGACGACCTACGTTGGCAAATTAAACGCACAGCAATTGGTTTTTTCCGGGCATCATTTGATGAACGTCGTTTCAAAGACGAATGATATTCGCCGATTAAATCGCCATTAAACTAATCTAGCTGCGGTGTCTGTCTGCCTATCTATCTGCCTGCCTGGCAGTCCGTCCGTCATATGTCCCTCCTGTGCGCAGCTTATTGTTGTTTCTCATCGTTCCTCCCACTCTCAGGCAGGCGACCGCAGCCGCAACCGCAGCCACTTTAATGAAAAATTATGCCAGAAATTTGTGGCTGCGTCGTTGATGATCGTGTTGCTGTTACTGCCTGCTGCTGCTGTGATTCAGTTGATGAAAAAATATGAATCGTATAAATTTTCTTATTTTAATCAACGCTCAAGAACACGACAAACGTTGGTTGGCGGCAAAAGCCTCATGTCCGGCTGTACGTCTGACTGCCTGTCAGTCGCCATGCTTGATTTCATCCACACGCCATGGTCATGAACAGCACCGCTTCAGCTTTAGCTACAGCTCCAGTTCCATATGTGCTTTGTGTCACTTATCCATTATCTGGATTTTTCTGGATTAATTTCAGTTTGAACTGCGCACGATATTTGTTAATTGATTTTCGTGTCAAAAACTCCTTTCGTGAGACTTGAGGCTCATCACCAAGAAAACAAAAATTATAAAACTTATTAAAAACTGTTCATAATTATAATATTTATTTAATTCGACCTTTTTTCCAATTTGTTTTGGTTCGTATTCTGTTTGTGCTTTTCGAATCGATTCACAACAGGATGCTAATTAATATTTCGCGGCTCGTTTATGTTCGGCAACTATGTACAATGAAATCACATATATAGTATATATACATATTTTAGGTATATATGTATTTTTGGCACTGACGGTACAGCTGCACCCATCATTGCACCGCCGTCAGTGGGTGGTATTTTGTTGTGCAATCAGCGAACATGCTAAATATGCCACCACCAATCGGAAGTTTATTGATTTTGCAAACTTTTCAAATTCAGTTTTATTTTTAACATATTCAATATAATATGCTAAATTTTCACAAATAAGCTGAACGTTATTATTAAACCAATTATTAATTTATCAGATTGTTTTTAGAAAAAGACGTTCGTTTTTAGTGATTTTTTGTATAAGAATGTTCTCATGTCACGTACGTAACAGATATATTTATTATCATATTAAACTAACAAAATTTTTAAAATAGTCGAGTCCTCTGTTTCTAAAGCAGAATTTCATTGACATTTTCAAAAATGTAAAAAAAAAATAAAAACCTTAAAAAAAATAAAAACCTGGAAATTTGAATCGTACATCACTTCTTATTTCGTAATAATGATTATTAATATTGTCACACGGATAGAAAAGATTTGTTTGAATATGTTCGAATGTAATTAAAAAGTAATACGAAAAGACCATACACGTATTAGGAATGAAGTGTAATTAAATTATAATCGAAATTGACTTTATTTTTGTTCACGTGTAAACATTATTATATTGTCCAGCAGAATCTGTCAAATTTACCATAAATATGTTGCAATACCAACATAAAATTTTAATTGCATTTGAATAAAGTATTTCTTGGCAATTTACTTGGTTAAAACTATGTTTCGAAACACAGAAAATGCTAATCAAATCTAAATACAACGTATGTTCGCAACGCTCTTCTTAATTCGATAATTTATCGACTGACGAAGTTGGCAACGTTGTGCAGCATTTTCTATCTACGCCATCCATCTTTTGCTATCGTTTGAACATATTGATGTTTAAAACAAAACAGAAATTGGATTTAAATAAGTGTATTCTTGCAACATTCTTCATGTATACGAAGTTGGCACTCGTTGAGCATAATTTTCAACCTACGTTTCTTTTGTCGTCGTTTGAAAATATTTAAATATGTTTCGATGCAAACATACTACTTTTTGAACTGAAACAACTGATATACTTCACTGAAAACATATTTATATTCAGGTCGTTCAAAATCATGTTTTATTTTGAACGTATTTATGTTTCGGTTCAAATATTTATTTTATTTGGATATAGTAATTATTATGTTTCCATTAGAACATACTCCATTTTATGGGGCAAATGTTTCCGGTATATTATAATGTAAGTCAGAGCTCATTACAACACTGTTCAAATCTCAATACAACCCTGTTTACAAATGATTTATCAGTCAATTATATATTATGTTTACATAAAATTCCAAACATACATGTTAATGCCTGCAAAATATGTTTGGGTGAGCCCTTTTTTTGCAGCGTGCAGTTATAAAATTATTTTTAGCAAAAAATCGTAGTGCAAATTTTCATACAGAATGTCCGGAATTATTCTGTGACTTATTACGAAATAACTATAAACTTTAGAAACAAAGTGTATATTAACAAGAATAAAGTAAATTGTTTCAGCAATGTTCAGAGAAAATTCAAAAAAATGTATTGCACGCCAAAAGTTATATTTAGAAAAATAGTCGTAGTTATAATTTTTATACGGAACTTTTTTTTCCGTCCCGAATTTTTCTGTGATTTATTATGAAAAAACTATAATCTCTGGAAACAATGTGTAAACATACAAATAAAGCACATGATTTCAACTTTCTACTAAAATAATTAAAAAAATAACTTGTACGCAAAATACGCCGACTTTTTGGAATTTCCATATGAACCTCGACATTTACTTCCATTTTTGTCGCGTCCGGAACTACAACTATTTAATTTATATCTTTTGATCTACAGTATAGAATACTCTAAGTTTTGCTATCCTATTTAAATACTACTTGCACAAGTAAATTCATTAATTTTCCTTCGAGATATTTAAGTTTCAAGCGTACGAATGTTCCGTCTGGAACCCCAGGAAATGTCCATATGAACGTGGGTGAATTCGATTTAACTGTTCTAAATTAGATGAGACTATTTTGCATACCAATTAACTGTTACTGAGGTTTTTTTTTGTTCGTTTCTGCATTCAAAAAGCTTAATCCGAAAGTAAATTGTTCTTTTCTGAATTAAATTTGTTTTTTTTTTTTGAGTTTAATTTGGCTCTTTTTGAATTTAAGTAAACTATTCTGATAAACGTCTCTGAATTCGGTTTTCCTATTATGAATTCCACTCGATTGCTGATTTCAATTTGACTTTTCAAAACCAATTCTGAACTCTATATATTCATTTCTGAATTCGATATGAACATTTTTAATTCATTTTCTGTATATTGATGTAAATGATGTAAAACAATCTATTAACCTAAACAGTTTTTAATGGTTCTATAATCCAGAATCTATGATTCTCAAAAAGATTTTAAAGTTATTTTAAAGAGAAAAGAAGATAAACTACACTAAGTGAAGATTGTAATGAATAAAAATAAAATAAACCAACTTTTTTTTAAATCGATACTGCAGTGTATGTTTGTATTGGATGAACCTTTATATAAACATCAACTAATCCAATGAATTTTAATGGTTCTTTACTTTTATATATCACAAAAAAAGTTAGAGAGTTTTTATTTTATAAAAAGTCTTTAATCATGGTCCTTCGAACAAAAGATTTTTGTAACGTTATTCATTACCTAATCGAACGTAACAATATATAAAGATTAGTGTGGTAGGCCCATTTTTGCCTCCCAGCAAATTAACTATACACCTTAATCCTTTAAGGGTAACACAAAAAACACGTGACGAGTTTGTTAAAAATCGATTTTTCTCATCTCATCTCTCTCTCACTTCAATCAGTCAGTCAGCCCGTCATTCATTCCGGCAGTTGATGTTTCTCAAAGTTAAAACAGTTTCCAAAAAGTTGCTTCAAAATTATGCAATTATTTGAATTTAAATCTGTTTTATTTTCTATATAAAGGAGCGCACTGAAGATTTTATTTTTTTTACACACGGTCCTTTGTTACCTAACATGGCACGACATCCTGTCGGCTCGCGTTTCTCTCTCTCTCGTTATTGTGCTGCGCATTTAAGGCTCCGTTTATTTCTTAACGAAAAAAAAGCGCTTTTTTTGGATTTAGAATTTCCTGTTTCCAGCAGTGATTTTGTATTTTGTGCTGGCAACGCCGCTGGCTGCCGATTTTATCGATTCCGACGAACCTCTTATTTTTGTTAACAAATTTGTTGTTTTTTTTTCTTTTTTGTTTTTCAACAATTACAAGCACATGTACAATATTTGTGTATCTGTGTTTGTTCAATATTATTTTAAGTATATGAAGTATTCCTAGTATAGCAATAAAAAAAATATATTTGATAATGCTCACTACTTACGTCTTAAGTTGGCCAATTGATTGACATCATTATTGACGCAGTATGACGTCATTGAGCAATACGACCAACACATGAGTTGCCAATGGGTTGTGTATTTCATAGATACTATATCTAGGGGATGTTTTTTTTGTTGTATTTTTGATTGATTTCTTTATGGAATGCATAGTTGTTTCACACGACATTTAGGCCATATAATTTTTTATTAGTTAATAAGTTTTTGCTGCTTTTATGTATATGGGAAGTATTCATGGGAAAATTGACGCATGTCACACAGGCAGGGAGGCAAGGCAGTCGCCTTCTCTCTGGGAAATACTGGAAAAACTGGAAAATGTCTTAAACTTAACGACTATTTGAAGTTTTTTTTTTCAACCCTTAAACGAGGAAGAAGAGTAGTTCAACTTTTTTCCGTTTACTGTGTAGAGTGCACAGAGTAACTCAAAATAAAAAAAAGGTTTAATTTTCGATCATCGATTATATCATATCATCGAATTCGAAAAAACATAGTCAAATGGGATGGCTTTACGTACCCAAGCAACAATATACTAGGCAGCTTAAATACCGCCAAGTTTCTTTTATGAATATGAGAAACATTGTCGGTTACTGGTAGCGATACTCTTCAAATCCGTACTAGTACGGCAATGTATCCTCGTCAGTAAAACTAGTCAAAAACTGGTACGTTACTGGTAGAGATTTGAAGTGTAGATCCCTGCCTGACAAACTAATCAAAAACTTGTCAGAAACTGTTCTGTTTCCAGTAAAACTAGTCAAAAACTGATCGGTTAATGGTAGGGATTTCAAGAGTTGATCCCTGTCAGTTAAACTAGTCAAAAACTGTTCGGATACTGCTAGAAAATGCACAAGGAAACGAAGAGTTTTACTGGCTGGGTACGTTACTGGTAGAGATTTGAAGTGTAGATCCCTGCCAGTTAAACTAGTCAAAAAATTTTCAGAAACTGTTCTGTTTCCAGTAAAACTAGTCAAAAACTGATCGGTTAATGGTAGGGATTTCAAGAGTTGATCCCTGCCAGTAAAATTAGTCAAAAACTGTTCGGATACTGCTAGAAAATGCCCAAGGAAACGAAGAGTTTTACTGGCTAGGTACGTTACTAGTAGAGATTTGAAGTGTAGATCCCTGTCAGTTAAACTAGTCAAAAACTTGTCAGAAACTGGTCTGTTTCCAGTAAAACTAGTCAAAAACTGATCGGTTAATGGTAACACTAGTCAAAAACTGTTCGGATACTGCTAGAAAATGTCCAGAGCTAGAAAATGCCCAGAGAACGAGCAGGCTATTTTATGCTCGAAAAATACGTGACATCGACTTCGAGTTATTCGAAAAGTGACTAGTAAAACTGGCTGGATAGGATGGCTGGATGCTAGGAATTGTTACATTTCAGATAGATTCATTTATATGAAAATTCAAATAACTTGACAAATAATTTGACCAATCTTCGTTGTAAAAGTTTCAGTTACAGAAGATAATTTTCCACGAAAAAAAGAAAAAAATCGAGAAGAAAAATACATTTTTAATATTTTTTTGACAAGGGTTACAGTATAGCTATAATATTTTGGGAATTATCCTAAAATAAACCAAATTCGAAATGAAAAATAAATGTTTAACATTCTTTGACAAGTGTTAACAGTGGATCTATAATATTTTAGGAATGAGCATAAAATAAACCAAATTCTATTCTATTTTTTTTTTGTTGTATGAACCGTGCGTCAATCGAACGTACAGCTTGGCAACTCTGGTGTTTATGCCGAGCGCGCTTTCAATTGCCACAGTGCCACACATTTTAATGTCAATTTTGATATTTAAATTAAAAAAATTCTGTGCTTTTTTATTAGCTTTTTATTGCGGCTTTCTCTCTCTCGCGCGCCCTTCGCCTGCACATGCGCTCGCTCGCACTCACTCACTAAATACTGCCCTCATGTACGCGCGCTCTCTTCATGCGCTGCGCCAATGTCCTCGATTGTGGTGACGATTCGACGACGACGAGCGAGCGAGCATAATTTCGGCGCTTCGGCATGTGACGATAACAACAACGACAACGTCGATTTTTATCACGACCCATGCGAAACTCAACAAACTAACTAACGAAACACAAACAAAAAAAAACCCCACCTCCCTCCTCCCACAATCGAACGCAAACGACGTTGAATACGACAAAGCCTACAACAACAATAACGTTTACGAATACGTCAACGATTCCAACGAAAACTTTCCGAACGTCCAGCTGTCCGTCCGTTTGTCGAAAGTGGCGAAAGCTCAGCGCGCACCATACGCTCGCAACGCGATTGAAAATTCAGTCGAGCGTTGATACCGAGCTGGGAAGGTCGGGCAAAGTAATTCTCGTCTCGTGTGCTTCTTACACAACACCTACTAAAGATAGAAAAATTAAATAAATATATATAATACATATATACTGTGCAGCATATATATATACTTGGTGTATCCTAGTTTACACTAGAGTCGCACGACGGACAACAGCAGCAGCTCTTAAGCTTTGCCACAAAGCTTACAGAGTTCGAGCCGAACCGAGCCAGCGAAAAATTTCCTGGAAACATTCAACGGGAAATTTTTCGACCCGAAGTGTGTGAAGTTTTAACGTTCGAAAACTAAATCAGTCAACCTCTATTGTTGGCCGACGTACAGAGACAGGGGTAGTTCTGCGAACCCCTAGTAAATTGTGTAATACTTGTGTGTGTGCTGTATAAAAGGTACCTATCATCATAGATAAAATCAAATATAAAATAAAATAATAAAAAATAAAAAAAGAGACATTTAAAAGACAATTTTTAAAAAATATATATAAAAGAAGAAACGAAACGAAAAACGAACCAACCTCCAACCAACGTACCGAACAACGACGTCCTTGTTGAGAATCGATTTTTCTACAACTTCATGCCATTGTGTGAAAATTCAACCAACCAACCATCCAACCAACCAACCAAAGACTCAAGTGAAAACGGTGTAACTGCTAAAGTTGAATTTGAATTTTTCAAGTATTTTGTGCATTCAGTTTAAACAGTGAACTCTGCAAATTTCGTATATATATTTTCGTTTATTTATTTTATATACTCTAAATATGCTGAACCTGCTGAATATTTTCAAGTTTTCAGCATAACAGCTCAGCGCAATTTCGAAATATATTAAAAATTTTCGAATTGCGAAAGTGTAACGAAAGCGAGCGAGCGATAAATAATTTCTAAAAAAATACTGAATTCCTAAAATAATCGATGCATAATTTTGTCATTTAATAAATGTTTTTTTTTAATGCATTTGCAAATGTTTTTTCAATGAACTACTTTAACGTAATTCGTAATACGTCTATCTGAATATTTCAAAAATTGCACTTGCATTAATATTTTCAAGTTTTCAAAACGTTTTGTTTGTTATTTATTGATTTTTTTGTTTTTTTTTTTTGTACTAAACAGTCTAAATTTTGTTTTTGTCTGACACAACGTCTAATAAAAACCGCAAGAAACAAAGAAAAATGTACAAAAAGTGAATGAAAAAAATAATAAAAACTAAAACAAAACCGTCGCTGACGTATTTTTGGCAATGAAATAAATTATTTTGCTTGATTTGATTTTATTTCACTTAAAAATTTACAGACAAAAACGTCTGAATGTGAACAAAATAAAAAAAATAAATTATATATATTATTATTAGAATTAGAATCAACGAAATCTGCTCTGTATACTGTGCGTAAATATGTATTAAGTAACCTACATACACGCGCGGCGCTCTCATATCTAACAGATACAAAATGTATTGCATGGATACGAATGAATGTCTTTCATTCGCAGATACAAATGTATTTCATAATGCGAAAAGTTTTACATTTTGTTTTTTCCTGCGGCGAAAACGGACGGGGCACATTTCGCCAGAGGAATATTTTATGTATCTCACTCATACACTCTCGCTCTCACACTCTCTCACGGTGTATTATTGGTAAAGCTTGATTATATCACTCTCTTGCGCTGTGCTCAGCATAATGTAAATTTTCACTTAGCTTTTCCAATAAAAAAAACAGTAAAAAATTCTAAAGGAAAATGGAAATTTCCGGCTTTTACCACCCCTACTACGCTACTAACTGTTCCAACATTCCATGCATCATCATCAGTAGGTCGTTCGTTTGTGGGTGGTCGGCCTAAACATTCCAGCGACACCCAAAATTCCAACGTCCAGCTGGATTTTCAATGGAATTGCAGTATACGCCGATTGCATAATTTCGAAGTTTTTCAACGAAAATAATTTGTTCTAACTCTAGAAAAACCTATCCTTTACTGAACTTATTCTAGCATTAAATGCTCATTGAATTTTATCATAAACCGAGCATTGAAAGGTTCATCTTAAGCTGATTACCCTATTAGGTCTAACTTAATAGGGTATGGCTCATATTTGCAGTCGTAATCGTCGCTAGAATGCTTAAATTCTATAAATTCATAAAAACCGTTTTCAGTTTCATTTCATTATTCTATTTTTCAGTATTAAGGTAACTCAATAAACGTACGGATTTGTCTCGAAAAAACATGAGTAATCAGGTGGGTAACAGAATCAGCGTATTGTTCGCTTAATTACGCTAATAAAACAAATATTTGTTTAACATTCTCAGCGAAAAAAAGCAAAAAATAAACCTTATTTAAAGTAGATTCCGTATGTAAAATTGTCCCACAGAAACAGCAGAAAATGTGAGCTTAATAATTGTTTAAAATAGTTTTATATACCATACTTTTCCTCAACACTTTTTTTTATTAATAAAAGCGTTTGTTTTTTCTATGAAATAGCATTAAATTCACTTTTATTATAGAAATTCCTCTCGTTTTAAGAGGTGGAAAAATGGAAAAAATCCCATTATATGCGGTTTTTTCCAGTTTTTCACATTTACATAATACCAACACAGTCAGGGGACGTCTTGTGATGTCAGTGCTTGATATTTAGAAGTTGCAGGCGTTTTTTTATCTTTATCAATAATTATTAAAACAGGTTGTTTAACGTAGTACGTAATACGTACGTACGTCTCACGACACATTTATGACTTCGCAGAACTCCACGGGAATTCCTATAATACTCGATACTCTGACGCCCTAGCGAGTTGCATATCGATTGATCGACGTTGTCTCGGTTCAGTTTGATCTTGTTTGAGTCAGTTTGTGCTAATGCCTGAACTGGTTTAAGCCATTATTTAAAAATGTAGATATTTTCTGTTTTTTTTTCTTCTACTCGTCAGCTATCTTAATGCATCGGCAATCGTAATTTTATTTTTTTTCTTCTATCAGACATTTAATTTGTTATTATTGTTTTGTTTTTATTTAGTTTTTTTTGTCTGTGTTTTATTTTTATTTATATTTTTTGTTGTTATGTTGATAATGCATTTCAAAACAACGACTAACTAAATATTGTCTCGTGCTACTGCTATCGATCGATCGCCTCGTACTCAATTAAGACCTAATTGAGTGTCTCGTTCTTGATGATCTTTTGGTTATTTTTTTTTTTTTTTGATTATTGTAACAATTTCGAGCGTCTTGTACTCGAATGTCTAGTACTTGATATTGGAGACTCCATTATTCATTGATCTAATATTTGAGGATCTAAAAAGTGATCTTATAGTATTTAACACCCTCTAGTACTACATTGTCTTTTTTATTTTTGTATTTGATCGTCTTCATATTTTAATACTTAACTTTCTTTAACAAAGATTCGAACTAGTACCTTCAAAACCTGTAACTTCGACGATTGTCTAGTACTCTATGACCACATTTTTGATAATCTAGAATGTGATCTTAGTACTCGACCTTATATTCTTTAATATACGATCGCCTATTAATCTAACTTTTAGTATTCAATTGTTTAGTACTCGATTTTCTGGTACTCTATGACCAAATTTTTGATAATAAAGAATGTGAGCTTAAACTACTCGACCTTCTAGTACTAGATTCTTTAGTATTCGATCGCCTAGTATTCAATCTACCGTAGTAGAAATTGTACTTAAGATTCGAGGTAGTAACTTCAAAACCTGTAACTTCGACGATTGTCTAGTACTCTGTGACCAAATTTTTGATAATCTAGAATGTGATCTTAGTACTCGACCTTATATTCTTTAGTATTCGATCGCCTATTAATCTAACTTTTAGTATTCAATTGTTTAGTACTCGGTTTTCTAGTACTCTATGACCTAATTTTTGATAATCTAGAATGTGATCTTAAAGTACTCGACCCTCTATTCGATCGCCTAGTATACGGATGCTATAATGTAAGATTCGAACTAGTATCATCAAAATTCGACGATTGTCTAGTACTCTATGACCTAATTTTTAATAATCTAGAATGTGATCTTAAAGTACTCGATCTTCTAGTACTACATTCATTAGTATTCGATCGCCTAGTATTCGGTATTTTAGACTTTGATCTTGATCGTCTAGTTTTATATCTTTTGGAATTTGATATTTTTCATCTAAGACTCGATCATGTAAGACAACATCATCTAAGATGCTATAATGTAAGACTATCATCTACCCTAGTAGAAATTGTACTTAAGCCATGATCGGATCATGATATTTTTGTCCTACCAGTCGATCAGTTGATCTGTAATCAACATGAGCTGGTCATGATCATGTCTAGCCTAATAGGACAAATTTCTACTACGGCAAGACTCTATCATTTAAAACGCTAATACTTAGTTTTCGAAAGGTCTAGTTCTCTATCGTATTCGATCGTTTAGTACTCGATCAGTTAAGACTCAAATCATTTATCCAAATTATTATCTGTCACTGAATATCTTGTATTCGATCTTTTAGTATTTGATCGTCAATACTTAGTTTTCAAATGTCTAGTTCTCTATCGTATTCGATCGTTTAGTACTCGATCATTTAAGGCTCGAATCATTTATCCAAATTATTATCTGTCACTAGAATATCTTGTATTCGATCTTTTAGTATTTGATCGTGAAGTACTCAATGTAGTTACAACGAGTACTCTTGCGTTTTTAAGACGTATACGTTGTACTCCAAAATCTTCAACTGTACTGATTTGCACCTCTTTTACTAGTACATCTTGTATTTTAATGTTTACGTTTAAAAATTTAACTTTCTTTAGCTTAATCTATTTATACACGGCATTGACGTACTTCATATAACATAATTTGTTCGCGTTTTCGCGATCACTGCTAAACCTAAATTGTATAACACATGTTTTTCATTTCTATTTAGATATTATCTTGTAGATTATCTTAAATACTACATCATTCCTAGCTATATACACTACATACCCTTTGTAGAAATTGATCGTGAACTGATCGTTGTATTTTTAGCTTGTCAGAACCCGTCAAAATTCCGTCACATTAAATTTCTAATACGGTAAATTTATACTAGAAACTTTTCCTACAAATACCTCGAAGTATTTATTAATAAGTCGAGCATATAACTCAAAATTCTATTGATCTTTACTATTTTTAATCTTCATATTAGATCGTCTCGTAGTTTCCAAATTTTTATTCAAATGTCACGTTAATCGCGTCGTATAGATAATTAATAAACTCTATCTCGTATTTGATTATCTGCAAAATGTTTGTCTCTGAGTCCGTATCTCTCGTATTTGTCTCGTTTTAGTGTAATATAATATTTTGACTGTGCTAATGATCTCGCAACCAGTTTATTTTCTTTTTTTTTTTTGTTGTGTACACATTAAACGTTTTTATTTATTTATTATATATTTTGTGTAATTTTCAACTTATCATTAATTACCAGCTTTTTGTGATCTACTGCTTTGTAGTACCTCCGCCGCTACCCTTCAAGGCCCCCCGTCGACCACACCTTGTACTTGTGTTTTTATTGTTTTACGATTTGTCTGTTTTTTATTTACTTTAGCAAATTATTTTGCCTTCGTGTTTTTATTTAATGATTTTTTTTGTCATTTTTGACGTTTTCAACGCGATTAATAAATGAGACAACATTTGCATGTGATCGATTTTGTGTAGCTGTTATATTTTCAAGTTCAACGTAACATTGATATAAGTTGTATTTAACAAATACAGTTATTAACATTTTATTTATATCGGTTTTAAATATTGCCTGGTTGCTGATTTTTGTATATTTGCTATGTTTCCTACATTATTCGGTTCTCTCAACTGCAAAATCGTTTCTTATAGCCAAAACTATGGGTTTTAGTTTGCCCTACAATCAATATAGATCCATTTTAGTACAATTTGATGTGTGTATATTTAATAATTTCACATGACAATTGCAAATGGCAGTTTCATCAACCAATTTGTAAAAGAATACTTTTTATCCAATGAATTGTTGGTTACTACAACTAACATTTTCTTTCTTCCAAACTCATCATGCGAAAATGGTGTTTTTTGTGTCTGGGTTCACGGTTTAATCCCTGGTTTTTATTTGTTTTATGAGTTTGATTTGTATATTGATTTTTAAATACTGATTTGTATTTAATTGTAAAGTCTCGTTGGCATCGTCGTCGTCAGCTGCTTTTGTTGTTGAACTTGATAAACAGTCGTGTGAGCCGAGTTTTGTTTTCCGTTTTCCCGAGAATCACGGCACACTACACCTCGTGCTTCTTTCTCATCCGCTCGCACTCATTTTCGGTGTGCTGCTTCTTCTTCCTTTTTTTTTGCACTCAAATACCGCCCCTCGTCCGCCCGTGTTCTATAAGGTTTTTGCATTTAATTAGATAACTTGGCGCGCTTGGCTCCCGCTGTTTGTCGGTCCGGTCGTTTGTCATTGTTAAGCAGTTATTTTATTTTTTTTGTTTAGATTTTTATTGTATAGCTTGTTGTGTTGTTGTTGTTTTTTCCGTTTTCCCCGGTTGCGCAACCAGAACTAGTAGCGCTTTTAAAAAACACAGCTAAACTCAAAACGTGCTTAAAACAGCGTTTAACGCGCGCGTTCAGGCTGCTGTGATTTAAATTATTGAACCATGAAAATCTGTTGAACAGCAACACTCAATTGAATTTGTTTAAGTGAGCGCCATTGAAAGCTGTCGCAGCTACATTTTGTAAATGTATCGAGATATTTGTATCTTTTTTTTTTTTGCAAATTACTGTAGTTGGGCAAAAAAAAAGACTGCTATTTAATCAAGCGACGGAAACACGTTACTTTTACAATTGAATTTAATTAATTTTAGTCAGGTTCTCTATTTTTATTTAGCTATTTAAGTATTTTGTAGCATGGCAATGATTTCAAGCCTATGTTTGACATCCTTGAAATAGAATGACTTGATTATTAAGTGTATATCATTAAATACTATTTATTAAATATTATTTATTAAATATCAATTATCAACTATTTTAACTCAAGCCTTATACAGCTCTTTTACCACCATTTTGTTCTATCTTTGTCGCTGTTTCGCCTTTCTTCCTCAGCTCCTCGTCTAAGTAATCGCAAAAGCATATTTGCAGCGCAGTGTTGCGACCAGCAAACACAAAATTCTAATATTTATATTTGATACGGCGATCAGAAATCAAGAAAACAAGGATCGATCCGTCGAACAGCTGCGGTTTTTGAACTTTAGCAAGAGCCGGGAAACAGCCCGCCAAAAGTGCGTAAGACAGTTGAATTAGTTTTTGAAAAGTAAATTGATTAAACAAAATTTAATAAAAGGAAGTAAAAAAAAAAATAAAAAAATAAATAAAAAAAAAATAAAAATAATAAATAAAAATAATAAATAAAAAAAAATTAAAAATTAAATAAAAAAAATAAATAAAAAAAAATAAATAAAAAAAAATAAATATAAAAAAATAAATATAATAAAAATAAAAAAAAATAAATAAAAAAAAAATAAAAAAAAAATAAAAAAAAATCAAAAAAATAAATATATATTTAAAAAAAATAAATATAAAAAAATAAATATAAAAAAATATATAAAAAAAAAAATAAATATAAAAAAAATAAATATAAAAAAAATAAATATAAAAAAAATAAATATAAAAAAATAAATATAAAAAAATGAATAAAAAAAGAAAAAATAAAAAAATGATTAATTACAAAAAAATAAATAAATAAAAAAAATAAAAGAAAATTTTAAAAATTTAAAAAAATAAAAAATGTAAAAAAATATAAAAAAAAATTAGAAAAATAAAAAATAAATAAACAAAAATTATATAAAAAAATAAATAAAAACAAAATAAAAAAATAAAATTAAAAATAAATAAAAATTTAAATAAAAAAAAAAAAACTAAAACTTTTAAAATTAATCAAAAATATATAAAAATTAACATAACAAAATTAAAATTAATAAAAAAAATTAAAATAAAAAAAATATATATGTAATAAAAAAAGTAAAATTAAGTAATTGATCAAAAAATGTTTTTAAAAATTTTAGTTCAAATTAATATATTGAAATTTGCCTATAGAAATTGATTTATAAAAATTAGTTTAAAAAAATTAATTTAAAAAATTAGTTTGAAAAAATTAATTTAAAAAAAAATTAGTTTAAAGAAATTAATTTAAAAAAATCAATTTCAAATGTTTTTTTATTTATCTAAATTTAAAATTAAAAATTTCAAATATAATAATATTTTGTACTATAGAAAACTATAAAAAAATAACTATAAAAAATAGCTATAAAATATAACTATAAAAAAACTATAAAAATAACTATAAAATATAACTATAAAAAATAACTGAAAAAAATAACTACAAAAAAAATTGAAAAAAGTATAAGAAAAAACTAAAAAAAAAACATTTAAATTTTAAAAAGGTATAAATTAAAAAAATTCTAAATAAACACTCAAAAGGTTATATAAAAAATAACTTAATAAATATATTCTTACTTATTACCATTTCATCTATGTTGGCCCGAGTTGGCTTTATGATTATGAATAATAAATGAAAATAAAAAACCATTTGAAAACAAAAATTAAAAAAATAAATATATAAAAAAATCTAATTTAAAAAAAAAAGTATAAATAAAAATATTCTAAATATAACATTAAAAAATGTAATACAAAAAATTAAAAATAAGTTTTACAAATAAAAATATATAAAGAATTAATATCGAAATAAAAAAAAAATTTAAAAATAATTTAAAAATAAAAAAATCTAAATATATAAATTAAAAAAAAGAATAAAAACCAAAAACTCTAAAAATAAAAATTAAACAAAAAAAAAAAAAAGTAACGTATGTTATTTTGCGCCGAAACGTGCATAATTTATTTCATGTTTGTCTGTCTGCGCCAAAATTTTAAATTGATCTTCATGAACGTTTTGCGTACGTAGTCACCGCCGTCTCTGCCTGACCACCCGCCCGACCGCCCTCGGCCTGTATGTCTATGTGCTGCAGCTGTTGCCGCAGGCGCAAAATTTGTTTTATTTTTTCCATTATACAAATTTTGTTGCTACAAATTTCGTCAATGTATCTCGTAGATACAAAGTGATTTGCAGATAAACGCAAACTATTTTTTATTTAGGTACTTTATGCGCTCTGCTTTATTTCTTCATCACGACATTGTTACTGTTTGTTTTGTTAATCTTTTGAGTTTTTATGAAATTGAAATTTTTGGTTTTAATTTTGTTCAATTGCGTTTGTTTATGCCTCGTTCTAGATTGCTTTATATTTGTATTATACAGTTCGACACTTGAAAAAATAACAGAATTCGATCTGAATATTAACCGTCTATATAAACCGTATATGTTATTTGTACATTTGCAATAGTTTTTGTATTTACGGACTATAGTAACATTTTGTGTGCAACATTTCTCATTAATTCATTATTTATATTCGAAAATATTGAAATTTTTATAAATTAACATAAAAAAATATAAATGAAATATGAACATTTTTCTGTTATTTTTAAAGATAAAGTTGTTTTTGTTTAATTTTTTATTAGTTTTCAGTATTTCAAGGTTTGAGATTTTTTTATGGAAAAGAAAATTATTTCAATTTTAAATATGTTCTACAAAAAGATACCCCCGTGAATTGTTTAATAGTTCAATGAACACAAGAAACCTCTTTTGTTATTTCTCATTCTGTTATTTTTCATAATCAAGTTGATTTTTGTTGGATTGTAGCGCACAGCATTTCATGTTTGAATTTGAAATTTTGATTAAATTTGTTTTTGTTTTTATCAATCAATTGTTTTGCCTAACAACGACCGGCGGCTGCGTCGTTCGCTAAGTTGTTGGCGCCACACGCACACGAGGTCAATAGATTCAGTCAATAATAAATTTGAACATTTATAAATTCAGTCAATAATAAATCTTGTCTATCTATCGGTCTCCCTCTCGCTGTTCATCGTCTCTGTCTATCTGTCTTTTTGTTTGCCGAATTTCATGATGACAAACAGACGCTTTTGTGGGCGACAAATAAAAACAAACAACGTCTGCGAATTGCAGATTAAATTTTAAATCATTTCTGTTATTCGGTGCAGTCAGCAAAAAGGGGGGAATCTCCAGTTTAAAAAAATAAAAAATGTATATAAAATTTGATGCGCATGTCAAACATACTAATGGCGTCGTTATTTGTCAAGTGTCCTTCTCATTTGAAATATATTTTGTAGCAGTATTTTTTTTATTTTTTATAAATAATTCAATAATTAAACTTTGAAATGAGTCGTCTAAAATAAATATTTATTTTTTATTTATACGAGATATTTTTTCGTACTCATTTCGCAGTTTCGGGGAAATTTTATAACTTTTTTTAATTAAGAAATTTCTAGAAATTTTTTTAATTGTATAGAGAATACTCTAATTCACTGCGAAACTAACGTTCTATGTTGTTTTTTTTTTTTATTGAAAAATTTCATAATTGTTTTATAAAAATCTTTATATATCTGTGAAATTGTAATAAATTCTAAAGCTCAATATTTCTAACAAATGTTGAGAAATGTTATACTTTTAAATGACATTTCAAATTTAAAAATGTTTTAATTTCTTTTTATAATATCGTCGCTATCATGCCAAAGGGGTGAATGTGCAATATTTGTTTTCAAAGCACCTATCGATTTTGCCAAACATGAATTTGACATTTGTTATTTTCAGGAAAAAAATGTTTGGCAAAATATTTATAATTAATGATGCAGATCGATAGGTGCTTTAAAAACAAACAATAAATGCCTTTACACCACTATTTTATCTTGTACCATTAAAGAGTTATAGCAAAAAAACCAAAAGATTCGCCCTTTTGGCATGACAAGATTTTCAAATTTTCCAATTTCTTCGTTTTTTTGCTATACTTTTTTATTAGTGATGCCAATAGATAGGTGCTTTAAAATCAAACAATTAATGCCTCTACATTACTATTTTATCTTGCGCTAATAAAAAGTTATATGAAAAAATATACATTTTTATAATATTTAAAGCACTTCAAACTTTAAAATTTGATTTCCCAACATTTTTAAAATGCACATTCGCCCCTTTGGCATGACAGTGACGATATAATGTAACAAAATCAAATTTAAGTTTTTGTTAACAAAAAGATTTTTGATGAGTTTTACAACGACAATATATAAAATATGAAAATTAATACAATTAAAATCTAATTTTTCAAGTTAATGAATTAGTATTGTAAAAAGTATTTAAAAATTTAGAATACCATGCGAAAGTTTATTTAATTTTCTTTAAAATTTGACATTTTCATAACAATAATCGGACAGAGATATTCAAATATATCACGTTTTTCCATTAAATAATTAAGTTTTTGTTATTAGAAGCTAGTTTTCCTTGGATGATTTGATAGCCCATAGAGTTTGTTTTATTTTAATAGTATTTCGTGTTTCTTTTAATAGCATTATGTAGTATTAAATGATATTTATCGTTTTAAAAGAATATTTTAATCTTTTAATCTAGAGTTTGATTTATTTTAATAGTATTTCGTGTTTTTTTTAATAGTATTATATAATACTAAATGATATTTATCGTTTTTTAAGAATATTTTAATCTTTTGTCAATTTTGAATAGCAATAATATAAAAAATACCCTTAATTTGTATGGTATTTGTTTCTGTGTTTAGGGTTTATATAGGTTAAGGTTTTGTTTTTGGGTTTAAAAATAACGTCATAGTGCTAAAAATAGCTTTTTATATTTGAGCAGCTTTTTTTATTATTTACTGAATTTAAGCGTCATATTTTAAAAGTTTTTATTTCTAAATTTGCTATTTTTGTGCTCTATTTATAATAAACCACATGAATGAAGCCTTAAAACGTCATCAATCATATGTATTGTTATCAGTAAAACACTTAGTTGTTACTCATTTAATTTTCTAAAAAAAAATGTATTTAATTAAAATGTTTTGCATATGAGTCTTATGTGTTTTTATTACAAACTGCGTTGAAATTTAGTGAATGTTAGAATTCAGTAAACATTTGAAATGGTACTCTTTAGGTTTTTCTTAGTAAAAGTTTTTTGTTTTCATGAATAATAAGTTTTTTTCATTTCGTAAAAAATATGTTTCATATTATTTCGTATGACAAATAATTTCGATTACAAATTATATATTTTACTATAATTTAAGCAACTAAAACGACATAAGTTATTGGTGTTTTTCAAATATTCAATCATTTTTCTAGGCATTTTATTGATTTTACATAGTCTTGCTGATGACTCATTTAGCCATATCATGACTCAACTTACCCCCAAATATAAGCTATAACCTCGAAAATTGTTTTTACATTTTATTCTAGTCAAATATTTTCACCCAAACCCCCCCCTAACACTCCCTCAGCTACATTTGTTCTTGTTGTTTCTTTGTATCAGTTTTGCATTATTTGTGTTTTGATTTTGCTTTTTTCTAGCATTTAATTTTAAAAACTTTTCCACATTTTATGTTTATTACATATATTTTATTATAGCCATTAATTTCATATATAAAAATTATTGTTTTTCTTCTATTGCTCATTGTATTTATTTATTTTAATACCTAGCAAACCATATGACATTTTTCTGAAATTCAGACATTATGACTTAAATGTCATTAAATATAATAATTTAAAAAAATCATAGGATTTTCGCCTATTTTTTCATTTTGCGTTATCTTAAAAAAAAAATGTATATTAAAAATTGTAAAGAAAACAATTAAATATTCGTCTGTATATCGAAGAATTAAGAACTTGTTTTTTGTTTTCCAGAATGCGATATTTCAGAATATAAAAAAATATTTCCAATCGAATTCAAATTAATGCAATTCTATATTATTGGAAAATTTGGAAAAATTTCTGGCTTGTATTTTAATTGAATTTTAAAATTTCCGTCAAATGGTTTGTAGGGTATTTAGATTTTTATTATTTATTTATATTTTTATTATTTATTTATATTTTTATTATTTATTTATATTTTTTTATTTATTTTAATAATTCTTTATTTATTTTAATTATTCATTATTTATTTATATTTTAATTATTGTTTTTATTTTAATTTTGCTGCGCTTTGTTCATTTTGTTTGTTACCATTTGTTCTTGTTTTCTTTTTTTTTTTCGTTTGTTTTGTTTTCATATATAGCATGGGCGAGCAGACTCTTATCGGGTCGCCACGGTTATACCAACCGATGACGACAATCTCACAGCCGATGGACAGTACAAGGTAAGGCATGCTTTTCTACATCAACCAACATATACTACATACCACTCAGTTCACAACACACAACACTCTACTAATTACTCTGGTCATCCCGTTCACACACATACCATATACCATATAAATATGGCATATACGCGCTTCGTTCCTTCTTTCTCCTCCCGATTTTTACTCAGTTTTTGTTAAATTTTTGAATAATTTCAAATGCGCGCGCGTTTCTTTCAATGACATTTAACAGATGAGTTTATTTTTGAAAATTGTAAAAAATAATTTGGCACTTGTGCAGCATTAACTTCCCTTTTGCCGTCACCAGCGGCCGCGACTGCTCTACACTCTGAAATAATATTTGATCTATACGACAATAATTTTAGTTTCATATATGGGCATGTTTCCAAATTCACTTTTGTTCATAATGATTTTTGTTTTTTACAACAAAATCGAAATTAAAATCAACTCAAATTAAAATTAAATTTGTTCCCAGATTCACTTTTAATAGAAATAAATCTTTTTGACAGCAAAAAAAAAACAATTGATAACATTCAGCATTTATTTAAATGATTTGAATTCGATAGCACTTTTTCTGTTGTTCTAAAAAAATCAAATTCTGAAACATCAAGCGATCAAATAGTCTTAGAACGATTAGAACAAAATTTAATTTGATTTTTCTTATCAAATATTGGAATTTCAATCGAAATTGAATTACAGAACATGCCCATTTAATAAAATATAGTAATTTAATAGTATACTGTATTTTTAATAGTATTTTGTACTATAAAATGGTATTTTCATTTTCTCAAAATTCGATTCAAGACAAAGAAAATAAGTATGTTTCAATCAAATTAAATTATCGAAATTGAATTACAGAACATATAAAACAAACTCAATGGAAATATAATAGTATTCAGTATTTTTAAATGTTGTTTTCTACTATTAAATGGTATTTTCAAATTCCCAAAACTCGATTCATTAAAAAATTAACTTTTTCCAATGAAATTAAAACCCTTCATGTTTTATGAAACGAATTAAATTCCGTTTATATTTTGAAATATTGGAATTTCGGTGAAAATTGAATTACAAAATATGACTAAAAAATAAACTCAATCGTAATTTAATAGTATTCAGTATTTTTTTAATAGTATTTTGTACTATTAAATAGTATTTTCATCGATTCAATACAAAAGAACTTTTTTCAACCAAATCAAAACCCTTCGTGTTTTATGAAATAAATTTAATTCCACTTTTCTTTTGAAATATTGGAATTTCAAACGAAAGTGAATTACAGAACATGTTTATATAATAAACTCAATATAATCAGTCTTTCAATAGTATTCCTCACCATTAAATGGTATTTCCCAATTAAAAATATAATTAATATTGTGTTTTTTCTGAGTGTACATTTGCGCGTTTTACGTCATATTTTTATAGAGCATCTGTTGTGTTTTTTTTTATCACTAAATCACTTTTTCATTCACTAAAATTGAACACACATTTTTGCTAAAACATGGCTGCCATTTAAAGTTTTTGAAACGTTTTAGTTTTTATTACTATTTAAACTGCTGTTTTTTTGTTATTTTGGTACGAGTTTGTGCTCTAAACAAAAGCAACAAATTTTGCACGTTTACGTGATTTTTAAACATTTCGGACGCCTTCAAATCAATTACATTAAATTACATGCTTTTTGTATTTTTTGCTCACGATCATTCGTCATATACTATATACATTGTACCACACACGTACTCGCACATATTTGCATGTTCGTCGTAATCCACAACTCGTATTTTGTATATTTTTGTACAATTTTTATTTATCGCAAGTCTTAACTTACCCTACGGGTAAGTATTGGTTTGTATAGGTAACGCTAGCTATACAATCAATGGTATTTAATGCTAACATAACCTAAAAAAAAAAACAAATAATCCACCACAATATAATATAGGCTGGGCGTGGGTCGGGTCGGTTAGGTCTTCTGGCTTACAAAACCTTTTTATAAACTACGGCACAGCGTATAACACAGTTGGCTTTATCAAAATACTTACTACACACGGTGGTTTCGTCGACACAATATATGGCATGAAGTAAATCTAAATCGGTGTTGGACATACTAAACTATAATCGACGACGTATTGAAGACGAGAAACGGCATTTCTTGCGTTTAGTAGCATTTTTGAATTTTCTTGGTAATACTAACTATACGAAATTCAATTTAAATTATAAAATATGCTAAGTAAAATATTAAGAAATGCTGTCTAACGTAAGAAAAGTCGTTGTAAATATGTGTATATTTCTATTTAATTCAAAAAATATAAAATTAAAAAGAAATATACACACTTCAATTAATAGGGTGAAGCGCCTTAATTGTTTCTTAAATTCAAAACGAAAAACTTCTAAAAAAAAGACGCTTCACCTTGTAAACCTATTAACATTTTGACTAATTACTTTATATTTTCTAAAAATTCCCCTTGAACCACATTAGTCAAGACGCAAAATGCCAGCCAAAACACCAGGAGCGAAGAAAGAGAATTTAGATGATCTCAAACAGGAGTTGGATATCGATTTCCATAAGATCTCGCCTGAGGAGTTGTATCAGCGCTTTCAGACCCATCCAGAGAATGTAAGTGTCACAAAGTTTAAAATGTCATGCGTCACGTCTATAGCTCTTCTTCTGTTACTTAGGGTCTAAGTCATGCCAAGGCCAAGGAGAATCTGGAACGCGATGGACCAAACGCCCTCACACCACCCAAACAGACACCTGAATGGGTGAAGTTTTGTAAAAATCTGTTCGGTGGCTTCGCCATGTTGCTGTGGATCGGTGCTATACTTTGCTTCGTTGCCTACGCTATTCTGGCCAGCACGAGCGATGAGCCATCCGATGATAACTTGTATTTGGGTATCGTACTTTCGGCTGTAGTCATAGTTACTGGCATTTTCTCATATTACCAGGTACAACATTTTTATATATTTTTCTATTTGCTGCAAACTAATTTTTTTGCTCTAAACAAATTTCCCATCTTTGAGTGTTTTATCCGCTCCTTTTTTGTTGAAACAACTGCTCTCTAGTTGTTCATTCATTGTAGTAGTATTCTTTAATAACACCTCTAATTTATTGCAACACTTCGTTCTTCTTTTGTCTTTGCTTTCAAGGAATCAAAAAGTTCCAAAATCATGGAGTCCTTCAAGAACATGGTGCCGCAATTCGCCACCGTCATTCGTGAGGGCGAGAAGCTCACACTGCGCGCTGAGGATCTTGTGTTGGGCGACGTTGTCGAAGTGAAATTCGGCGATCGTATTCCCGCCGATATTCGTATCATTGAGGCACGCAACTTCAAGGTAGACAACTCTTCGCTCACCGGCGAGTCGGAGCCCCAATCACGTGGTGTTGACTTCACACACGAGAACCCCCTGGAAACCAAGAATTTGGGTTTCTTCTCCACCAACGCCGTCGAGGGTACCGCCAAGGGTGTTGTCATCAGTTGCGGTGATCAGACCGTGATGGGACGTATTGCTGGTCTGGCGTCCGGCCTGGACACTGGCGAGACTCCAATTGCCAAGGAAATTCATCATTTCATTCATTTGATTACCGGCGTCGCTGTCTTCTTGGGTGTCACCTTCTTCGTGATTGCCTTCATCTTGGGTTACCATTGGTTGGACGCTGTCATCTTCTTGATTGGCATCATTGTCGCTAACGTACCCGAGGGTCTTTTGGCCACTGTCACAGTGTGCCTGACGCTGACCGCCAAACGCATGGCCTCAAAGAATTGTCTGGTGAAGAATCTGGAAGCCGTCGAGACACTCGGCTCCACATCGACCATTTGCTCCGACAAGACCGGCACCCTCACCCAGAATCGTATGACCGTTGCGCATATGTGGTTCGACAACCAGATCATTGAGGCCGATACCACCGAGGATCAGTCGGGTGTTCAATACGATAGAACCAGCCCTGGATTCAAGGCGCTCTCTCGCATTGCCACTCTCTGTAATCGTGCTGAATTTAAAGGTGGTCAGGATGGCGTGCCAATTCTGAAAAAGGAAGTCAGCGGTGATGCCTCCGAGGCCGCTCTCCTCAAGTGCATGGAATTGGCGCTCGGCGATGTGATGAACATTCGTAAGCGCAATCGCAAGATTGCCGAGGTGCCATTTAACTCCACCAACAAGTATCAGGTCTCGATCCATGAAACCGAAGACCCCAGCGACCCACGTTATCTGCTCGTCATGAAGGGTGCTCCAGAACGTATTTTGGAACGTTGCTCTACCATCTTCATCAACGGCAAGGAAAAGGTGCTCGACGAAGAGATGAAGGAGGCATTCAACAATGCCTACATGGAATTGGGAGGACTGGGCGAGCGTGTGCTCGGCTTCTGTGACTTTATGTTGCCCTCCGACAAGTACCCAACTGGCTTCAAGTGGAACACAGACGAAGTGAACTTCCCCATTGACAATCTGCGATTCGTCGGCCTCATGTCCATGATTGATCCCCCACGTGCTGCTGTGCCCGATGCCGTTGCCAAGTGCCGTTCCGCCGGTATTAAGGTCATCATGGTTACCGGCGATCATCCCATCACTGCTAAGGCCATTGCCAAGAGTGTCGGCATCATTTCCGAAGGCAACGAAACCGTCGAGGATATTGCACAACGTCTTAACATTCCCGTCTCTGAGGTCAATCCACGCGAAGCCAAGGCTGCGGTTGTGCACGGCGCTGAGTTGCGCGATGTGGCTGCCGATCAGTTGGACGAAATTCTGCGTTATCACACTGAGATTGTGTTTGCACGTACCTCACCACAACAGAAGCTGATCATTGTCGAGGGTTGCCAGCGCATGGGCGCCATTGTGGCTGTCACTGGTGATGGTGTCAACGATTCGCCTGCGCTGAAGAAGGCTGATATTGGTGTTGCTATGGGTATTGCGGGCTCTGATGTGTCCAAACAGGTAATGATCGTTTTACAACATTTACAAATGTAATTCAGAAAAGGTTCTGAATTTCAGAACTGAGTTTTGGAATTCAAAAAAAGATATTTACTGAATTCCAAATGTAATGTTTTGAATAACAATTGATGTCTTTTGAATTTTGAATTGATAATTTTTGAAAATCAAAATTTAATTTCTGAATTACAATCGATGTCTTTTGAATTTCAAATGGAATTTCTGAATTACAAACGATGTCTTTTGAATTTTAAATAGAATTTCTGAAAAACACTCGATGTGTTTTGAATTTCAAACTAAATTTCTTAATTACAATTGATGTATTTTTTAATTTCAATTGTTTTTTTCTAAATTACATTTGTAATTGATGTTGATATAAATACGAAGTGACTAAAAAAAAATGTTTACTGCACAGGCTGCTGACATGATTCTGCTTGATGATAACTTCGCCTCTATTGTGACCGGTGTTGAGGAGGGTCGTTTGATCTTCGACAACTTGAAGAAGTCCATTGCCTACACACTTACCTCCAACATTCCCGAAATCTCGCCCTTCTTGGCCTTCATTCTGTGCGATATCCCACTGCCCCTCGGTACCGTGACCATTCTGTGCATTGATTTGGGAACTGACATGGTAAGTGATACAAGACACAACGAAACATTGCTCCATATTATGCAGTTAACAATGTAACTTGTTAATTGTCTGTAACTGATTTCTTTATTATTTTTGAATTTTTTAAAAATATTAATTTTAAATAAAAGAAGCAGAAAAGTCCAACCCTCTTTAGCGCCTAAGCATGTATTGTATATTTAGATATAAAGTATTTAAGTGATATTTTGTAAATTATTTGTGTAAAATGCCGACGCCCAGGTTCCAGCTATATCGATTGCCTACGAAGGACCCGAGGCGGATATAATGAAGCGACGACCGCGTGATCCGGACCACGATAATTTGGTCAACGATAGGTAACCAACCTACTAAATGGCTAGACTCAAATCAACACAAAGTGTAAAGAAAAACGCTAGCGTCATAATTGAAAAACAACCTATGAACTATAAACAACTGCTAGCATTTAAGTTTTATTTAGCTACTATTATTTTTTATTTAGTTTTATTATTTTCCATTATATTTATTTGTGTATTCATTCTTCGTTCCGTTACCCTGAACTCCATTAGGTGCCCGCTATTTCCCTGGCTTATGAAGCTGCCGAAGCCGACATTATGAAGCGTCCACCCAGAGATCCGTTCAACGACAAACTTGTCAACTCAAGGTGCCCATACTATTACTTTACGTATTAATACTATCAACGCGTGTCACCAACGTGTCGCCGTACCGTGTTTTATATATATTTAATATTTTATCTAACGTATATTGTATGCATTATAATAACTTATTAATACTATGGCTGGATTTAATATTTTTTTGTGTACGTGGTGTTTTAACAAAGAGCAACATTTATGTATAACGTTTAACAACTACTAGCAACAAACATATAATATTAACTGTCTTTTAGCATTAAGTGTAAAACAAGTTAACAAAGGAAGTTATGTCATCCATGCTTCACATCATCATCCTCATCATGTTCATCTACATCTTTATTACATTACAGTAATATCACCATCATCATTATTATTATTATCCTCATTATTGTCGTCGTTGTCTTCGTCGTTGTTATACTCGACCTGCGCATTTCAACTCAATGTCATGTTAAATATTGTACAGCCACTAAAATGACTCTACCCCCACTAAAACTACTTCTGCGCACTGTCATTGTTCTTCTTTATATAAGCTATTTTCTAAAAAAAAACTATTAACTAATATTTTCAAGGCATACGTGTCACAGAAAAGGGTATTTCTTGCGTTTTAAATGCAATTAAAATCAACTGTTCCGTTCTGTTTTCCGTTGTTTCATGTATTCCGCTGATTTATATATGCTGTGGTTTATATTGAATCGAAAACATATTTAAAATTCTTCGTTTGTATTCCTTGTTTTAAGAATTTTGGTTTTTGAATGAAAATTCAAAGTATACATGTCACAGAAAAGCATAATTCTTGCTTTTCAAATGCAATTCAAATCAACTGTATTAGATTTTGAACTTCATAATAATTATTCAAGACATTCGTCTTTTAGAAAAGGGTATTTCTTGCGTTTTTAATGCAATTAAAATCATCTGTACAGGTTCATTTTTCGAAAAATATTTAAAATTCTTAGAATTTGCCTTACATGGTTTTGATATTGCGTTTTTCAAAGACATTTCAAACTATTCATCTCACACAAATGGATTTTTTTTGCATTTTAAATACAATTTAAATTGTCTGTTCATCTGAGAAATGCTGTGTTTCGAAATCAAATGTTTAGAATTTGAATTTCTTCGTTTTAGAATTCGATTTTCTAAGAAATTTAAAAGTAATCGTGTTACAGAAAAGAATAATTTTTTTGTTTTTCAAAGAATTATAACCTAGACATGCCAAATAGGGCGAATCTTTTCGTTTTTTCGCTATAACTTTTTATTGGTATAAGATAAAATAGTGGTGTAAAGGCATTTATTGTTTGTTTTCAAAGCCTATCGATCTCCATCATTAATTAAAAATATGTTGCCAAACATTAATTTGCCATTTGTTATTTGCAGGAAAAAAAATGTTGGCAAAATATTTCTTATATTTATGCAGATCGATAGGTGCTTTGAAAACAAACAATAATTGCCTTAACATCACTATTTTATTTAGCACCATTAAAGAGTTATAGCAAAAAAACGAAAACATTCGCCCTTTTGGCATGACAAGTCTTTCAATTTTTTCCAATTTCTTCGTTTTTTTGCTATAATTTTTTATTGGTGCAAGATAAAATAGTGAATTAAAGGTATTAATTATTTGTTTTTAAAGCACCTATCGATTGGCATCATCATTTAAATATATTTTGCCAACAAAAATTGTTCTGCAAATAACAAATGCAAATTAATGATTGACAACATATTTTTAATTAATGACGCCAATAGATAGGTGCTTTAAAATCAAACAATTAATGCCTCTACATTACTATTTTATCTTTCGCTAATAAAAAGTTATAGCATAAAAACCAAAAATATTTGCGTTTTGATCAGGATATGGTCTAACAAAATCCGTATTTATAATTCAGTAGGTTGTCCAAATCTAAATATAAATTGACAAATAAACCAAAATAACAGAAAAATTTGAAAAATACATAAATTTTGCTAATATTTAAAGCACTTCAAACTTTAAAATTTGATTTCTCAACATTTTTAAAAATGCACCCTTCGCCCCTTTGGCATGACAGTGACGATATAAAAATTAAAAATCTTAATAGGTTTCATAATTCGATTTTGTGGTTTCTATTGAATCGAAATCAAATTTTAAATTCTTTTTAGAATTTCTTTAAAAAAAAAAATACGTGCAGTGTTTCACAGAAAATGGCATTTTTTGTTTATTTTTTCATACATTTGAACTCATCTGTTCATCTGACAAATGCAGTGATTTATAAATCAAATTTCAAATTTTGAAATTTTTAATATTTTTTCTAAGAAATAACGTTATATTTTTATAAAGAGAATTTTTGTAAAAACTTCCTCTTAATGTTCACGAAAAAAATTCCATTTTTTATTTAATTTTTGGATCGTTTCTACGATCAGATTCCCCCGTCATAATTAGTTTTGTGTGCGTACCGTCGTAATCGTGTTCTTTTCGTTGTCGTGCAATTGGCATTGATTTTCAAAATTTTGAAACACTCACCAAATAATGTGTTGTATGCACACTTAGTACTTTTTGTTGTGTTGAGTTTTGATTTATTTTACATTTTTATTTGTATTTTAAAATTTTTATTTCCCTTTACAGTTACTACTAGTTAATAAGTTTCATGTTGTCGACACTTTAAATATTTAATTTTTATTAGTTATGCAGACATAAAACATACCATTTATATTAATTAAAAAATTATAATAATCAGCGGCAAAAACCCTGCGTCTACCTGAAGTTGGCCCTGTTTTTTGTATACTCTGTTTTAAGCCCCCTGTGTTATACCCTGTTTTTATTCACTGTTTTAAAACTGTTTTTTTATCTCGTTTTAAACTTTTGTTTTGTATTGATGACAGCCGCCCCGCCCCGGACACCCATTTAATATGCGTTTTGTTCTTCTAATTGTTTTTCGTTTTTGAATTTATTATTGTTTATTTTTTTTAGCTTTTGCAACTAATAACTTGAGCAGCGTGTATAATTTTTGTGCTTTCCTCCCTATTTTTTTTTATGTAATAACTTAACTAGGTGCCAGCTATTTCCTTAGCCTATGAGGAAGCCGAGTCAGATATTATGAAACGTCAGCCCCGGAACCCTTTTTGCGATAAGCTGGTCAACGAAAGGTAACTTTTGTCGTTTGCGTTATGCTGCTTGCTGTGTGTGCACAGCAAGCGTCAACTCATAACAAAAATCCAAAATTTTACAAAAATGAAAAAATTACAACCCAACCTTTTTGAACGCATTGATTTTTCACTATGAAGCCGCGTATTTAGCCGCGTTTAAAATTCAATTTAATTTTTTTTTAAAGCATACTTCTATTTATGCAACTATATATCAAAAGCAAAGTACCAAAAGCAACACCAAATATTTTTCTCTAATAAAAACATTTTTGAAATTCTTATACAATACTTTTGCAACTTTATGCTTTCATATTATGCGGGCATTTAATAAGTTTGAATTTATTTTTTTTTTGGTTTAGTTTTTAGCTAAAGCTTTTTAATGAACAAAAAAAACACAATTATTTCTCGCTCTTTTCAACAAAAAAATAAATTTTTGTTATATTTTTCTCAAGTAATATTTGTTCTTTTGCCCCCCCTACTCCATAAGTCTCTCGTTCGTCACGTGTTGTATATTTCTTTTAATTGTTTTTCTGCTATTTTTGGTTTTTTGTTTGTTTTATAGTTTAATAGTAATACTTAAAGTAAATATAATAATATTTTATAGTTATCAAAAATATATTTTAAATTAAAAATTAAATAATAGATTTTGATACTGCAATATTAGCGCATTTTCCAACTTTATATCTATTTCTCGCTCTCTCTCTCTGTCTCTCTTTGGCGCTTTTGTGCGTCTTCTCTTTTTCAATTATACTTCTTAAGTAGACAATTTATAAAATTTTGTTTATTATAGTATTTAATTTCAATATTTTTACTGACGTAAACGTAAAAAATTGCCGAGCATTGATTTTAAAATATTTATTTATACTCGAGTAGTTTTTTTTTGGTATCTTTTGAGCTTGATTTATTTTTAATACTTTTTTTTAATAAGTATTCTTAGACCTTGTGACATTTAGTCCTCTCTCATTTTTTAAAAGATTAAATATTATTATTTCTATTTAAAAACAAAATCGTCTGTTTTATTGGTCCTCTCAATTTGTTTTATTTTGCAAATTAATGCAATTTAAAAATTCTCACCACCGCCATTTACCACTTAAGCGCCGCCGTCTTTTTATTACTATATATATCTAGCTACTATTTTTAAAACCTAGTTAACTTTTTCTTAAAATTTAAATATATTTTTCTTCGCTTCCCTTTTTTTACACAATTTTTTACAACCTACTCATTTAGTTTAGTATTTATGCTAGCAAATAATAATAATAAGAATAATAGGTATGTTATTGTGGTAAGTGTGACGCAGGAACTGTGTAGCGCTATTTAATTCGTCAATTTGTTGTAAATATCCAACAGATACTACTATTATTTTGTATCTATAGTAGGTTATTTATCATAGCTACTATGTATGTATATTGTAAGTGGTTTTCCATGTGTTTTGCGACGATTAATTTAAGCAATTTCTACAACTAGTAACTTGTAGTTTAAATATAAGTTATGCATTACCAACCATTAGTATCTACAGCGATGCAACGACGGCTGAACGACGTATCTACAATTAACATACAACATCTAGATACTTTAATGCGGCTGTTAGCTGATGAATGCTATTTAAGCTAAGCCCTCTTGTCTAGTTTAACAAAATGTCTTTTTAGTTATTTGTTTGCTTCAGTTTCTTTCTTTCGTTTTTTAAACTTAATAAATATAACTCATACTAGAAATGTATCTCATTCTAGTAATGTATCTCATTCTAGTAATGTATCTCATTCTAGCAATGTATCTCATTCTAGCAATGTATCTCATTCTAGTTAAAACATTCTCATTCTTTACTCTATATTTTATATCTCTCTCTTTCTCTTATTGTTATGCCATTCTATGCAATTCTCGCTCGCTCGCTCGTTCGTTCGTTCTCTCTCCCTTTGTATCGCTGAAACACTCTCAAAATCAAATGCAAACGTGTTAAAACCTTAACATGCTCCTACTACAACAATTTACCGCCAACAACAATTACCAAAATTGCCAACTACAACACTTTCATCTATCTAACAATTCATCAATACTCCAGATACCGGCCATTTCATTAGCCTACGAGCAGGCAGAGAGCGACATTATGAAACGACAGCCCAGAGATCCATACCGCGACAACTTGGTCAATCGCAGGTCAGGATAAAAACAACAGCAAATCTCCAATAAAAACAAACAAAAAAAATATACTCCTTTCACACCACCCCAGCAAGTGTTGTGCGTTTGGTTCAACTACAGTTTGCCGAACCACAGCTCACAACAAAAAAAAAAGTGTACAAAAAAGTAGTGCAAAATAAGTGAAAAGAGTTCACAATAAACTTCGTCGATTCATTCATTCAAAGTGCCAAAATTTCGTATGTTTTTGGTTGCTTTACCGCGCTGTGTGGTTCCTAGGTTAGCTAGGCTCACTGCACACTGCCTAAATGTATCGCCCAAAAATGTGCGTCTTCTGCGGCTACATTTTATACCATTCGTCGTCGTTATACACACATCATTCTTTGTTTGTTTGTTCAATTGAAATGAATTAAATATTTGTTTTGTTGTTACCTATTACTACTACACTACTCTACTCCTTTCTTACTCATTCAATTCAATTGTACCTCTTAATGTGGAATGAAATTTGAGACACTACCAAAAAAAAAAATACACACTACACAAACCAATTATATACTACACAAACCAAATACATATAAATATACTCCCCGATTAGACGTGTAAATGTGTTGAATTTGCGATTTTTGAAAACTACTTATTGAGTAACAGCACTAAGAATAGAATATTTCACTCATAGTAGTTGTTTTTATAGTTTTAACTACTATAAACATCTTAAATATAAAAATATTAAATACGATTAATATGCTTAAGTTGAATGTGATTGTACTCAAGTTGAGCATAAATATTCTTAAGTTGAGTATGTTTTATATTAAACTTTTAATTGTTACTAAGAACATAATTAAATTGAGTATAAGTATACTTAAATTGAGCATCATTTTATTCAAATTTAGTATGTTTAATAGTATATTTTAAAATGCTACTTTTTACATAATAAATTTGTGTATATTGTGCTTAAGTTGCGCATGATTTTACCCAAATTGAGTATGTTTTATATTAAATTTTAAAATGTTATTATGAACATAATTAAATTGATTATAACTGTACTAAAAATTGATCATGTTTTTATGCAAATTTTATTAAATTTTAAAATGTTCTGTGAACATAATTCAATTGAGTTTAATTTGAGCATTAATTGTTTCTAACTGACTATGTTTTCTACTATAATAAACATTGATTAATTGGGTATAATTATGCCAAAGTAGAGCAAACATTTATTCAAATTCAGTATGTTTTATATTCAAATTTTAAGTGTTTAAGAGAACATACTTAAATTGAGTTTAATTGTACTTAAGTTGTGCATTATCTTACTCAAATTGAGTATGTTTTATATTAAATTTTAAAATGTTACTATGAACAAAGTTAAACTGAGTTTAAGTTGTGCATTAATTTATTCAAATTGACTATGTTACTATGAACATAATGAAATATAGTATTATTGTGTTTAAATTGAGCTTGAATTTATTCAAATTATATATATTTTATATTAAAGTTTTGTGTGGTACTAAAAATGTAATTAAATTGAGTATGATTTATATTAAAATTTTAAATGTTACTATGAACATAATTAAACTAACAACGACTATGTTTAAAAAAAATCAAATATACACAAGTTTAATATGAACATAATTAAATTTAATATACGAATGTTGAAGTTAAACATAATTGTATTGAATTTTAATAGGTTTTACATCGATCTCTAAAATGTTATTACGAACATAATTAAATTTAGTATAATTGTGTTTAAGTTGGTCATTAATTTATTCAAGTTGAATATGATTTAATTAAACTTTCAAATGTTATTATTAATATACTTAAGTTCAGTATAATTATGCTTAATTTAAAAATGTTTTTACTCTATATAAAACATGTTTACTATTCTTAGTGCGCGCTCTTTACTAAATCATTTGACAACCAGTCAGCAACTTAAATCTTTAACTTTTGAAGCAGTTCAAATACATTATACAAAAAAATTTACCAAATTTTAACAAAAAATTCCCAGCAAAAAATTTCATTTTGAGTTCAATTAGTTTCAAACATCATAACTGAGTTGAAAATTGCATTTTAGTGTTATTTTTGTTGTTGATAGCAGCAACATATATCATTTCATAAAATATAATATAATATTAGTAATAAAAATCCAGTATAATTAATTAAACTGCGTAGTGTATTCTAGAAGAAGTTCGTTCGTTCGTTTGTTGCCAACCGTTCGCTCGTCCGCCTCATTCATGTTGGTTGGTGTAGCTAGCCGCATAGTTTAAATGCCACACAATATATACAACTTACCACATATTATATTTACATAACAGGAATGATTAATTAAATTTTTTTTAAATGAAAATTTTATTGTTTTAAATTTACATCGTTAGATCATTCCTGTAATAAGTAAATCTACAATACGACTTTTTTAAAATTTTAAAACTCAAATTTTAAATACTAAACACACATACAATATGAATAAAATGAATTGGCTTTAAAAACTCAAGACCCCCAACGTACAAGAAAAAAACAGTACAGCTTTCAATGTTACTAGTTACTTAAATAACTAGTTAGTCGAGTAGATACTTTTTGCGTATTTAGTAAATACTTTTGTTTGTGTTTTTAGTTAGTTTATGAATTACTTGTTCTAGAGCGCTGCCTTTGCAAATGTCTTTGTGTTTTTAGAACATGTGTTTTTTTTAGTTTTTGTTTGTTTTTATTTAAAAAAATGAAAAAATAAAATAAAAAGTTCCAGTTCAGCGCCGTCGTCCACAATTTCTACGTCTATAGCTGCGTCTCGTTCTTTTGCTGTGCTAGTGTTGTACAACTCGAAACACTGGCTGTTTGTTGGATTTTAGTTTCTTTAATTTAAGAAATATTTTACTTGTCTTATGTTGTTTTTTTTTTCAAAGTGTTTTCGGTTCAACTGTTTAAACGTGGAATTGTTGTTGTAAGTAGCGTTTGGGTGGGATTTACGTTTTTTCATTCAGTCTGCTATATTTTATTTTTTCTATATTTTATTTTGTCTGTCTTTTTCAAATATTGCGCGCATGTTTAACTATTTTACACTTTTTCTACTCCACAATTGTAAAATAGTGAAATGTCTTTTTTTTTGCAAACTCTGTCTTATTCACTTTTGCATGTTCTCTACTTTGTATGTACTCCAATTTCCACCATTCCATTCCTTTCCATTGCATGTATCTATAGCTACTTCCTTACGCCTTTGCCACCTGCTTTCTTCCACCTTTTAGTGTTTTATGTTCTCCATTCTATACCACGCGCCGTGTTCAGAATGGAGCACTTTATCAAGTGCTTTGCTTTTTGTAACACACAGACACAATGCAAAGCCTAGGAAAATTCCGCAATAACGTAAAATAACTTAAATGCTTTGTCATCACCTACTACACACCCCAAAACACACATTCTATATGTTTACGTAATTAACTAACACACACATTACACGCGCGCTCGCTCGCTCGCTCTCATGTGAATATGCATTAAATTCCCGAATCGCCAGAAATCAATCCATACTATATATATATTATATCTAGCTCTATTTTATATCTATCCTTGCATGCCGCGGGAATCGTGCTACGCCCACCCGCTGGCGCATTGGATGGAGGAGCGTATGTGCTGCAAGCAATTTGTTTGTTGACTGACAGCAGCTGTCAAATGTCAAAATGTCATGTCAAAAGTGACAGTATAAGTGACATGTCATGCGTGTTGCCATCATTTACATGTGTCATATATAAAATAAATTAAAAATTGTTATAAAAATTAAAATTTTTAAGACAAAAGATTAAAAAATGCACTGAGCAGCAGTACTGTCATCCTTGCCATGTCAAAATTGCTTTTTGAAAGTCTTTAAACATGCCTCAATTCTATATTTTCTATAAAAAACAAAAAGATTTTGCTGTCATCGTTAACATGTCAAGTACTCGATCTTTTCTGCAAATTCAAAATTAAATTATATATATTTTTTTAAGATAAAACGAACGTAAACTGTCTTGCATCAGACTCAAATTATAACATTCTTTACCTGTCAACTATAATAACCAGTAAGACAGATGAAAAATGCTATAATCGATGACTTGTCATGTATTGTATTGCTGTGCTGTCATCGCTGACATGTCATAAATGCTTTTCGGAATGTTTTTTGCTGCCTATTTAAATATAAATTATAAAATCATGCATCGTGCTATATTTTAAATGATATTAAAAATACTTTGCCTATTTTGTCTTCATTGACATGTCAACTACTCGATCTATTTTGCAAATTCCATACATTTTAAATAATTTAAATAATACATTTCAAAAAATAACGTCATAACGTAAACTGTTGGTTTCAAATATTGACATGTTTGGTCTGTCAAATACAATAACTAGTGAGACAGCACAATAAAATGCTATTATCAAACACGAAAAAATTATTTTTTAATGCTATTACGCATGTCGAATTCGTTAATAATGCATTATATTGAAATGACCATAGAAAATTTAACTAATCGAATAAACTAAAATCAACAAATTGCTTGCAAAACACACGCTTAACTTATTTATTAGTTGTGTAACAAAATTAAACATTAACTATTTTCATGCAACAATGTCTAATTTATGTTTTTTTATTTTGTTTGTTTGAAAACCAATTTCACCCACCCTTCTTCACTCACGCACCAATAACTTGAAACACAACAGATTGATTTCGATGGCATACGGTCAGATTGGTATGATCCAGGCCGCTGCCGGCTTCTTTGTCTACTTTGTGATCATGGCTGAGAACGGCTTCCTGCCACTGAAGCTCTTCGGCATCCGCAAGATGTGGGACTCGAAGGCTGTCAACGATCTAACCGATTCGTACGGTCAGGAATGGGTAAGTGTTATTGTTTTTAAGTATTATTTAAATAAAAAAATATCAATTTTAATTAAACTGATCTCATTACGAAAGGAAAATTAAAATAACATTTGGAATTTTCGCAAATTAAAAACTCAATTTTTCTCTATTTCAAAAATGAAAAATTTCAATTTAATTTTGAATTTTACAAATTTCGATTGAGCTCAATAAATCAATTTGAAATTTCTCAATTAGAAATTAAAATTCTAAATTTAAATTGAGGTTTTCTTTTTTAGAGATGAAAAACTCAATTCGATTTTTATCAATATCCATTGATAAACCTCAAATTTTCCATTTGGAATTGAAAATTCTCCATTTAAACTGAAATTTTTGCATTTAGAATTTAAAGAACTTCATTTAATTTTGAATGTTTGCGATTTTAAATTGAAAAATCTCAATTTTAATCGAAGTTTTCTCATTTCGAGATACAAAAAATATCAATTCGATTTTGAATTTTTTCCATATCCATTAAAACCTCAAATACATTTGGGATTTTCCATTTGAAATTGGAAAAATCGCAATTTTAATTGAAAATTTCCCATTTCGAATTGAAAAAACTTCATTTAATTTGAAATATTTGTATTTTTAAATTGAAAATTTCAATTTTAATTTAATTTTCTCATTTCGAAATGAAAAATCTCAATTCGATTTAGAATTTTATCAATATTCATTGAAATACCTCAAATTCATTTGAAAATTTCCATTGAAAATGGAAAAATATTCATTTTAATTGAAATTTTCGCATTTAGAATTCAAAAAACTTCATTTAATTTTGAATGTTTGCAATTTTAAATTGAAAATCTCAATTTTAATTGAAATTTTCTTATTTCGAGTTGGAAAACCTCAAATTCATTTGGAATTTTCCATTTGAAATAGATAAATCTCCACTTTAATTGGAACTTTCGCGTTTAGAATTGACAATCTTAAAAATTCAAATTCAAATGTTGATGAAAAACTTCAAATTCATTTCGAATTTTTAATTTGAAATGAATAAAATCTCAATTTTGTTTAATATTTTCTCAATTCGAAATGAAAAATCTCAATTTCATTTCGAATTTTCACAATTTCGTTGGAAAATGGTGTAGCCAAATTAAATAAACTTTGAAATGCTGCTTTTTTAAATAATGTATTTGCTGAATTTTTATTTATATTGTAGTTCAATTTTAGTTATTTTAATTTTGATGATTTTTAATTTTGTTATATAATTTTCTCCTCTTCAGACCTATCGCGATCGTAAAACTTTGGAGTACACCTGCCACACCGCTTTCTTCGTCTCGATTGTCGTCGTACAGTGGGCCGATTTGATCATCTGCAAGACCCGACGAAACTCCGTCTTCCAGCAAGGCATGCGCAATTGGGCGCTCAACTTTGGTCTGATCTTTGAGACCGCCTTGGCGGCATTCCTCTCCTACTGCCCCGGCATGGAGAAGGGTCTGCGCATGTATCCACTGAAGTGAGTCTACTGGTCGATGATATGTCAAAAACCGATTTTTAATGGTTTATCTTTGTTCTATTTTTTTTTGTGTCACAGATTCGTTTGGTGGTTCCCAGCCATTCCATTCGCCCTGGCCATCTTCATCTATGACGAAACTCGTCGATTCTACTTGCGTCGCAATCCCGGCGGTTGGTTGGAACAGGAGACATATTATTAAGCTATACGCTGGATGGCTGGCTGGCAGGCAGCAAGCAGCAACTGCAACACGCAGTAACAGCAGCAGCAACAACATAAACTGCAACAGCAACAAAAAGCAAGCAACAATAATTATAACAAAAGAAAAAGAAAAACCACACAACACAACAACAAATTGCTATTTTCAAGCGAAAAACAACAAATTATTATTTTTTAATTTTCATTATTATTATTTAATAAAGAAAAAGATAATTATTTAAACGATTAAGTAAATTTAAATTATAAATAAAATAAATTAAAATTAAAAATAAATAAAAAATACAAATAAAACAAAAACTACAATGAAAAAAAAATCGAAAGAAAGTTGAACAGAAAACTAGAGAAGCAGCCACCACATTCACACAAAATCACAACACACGCAATAAGCTAAAATTTGTTTATTTTTTTATTTGGTTTAGTAAAAGCGAAGTTTATAAAATTAAAATAATGAAAAATAAAATCTAAACTTGGCAGAAATCAGCAGCATTAATGAGAGTCATTCGATTGGTTGCAGCGCCTTCAAGACAGACGACAGACAGATATTCTGTCAGTCGTCAGTGCGTCAGTCGGTCGTTCGGTCAGTCAGTCATTCGCTAACTAACGAATAAAACACGTCGTCGTCGCTACGGCGTCGTCGTCTACATTTTTTTGATTAAATAAGAAATAAAACCTAAACTTAAACAAAACACTAAACAAAAATTAGAAAAATTATATAAATGATATTTAGCGTAGTTAAATAAGAATGAAATAATTGTTTATATTAAAAATAAAACATAAAATGAGTAACAAATAAATGCTATAAAACAACAAAAACACACACAGCAAACCAAGTTAAAACAAAGAGACATCTACAACAGCAGCAACAGCAAAACAGTTGACTAAATTACATAAAATAAAAAGGATTTCCAGGATATAATAATTATTCATTTGATTTGTAGCGAAGCAGCAACAGCAGTAACTGCTTTAAATGACAAAAAACAAAAATTAAATTAATAAATTGCAAAAAAAATCATTTGAAATATTTTAAATTTGCAACGCGCAGCAGTTGCCACATTCTCGTCTATTTTGAATTTAAAAATAATAATTATTATGATTATCATTATTATGCATAAGTAAGAAAAAGAAACGAACATAATTTAAGCAACTGAACAACATAGTTAGTGGTCGTGTGAAATTCACACAAAAAGACAGACAGACACACACTATCCTTGCAGCTTTTAACGATATCACACATACAAAAAAAAAAAAACATAATACATACAGCATGCATTAATAAATGTCATACTACATATTAAAATATATTTATATTATATACGATGCATATAACGTCGTTGTAATGCTAAAACTTGACAAATACATTTTAAAAATATGCTAAAGTACTTTCGCAAAAACGTTGTATATTTGAAGAGGTTAGTTTGATTTTGGTAATTGAAGGTGTCAATAGAAAGTAAATTTCATAGACTTTCGAGTGGCATCTTTGGTTTTTTAATACAACAAATACTTTTTAAAATAATATGCGATGAAGTGGAATATTGTAATTTTGGAAAAAAATACTATTTAGAAGTTTTCAAATTTTGTATATTTAAATCACACCGTGCTGGTTATTGTAACTAGAAAGTGCCAAATGATAGTGAACATCATAAACTTTCGAATGACATTTTTGGTTTTTAAATACAACAAATACTATTTCAAATAAAATTCGATGAAGTGGGATAATGTGTTTTTGAAAAATATACTACTAAGGAATTTTAAAATGTTGTTTATTTAAATAACACCGTGCTGGTTATAGTATTTGAAAGTGCCAATTGATAGCAAATTTCATAAACTTTCGAAAAACATTTTAGGTTTTAAAATACAACAAATACTTTTTCAAATAAAATTCGATGAAGTGGGATAATGTGTTTTGAAACAAATTATGTACCTATATGAAAGCTGTATATTGGAATAACGCGCTTTTTTTATCGTAATTAAAAATGTCATTTGAATGAGATTTTCATAGACTTTCGAGTGGCATTTTAGATTTCAAAATATAACGTATACATTTTAAATTATAATTCCAGGAAGTAAAAAAATTGTTTTTGAATTTAATACTATTTAGGAGATTTAAAATGTTGTTTATTTACAATACACTGTTCTGATTATAGTATTTTTAAAGTGTCAATTGATAGCGAATTTCATAAACATTCGAATGACATTTTAGTTTTTAAATACAACAAATACTTTTTCAAATAAAATTCGATGAAGTGGGATAATGTGTTTTTGAAAAACATTGATTTAAATATTGTATATTTAAATAACACGCTTAGCTAAAATAAATTTAAAAGTGTCATTAAAATGTGAAGTTCTTAAACTTTAGATTGGATTTTAGATTACAAATTCTTTTTAAATTATTATTCCAAGAACTTGTTAAAAAATATACTAAAAAGTATTGGCTGAATTTTCAGATATACAAAATTTTGTAAATTTATTTTTGTAATTTCAAAAATGTATTTCGCACGTTTTACTTCGACAACAACGTTATATAGTTTTATAATTGTTCAACTATTGTGTAACTAAGCAAGTTGTTGTTTCTTTTACTACTACTACAACTATTTTTATCATTAGACTATTACAACTACTATTATTAGAACGACGACTAGTACTGTTTTTTATTTTTTTTTGTAAAATGCAGCAGTCTGTCGTACTTGTATTGTTTATGCCATCCAACTGCACCTGCTCCAACCACCCACCAACCAACATCCCACGTACCAGCCACGTCCCCTCAGCAAATCCCAGTCTACTCCTTTTAGTTGCTTCTCATGCAAGTTTGTTGTCAGTGCTATCTGGCAAAAATAATTAAAAAGAAAAAAACAAAAATTAAAACTTATTACAAAAAAACTATCAAACGAAAACGTGTTCATCTCGTTGGTCGTTGGTGTTGGCCGCAACAGCAGCAACATGTTGTTGTCGTCGTTGTTGGCCCACTGATCGCAACCAAGTGTTTGGTTTAATTGTTTAGAAATTATAATGTTTATTAAAACCACAAATAAATGAAAACAAAATTTATTAACTAACAAAAGAAAAAAAAAAGTAAAATAAACAACATTTTTTGTTCTTTCGCCCTCCGCTGTAAATGTATTTGTAGATTTAAACAACATTACAAATAAAAAAAAATATAAAAAACTAATAAAAAAAATATAAAAAACGATAAAAACACAATAAATGCTGTTTTATTTCGCACCAATCTGACTGGAGCCACGTCTGAGGCAATATAGCTTATTTTCATGGTTAGGTAGAGCTCGGAAACCATCAATGCCAGTACAGATATCGGGTGGTGCCAGACGCGACGGTAGACATTATACACTAAGAAAACAAGATGTTTATGAAAGTCTTGCTGCAAATATCCTTTTAAATTTACGCCTTGTAGCAAATCTTCAAACATCCCATAAGTTTCAATAAAGTTGCAGTAGTTTTGCTTAACATTTTTTAAATATGGCATATATGCAGTTAGTTACGAGATGTTTGCCACAACAGCAATGGAAATTGAGATTTACAGTTGACTGAGAGCAAACATCTAGAGTTCTTGGACATTTGCAACAAAACTTTTGAGGTATTTTGACATTTGACTACCATAAAAAAAGGAAAATGGCGTACTTTTTCCTTTAACTCGATTTATCCACAACAATTAAGTAAATTCAATGATTTATAAAAGTGTCAGCTCATCAAATAATACATTTTAATGGTGAAAGTGAAAATAAAATTTCCCGGGATTGAAATTATCAACACGTGATGGAAAATATTTTTTTTTCAGAGTTTACTTTGATGTGAGCAGCGCCGGGCCAACTTGGTTCTTCCGCGAAGAAATCTCAAGTCATTGTACAATTTTACCTTCGAAGGATTTATAAAGACGATGGCGATGTATAATCAGGATACTGTTTTAATTCTAGAATAAATAAAAATACATTTGATTCATTTTCTTTCAATTCAATAAAAATTACTCCGCGAATTCTAATCGAGTACCTTTTCCAAATATTCATCAACTATCTATTTGTAAGATGTTTAATTGATGTTTGCTATGAATAATCGTAAATTTGAAAGATGATTGCTACACCCAGAAAAAAATTCCCTCAAATCCCATTAAAATTGGTCAATAGGACAATTATTGATTTAATAGTGTACAAAAAATAAATCTTCTCATATAAACTCAATGGCAATGTCATGGTATTTTCTAGTATTTAATGGTATTTTCCGATTAAAATAATAATTTATACTACTGACTATTTTTAATAGTAAAAAACTATTATTTATATAGTATTTTTTTCTGGGTGTAGCAATATTTATCGTATTTGACGGATGCTTGAGATATGGTTGTCTCAAAGACGATCTAAATAATTTGTAAATAACTTGATATTAAGGGCTGTCATATTTCTGGTAATCATCTTTGTTTTCTTAGTGTACATCTGCACAAATGTATTTGAAGTTCCCTCTGCAAAATAAGCAATACTGCACTCTACAGTATTGAGTGCATTTTGCAATGGCAGTCCTCAGTGTTATAGTGAAGTCTCAGCAGCGAATTTTTCTCTCCAGAGAATTCAGTGCAGTATTTGTTTTATTGGTGTTAAGACATTCAATGTTTTGAAAAACAAATCCAAATGACACCACTGTTGCTGAAAATGCAACAAGTACAGTGAGTGAGCACAACGAGTAACGAGTGAGAAGATGAATATTCAAATCGACAACAAATGTTTAACTCTAATATTGGTAGGCATTTTTAAAGTTTTGATTATATGGGCGGTGCCACGCCACTTTGGGCGATCCCGCCTGCATTCTAGTTCACAATTACAATGTTTAATATGATCCTTTGTTTCGATTTATGCTCTTAGTAGGTAAGGAGTTATAGCAATTTTAAAGTTTTGATTATTTTCCACGCCCCTTTGTTAAATACCGCCCACATTTGTCAAAAAGATAAACAAGCGCAATATACATCATTGGCCCAAATTTCATTACCGTACATTAGACTGACAATGACTTTATATGAACAAAAATCATCGAGTTTGATTTTGAAGTCACCCCCTAGAAATGCTCTATTGAATGAGAAAATCGATGTGGAGAATTTTCAACGAAATCCGAATATGGGAAATAGACCCGCCGGGACCTCAAATTAGGCGTTTTCGTTCCTAAATCAACAATTTCAAAATTGAATTGAAATGACGTCCCTCAAACAGATTTAACTAAAATAGTGGGTAAGTCATCAGGTGGAAAATTTTATTAGCTGTTTAAGAAACTATAAATGAAAAAAATCGGATAAAAAAGACAGAAGTTATGCCTGGTCCTATACAAATTAATCTCAAATGTAGAGGCCCATCTCAATTTTTTTAGATTTTTTTTTTAACACCCTTGCGTTTATTTTAAGATGAAATTAAGTTATTAAAATTAATTATTAATTACTAAAAAAAATTATTAAAATCTGCATCAAAAAGTCCTAAGGTAATCCTAAGGTAATCCCAAGGGATGTCAAAAACATATTCAAAATAAATTTGAGATGGGAATCGAACTTTTGAGTTTAAAGTGTTACAGGATAATGTTAAAATAATCACTGCTTCTGTCTTTATAGTTTGTTGAAAAGCTAATAAAATTTTCCACCTGATGACTTACCCACTTTTTTAGTTTAATGTGTTTGAGAGACATAATTTCAATACAATTTGAAAATTTTCGATTTAGGTACGAAAACGCTTACTTTGAGGTCCCGGCGGGTCCATTTCCCATATTCGGATTTCGCTGAAAATTCTTTACATCGATTTTCTCATCCAATAGAACATTTCTAGAGGGTGACCTCCTCTCGATTCGAAATCATGATTTTCCATTGTCAGTCTACTGTACATAGATATTACAAATTAAGAAGTTTAGTTGTACCTTTAGAGGCACGGGATTCGCCTACGTCGGGAGATGAACACCCTGTCCAAGTTTCATGTTCCTAGGTCTAAGGACAGACAGTCAATCAGGACTTGTTATTTTATATATATAGATAAGATCTCAAATTAGTCTTATATCGTAGATTTTGGAAAACTGCACTCAGAAAACAGTTTCCTAATAATAAGAAAAATTGAACTCGAAAAAAGCATTAAGAAAAATGCTTTCTTATAATAAGAAACTTTATTATAAAAATATATATTACAACCATTTTACACTAACGATTAAGCTGCTGGAAAGTACTTCTAAAACATTTTTAATTAAAAAATAAAAAATCAAAAATAATTGTCGCATTTGTTTTCAAAAAATGTCACTTGACAGATCGTAGCTGCAAACGAATCCCGTTACAAAGTTCAACTCTCAAAACGAACGGCGCTTTTGGCGCGAAAAATTTGAATTTAATTAATAATTGAGTTAGAGTGAAGACCATTTATAGACGGTCTTAAGAAACTGTTTTCTGTGTTTGTGTGTAGTGAAATCAAATATACTACTTTAATATTTATGTTCAGCAATCATGTAAACTACCGTGATTTTGTCGCAATCTGACATATTTATGGCGCAACTTCAGTCTTTTGAATTGATTTGATTTTGTCTTAAAGAACAATCGTCATTTTTACTCGCACTATCTATTTTATATTTAGTCGAACGAAATAAAGCACTCGAGAGATAAACATTTGCTTGACCCTGACTGCTTTTCGTAATTTTATAGTTTTTTACTTTTAGATTATTTCGATAAGTGTTTCTGCACTTGAATTTGTCATATCTAACATTCTTCAAATCGAAAACCACTTTGATATTTATAGGTTTGATGCTCACACAACTAAACCATGTTATAAATTTAGCAAAAAAATAAAATAAAAATTTTGAGTTGCAAATTAAAATTTATAGGCGCGTATTTTAATGTATAGCTCTATAACATTTATTTTCATACACCCAGTAAAAATACTATATAAATAGTTTTTTACTATTAAAAATAGTCAATAGTAAAAATTATTATTTTAACTGGAAAATACCACTAAATACTAGAAAATACCATGACATTGTCATTGAGTTTATATGAAAAGATTTATTTTTTGTATACTATTAAATCAATAATTGTCCTATTGACCAATTTTAATGGGATTTGAGGGAATTTTTTTCTGGGTGTAGGAAAAAGCCGTAATTAAATTTAAGCTCAAGGTTAACTATAACTACAGCTACGGTCGATAGTTTTTAAATATAATTCAAATACGGTAAATATAATTTAAATGAAAATGTTTGGCAGATATAAAGACTGCACGTTTGTGAAGCACTGTTTGCACTAAAATTCGAGACTCGAATTGTGCGCACGCTGGGGCAGAGTTCGAGCGGATTTCCGGAATATGCGCAGTTGCATCGAATCAATTGTCACACTCGGCGAAAATTCACTCAATTTTAAATGTTCACTATAATCTTAAATATAAACTCAAATTTAAATTTCTTTTACCAAAAATACAAATAAAATTCACATTTTAACGAAAAATTCAAATTTTCAAAAGAATATTAAATTATTAAAAATACACAATATTAATGAAAAATGTTTATTTCTATTATTTTTATTCACTTAAAAAATTTCAAAACTTAAAATATAAATTTTAACTAATAAATTTCAAAATTAAAATGTTCACAAAAATTTTAATTTTACTAAAAATCCAATTTCCATTCATTTAAAATGTACAATTATAATTAGAATGTTTACTAAAATTTCAAATTTTCTCTAACCATTTAAATATTCACTAAAAATTAAAATATTCTCTAAAAAATTGTATAATTGATATTGTAACTAAAAATTAAAATTACACTTAAAATAAAATATTCACTAAAAATTTAAATGTTCACTTAAAAATATCAAATATTCACTAAAAACGCAAATGCTCACTAAAAGAAAAATGTCCACAAAAAGTCCCCAAAAAATTATTTAATAAGTTAGTTAGTTTCCAATATTTAAAAAGAAAAACAAAATTATTTTATCTATTCTGGCAATGCCTTTACGTACAACAAAAATCAAATTGAAGCAACGACCAATGTTGAACGATGTTGTGGGAGAGCATTGGGAGAGCACTGTTATTGCTGTTATTATATCTGAATTTGGCATGGCAGAAGGAGTTGTTTAACGCCGACATAAACAAAAACTTTCTCGACCACAAAATGTCTGTAAAACTTTTACTGGCTGCTGTTATTCCTCTGCAATCTCATTCTCGTGCTTGCTTTCATTTCCTTGGAGAAACAATAATTTTCACATTAAATACATAATAAATAATATAAAATAAATAATAAAAAAATAATATAAAATATATTTATTTTTAACAAATTGAAGGAATTTTTTATTTATTTACGATCTTAGTATGATGATCCGATGGACATCTGGATTCTAATTAAGAAATCATACTTAGTTTTTTGATATTGCCTAAAGTATTTGAACAAATATGTGGCAATTCTATATAGTTTTTTTTTTGTTGTGCTCTGTAATTAAAAAATAATAATAACAAATAAAATAATAAACATTTTGTATACCTTCACTTTTTCCTGTCCTTTCGATTTTTATTTTTTTGAAAATACTTTTTATCGGAGAAATAATTTTTTTGTATAATTTTTTTGGACAATTTTTTTTTTCGGAGAATTTATTTTTCGACAAAACATTTTTTGGACAAACACTTTTTACGAAAACAATTTTTTTTCGGAGAATTTTTGTCCGGACAAATACATTTTATCGGACGACAGCTCTACATGCTGCAAAAAAAGGCTCTCTCTTGAAGCTTTATGCAAATAAAAGTATTATTGCATTGCCAAACATTATTATAATAACAGCAAAACATATTTTTGTTTTCGTTCAAACATATTTATGTTCAGAATGAATAATTTTTGGCGTTCTTGCAAACATATATATGTTTGAATGTGAAAAATATTTTATTTACATGTAAACATATTGATGTTTACATTTCATATTAATGTAAAAAAAGTAAATTTAGTGCTAATATTTTTTAACACAATATTAATTTATTTCTTTTTTTTAATTACATTTTATTTTTATTTATATTATATAATTAATTATAAACATAAACTATTATTTTTTTGTTAAACATCTTTTACTTATACTTAATTATTTTATTTCCATCTATTGTTCCTATTTTGAGCTCATTGAATTACGGATTAATTGTATATTGCACAGACAGCCACTATCTGGTATTAACAGTGATTGGCGGTACTTAAAAAAATCATCCACCAAAAAGAACTTTTGAACTATATGAAAAGTATTAATATGAGTGTTACTGAGTGCAAACTCAGAGTGCTGAATTTTTTCTGCAATGAGAAAGCTAGATGAAAACTAGAAGCAGCTATCAGTTTAAATTTACTCCTTGTAGCAAATATTCAAACAGTCCATAAGTTTAAATTAACTTGCAACTCTTAATGTTTTTTTAAATGTGATATATATGCAGATTACGAGATGTTTGCCACAACAGCAATGAAAAATGTGATTTTTACAGTTGACTCACAGCAAATATCTTGAGTTCAGGGACATTTGCAGCAAAACAATTGGCTTATTTTGACATTTGTCTAATATAAAAAGCCGCTCCACTACAATTAATAAATAAAACGCATGATATTATAAACAATTTTAATTTATATGGATTTATTCAAATATATAGATCTTTAGTTAACAATTCTTATAATAAGTATTTCAATATTGAATATGTAAATCCATATAAAAGTGAGCCCAGATGCGAGGTTGCGTGTAGGTTGCGTATACGCCACCTTTATGTAACATTTATTTTGAAAATATTAAGTTGTTAAAATATATCTTAATAAATGCGTCCGGAATATTATTTTAGTTATCTTGACAAATTCAATAGCAAAAAAAACATTAAAATAAAGATAAAAATTAATAAAACAAATTGCTAAAGTTGGCAACACTGCTGGCGAGTGAGTGTCAAGTCGTCTCGTTGCATGTGTATCCGTCGTATCCTTAACGGTCCCCATTCGGTTGCCAAGAGTAGGTCGGTCGTTCGCTCATTGTCTCGTCGTTGCGTTGTCGGCGTTTGTAAACCGTTGCTGTTAGTCGTTTCGTTTAGCTCTTACCGTGCGGTTCGGTTCGGTACATCGTTTTGTTGCGGTCGTGGTGCGTTTTCACTTGGGTACCACCTACTTTACTACTACTATTACTACTACCAACTACCACCACCACCACTACTATTACTACTACTAACTACTACTACACTCACTGCTGTCTACTACTAAGTACTAATTTAGGTTATTTTGAGTTATTTAAAACAAAAAAAAAATACACTAAAGAAAAAAACCAAAACTACAAACTGCCGTCTTGCAACTTGTCCCAGAACGGTGCGTTTTTACAACAAAAACAACAACTATTTCATCTAATACTACAACAACTACTAGAGCAACGAACGAAATTCTGTGCATCATTTGTGTCTATTCGCGCTGCTCGTCTGCGTGCGACCCGAAAATAAAATTGCATTTTGTGCGGGCAACAACGGCAGCCTTAAAGCGTTTAAATTTAAAATAAAAAAAAATAAAAAAATAAAAAAAAACGTCGTCTATTTGTCGCCGCACTTTTAACAAATTCACGCCACCCTACTCTTCTCTATCCCCCTTGAGCAGTCTTTGCAACATCATCCCAACTCCGTCGCGTACTTAAGAGAAGCAGCACAACTGCTGCCTGTCTGAACTGCTCCCAGGAGAGGTCATGTGCTGCAGCAGAAGCAGCAGCTACAAAAACAACTACAACAATAATCGGCAAAAATTTTGGCTGCCGCGCCAAACTTTTTAAACGCGTTTCTTTCTATTTTGTTTTTGTTCTAAATTGTACGCCGCGCGCGCGATCGCGACGCCAACAAAAAGTTGCTGCATACTTTCGGGCGTTACTACCGCACGTCTATTCGGCGGCAATCGGCAGCAGCACGGTACGGTCGTCGACTTTTCAACTTTTTCGTCGGCTCAATACGACGCATACGAGACGAGAACGACGACGAGCAAGACGGACGCCGGCGCTGTCGCATCGCATCGTTGACACAGTTCGTCAGCCTCATTTTCGCATTTTCGTGGCAATCCCAACGCAGCTCAACGCAGTGCAGTGCAGCAGCCGCCTCGAACTCAGCATCTGCGGGGACAACAGCTGAAACACAACCAACTGGCGGCATCCGTGGCGTTGTCGCAATACTGCAACAAAAACGACTGGTAAATAAATCATTGCAAAAAAATGCAACAAAAACACACAGACATTGCGACGGACAGACAGATAGACAGCCACAAAAACACATACACATTGCGACACAGTTTGTCAGCGATTAAGTCATTAGCAACATCATTAACATTAAAAGCATCATTATTATCATTATAGTGTTTATCATCAACATCATTTGTATTCTAACCATTATAATAGTGACAATTATAATAGTCACAATAATAATTGTCACCATTACATATTTCTGTCGCCAGTCTCATCATTTTACCCTGAGATAATTTTACGCTGTGATAATTATTCACTAAATTATTACTCACGCATTATTAAGGCGATGCTATTTATTATGAATAAATTGAAAAGTTACATTTTGTATATCTAACAATAAACAGCTCTTTAATTTGAATAAGGTACAGCATTTGTACCAAATTTAAATTATTTCTGAGTGGGTAGAGGAAATCCGTTCGTTCCCATTAAGCGCTCTGAAATTGGAGTCATAAAGGACACTGATTTTTGACTGTTTTATAAGCCATCAGAAAAATGACTCTTAAAAGTATCTCATTTAAGACTGTTTTCGGAGCTCTCAAAAATATTGCTCATAAAAGATTCATATTTAGGTGTTATTTAGGAGCCCTCATAAATTAGACTCCTAAAAGTATCAAAAATAAAATTGTTTCTGAGCGCTCAGAAAATAGACTCATGAAGAAAGAAAAAATCGAAAAATGAAGCAATTGTGAGGTCGAGAAATTCTCAAAAATGTGAATGTTTTAAGAATATTTGAAAATGATCAAAAATGCGCTCTTTAAAGCGCAGTTTCTGTAGTTTTTTTGGAGTCTTTTTAGAGCTCAAATATGAGTGTTTTAGGAGTAATGTCAGAAATATGAAGATTTCTGGGCTCATAAAATGGGTCTCATTGGGTAGAGACCTAGTCTTAATGGGCTCTTTTAAGTGCTCAAATATGAGTGTTTTAGGTGTAATAAAAGAGTCAGATATATGAGTGTTTTTGGGGTCATAAAATCTCTACCCAGGTTTAAAAGACTGAAAATATATGCTGGGTTGATTTAAAATGGAATATCCCTTATTCGAATTGCTTTTTTAGGTAATATAAAAAAAATATATGACTGATTCAAGTGCTTGAAACTTAAATTTAAAATTTTTCAAAATTGCACATTGAAAACTGGACATACTTTCCTTTTATAATATATATTGTAACGAAAATTCAGTCTACGGAAAACTGTTCTACGAGTTCGTATCGCTGGATTGTGTATAAAATAAATATACACTAATATTTGGTTTTAACTAGTATTATTTCAACTAGTATTAATTAACTTTATTTACTTAAATAACAACTTAAAGAATAATCACTTATCAACTGCTGAATTTATACAATTTAGCTTAACAATGTTCACTCACGAGACGCACTAGTTCACTATCAAATCATGATGCGGCTCCCTTATATACTGCATGCATCAGTTCGACACATTTCGACAAGCTTCGACTTGTTTCGAGAACCTTCTACTCGTTTCGTGAATGACGCATGATATTGACATCTCATTCGCACTCATGTGTTTTAATGCGCTGATCTTCCATCTCTTTCTCGCATACTTTCTCGCACACTTCCTCAGTACGCTGAATGATCTTCCGGCTCTTTCTAACACATTGCTTAGTGCGCTGAAAGGTCTTGCGTCTCATTTATTATTGTTGAATGCTTGCACAATGGGGCAAATTACATCTTTTTGTAACAATATTAATCCACCTCACGAAGAAAAAAAAATCTGTATTTGTAATTATGATATTCCCAACTTTTTCAGTTCTTTTCGTGAGCTGGACCATTTTGCAAAAACAAAAATGTTTAAAGTTAAAATTTTTATTTGCACAAATTTTTGCTAAACAACTTTTGTATATAAAAGAACCAGACTGGATGCTCGATATAATAGGGTTTTACACATTTTCGAAACGTTCAATTTTATGAAAATTTCCAAGGCAGCGTTGAGAAGGGTTTTCACTGATCTCACTGATTATATTTAAGTTGGACTAAATTTTTCTTTACATGACTGTTTTTGAAATGGTCGGACAGTAATGAAAAATGAAAATTTTCTATGCACATCACAAATAAATTTCTTTAAAATAACTATTTAAGCTGCCTTAATCATTATTATAATCAGTAGCATCATCATCAGCAGTACCCTCAAGAACAGCAACATCGTCCGTCAACACAGACAGTAACAGTAGCCGCAAACAAGCAGCATCCTTTGCAGCATTTCCAGCTATCGCTGCCGAGGTTCATTCTTTAGGCCTTATAGAATGGAAATTCAAAAGAGTTCATATCCTACTACAGAACTGTACTACTCAACGGCAGCGTTGAATGCAACGACTGTGTATGATAGGCGGTCGCTGTCGCGCGTTTGTGTCGTGTGTCGCACCGCGGTCGCACAAGTCGCCTGCGTTTTATTTATCGTCGTTTTTTTTTTGTTCTATTCTATCGATTGTGTTCTAGTTTTTTGTGCGCTATGCGTGTTTCTAACATTTTCTTTACTTGCTGAGTTCTCCAAATATTCGTTGTTGTAGTTTTCCGGATTACCTCTTGGTTTTTTGCCGCTTCATGGTTGCCGATTTTTTTTGTATTCTTTCGTTGTTGCTGTTGTAAATGCGTTAATGTGTTTGTCCTCGTTGCTATTTTCGAGTTTTTGTTGCTGTTGTTGCTGTGGCATGTCAACAAATTTGTTGTCTCATATTGTGCTGCCGCGGCTGCTGTCTGCGGCATGACTACAACAGCTGCTGTGACAGGCGTCAACAATAAAAACAACAACAACAACTAAGTGAAGACATGGCCAATATTAGATGAATTCAGTCATTAGTTTGACTAAACTATGCGCATCTCAGTGGCACCACCAGTGTTTGGAATAGTTTGGGACCTATTGCAGTATCTTCAGCACTACTTTAACCGAGTCATTCAACACCTTAATTCCCCAACATACAGCATTCTGAAATGGACCAAAATGCAGCAGAGAAATAAATACACCGAGAAATTTCAAGTGATGATTTCAAAATTAGTTTAGTGAGAAAATTTTGCATTATTACGTAGTACGTATACTTATTACACTACTCAAGAAGGTCCTTTAGGTCTACCCTTTTTTTTCGATTGATAATTTTTCGCTATAAAACTCAAATTATTTTATAAATAAAATTGTTTTGTTAAAAAATAATGTTACTGGTTCGATATCTACACAGATAAAAATATTGTACGTATATATAACAATTGATATTAATAGCAAACAAAATCGTATTCCAATTAAAAATATGAATGCATTTACTAATTAATTAATTGTATTTACACATTTTTTAATTAAAATATTAATAGGAATTAATTTAATATAATTTCAATACAACTAAATCTTTAATAGTATTAACTACTTTTATTTGTTACTTTTGATTTATTCATTTTCTTAAATTGCAACACTGTTTTTTTCTTCTGGATTTCATTTTGTTTTTTGTTTGTGCGTCTCGTGCGTCGGCGGCGTCATTCAGTTTCTCCTAACATTATTTTCTTCTACGTTGCTATTTTAAAACAGGATATTGCATTATGTAGTGTATGTTATGTTATTAAAGCATTAAATGGCTCAATTTATTTTTGCTGTCAAGAATTTGAACAAACAGCTTATGATGCTCATTTTGTTGCATATTGAATCGTTAAAAAGCGAATATAAAATTTTATGTTTGACTCAATAAATTGGCCCACCTGTAGAAGTTGTGAAAACTGACTTCGGTAAAATATTCGTTAGGTTGAAAGAATTTTACAAAACATACCAAAAAGTATAAATACTATTTACTTATTTGATATTTATTATTTATGTTCATATGTTTCTATTCGACAAATATTTTAATTAATTTAACAAAATATTTAATTGATCCAATTTCTATCGAATGAAAATTTTAATTGATGTTACTAATTAATTAATTAATGATTTAAAAATTCTCAATAAAAAATTTAATATATATAACAACTTTAATATCAATATGACAAAAAAATTAATTAAAATTTCTCCAATTAACATATTCTCATTATTACGAATATGGAATTCAATGCTACTAAAAGTTACATCGGCTGAGTTTCAATTAAAAATTAATTGGATTGATTAACATTTTATTTATATTTACACACTTTTTATTTTCTGTGTATATCAACTAAAAAATCGATATCGTTCTAGATAGGTTCGAAATTGTCGAAAACATGTAATATTGTATTATTGCACAACAAAATGAGAAAAAAAAGTATGCACAATAAAGGCCGTTATTTTTGTATTATTGGAAAATACCTGCTGAATTCGAATATATGAATTACAAAATTTTATATGGATCAGTATGAAAAAGTTTATATTTTCTTGATCAGCATCATTTTCCGAGTCGATTAAGATATGTCCGTCTATCTATCCGCCTACACACGATAACTTAAAAAATACTACTTCGAATGCGATGAAATTTATTTGATAATCGAAAAGTAATCTAAGATCGAAAATGATTCAATTCAGTTAACGAAAACAACCACATCTCATATATCTATGATATGGATTTACTTTTTAGGATCCCATATCTCGTAGTGATGCCCTATGTCCCGCTAAAGATTTAAGGAACTGAAGAAGATATCTCGTATAGTATTCAAGATAAACTTATAAAATTTAAAATTAGTTACAACCAATCATCTATAATATAGCACTCAATTATAATGCATTCACATATTTTATTTTATAATCAAATGTTATCCATATAAATTTGTGATTGATAGAATAGGTTCTTCGGAAGAGTGTGGACTTTTTGGAATATTACGAACTGTGCATCATTTTACTTTCTCGATTTTTACCTATTTTTTAAATGCATTTTTTATTTAAAATTTAGTGAAAAAATACTATTTTCAAGTTCTATTTACTATCGAGTTCACTTATACTATGTAGTAAACTAATTAAAAAATGTTGAATTTATTATTTTAAAATTTTTAATTATCTTTCATTCGATATAACATTTGATCATATCAGTTATAAACACTCGAAATATTTACAAATATATGTGACCACCGTTTTGAAAGCTCGGTTCAAAAGCAATTTGCCTTAATATCATAAACATGTCTCTTGGTCCGTCTGTCGGTCTGTCTGTTTGTTCCAGCATCACGTCTAAACCGCTGAACCGATTTAACTGACATTTTGTAACAGGATACTATGGAGTTCGGAGGGTGTCATAGGCTATATATGGGCGAGATTGGACAAAGGAGCGTGACAGCTCCCATACAACCTAAACTTTCAAAACGACATATCTCGGCACATACAAAAAACTCAAATACAAAAAAAAATATACAAAAGCAACCACACCACATTAAAACTCACCACAATGAAACTCACCACAATGAAACTCACCACACTAAAACTCACCACACTAAAACTCACCACAATAAAATTCACCACACTAAAAATTCTACTGGGAAAACTCTACGGGAAAGAATTCTACCGGGAATGAATTCTACCGGGAAGAATTCTACGGGAAAGCGTTTTACGGAGAAGATATAAATAATAAAAATGTTATTTATATTAATAAAATCACTCCATATTTACAAAATCTTGGCACGCGTCGTGCACGAGTCCAGCTAGTTAATTCTATAATACGGGTGTTCTGATTTTGATACGTAACTCAATTTTTAGGTATATATAAAAGAAATAGAGCAGCTTGAAAAAAATTGTAATTTTTATCGTTAGTTTGGACAATGTTCTTGACAATCATACATTTTTTCTGGTCTATCATTAGATTCTAAATGAGAAAAAATAATTGAAAAAATAGTCTAAAAACAAAATTTTCGAGTTTAGATCTAAATTTCATTTCATTTTCTTAAGTCTTTGGAAAACAATTCCTTACAGACTAGACTAAATACTATACATTATTATATTATTTTAGCAATTCATAAATATAATAATAATAATAATAGTTTGGCAATACAGCTCTATAAGAACTTAGGCCGAGCTCTCTCACCATTTTGAGCTGTGCGTGTTATATTTGTACTCAAAGTGGTGGTCCCAGTTTATTGCCGAATCCGAACGGCGGGTGAGAGCTTTTCATAGGCAATTTTTACTCTCGTAGGTTTGCCATTTACTGACGAGAGGTAGCGCGGTATAGAAAAATGTTTCTATGAAAAGATGTTGTTAGCCCCAGTCCAGGCTTGAACCGGGGACCTTTCGGCTCGCAGTCCAACGCACTAACCACTGAGCTACCGCGGCTGACATAAATATACTTTATATAAATTTTCATCTTAAAACAATATAACAAAAATTTTTAAATTTAAATCTTGATATACAAAATTCAACAACATTATTAAAGGCAATTTTATTGAACGCTATAAGAGCTCTTGTTTTATGATTTCTTATAAAATAAAAAAAAAATTAAAATAATAATTTATCCTATTGACTATTGTTAAAAGTAAAAAGCTATTATTTATATAGTATTTTTTCTGGGTGTAGTGATAAAATGGGTGCGCGAGTGTAATTTAAAAATCAAAACACATTGGATAAATACAAAAACATGACAAGTACCTGTATCATTTAAACATTATTTAGTAATCAGAGAGTAAAGGAGGATAGTTCCATTTAAACAAACTTCGTAAGTGGTAAATAGAACTAGTCATGTTTGGACATTACTGTTACTTTATGAAATTAACTTTTTCGAAGTCTGTAGACGACTTTAAAAATAATATCAGCTCCCTTAACAATTTTCCCTAATATTTATTTATTAAAAAGCTGAGTCCTATTTTTAAAGTCAACATTACTTCGTTTATTATTTTGGCTAAATGTATTGAATAAAACTTTGAATAATTTTCAAACTAGGCCGACGCATTTCCCATTGGGTTAGTCAACATTTGAATTTTGTAATGGCGCTGCTCCGTATTACATAGCACCGGATGAGGTGGAAGTCAACGTTAGGTGTTTCACAGACTTTCTTTCGTTGCCATAACTTTCAACTAGTCTCTCTCAGTATTTTGCACCTAATATGTATGCCTAACAACTTAATTAAATTGTAGCTGGCATCTGGTAGCTGCCGCAAAACACTTCGTTAAAACAAAAACAATAGGACCAGGACGCATTAAACCGAACGAGCGACGGCGGCACTAACTAGGAATTATCACAAAATTCAGGATATAGACGAATATTGATGGGGGGTGTGTGTCACGTAGATTGAGTGTTGAAATGTTGCGTTGTTTCTATCGATGATAATAGGGATGGAGCTTGGTGATGATGTAAATGATGATGACGTTTATACATGTTAAACGTGTCATTTTGTCTGTCTGTCTGTCTGTCTGTCTGTCTGTCTGTCTGTCTATCTGTTACTGTGTGTGTGTGTTTTTTCTGATACATAAAAAGCCTTTCAGTCACAGACAATTAAGTGCGAAACCTTTGTGAGTCACAATCAAAAATAAACACATAACCATCCCTCACACACGCAACCAAAGAAGGGATCTTTTTGAAGACAAAGAATCCTTAAAACTTTCGACGCTGTCAGCAGAAGCACACACAAAAAATAACAACAAATAATAAGGTTTTCTGATAAAAAACGGCTATAAAATCAACGATGATGACTGTTGATGTTTATACGAAAATCTGTGACGTCATAAAAAAACCGCTTCTAAATTGGGACAATTTACCACAAGTTATTTTTACAGGTTTTTAAAGAGTCAACTTTAATTTGAAATTGGATATTTTGTGAATTTGAGTGAAAATTGTAATTTTTTAGTGAAAAATTAATTTTGAGTGCAAAATTGAATTTTTAATGAAAAATTAAATTTTTAGTGAAAAATTGAATTTTTAGTGAAAAATTGAATATTTTGTGAAAAATTGAATTTTTAGTGAAAAATTGAATTTTTAATGAAAAATTAAATTTTTAGTGAAAAATTGAATTTTTAGTGAAAAATTGAATTTTTAGTGAAAAATTGAATTTTTAGTGAAAAATTGAATTTTTAGTGAAAATTTGAATTTTTAGTGAAAAATTGAATTTTTAGTGAAAAATTGAATTTTTAGTGAAAAATTGAATTTTTAGTGAAAAATTGAATTTTTAGTGAAAAATTGAATTTTTAGTGAAAAATTGAATTTTTAGTGAAAAATTGAATTTTTAGTGAAAAATTGAATTTTTAGTGAAAAATTGAATTTTTAGTGAAAAGTTGAATTTTTAGTGAAAAATTGAATTTTTAGTGAAAATTGCATTTTCAGAGAAAATTTGAATTTTTAGTGAAAATTTGAATTTTTAGTGAAAAATTGGAATTTTAGTGAAAAATTGAAATTTTAGTAAAAAATTGAATTTTTAGTAAAAAATTAAATTTTTAGTGAAAAATTGAATTTTTAGTGAAAAATTGAATTTTTAGTGAAAAATTGAAATTTTAGTGAAAAATTGAAATTTTAGTGAAAAATTAAATTTTTAGTGTAAAATTGAATTTTTAGTGAAAAATTGAAATTTTAGTGAAAAATTGGAATTTTAGTGAAAAATTGAAATTTTAGTAAAAAATTGAATTTTTAGTAAAAAATTAAATTTTTAGTAAAAAATTAAATTTTTAGTGAAAAATTGAATTTTTAGTGAAAAATTGAATTTTTAGTGAAAAATTGAATTTTTAGTGAAAAATTGAATTTTTAGTGAAAAATTGAATTTTTAGTGAAAAATTGAATTTTTAGTGAAAAATTGAAATTTTAGTGAAAAATTAAATTTTTAGTGTAAAATTGAATTTTTAGTGAAAAATTGAAATTTTAGTGAAAAATTGAAATTTTAGTGAAAAATTGAAATTTTAGTAAAAAATTGAAATTTTAGTGAAAAATTGAATTTTTAGTGAAAAATTGAATTTTTAGCGAAAAATTGAATTTTTAGTGAAAAATTGAATTTTTAGTGAAAAATTGAATTTTTAGTGAAAAATTGAATTTTTCGTGAAAAATTGAAATTTTAGTGAAAAATTGAAATTTTAGTGAAAAATTGAAATTTTAGTGAAAAATTGAATTTTTGTGAAAATTGAATTTTTAGTGAACAATTGAATTTTTAGTGAACAATTGAATTTTTAGTGAAAAATTTAATTTTTAGTGAAGTCTAGAATTTTTAGGTATAAAGTTTAATTTTTCCGAATATCTGAACTTACCAAACACCGTTTCAAATCCTTTCGAAATTTGCTCAGTTTTGAACATGCGACCTCTCCACTGAACTGTGACTAATTACAACTGAAATATCAAATGTTACAACCTGTCTAGTTATCTCTGGAATAATCAGAAAAACAATTTCACTCAAAGCGAACTGTGGACCGATGTTATGCCTACCTAACCCAAACTGCCTAAATGAATCTGCTACTGAATGAAAATCCCACAATAGCTGTCGTCGTCAACTCGTTTTCCTGTGGCACATCATCCTTGGAACTCGACAATTTTTCATCATAAACTTTAAGTGTTTTGTGTGCCTGCACAACGTGCTTGAGTGATTGAGATGGTTATTGTAATGGCCAAATAATTGAATTTAGCCCAAGAATTTTCATGGGAGTTTAAATTGAAAATGTTTTACTACCACCACATTTTGGTGTGCTTGTTTTTGGCTTTATTGCGAAATTAAAAAGGTAGAAATTTGCAAAGGTTATCAAATGTGGAATTCAATATTGTTCACATTTTTTATTCTTACATCTTTTGTTTCTACTGTTTCTAAAATGCACAAAGAATTCGAATGTAATGTTTAAAAGTAGAATTTTCGACAATTTTACTTTTATTAAACAAACTAAAAAACTACTTTAAAATCTACAAATCAACTGGGTCTTAAATAATAGTTTTATCAGTTAAACACAATTCAATCTTTTCAACGTACCTCTATTAATAAATTTTATTTATTATACGTGATTTTATTTTTATTAAGAAATATGAGTATCAATGATGAAATATAAATTAACTGACAACGCAATGACGTACATAAGAAAATATCTGTCTGTCTTCAATTTTATAAAATTCTGAAAGTACAGACGATCGAGGTGGTGATTCCCGTTTTATCTTGGTCAAAACCTTTAAATGCAGTATCCAATGTATAAAACAGCTGGCATTAAATGTTACCAACATCTCTGTAAATAATAAAACTATAATAACTACAAAAATAATTCAAGAAATTTTGATAAGATAGCAAATTTCCAGCAATCAGGTCAACATCAGCGTACACAAATATTTTCCAAATTGATAGATATATTAAAAGAATTAAATAAATATATTAAAAGGCAAAAAAAAAACCATAAAACAAAAAAACAGCACAATCAGCTAAATGAGCGCAATGCGATAATAACTGAAGTTTAGCACACAATCACAACTGTGAATCCATGCGATATACTCGTTATCGACGTACACATCAAATTAACGTCGCTTGTACATTCATAGTTAGTACGGAATACGGATACAAAGCTATCATACATATGTCGTTGCCACATTTTGACGATAGTTTTGCTATGTTGTTGTCGTTCTTGTTGTCAATTCTTTTTTTCGTTTGCTACGAGTATGTCAACCAAACGTTTTTTGAAGGGCACTAGGAAATGACACCCAACTGAAAAAGCAAACAAAAAAATAAAATTTAATAAATATTTATAATAAAAAAAAAATGTTCGGGAATTTTTCAGACATTAGCATTTTTAAATGTGGCCATAACTCAAATACATCATTAGAAGTTTTTTGTAATTGGGTATTTGAAAAATCCCAAAGAAAACAATTTGTCAAAATAAATGTCAAATAAATTAGCTCCTGGTCAAATTCAAAATGAATCAATTTCCATAGATACCTTACCCAGTTGGACAAAAGTTTTTTGACTCGTCAAAACATCTTAAAGACATTTTAAAATTTTTTCCTTCAAGACTTTGTCGTTTAAAACATCGTTGACGGCATTCTGCAGTAATAAATATTCATTATATCGTGAAAGAAATATTGAAGTACAAAGTCTTGTAGTCTAGTCGCGAGTCTAGTGTTGCACGACGACTGAGCAACAACACAGAAAAAATATATGTGTAAATATAGCAAAAAATGTGATTAATACAATTAATTTGTAATTGATTCATCGCCGATACGATCTTTAATTGAATTGATTAAATATTTAATCAAATTGATTAATAAATTAACAGAAAATAAACAAAAAGTTACATCAATACAATTAAAATATTTGCTGAAACGACTATGGAATTAGTTGTATTGATTAAATATTTAATCAACTTAATTAATAAATTAACAGAAAAAACAAAATGTTACATCAATACAACTAAATAAGGTCGTTAAAAATGGTGGCAATGGTTGCATATTTAATTATGCTTCCAACTTCACCATCAGAAAAGTATATGTTATGTACTTTCACAAGAATTTATAACATTCCTTTTTAATTAAATGAATGAGAATTATAAAGATTGAGAAGATAATAAAAATACATTTAAAACGTCGACCGACCATACCCTTTAAATAGTTTGCTATTTATGCAAAGTCCTTAATTGGTATATTTTTGGAGGCAAATTACATTTTTAGCGAATGTGTTTGCTAAATATATTAGCACTCGTTGCTACCAGCTACACATAATGGTACACAATTATTTATGATTGCTGTATTTACGTCGATTATTTTTTTCTGTGAATGTCTTGCTGAATTTCGTGCAGTACAAGACAAGTCTGAAAATTTACATTGAAATAATTGATTGCGAAATATACTTCGTAGCCACTTTTTCGAAGGGACAGAAGTATAAATACGAATTTTCTTCAATTAGAATAAAATTGCGTGTATTTAAAGTTGTCATACAGTGGAAGATACGAATTGCTGATGGTGATGGGGAACCAATCAGTTGTTGCCGAGAGGTAGCGCGGTATAGAAAAATGTTTCTATGAAAAGATTTTATTAGCCCCAGTCCAGACTTGAATCTGGGACCTTTCGGCTCGTAGTCCAACGCACTAAGCTTTAGCTACCGACACTACTCCACAAATGTTAGTCGACGATAGTTTCAGCGATTGTGTCGCTAAAGATGTCGTCAACGATGAGCTTTTCGACAACATCACTCATTATGGTGTCGCCCACACAGTCGTCTAAGATGATCTGGGCAACAATGTCGCTTAATTAGTCATTACACGACTCCCATGTACGTGTCCTCCAAGTGTCTTCAGTAATTTTACACTGCTTTGTACCCGTCGGTAGCTGAATGTTAGTGCATTGGACTGCGAGCCGAAAGGTGTCCGGTTCAAGCCTGGACTGGGATTAACAACATCTTTTCATAGGAATCATTTTTCAATATCGCGCTACCTTTCGGCAGTAAATCGGAAACCTTCGAGAGTAAAACATTGCCTATGAAAAACTCTCACCCGCCGGTAGGATTTGGCATTAAAGTATAGGTCCCAACGGCTTGAGTACAAATATAACACGCACAGCTCAAAATGGTGAGAGAGCTCGGCCTAAGTTCTTATAGGACTGTAGCGCCAAACTTTTATTATTTATATTGTACCCAACATTAAAGACGGGTACAAGACATGGCCTACTGGGCAGTTGTGTTCCTGATAATGTCCAATGATTTACTTTTACCTAAAAATTATATATAAAAGTAATGTATCTTTTAATTTTAAATGCATGAAAATATATCATTCTTATATTTGAAAATAAAACTGATTTCATTTCGTCGTTGTAGAACTAAAAGTCACCAAATACATTATTCTGAATATCTTAAATTTCAACTTTGTTGGTAGTTATTACAAAAAGTAATTGATACATTTATAAAGTTGAAATACCAATTGATAGTTTCACATTTTCTTATCATTTGGTATAAATATTGAGCTCATCTATCAAAAATTGAAAGATATATAAAGATTTTTGTAAATGAACAATTGGCATTTTAAAAATGTAGTTGGTTCTACAACGACGATTTAATTTTATTTTTTCTGTAAAATATATATATTGAGTTTTTACAGGAATGAATTTATGAAAATATATAATATGAATGAATGAATGAAAAATAATTTTTTTCGAAAGTTTATTTTTATTTTCAAATTTCTATAAAAATAAGAACAAAGTGGGCTGTTTTTTTTTCTTTTATGAGTTACTTAAGTTTCTTAAGGGCTCTATTTTATTGGGTGTTATTTCAATGGGGGACATTTTTCGTATTACCTTTTGAAGCACAACATGCTTGCAGAAAATTCGGATTTGTCAAACTCATAGATAGAAATGTGTTTCACATGCTGTATTTTCCAGTAGGGTTTTTTGTGGTGCCCTTATGACGTCGTATCTGTCGGTCGCACTCGAAACCAACGAAAACAACGACACAGCAAAGTGTTCAAACTTGATAAAATCAAAACTTGTTGGTGTTGCCATCGAGCATTGAAATGCGATACATTCTCCGAGAGGTAGTCGCGTATAAATCATGATTGTGTGGCGGCAGATGATCTGATTCAGACCAGGTAGTGCAAGAACACTACCCGGTCTCTGGCATGGACTTGCAAAGCTTACGATGAATGGTTGACTGGCAATGGGTGGTAGAGGTTTGAGTGAGGCAGCCGCTTAAATAAGGATATCTCAAGTAAACAATTCAGTTGTGGCAACAATATGCATGAGGCCCACCGTTCGTTCGTCCGTCCGACCAAACCACCCAGCGAACAAACAACCTATTTTTGTTGTTTGTCGATTGTTTGTTTGTTTTATTATTTATGTTTTGATAATATTTTCAAAACACCGTTGTTGTCATCATCGTCGTCGTCGTCAAGCAGTCCACGTTTCATGTGCTGTTATTATTCCCATGTTGTTGGTTTTGGTAACAAAAGGAAAAAGACAAACTTTTTGTTCTTTACCCTATTTAGAGCTAAACTGTATTTTGACTTTTTTAATATTGTCTCAAAGGCCTTATTAAGTGCAGCAAGTACAAGTCAAGGTCAAGGTTTCTGGGGGCTCGTAATTTTTTGCTGCACGACATATATCTCAATTAGTTTCAAACTATATTTTACACAACTTATCTTAATGCTTTTAATTAGTTGTATATTACTTTGAGCACACTTAAAATACTTGCATTTCACAGTTCTTATTAAAATAAGTAGTTTTATTGCACACTTGGAAAAAATATGTCTACGTGTATTCTCTCGTTCTACTCGGGCTTCGAACGAAGCTCACACTTTTTTTGTAAAGACGGCTCTCAACAGAACCCGCATTACAGAGAAATCTCATTTTATTTTATTTTTGGGTTTATATCATGCGGGGTTTTGTATAGTGCCAGATTTATACTATTAACACTATTGATATAATATAGAAAAAACTATTAATTGCATGGTATTTATTTCCGAGTGCACGTATGGGAAATTTCCACATTACTTTCAATAAATGCAAATGTATTCCATGGAGTTGCAGCATTCGGAAATAGTACTTTTCCCAGCTTTAGTAACCGGTTCACATTAATATGCATAAAATATTACAATATAACTTAGCGATGAAAAAAATATCAATGTTATGGGCGATATATTAGATCGACTCATTACATCGTTGTTTTCCGATGTATCAATGTTATGGGCGATATATTAGATCGACTCATTACATCGTTGTTTTCCGATGTTGTTTTCCGATCAATATTTACGATGCATCGAATGAAAAATTAGTAGGTAAATAATTTAAATTTTGATGAAGACTTTATATGTCAAATAACCAAAATAAAATATAATAGTTTAAAATAAATAATTGTTTGACTTGAAACATTTTATTATTATTCAAAATAATTAAGACGTTGGGAATCAAATATATCATTATATGAATCATTATATGAAAAACACGAAAACCATGTATGAAGCAAATGTTAATAATAAAGTGTTTCATATAGAATTCCATAAATAATCAAGTTTAATTAAATTTAGCTAGTTTCGATTAGCAAATAGAAATTTAACAGTGATTCGATATATCGAAAAAATACATCGATGTATCGAATAGATTCTGAGGCTTATATTCGATACAACGATGTTTTCTGATCATCAATGTATCGAAGCAATATATCGTGTGTTTATAAAACATCGATGTATTTTAGACATCCCTAATACATATAACTACTATATGAACTGTGTAATAGTATATTAAAAAAATAAGTACTATTGCACAGTCACGATTATGAATTTATCCTAATCAGTTCAACTCAGCGAACCTCATCATGCATTTAATTCGCTCGTTAACTTGAGTTCTTTATGGGCGGCTAATTAATGGTGAAACAATATTTGCCTCAATATTCGACAACAGACTTGAATGAGCCCACTGTGCAAATAGATAATGATAAAGTGATTGCGACGCTATCGTAAATCTGATATTGAGCAATATAAATATGAGAACTGTATACGAAAATATTTCATTCGAAACAAAATTAGTCAACTTGGTGTCAAATTTATTTATAATTAAATGATGTTCTTCAAATGCAAATAAATACAAGAGATGTGATGTACCGCAAAAAATGTAGTATCATTTTAGAGGCATTATAACTATGCTATTTTTATTTTTAATTATCTTTCTTTGTATTTAAAAACATATAAAATTCCATTAAACATTTAATATTTTACTTTGAATTAAATTTTTCACTAAATTTTCACTAAAAATTCAAATTAGCACAAAAATTCAAATTTACACTAAAAATTAAAATTATCACAAAAAATTCAAATTTTCACTAAAAATTAAAATTTTCACAAAAATTAAAATTTTCACTAAAAATTAAAATTTTCAATAAAAATTAAAATTTTCAATTAAATTTAAATTTTAAACTAAAAATTAAAATGTTCACTATAAATTCAATTTTTGACTAAAAAATTTAAATTTTCGCTAAAATTTCAATTTTTCAAAAAAATTTCAAATTTTCACTCAAAATTCAATTTCTGACTAAAAATTCAATTTTTCACTAAAAATTCAATTTTTCACTAAAAATTCAATTTTTCACTAAAAATTCAATTTTTCACTAAAAATTCAAATTTTCACTAAAAATTAAAATTTACACTCGAAATACAATTTTTCACTAAAAATTCAATTTTTCACTAAAAATTCAATTTTTCACTAAAAAGTCAATTTTTCACTAAAAATTCAATTTTTCACTAAAAATTCAATTTTTCACTAAAAATTCAATTTTTCACTAAAAATTCAATTTTTCACTAAAAATTCAATTTTCACTAAAAATTCATATTTTCACTAAAAATTAAATTTTTCACTAAAAATTCAAATTTTCACGAAAAATTAAATTTTTCACTAAAAATTCAAACTTTCACTATAAATTCATATTTTCACTACAAAATTCAATTTTTCACTACAAAATTCAATTTTTCACTAAAAATTCAATTTTTCACTAAAAATTCAATTTTTTACTAAAAAATTCAAATTTTCACTAAAAATTCAAATTTTTACTAAAAGTTCAATTTTTCAATTAAAATTCAAATTTTCTAAAAGTTCAATTTTTCACTAAAAATTAAATTTTTCACTCAAAATTCAAATTTTCACTCAAAATTCAATTTTTCACTCAAAATTCAATTTTTCACTCAAAATTCAAATTTTCACTAAAAGTTCAATTTTTCACTCAAAATTCAATTTTTCACTAAAAATTCAAATTTTCACTAAAAGTTCAATATTTCACTAAAAATTCAATTTTTCCACTCAAAATTAAAAATTTCACTAAAAGTTCAATTTTTCACTCAAAATTCAAATTTTCACTAAAAATTCAAATTTTCACTAAAAATTCAAATTTTCACTAAAAATTCAATTTTTCACTAAAAATTCAATTTATCACTCAAAATTCAAATTTTCACTTCAACCACAAATTTTCACAAACAAAAATCAAGGAATTTTTACTAAAACCTCAATTATTCACTCAAAATTAAAACTATAAATTGAAATGTCTGCTAATCTAAATATTTTTTAAAGAAAGCATTTTTTGTACTAATTATTTAGAACGTTTTAATATTAATTAACCTTGGATTTTTTTTAGTTTATTATTTTTTTAGCTTCTCTTAAATTTCAATCAAAAAGTTTGATTTGATTAACTGCATAAAACCGGTCGGTACATAACGAAATAATTGTAAGTTAAAGATTTAAAACAAAATACTATTGTCAAAATTGCAACTATAAATTATAACAAAAATTCATAGAATGTTCCAAAAAAAAATTGTTTTCCTTTTGTATTAAAAAGAAGTCCTGACAAGTTTAATTTCACAATTTCCCAATATTCTGCCGCACTTGAAGCGGCCTGCATAGTGCGAAAGATTGCGACGCCTGCAGCCACTTGAACCGCCGCTCTGGACAGAATACGTGTTAAACACACTTTCGCCAGCACAGATAAGCGGCGCATTGCGTAGCCGCCGGTGGTCGCTGCGTCCAAAAGATATCCGAACGTTTTGCACTTGTTGTTGTGCCGTTTGCCACAAAAGTTTCTAAGGTTTTGTGACACGTTGTCAAATGCCAAAAATATTAATAAAACAATGTCGGAAAAATATTAATAAAACAATAAATTGTTGGAAAAATTTAAGACACAACGAGATTCGAATCGGCAAACGGCATCAGTAACAGCAGCAACAACAATAATTACGACGTGAAGTGAGGATTTTTTGTTGTTGTTTGAATCAAAGATATCGATACCGAACGGGCGACGTACGGCGCGCGGAATGGCCCAACCATTGGACTGACGACTTCTGGGCTGAGTTATCAGCGTGCGTTGCGTTATTCCGATAACTTGGGACGCGAGTGACGCGAAACGGCACAAGTGACGCGTTCGACGATTGACATTCGAGTGGTGGCGAAGGCAGCGAACCGCCGTTCGCTCGGTGCCGCAGTTTAGGACGCCGGGTGCGCATTTAGTCCGAGTTACTAGCATTTTATATTACAGTGTTTAGTTGATAAAACGTTATATTGCAGCGCGGATGTATTATAAACGTTGGCACTGAGTTTGTGTTTTTTTTTTCGGAATTTTGTTGAGTTTTCAGCAGCAGCAGTAGCACAGTGCGTTTGGCAGGTTTATCCTGGAACCTAGTGATTGTGACCGTGAGCCGTGTCAGTGAAGAATTCGGTATAATTTCAAACGGTATAATTTATAAACGGTTATCGGATGTTAAACAAATATATCTTAATTCAAAAATAAAATTTAAAGTGGCGCCAATTATTGCAAAAACCAGTGAGTATACAACCGCAACAAGATCTATATTTAAAGTGTACACTACGTCACTAGTAGTAATTAAACCTTTTTGGGAATACTTATGTATTTGACCGAGTTTTGATAAGATAGACAATACTGTGATCAATTTCCGATCTTAACCCTAGTACAATTTCTAAAGCTTTTACGATATTTACACCACTGACAGTTAGTAGTGCGAGTACCTCTTTACGAATTCGATTCTTTCAAATGTTAAGTCGTTTCTTATACACTCAGTAAAAAATACTATAAAATCAATAGTTTTTTGCTATTAAAATCAATCAATTGGATAAATTATTATTTTAATGGGTAATTACCATTAAATACTACAAAATACTATTAAATGTATATGAAAATATTTATTTTTTGAATACTATTGAATCAATAACTGTCCTATTGACCAATTTTAAAAGGGTTTTTTCTGAGTGTAGCCAAAACTAAAAATTCTCGCAAAAATTTTTGGGATTATTGTTTATTTTTGACACACAAATATATACAAAATACCCTCGTGACTTACTTGCGCTTAAGTTCGAAACTCCAGTATAATCTCACCATTTTGAGAAGTTCTAACAAGCATAACAACCGATGAATTTTGCATTGAAGTTCTTATCAAATAAACTATTAAGAACATACAAGTTTTTAAGAGGGGTACCACTGAAGGCCTTAAAAAATTTGGATTTCAGGGATTTTTCTGACCGACGTGTATCATAGGTGGCTTAGATGGTTAGTGCGTTGGGAGTCCAACAGCAAAACATTGCCTTGAAAAAGCCTCTCGCCTACCAGGTTCCACGATTTGAGTACAAAAATAACACGCACGACTCGGTCTAGGTCTTTAAAGCTATTGCTTCATTGTTGTTTTGTAATGTAAAATGAAAAAATAATGTATTCGTTTTTAGCAGAGCACTCTAGCTAAATGGTGTAGTTCGTTTGTTCGTTGTTCGAACTACCCGCATAATTCGTTTGTTCGTTGTTTGAATTACCCGTGTAGTTCGTTTGTATAGATCGTTCGTTTGTCCATTTGATCGTGTGTATACATTAAGCCGGGTCGAAAAAAAAATGTTGGAAAGTCTGCCCCTAAAATGAAAGCTTACCTTGTAAAAGTGTCAGAAATATATATTTTTTTTTGGACCCCGCCAAAAACCAGCATAATCGAAATCAAAAGATTATTTGTTTTTTTGGTTTCGACTTTTTTCGATGTAACTTTTACGAGATAATCACTTTTACGAGATAATCTTTCATTTTATGGGCGGACTTAATTTTTTTTTTTTTTTTTGTATGGAGACCGACCCGGCCTAGTGTACATATGACTTTCTGTCCGTTTTCTTGATGTCGGAAGTGGAAAAATGTGGAAAAAACCAAACCATTTTTTATTGCAGAAATAAGTAAATAAATAAATAAATATATAAATATATAAATAAATAAATAAATAAACTAATTATAATTATTAATTTTAACAAAGTTTTCATTTTATTAGTTTTACGAATTTTTGACGTTTCTTTATGCTCGTTTCGTGTTAGGTTATCAAGGGTAAAACTTATTTTTTTGAAGTGTTTTGAAAAGCATGTTTTTAATTTCAAAAATTATTTTTTTCTCAAAATTATTTTTTTAGCTATTTGTTTTTTAGTTTATTTTATTTTTTGTTTAATCTTTTTATATAGTTTATTCTTAATTATATATTTTGCTAATAAAAATGGCGCATATTCATAGCCAATTTTTAAATTAAATTAAATTTAAATTAAAGCTTTTTGACAGTTTTTACTATGTGAAAATTGTCAAAAAAGATGAATTTAAATTTAAATTTGTCTTTAAATTGTCTATGAATAAGCGCCAATATTTTTTATTATTATTTTGTATCGTTTTTTATATTTGTTTTAATATTTTAGTTATTTGTTAATTTTTTTTTCGTTTTTCATATTTTTTTTTTTTTTTTTTTGTATATCTTGCCGTTTTTATTTTTTTTTTTCTTTTTATTAAATTATATTTAAGTTTATTTAATGTATATATTTCATATTTTATTGTTTTTTAAATATTATTATTTTTTCTAAATATTAAATAATTTAAATAAATACAAAACATAAAATATTAAATATTCTTTCGTATTTATTCACTTGAAATTGATAATACTCTTATAACAAAAATGTTAAAATAATCCTCACAAATATCATTATTAAAATATTTACATAGAAGTTGGCAACTCTTGACTTGATAACATCACTCATCATTGGACATTTTACAGTCATAACTGATGGCAATGCTGCATTTTGAGCGATTCTCGTGTACAGCATGAAATATGTTCAAACAACAGCATCGCATCGGCATTATTTCGAAAACCCCGCATCAATAATCACAACATGAATAACACCCACTACAAATAAAACTAAAACAACTAAAAATAAATTTTAATAAAACGATAATGCGAATATTGACACGACATCGGTTATGTATTTGAAACATTAATACAAATTCGTACTTTTTTCATTGTAAAGTACATAATAAAAAAAAACTCGAAGATTAGAGATATAGAGCAAACTGTCGCTGGAATTTCCGCCGATTTGCATGGGCAATTCTAAACAAACGTTTTCGAATTCGATTTTTCAAGACCAACAAATATTTTTTTCAATTGGAGATTAACTATTAAAATTATGATTATTAACTATATGTATTCGTTGACTTGAACTATTTGAATTCGTTGACTTGAGTTATTAGAGTTCGTTGACAGGCAATATTTGCATTCTTTAAACATTTTTGATTTAAATTTCAATCGTTTTTTTTTTAATTTGAATTTTTGAATTTGTTTTTTGTATTAAAAGACAAATGCAAAATTGTTTGGTTACAAATACTATCGAAAATCAATCGAATGCTAAAACATGCTGTAAATTAGTAAAAACATATCGAAACATTTAACTCACATGATATACAATATATTCTAGTTTATATCATAGTTGTAGAAGTAAAACTCACCAAATACATTTTTATCAAAATATAAAATTTTGAGTTTGTTCATTATTTTTATAAAAAGTAATTACTTGTAGCTGTGGCAGCTCAGTGGTTAGTGCGTTGGACTGCGAGCCGAAATGTCCCCGGTTCAAGCCAGGACTGGGGCTAACAACATCTTTTCATAGAAACATTTTTCTATGCCGCGCTACCTCTCGTCAGTAAATGGCAAACCTACGAGAGTAAAACTATTGCCTATGAAAAGCTCTCACCCGCCGTTCGGATTCGGCAATAAACTGTAGGTCCCACCACTTTGAGTTCAAATATAACACGCACAGCTGAAAATGGTGAGAGAGCTCGGCCGAAATTCTATACAGGACTTTAGCGCCAAACTATTATTATTATTATTAATTACTTGCAAAATTGGAATGTCAATTGATAGCATAACATTTTCTCAACACTTGATACAAATATTGAACGTATCGATCAGAAATTAACAGGGATAAAAAGATTTTTGTAAATGAATTTACATTTTGTAAATATAGTTGGTGAGTTTTACCTCTACAACAATGATTTACCTCGTGTTAGAACTTACTAATTATAATTTTAAAAAATTTAAATAATTGACTAACAAATTAGTTTAAATATTTTTTATAATTTATTGGAAAATTTTAATCTTTTCATCAACTCTTTAAGAATTTGTAATGGGCATTTATGTTGTGTGAGTTCTGTACGTTTTTAACATGTGGCGTTGTGAATCGCATCTGTGCATCTGTCAATGGCATGTGAATGCCGCTCTATAGGTGTGCTTGAATTCTATAAATAGTTGGATGAACTAGTAACGATTTCGTAATGGGTTGCTCAATGCAATACCGTGCGAATCAACATTACGAGCAACATTTACATCGTAACGATTGAAAATACCAACGAGTACTGTGAATAGAATATTTACAATATTTACAACGTGTAGCCGGTAAATGTTAACGAGTAAAATCAATAACGAGTATCAAATGCATCTCAGCGAATAATTTGTTCTATTGCCGTATGTAGCGCTACGAATTGCCGTGTCGTTCTCTATGCCTTTTGTTTTATTCCGTTGTTTTATTTTTGCGGCGCGTTTTTATTACTATTTTTACTATTTTTGTCTGCTGCTGCTTCTGCTGCAGAGAAAACATAAACATTTTAAACAATTCGTCGTCTTTTGTCGGTGGTGGCCGGTTATTGTTGCTGCTCAGTTCAGTTCGAGTGTGCCGTCCCGCTGGTCAACATCTGAGTCGTGAGTCGCTTGCTGTTGTTAGTTGTTTTGATTTGTTGCCCGTGCGACAATAATTTCGCTTTTCTTTTGTTATTTTATTTAACAAAAATATAAATAAAAAAAATAAAAGTAGTAACATCTGTGAAATTAAAAATCAAATTTCAAAGCACACGTCAACGTTGACAGTGTTGTAAAGTGTTGTTAAGTTGGCGCCAGTGTTGGCTACGAATGTGTGCAAAGTGCTGGACATTATTGCGCGACCCACGACCCACGCCGCCGTCTCACGTCTCACGTCTCACAGCCGGGCCGCCCACAATTAGTCGTCGCTGTTTTCAGTTGCGGACAGACAATTCGCGCGCGCGCTTCGTTTGAACGAGTCATAGCATCGACAAAATAATTAAAAAAATAACACTACATAAAACAAAGTGTCTCCGAAAATTAACCACTTGCAATGCTATTTAAATGTCAAACATAATAATCGTTAAATATTTCCGCATTTAGAACGCGAATTATGTTTACCACGTGCCGTGTCCAATCGCATCGAACAACAACAGAAAGTGCGCATAGAAAACGTAAGAAATCTGAAAAAATAGTTTTAAAAAATTTCATTCCGAAATTTGTTAATTTGCCAAAAAGGTTCTCATATGACGAAAACTTATCAAGCAAATGATTTTTTTAGTTTTTATATCGGTTCTTAAGTGCTGGTTTTATATTTTAAAGAACGCAGTCCTTTTTTATTTTATTCGATATGGGTATCAGACTTTTATTAAACTGGCCAGACCATCATTCCCCGAAATCCCTTTCCGAACAGTTTTTCTGGGAGTCAATTCTTCCCAAAGATAACTCTTCTTCGAGTCAATTAATTCCAGAAATAATTCTTCTACATGCATTTATTCACAAGAACAAATATGGAAACACATTACACCGTACGACAAAATTCAACTTTTAGCTGCAAACAATTAGAAAAACCTATATATTCTTAAAGTACGCTAAAAAATAAAATAAAATGTAACGAAGAAGATCTTTCTCGAGGAATATTTCTCTCGAGGAAAATTCCTCTCGAGGAAAATTTGTCTCGAGGAAGATCTGTCTTAAGGAATATTTGTCACAAGGTAGATCTGTCACGAGAAATATCTGTCTCGAAGATGAATTGTCTTGAGGAATATTTGTCCCGACGTAGATCTGTCACGATAAATATCTGTCTCGAAAATGAATTGTCTCGGGGGAAAATTTACTCGAGAGAATATTGCTGGTGAAAGTATTGTTGTTGCGAAGAATTGTTTCGAGGAATATTTGTCTCTGGTAATTATTGCTTCGTAGAAAAATGTGTTCGGAAAGAATTGCTCAAGGAACAATTTTTTTTGGAGACGATTTGTTCCGTTGATGAATTAACAGGGTACAGGATTTCATAACTCAAAAAATAATTTTAAGTTAATAAAAAGGAAATTTAAATATAATACACAATTTAAATTCGAATTTTAAATTTCGAAAATCTAAAAAAACTATTTGAGTTTTAAACGGGTTGGGTACAAAATTCTATCTGACTAAAATTCTGTTTCACAACATTCCGTTTTACAAAATTCTGTTTTACAAAACTCTGGTTTCCAAAATTCTGTTTTTCAAAATTCAAAGAATTTTGGAAAACAGAATTTTAGTCAAACAGATTTTTTTTTTGGAAAAAAAACAGAATTTTTGTTTAACTCAATTTTGTTTTAAACATATACCTTAGTAGAATACACCCTATTATAATAATAATAGTTTGGCACTACAGTTCTATAAGAACTTAGGCCAAGTTCTCTCACCATTTTGAGCTGTGCGTTTTACATTTGTACTCAAAGTGGTGGTACCATTGCCGAATCCGAACGGCGGGTGAGAGCTTTTCATAGGCAATGTTTTTAATCTCGGAGGATTGCCATTTACTGCCGAGAGGTAGCGCGGTATAGAAAAATGTTTCTATGAAAATATGTTGTTAGCCCCAGTACAGGCTATAACCGGGGACCTTTCGGCTCGCAGTCCAACGCACTACCCACTGAGGGAACTGTAAAAAATATTGGAAAATTGGTATAGGATGTTGTCAAATTTGGTAAATATTAATATACAAATTCCTGATATATTTTGGGCACGGATAGAGCGAAAGAAGCCTACTTAGAATATAAACTAAGTAGTAAATAAAGATATAATCATGGACAGATCATGTTTTTTAAGTAAATATGATGATCAGTTCCTGATCCTGACCCTAACATAATTACTGCAAACCTAACGACCTCTAATAGTATCCAATATTATCCATTAAATTTAAAATTATTAGTATGAAATGTTATAAAAACTTTTATAAATTCAAGTGCACTAAACGAAATTAAATATTTACAAAAATGTTTATATGTTTTATAATAGTATTTTGTATGTGTAATTTTCTTCACACTTAAGTGTCTGCACCCGTCAGATCCTTATTTAGTATCCAATATATGTATTTCTGGAACACAGAACTTTTCTCTACAACAAATTACAAAATTCAATTTACTCCAATTTAAAACAAACACAAAATGTTCCCCTTTTTATTAATAGTTGGATTGTTGTCGGGCCAATAGCTTAAATTAGTCTATATACTGAATATACAAAATTAAATTTTATCAATAGTACGACGATGTATATTCTATTTTTCATGACTTTATACAATTCTGTAGATGTTTTGTGTGCCATTTAAAAATTATAAAAGTCAGTAATTTTTATTATGGAATTTATGCCTTAAAAATAATTACAAAATATAAAACAGAAAACAAAAGAATTCATATTCGTAAATGATGCTGAACCAACGTTACGAATGTTTCTTCTATATTACACATTCTACGAATTAAAATGAACTTTATTACTTAGAATTTGATTAATATCACAATCACTTACTCTGCCCCAATAATAGTATGATTTATATCACAAAGACTTTTGTAATATAGATCAATATCATTCGCAAATATATTTCGTAAGTGCACGAAAATTAATTAGTAATTGATATGTGTGACTGTCACTTAAATACAGATATAAATATGCAAATAAGTTAAATTGTGATATCATTAGTACTATCATACAAATTATTAGTGCGAATTATTTTAGTAAATACTATGTACGAAATATATCGTAAATAATGTTTTCGTAAATATACTAAATGCTTCCAATGTATATAATGCATGCATTTTTAGTTAGTTAATATATTCATTAAATTTAAAACATTCTGCACGGCATACATAATTTTTATTCATATTTCCACAAAGTATAAAAAGGTTTTGTATTTCGCATTTCGTATTACGGAAGTTATTCCCAGCAAACATTTTAAGTCTTTTAAGACTCCTAAATATGTCATATATGAGTGTTACCCTCATATATGAGCACTTAAAAGAGTCCAAAAAGGCTCCCGACTCCTGGGTAGAGTACCCCATTTTATTAGCCCAAAAACCCTCATATTTCAGACTCTTTTATTTGAGTACTAAAAAGGGCCCAAAAAGGCTCCCAACCCCCGGGTCTTTACCAGGGCACCTACCTACCCATTAAGCACCTATTTGCTTAATAGGTTTAGTTTTGTTTAAATTAACATATTTAAAAAAAATACATATCAATCAAGATTTTTTATAACTGATTCAAAGCCGAGGTGTCTAAATAGAAAATTCTTAACTGACTTCAATCGTTCTAATGCTTGACTGGGCATTGTACTGGCTATTTACATTTTTACTTCACAGTTGATCTGTGATAAATACAACTCACTAGCTGCTTCCACTATATTTACACACCCGCATTCCTAAAACAACATTTTAAATGCTACATATTTATGCGATTCTGATTAATTAATTAGAATGTATAATTTTTACATTGCATTTTATAACTGAGTTATATTTAAATGTTAATTTAAAACAAATTATATCATTATTATAATACACACAATTGCAAAAATAATAGAAAGTTTATTATTAGAAAATATGTATTTTAATGTAATGCTGAGAATTCGAGGTTGTGATTGTCAGATAATTTAGAGATGTGGTTTTTATAATTACTTTGAAATTCCCCCTACATTTAACAGTTACAGTAGGTTGAATAGTTTTGAATATTTAATTTAGTATTATCATAAATATTAAATTAAATATCTATTTCGAATTGTAAAAAGAAAGTCGTTATTGAAAAAGTTCCAATTTCATCCAAAGTAATGAATAAATATGATATATGGCCTACGTAGTTTTTATTACTATCGAACAAAAGTTGTTTGTATAGATATAGTTATTTTTACTATATGTCGCCGATAAAAGAAAACTTGAGCTAACCATAAATGAAATGTTTTTCGATACACTTTCGATTCGTTACCTAACATGTGGTATCATCTCTGTCACACCTGTAACTTGTTTGAATGAATACGCGTAATTAATTCATAAATGACTGGTTCTGTGGCTGATTCGTGACAAAGATCAATGCTATGCATGCAGCGGTTTGAGTCACCCACGAGTCAGTCATTCATTCAAACAAATGATGTCAACATGAAATAATTTAGCGTCGGTTTATCATTTACATAGACCATACAATAATTGTGCTATTTAAAATTTAAATTAAATTGAAATGAGTCTGGCGGCAACTCTGGTTCGTGATGTTCTTCTGATGAGATGCGCCACGCAAAGTGCAGAGGAACCCGAAAATATGCGACTGCATGAAAAATCTATTTTTACCTACACCCTACAGTACGTAATAGATCAGTGGTTGGTGGGGCTAAAACGATGCGCGTTGCAGAAGCAGGTGCGAGGCACGGCGCGGTTGTTGGTCTCCACAGCTATTCGTGTGATCGTCATGACGTGCGCGATGATTGTGATAGTTTGTCACAACTAAATATATAACGTACGTCGGCGATACTGCAAATCCGACTATCTATATTTTCGAATACCTCTTACAAAATGAATTTTACAGAAGAAACAAAACAATTTTCAGTACCAATTCTGCATTTATTTCATACAAAATTAAGTATGTCATAATTAATAATGGCATTTATGTAATTTATCCGATCAACATATCATTAAAAACTCGATTATAACACGTAATAAGGCGTAATTTTCACATGCATTTAGGCCGTTTTGCAGTATTACCGACGACAATTGCATTCGCATAAGCGATGAACTTTAATATTGAAAAAATATAACTTCGGAACATCAAAAAACAAACACGTTCGAATTGAAATTTCAATACGATTATGATCGAATGACCGTTTCCTTATAAAACTTTAAACCGTAACGAAACAGAAAACCAATAAACATTTATACCCACCTTCTGTATCTCGTAACAAACGACGAAACGTAAATTTGACGTCAAATATCGTCACAGAAATTTTGATTTCATGTAACTTGACTTTTAAAACTTTGAAATTTATTTATGTCCTTTTCGTCTAATAGTCTTTCGTTTCGAAATACAGAAAGAGGTACTATTACAAAATAGAAAAATAATATTCTGAATAATTAATAATATTATAATTTAAGTACTAAATTATTGCAGAGTAATATCCCCACCAAGTTGTTGGGTATTCCAAAGTCGGGCCCGACAGACTTTAAGTTCCCCACACATATTTTTTAATTCGCTCCTGTCACACTGCAATCACCCAGTTGATTCCAATTGCCGCACGAATCAAACGTAAAATAATTCCGGGGCAAAACAAAAATACCGACAGACAAAAATCGAATGCGGATACAATAATAAAAATAAGAACTAAACTACTGCAATAACAAATTCTAAATAAATTAAACAACTATAAACATAGTTTGCACCACGGGGCGTTGGTGGGATGCAGGATGCGTTTTGTTTGTTGTTGCTGTTGCTGCTGCTGTGGAACATTAACACACCGAGTATACAGAGCAATGACAGAGATGATCAGAGCACAAGCAACAACGAGTACTAAGAGCAATAACCAGTGTTGCCAACTTTTCGAAAGCGAAACCCACCAAATCGAGGCAAGAAACCCGTTTTTTAAAGCAAAACCCACCGTTTTTATACATTTTTAAAATTTTTATACATGATTTCATCACAATAACAAATAACTTTAGAATATCACATTAATATAATAATGTATTTTATTTTACTTGACAAACATGATCTGGCCATGAATATGTATTTCTTAACCCCTTTTTTTGGAAAATAACGATTTTAGGTATTTAAAAATATTTTTAAAGAGTGTATAAAAAATGTATTTTTTCTGATTTTATATATTCATTTTTCTTTTAAGTAATTGAAGAAAATTAATTTAATAAAAGACAAATGATTTTACATCTAATTTTATTTGCATTTACATTTAACTTGGAACTTACTTTAACAGTTAACAAATTAAGAACAACATTATTCAGACAAAACCGAAATCAGTCTCCCATATCTCGAAGCACTTAGAAATCTCGAATAATTCTTACAGCCAGATATTGTATCTCGATGTGACTGAATCCTCTCACATGTGAGTACTCTCACATCGACTGAAAAGTTGTATTTCATATCTTCACGCATTCCGCCCGTTGGCTCTTACGTTGACTTTGTTCCCTCTTACGTTCTATGAAACCGCTGTAAACATCCAAACATGAAGCGTTACCAACAATCAAACTTAATCCAAAATAAATAAAAATGTAGTCAAAATTACCAAATTTTTGAATCTGGCATTACTAAAATCTATATTATTTTAGCAAATACGCAAACCATTCATAATTTTGCGATGATTTGGGTTTGGAAAATAGAAAAACATAGATTTTGAGTAAACAAAAAACAGCTGTACTGAGAAAAATGTCAAATATTTGTTTGTGTGATTTTCTTCATTTTTGCAATTTTTTCTAATTTGATTTGTAAACTTATTTTTTGGATAAAAAGAAATGTGTAGTGTATTCAAAAATTATTTGAAATTGTTCTGCATATTTTTTAGGTGCAATTAGTGCTTTTTTTTGTGAACATTTTAGAAAACGGAGCCAAAAAAGCTGCCGTCTAATTTGACACAATATTCGTGCGGTTGAGTTTTATGAAATACAAATTATTTTTTTACGTCGGCGCAAACCGTGTGACGTCAGACGTTTTGGGCTTTACAAAATACAAAAAGTCAGTCACATGGGCGTGCGTGACTACTTTCGTCAATTATCGAGATACAATATCTGGCTGTTAAACTCAATCCGAGAAAAAATGTGATTCATTGTGGCGATTGAAGTTTTTTCTGTTTCTCGATTATTCTTAATTTAATTCGAACATATCGTCATTATAGAAGTCACCAACTATATATTAAAAATTTTAATAATAGGTTTACAAAAATACTTTTGTATCAGACGGTTTCTACACAAGTAACCACTTTGTGGAAACTTAAGTGGTAACCACACAGTTGCCTTTAAAATGTTTGTTCTAAATCATGCGTAATATACTTATTTGCCACCCAATTGCCAGTCAAAAAGCCCCGGGGCGACGCTTAGTTGCCACAAATGTAGATCCATTAAAGTTTCGGTTCACCTATTTGGAATTTGAACTGTAATTTATAAAAATAAAAAGATCATACGCAGTGCCATTAACGTGAATGTTTGTCCTCTAATTCAAAATAAGCATGGCATAATAATAAAAGTCTTTACGAACAGAGTTTTGAAAAAATTGCAACTCGAATTTAACAAACGATTCAAGTTTGCGTGTTAAACCTTAAACCTTATCCTACCCCTTTAATTTTTACGCGCACCCAAAAAAAAAATGCAATTTGTGAAAATGTATTCAATTTTTTTTTTTATTTTTTAAATTATGCTTTTGCGAATGTATATTTTTTTCAACACAACTTTCCACAAACATATGTAGTGGATGTTATATATATATATATATATATATATATATATATATATATATATATATATATATATATATATATATTTATTAAATTTTAAAGTTCATTAGCTACATTATATATAAACATGTTCCTATTGTGTTCTTCATACTATAATTGCCACATATATGGAACATAATACATTTAATAATTTGCCACTTTTTGCCACCTAATAGCAACAAAGTTAACTCCGCCGTGGTTGCTTGGGTAATCTATAAATTGGCATACATTAATGATAACATGGTATTTAAATGGTTTTAATTTTTATAGTATTAACAAAAATATAATTAAAAATAAGTTTTTGTAAAAATTGAATTGGCGAGTGTATATTGTAGAAAATGCTTTTTTTATTTTATTTAAATACTAAGTTACAGATTTAAACGAATAGAAAACATAACGAAATGCTCTAAATCCTGAAATCGATTAGGTCCGAATCCTTCTTTATACAATCGAACCATTAGCAACTTCGTTCCAAAAACCTACAATAACCTCTGTGTTTTTTTTTTTTTTTGGAATATCTACTAAGTTCCACAGCACTCAGACAGACTATATCCATTGTACTGTGAAATCTATTCCCTACGATTTTGTGGTTAATATCACCACCACAATATAAAAAGTATAATTTCGATTAAATTTAAAAAAAAAACCCTCTAAATTATAAAAACACTCTGTGTCGAAACTAAAAACCCACAAAAAAACCCCACTGTCCACCGTTTTTTGTTTTTTTAAAACCCACCAGATTTAGCGGGAAACCCACCAAGTTGGCATCACTGGAAATAACTATACTTTAAAACAGCGAATGCTGAGTAGAGCGAGTTCTCAGAGCAACGAGTTACATAAACAAACGAGTAGGAGCTACGCACGATCATTTTAAGCACTGCATACTGCAACCTGCAGCTGCTTTTGTGCAGACGGGACTGGGAATAGTTGGTGTGTTGGACGTGGGGAGTATTTTTGTTTTACTAGTCGGTGTGTTGGAGGAGTGTTAGACAGCGTAGTGATGGTACATAAAATAGTTCATCGAATTTATTGTTTATTGATGCAGCATTCGTTTGTGGATCAATTGCGCACGTAGTATAAACTTTAAATAGTAAATATAAAGATGATTTAGCTTCGCGCTCTGTGGGTAAACATTTTATGAAAAGTCTACCTACTGAAAATTGTCTTTAATCATTTGAAGTTTTGTGCACAGTATTTACTTTTTTTAATATCACGTTATAATTTCTTTGTAATTCGAAGATGATGTTTTGATTTGTGATTGCAGTTATGTTCAAATTGTTACTCAAAATGTTACTTTTAAGGTTGGACTTTTATTTCGAGCTGAACATCTCGATCATATTATATTAATACCTACGATATCCAATCAGGTTTTTTCATAAGTGTCAGGTTTTATTAAATAGAATTTAGATCAGTAATTTTTATGAAGGTTGGATCAGGTTGCCTTACGTGAATTTTAAATTAGGATTGCCTTAGTCGACCCTGATCAGTACTATTTCAGGTGGCCTTTAGTAGGGATGCCTTACTTCAATCTGATCAGGAACGGATGCGAAATAAGGCTAACCTTAACCAATATCCACTCGGGTATGTGCAGAATACGTTTCAGCATATTAATGAACAAAAACATAAAATACAACATATATATACATCATATTGAAGAATGCTGTTCATCAAACCAAATTTCAATCAAAATATATATTTTTCGGTAATTTTTTGTCATACTTCTCAGTTATCAAGTAGCTCTTGTATGTTATTTCATAATACTTGATCGACTTGCACAAATTAGTAAAATGTTTTGAAATATTTTCTTAATAAAATAAATAAAAAAAAAAAAATTTTTGGAAAACATATTTTTAGAAATATATATTAGTTTTTTCCAAAAAAAAAAAATTCTCGAAAAAAAAATTTTTTTTTCAAAAATTTTATTTTAATTGCAATAATTTTTTTTCGAAAAATAATTTTTTTTCGGATATTTTTTTTATTATTTTCGAATTTTTATTAAAGAAATTTTATTTTTGAACTATTTTTTTGTGTTTTTGAAAAATTCGTAAAAAAAATTTTCATAAGCATCAGTATAGATTCATTCTTTTTTGAACATACTCTATTAAAATTTATTTATTCTTTTTTTAGGTTAATCCACTTGTGCGCCTACATTGAATTATGAGCTAGTCAACGCATCCTGCCAAACAATCCAGTCAAAATAGAGGACGTGCGCGCCCAACAGCACAATCCATCCAAAGTTACAAAAATTAAATAAAAAAAATAGACAACCGCAAATTTAAAATAAATTAAAACAAAGCTTAAACCTGCGCTTGATCACACGCTGTATTTAGTGCAAATGTTGCTTTTTAGTTAAACGCACACACGCTTCTTACTTTAGAGAGCTCGCCGATCAGAGAACAGCCGCCAACTGCGATACAAATTCCTCTAGGTTTACAGCTGAATCTCCCCACAGAGAAATAAATACTAAATTAAAACAGCAAAAACTCTCTTTGCACCCTCAACAGCACACTAACAATTATCTGTATAAACAAAAACAAAAACAAAACAAAAAATCCGGCTTTTACTTGCGCCACCCAGTCAGTCAGTAATCCCAGTAGTCGCTACTGCAGGCAGTGGCCTACACACCACACTGCCAAACTTGAAGCAGCCTTGAAACCACTACCACCATGCGTCACATGCACTTCCTGAGTCTGCTGTTGCTGCTCGGCTGCATCGTCGCTAACTCCGAAGCGGCCAATCCGAATGACACCGATGCAGACAAGTGTCACGATGGTCTCATGCTGCGCGTCTGGATGCCGCAGGAGAACATAACGGGAGGCGATCGCTTCGTGCGGGGCCTCGTGTATTTCTTAGTCATGATCTATTTGTTCATTGGTGTTTCAATTATTTCCGATCGCTTTATGGCAGCTATTGAAGTGATCACGTCCAAGGAGAAGGAGGTGGTAATCAAGAAGAAGGGCGGCGAACAGCAGATCATTGTTGTACGCGTCTGGAACGAGACGGTTGCCAATTTGACGCTGATGGCGTTGGGCTCAAGTGCGCCGGAAATTCTGCTGTCGGTGATTGAGATGTTTGCAAAGAATTTCGAGGCCGGTGATCTTGGACCCGGCACCATTGTAGGCTCCGCGGCCTACAATCTGTTCGTGATCATAGCGCTGTGTATTATAGTTATACCAAAGGGCGAGGTGCGCAAGATTAAACATTTGCGCGTCTTCTTTGTGACGGCCACCTGGTCGGTGTTCGCCTACATCTGGCTGTACTTGATTTTGGCGGCAATATCGCCGGGTCGCGTCGAGGTCTGGGAGGGTCTGCTAACGTTCATGTTCTTCCCGGCCACTGTGCTGACGGCCTACATTGCTGATCGTCGGCTGCTGATCTACAAGTATCTGGACAAGAACTATCGCATGAACAAGCGCGGCGTTATTGTCAGTGGCGAGGCCGACGCCGAGGTGGAGATGAACCAGGCAGAGGAAGGTACCAAGAAGATGGATGATGACGAGGAGATGACCGACTTTGAGGAGGCGCGACGTGAATACATTTCATTGTTGCGAGAATTGCGCAAAAAGTATCCACAAAGTGATCTGGAACAATTGGAAATGATGGCACAAGAACAGCTAATAAATCGGGGCCCCAAGTCACGCGCCTTCTATCGCATACAGGCCACACGCAAGATGATGGGCAGCGGCAACATTATGCGCAAGATTCAGGAGCGTGCCCAGAGCGATCTGAGTGAGGTAAAGGCTGAACTGCATCGCGTCGATGTTCATCTCGAGGAAGAAGAGGCTTCGTTGCGAGTCTTCTTCGAACCCGGCCACTATACGGTCATGGAAAGTTGCGGCGAATTCGAGATACGTGTCGTGAGGCGCGGTGATCTGTCCGGTTATACGTCGGTTGAATATCAGACAGAGGACGGTTCCGCGGAGGCGGGCAGCGATTATATCGGCAAGAAGGGCGTGCTCAATTTTCCGCCGGGCGTCGATGAGCAACGCTTTAAGATCGAAGTCATCGATGACGATGTCTTCGAGCAGGATGAACACTTCTATGTGCGTCTGAGTAATCCATCGGAACCGGCCGTGTTGTCCACACCGAAAGTCGCAACTGTCATGATACTTGATGATGATCATGGTGGTATCTTTGCGTTCCCGAAGCGCGATCACGAAATTACCGAATCGGTTGGCTCCTACGAGTTGAAGGTGCAGCGCTTTTCAGGTGCACGCGGCAGGGTGATCGTGCCCTTCTGGACTGAAGACGGCACAGCCAAGGGTGGCAAAGACTTTGAGCCACAGCGGGGAGAGATCGTTTTTGAGAATAATGAAACTGAGTAAGTAGAATTTTGATTATTTTTGAAAATTATAGAATCTCGATATTCTTTTTAATTGCCTAAATTAGTCGAATTAAATAATGTCAGCAAAAAACTTCAAAACGTAGTGCTCAAAATTTCTAAGAAAGATTTATTTTTGATTAATAGCCTAATATTCGTGCGTCTACCACGTACTAATTTTACAAGTTATAACGGGGAGTCATATTTGAAACAACACCTACCTTGTTCTATTTTGTAATTTGAATACGTGCGATGGAAAACAAACGTACACAATTTTTATTACATGCATTTCTACGAATAATTGCCGCGAAGGTGGAATATTTCTTTATGTGCCTCTGTTTTGTATCAATTCTTCGCGCGCGCACTGCCTTCGCGTTGGATTCCGCGAAACCATAAAATTCCTCGAATGTCAGGGTGAATCGAATTTTCAAAATCAATAACATAAACTGATGGACACCAACGTCCCTTACCACCACAGCTACCTTTCGATCTATATCTCACCCCGCGACACATGCCACAATACCATATGACGTGCGTTTATGGCGGGGCCAATGCGATGTGTGAATGTTTGTCAGTCGGTCATTCGGTCGGTCATTCAGTCGGTCATTCAGTCGGTCATTCAGTCAGTCATTCATTCAGTAATTATTTCAGTTTATTGTTTTACGGTTTATTTAGCGTTCGTTATCCTATTAAAAGTCTGTGAAAGAAACAAATTTTAATAACCAAAATGTTTAAATATTCAGCTGTATATTACGAATGACCTTTTGTGGGTTTTCTGCTCGTTTTCTGCTCGATTTCTGCTATTTAAGTTATTGTTTCAATAGCATCAGTAGTCATTCTTATACTAGCAATAATTAGCTACCCAGTTTGCTACATATTTAAATGTCAAATAACCTTTGATGCTAATGCCCCATGCGCGTTTTTTTCTACTGAATTTTCTACCGTTTTGTCGGTCGTCAAGCCATTTTACAAAGGTGCCAATTGCTTGCATGTTTTCTACGTGTGCAAACACAGAGTAGTTGTTCAAATTGACATTTAATATGATTGTCCATGTTTGCAGGACAACCCTTTTTAAAATCAACCCAAGAATTAAAATAATACATGACAAATTACCGTATAACAGCCAACGACAAATAACTGATTTCCACGATTACAGCACATAAAAAGAAACGTGTTCAAGTATATGTTAAAAATTAAATATTCAGTGCAAATAGGAATATGCTTGTGAGTAACATATGCTGAACAAAATATTGCTATGTCAATTAGGAATTTAGAAGTATATAAAGAGAGACCAGAGACCCTATTCTGGTTTGATGAGAAATATAAAATGAGAATGAAAATGAGACAAAAACTATTTTTTATATTATTAACTGAGTATGAAAATAGTTTTTTTCATTCTCATCAAACCAGAATAGGGCCCCAGATAAGAACGATATGAAAATAAATTTAAATAAATCATATTGGTTAAGGTTTTATTTTGAAGCAACGATCATGTCATTATGTATGGAATAGCATATCATTTAAACGGCCGCCTCGACTTCGCTGGTAGAGCTTCAAGCGGTCGGCACAATTTGTTCAGACTTGGTCCAATATGTCCGGCGTTATTCCGGTAATAGAGTCTCGAATGCTAGCCTAGAGCTCGGCCAAAGTGTTTTGTTTGTTGGCGATGATTACGGACTTGACGTAGCCCCATAGTAAATTATCGAGGGATGTCAAGTCGCATGATCACGGAACAAAAGTTATGCGGACATTTTTCAAACGGTTTAAAACTGTCAAACTTTCTGTTGTACGAATTTATTTCGATTTTTCTTATTGAATATTTGAATTTCAATCCGAAGTAAATTTCAAAATATACACGAGAATTTTTATAATTTTTAAAGTCTTAAAATTTCCGGTTCCAGTTTTTCAATTACATTTTAAAATCAAACATGGTTTAAATTAGATGTCATTTATATACTCATTAAGTCAACATATCACAAATATTTAAAATGTCATATAAACTAATTTAAAATTATTTTTCTATCTGTAAAATCTAACGACATTTAGGGCCGTGTTCACAATATCCAGTTAAGTGTTTCAATTCCATATATGCTATGGATAAATCTAAATTAAAGTGGCAGTTATTGCTTAACCGAAGCTGGTGAAAACGGTTCTTAGTCGATTAGATTGGGAACTATAGACGTTTTAAAAATGTGAAAAAGATTAAACTATGTTTAACTTGTACTGATAAAAAGTATCGTTGCACTAGAATTAAAATACACAAACTATTTTTAAAATTTAAAATTTTAAAATTCGGTTTGAAAACATAATTTTACTTACGACAGTTTTTGATCGATGAGGCCCATATTGCTACCAATTGATAGGCACATGTTTATCTTTCAAAAGACACAGAAAAAAATTCATCAATATGATGAATTTATTCATAAATATTATGAATTTTTTTTTCTTTAACCACCAGATTCATCATATTGATGCCACCGTTCATATATATGAAATTATTCGTACTATCGAACATCATAGAGAAGAACGATATTTTCAAAACAATGAATTTGAAACGTCATATTGATGAATTTTATATTTATGAATATAATTTTTTTTTACGAATTTTTCAACAAAAAAAACATTTTTTTTAGACAATAATTGGATAAATAGTGTTGTTTTTAAAATTTCATTTAAAAAATAAGAGAAAAAATTATCCGAAAAAATATTTCGAAAAAATATTTCGAAAAATAAGGTTTTTCGAAATTAAAAATTTCGAATAAAAAATTTAAAAAAAATATAGAAAAAATGTTTCAAAATTTTTTTTTTAATATATTTTTTATAAATATAACTTTTTATTAATAAAAAGTTGTAATTATAAATAAACATTTTACTAATTTATGCATGTCGAGCAAGCAATATATCAGAAATAACAAACACGCTGCAAAAAAAATGGCTCTTCCAAACATAATTTTGCAGGCATTGACATGTTTGTTTGAAATTTTAAGTAAACATAATATATAATTGCCTGATAAATCATTTGTAAACAGGGTTGCCTTGAGACTTGAGCAGTGTTGTAATGAGCTCTGATTTACATTATGATATCACGGAAACATTTTGATGTTGCCTCTCAAAATGGTATATGTTCTAATAGAAGCATCCAAACAAAATAAATATTTGTACTGAAACATAAATATGTTTAAAATATAACATGATTTGGAACGATCTGAATATAAATATGTTTCCAGAGAAACATATCAGTTGTTTCAGTTCAAAAAGTAGTATGTTTGCATAAAAACATATCTAAATATTTTTGGAAAGGAATCTTGAAAATAAAATATTTTTTTTTTTTTTTTATTAAAAATCATTAAAATTACAAATTTTTAAATGCATAAATAAATAATTGAATTAAAACTGCAAGTACAGTAAGGAATTCGCGGAGTCTGTTGTAAAAAACCATGCCGAATTCTGATTGAAAATATTAGCACTGATTTTTCAATTGTGGTTAAATTATATACTGCACTATTAAATGATATTATTTGTTACTATTTGTACTTTTTATACCACAATTTGTATACTTTTTAAATTTACAAATGTCATCGTATTACCGATACGAATACGTTTTCTCAACAAACATCAAACGACACGTATGCAGAAAATGGCGGTCACCGAATGTCAACTTCGTATACAAGAAGAATATTGCAAGAATACTTTTATTTACATCTAATTTAATTTTTGTTTGTTTTCAAACATCAGTATGTTTAAAAGGACCAATACATACTTCAAACGACGACAAAAGAAACGTAGATAGAAAATTCTGCTCGACGAGTGCCAACTTCGTATACAAGAAGAATGTTGGAAGAATACATTTATTTAAATCCAATTTCTTTTTTGTTGGTTTTTAAACATCAATATGTTCAAACGATGGCAAAAGATGGCGTAGGTAGAAAATGCTGCACAACGTTGCCAACTTCGTCTGTCGATAACTAATCGAATCAAGACGATCGTTGCGAACATACGTTATAATTAGATTTGAATAGCATTTTCTGTTTGTTTTGAAACATAGTTATAACCAAGTAAACCGCCAAGAAATAGTAAATTCAAATGCCATTACAATTTTATGTAAGTATTGTAACATATTTATGATAAGTTTGACAGATTCGGCCGGGGAATATATATAATGTTTACACATAGTAATATGCTATTACAATCTAAACAATTTTGATTGAAATTTTGATTGATGAACATCATTCCTCAATATGAAGTAAAATATGTTGTATTTTATGTTCTTGTTCATTAATATGATGAAACGTATTCGCATACAGTTCATCATATTGATGAACACTTATTCGAGAGTGAGCAAGCGTTTATCATATTTATGATCGCATTTATAATATTGATATCGTTAGTCATTAATATTATGAATGGTTCTTCAATACAATGAATCATGGTTTGAAGAAAGAAATTCATTAATAAGATGTACATTTTTTTCTGTGTACAATAACGATATATAATGTAAAAAATTGGCTTTCAAAAATATGAATACATCTGACACAATTTGTAAAAGATATCATGATATAAACATGATGTTGTACCCCGAGACAACTTGATTCTGAATTTACTTTCCGTATTACATTAATCGAAAGGCGAATCCAACATTTGACTTCTAAAGTTGCCTTGTACTTTCCATATTACTGCTAAATTACATTCAAAGTATACTTAAATCTCTAAGAATATCGTTACGAGCTCATTACTGATTTCCAAAGGCAGTGTATGTCACTCCATTACAAAGTAATCGAGTGATCATGATTGATTCATTACGTGAGTATTTTAAAATTGGAGCCAAATATTTCGCAGAGTTTAAAAACGTGTTTTTAGCGGGTTTCACGTGAATTACGCGTGATTGTGATTGAAACTTAATTTACTCACGTGATTGTGACTAGAACAAAAAAAGCATGGAAGTGATTAGAAAATGTCTTTCGTGAGCGTGAGTCAAAACTCACTCATTTGTCCATCTCTACTTCAAATCACTAGCACCAGCTGCTCCATGAACCTTAAAATTTAAGGCAAATTTTAAGATTGTTCTTCTCAAATGCTTTCAAGAGTATGACTCCGAGAGAATTACAAAATAGCAATGATGTCATAATAGAGTGAGCATTGGCGAATCCGTGCCAAATGTTAATTTTTGTATGTTGTTCATCGTTGACAGCACGATGAAGCTGTTTGCTAAATGGCTTCTATTGTCAATCAAAACTCAAAACGATTTATGGGTTAAAGGCGCGGTAGATTTACAAAGCAAGAAAAATATGATAAAGAAGAAAAGGCCAAACGTGGCCCATTGTGAAAGCTGGTCAGTAGAATAGATTGTAGGCTTCTTCTGCTTCTTCAAATGGTTTCAGTATTTAAAGATCACAAAAATGCTGATGTAATGATGTAGCCTTTATATTTTTTTTTTTTTGGCAAAATACTGCTGTCAGCTACAACAAAGAAAGGAACTCAAATAAATTCCTTTTTAGTAGCTTTTATTCTCTAGGCGTCCGTCCGACGGTCGCTCTGTCTGTCTGTCTTGTGGGTTTTGTGGGCGGTTAATGGTGTCGCTGGTTTGTATTGCGCCAACTTGGCTTCTGTTTCAGTACTGATTGGGTTTAAGATATATTTTCGTTTTTTGTTGTTCTTCTTACTGTGGTATTTTGTATAATATTTTATCAAAAGATTTTAAATTCATTTTTTAAGATTATCGAAAGTACGAAAATGATATGAAACCAATTTCTGAAAGTCGAGACTTTAAATTTAGAGATACCTAAAGTTAGACAGAAAAAAATATTCACTATTTCTAATTGAAATTGAGAAAATTCAAAATGAAACTGAGATTTTCTATCTGAAATTTTGAACTTGGATGGTTTATATTTATTTTGTATTGAAAATAAAAAATGTATTCTGAAACTGCAAAAAAACTAATTCGATTTGAAAATCCATTTTGAACATGTAGCATATGGGCATTTCATGGGGTTCCGGACGGGACATTCGTACGCTTAAAACTTTAATATCTCGTAGATTTTTTTGTTCAAGTAGTTTTTAAATACGACTATATATCTGCAAAAAACTAGAGAATTCTATAAGGTATATCAAAAGATATAAATAGTTGTCGTGTCGGACGGAACAAAAATGGAAGTAAATGTCGAGGTTTATATGTAAATTCCAAAAAGTCAGCGAACTTTGCATACACATTATTTTTTTTGAATTATTGCGAAAAGTAGCTGAAATCATGTACTTTATTTGTATATTTACACATTGTTTCTAGTGTTTATAGTTTTTTCATAATAAATCACAGAAAAATTCCGGACGGGACAAAAAGTTCCGTATAGAAATTATCACTAGGACTATTTTCTAAAAATACTTTTAGGGTACAAAATACTTTTTTTGAACTATCTCTGAACATAGCTAAGAAAATTGACTTTATTTTTGCTTATATACACTTTGTTTCTAAACTTTATAGCTATTTCGTAATAAATTACAGAAAAATTTCGGTTCCGTATGGAAATTTTCACTACGATTTTTTGCTAAAATTAATTTTGTATCTGAAAATTATAACAATCATTATTACGAAATTTTAAGTGATGTACGATTCGAATTTTCAGATTTTTTATAAGTTTTTTAATTATTTTTACTATTTTTGGGAAAAACTTTTTTTTGGAAATTCCCATACGTTCAAAATTACTTTTATCTCCTACACGGATAGAAAAGATTTGTTTGAATATGTTTGAATGTAATTAAAAAGTAATACGAAATTACCATACATGTATTAGGAATGAAGTGTAATTAAATTATAATCGAAATTGAATTTATTTTTGTTCACGTGTAAACATTATTATATTGTTCAGCAGAATCTGTCAAATTTACCATAAATATGTTACAATACCAACATAAAATTTTAATTGCATTTGAATAAAGTATTTCTTGGCAATTTACTTGGTTAAAACTATGTTTCGAAACACAGAAAATGCTTATCAAATCTAAATACAACGTATGTTCGCCACGCTCGTCTTAATTCGATAATTTATCGACTGACGAGTTGGCAACGTTGTGCAGCATTTTATACCTACTCCATCTTTTGCCATCGTTTGAAAATATTGATGTTTAAAAACAAACAAAAAAGAAATTGGATTTAAATAAATGTATTCTTCCAACATTCTTCTTGTATACGAAGTTAGCACTCGTTGAGCAGAATTTTCTACCTACGTCTCTTTTGTCGTCGTTTGAAGTATGTATAGGGTCATTTTAAACATACTGATGTTTGAAAACAAACAAAAAATGAATTCAAATGTAAATAAAGGTCTTCTTGCAGCTCTCTTAACACGGTGATCGGTATTTTCTGAGTACGTGTCTTTTGTGGTTGGTTGAGAAAACGTGTTCGCGTCGGTAATAATTTTGATATTTGTCAATTAAATAAATATATAAATTGTGTTACAAAAAGATCAAATAGTAACAGAGTATAATATAGTGCAGTATATAATTTCTGAAACTTATGTGAAAAAACCACAATTAAAAATCTGAGTTTCGATTTTCAAACAGAATTCGGCATGTTTTTTTACAAAATCCTCCGTGAATTCCTTGCCAACGCTATGTGCTATGTACTGAGATCAACTGTATCTGTGCCAAATATAAAGCGAGTCTGGATCGGATCGTCTGGTTTTATTTTCAGGATTTTTTTCAAAATATTTAAATATGTTTCTATGCAAACATACTACTTTTTGTAGTGAAACAACTGGTATGTTTCACTGGAAACATATTTATATTCAGGTCGTTCAAAATCATGTTTTATCTTGAACATATTTATGTTTCGGTTCAAATATTTATTTTATTTGGATGTAGTAATTATTATGTTTCCATTAGAACATACTCCATTTTAAGGGGCAACATTAAAATGTTTCCGTGATATTATAATGTAAGTCAAAATTCATTACAACACTGTTCAAGTCTCAAGGCAACCCTGTTTACAAAAGATTTATCAGGCAATTATATATTATGTTTACAAAAAATTCCAAACATACATGTTAATGCCTGCAAAATTATGTTTGGGAGAGCACTTTTTTTTGCAGCGTGTAATTATTTCTAAATATTAAAATGACACAAAAATATGATAACGTTCCACTACAGAGAAATTCACTGGCATTTAATTAATAAATACTAAAAGGACGAAATGTGTTTCAAATTTTATTTGATTTCATGATAATTAAATAATTTCATTTTATGATGAGTCATTTACGTGCATATGTAAATGACCACATGATATAAAAAAAAACCAACTCATCTCAACAAAACTTACGCAGCACATCGACGGGTCATATAATGTTTACGACAGCCAGGATTTTATAACCGAAGCGCGTGTACTTTGGATTTTATTGCCATCCTAAAACTTTAGTCGATGCCCGAAGTCGACGAAAGCCTCTGAAAGAAACCAAAAAAAAAACAAATATTCCAACGCACTCTCGCTTCGAGTTGTTAACCGCATATTCCATTTTTTATAGCCCACTGATTTCTTTGATCATTGCATTGATGGCCTGGGATTAACGAGAGCCTTTGAGTGATTTTAATTGTGGGCATTTTGTTTTATAGTTAATTGCTAAGTGCTGCGGGGCAACTAAGGGTTAATGCCGCACATGCAACATATAACTTTTTTTTTATTTTTTGGTTTTGGGTTTGTCCGTATCTATGGCTCTTTGTGTGTGCAATAATGACATTCATTCATTTTTTTTTGTATTTTGTTGCTACTCTGGTCCACCAGGCACCACTGTCGCGGTCCGTTGGCACACAAAAAAATGCCAACTGGCAACGTCGCTTGATAAAATGTTGTCAACATAATTAAAAGTCTGTTTATGTGTGGGGCGTTGTTGGCTGGCCGCAAAGCAATAAAAGCAGCGTTGAAAACAATCGATCGCTGGTGCGAACACCAAACGGAAGCGGAAACACAGCAATAATCAGGCATTTTTTTTTTTAGTTTTTCTTCAATGTCAGCTACGCTCTTTTCGCCAACACGTAATGAAATCGCGCATGTTTTGTCAACTCGTTGAATTCCAACGAATTTATATTTGCAACGAGTAAATAGCAGGCAAAACGTGCAACGAATCGTTGAATTTAATGGAAATAGTTGCGGTTCTTGCTAATTGTCGATATTTAAAAATACATAGCGTATTTCATTATAGAATGGATATTGAAATTTTAGATAGTTTTTGCCTTTTCAATTTAAAGCAAATTCAACGATTTTATTTTTGGAAAGTATAGTCTTTGACAAAATTCTATAAATAAAAAATTATACAAGAATAATTGAAGGGTTTGTTGCAAAAAATGGTCAAGTCCACATTTTTTTTAATTGAGTTTAGGATGTCATATGATTGCTTTTTATATTTCACGTCGTTTGGTACCAAAATCATCCATTTCCGAAGTAAAGGGTTTTTCAAATGGGACGCTATAAAAGTAGAGCGACTGGGACAGCAAACGACGCCATATTTCTTGCCGCTCTTTTGACATTTCTCTTGAGTAAGGTTTGTCATTTCATGATGGAAAGATATACGAATTCGAATTTCGGTAGTAAATTTTAATAATTTCGACTCGTTGTTGGCTCGTATATCTTTTCATCATGAAATGGCAAACCTTACTGAAGAGAAATGTCAAAAGAGCGGCAAGAAATATAGCGTCGTTTGCTGTCCCTGTCGCTCTACTTTTGTAGCGTCCCTGTTGAAAAACTCTTAAAAAACTTTTGTAGCGCTCTTATTGAAAAACCCTTTATATAAACTGAGATATCACGATTTAAATGGTAAATTACGCAATATATCCGAATTAAATACTAATGGAACCACTATACCTTAATATTGGATTTCATATATTTATCATTGCCAATCAATAAAAATAAAGTTAAACATATTTTACCGTTGAAAAAGAAATATTTGTCAATGATGAATATGTGATTTTACCACTTCATTGATATGAGTATTACATCGACTGGTGGTAATGCAACTGAAGGTTAAAACCACGAATTTTGATATAAATTTAATTTTCATACAATAAAATGCTACTTTTGTATGAAACAAAAGAATACATAGGTAGCTTATACGATAGATTATTTTTTAAAGAAAATATCGCAAATTTGGCAATTTTAAACAGTTTTTATTGATTTTCCAGCTAAGTGAAAAAAATGGACTTAACCCTTTTTTTCTCCAAACCCTTCAATTTGAGATAAAATTATACAAGTCTTGGGGAATAGTTCTATCAGACAAATTGTCCGGCTTAGAATTGTCTTAGAAAGAATTGTTTTTCGAAAGACTTTTCTGGGATGACTTCTTTCGGGAAAGAATTATCTGAGGAAGAAATATCTGAAAAAAAAATTGTATGTGCATGATTTATATCGGTTAATAGTTGTCTCATGAATTGTCAGAGAAAAAAAAATGTAATGATCAGTGACGAATTTCCAGATGAAGAATTGTCTGAAGGGGAAAAATTGTCTATTGAAAAATTGTCCGTGATATAATTGTCTCGGGTAAGAATTGCCTTGGCAATAATTTGTCTGAGGAAATGTTGTCTAAAAAAAGCATTGTCACGAAAAATAACATGCTTAGGAATTGTTCTCTGTGAACGAATTATACAAGAAAATTAAGAAAAATTGTTGAGAAAGATTTGTCACCGCAAAGAATTATCTGAAAAAGAATTATTCGGAAATTAATTGTCTGGAAAAGAATAGTTCCGGTGCGCAATTGTCACCAGCCAGAATTGTATGAGAACAATTTACCGAGACATAATTGTCCCAGGAAGCCTTTAGACGGAATGATCTGGGAAAGGATTGTCTGAGAAAGAATAGTACGGGAAGGAATTTTTTGGGAAACAATTGTCCCAAAGAAAAGTGATCTAAAGAAGAATTCTTCGGGAAAGAATTGTCTTGGGAATGAATTGTCTGTGGGAAGATATGTATGAGAAAAAATATGCAATAAATAATTATGTCATGAAATAATTATTTTAGAGAAGCATTTCATGAGAAAAATTGTCCTCAGGAAATGTCCCAGCGAAGAAATGTCTCGAGAGAGAATTGTCTTAGGGGAAAATTATTTCGGGTAAAAATTGTCTGCAGATCAACGGTCTGAAATGATGTATATTGTGGTGATTTATCATTTTGCCAAATGTGGGCGGAATTGAACCAAGGGGCGTGGCACCTCCCATATAAACAAAACATTAAAATTGCTATAACTCCTGACATACTAAGTGTAGAGTTACAAAAATCGAAACAAATGTTCATATTTAAAACTCCAATCGCCACGTAGAATGAGAACGGGATTGGCCAACGGAGTTTGACACCTTCCTTATAACCAAAACATTAAAATTGCTATAAATCCTGACCTACTAAGAGCATAGTTTTAAAAATCGAAAAGATCATATTGAATATTGTAATCTTCACCTATATGCAATAAAAAGGGAAAAGTGCGTGATGTATCCTAACTTTAAAAAGATATATTTTTGCATTTACAAAAACTTAGCACGGGCAACATTGTGCATGGGTCAAACTAGTCTAATATATAATTTAAAAAAATATGTTTGGTACTGTTTTATTCTCTAAAACTAAAACAAAAGATTTTATGAAACTACCATGAACTTTTTGTTTTGTTGGAAGTTAAGGGATTTACAGCCCTATTCTAGCGAGCAATGACAATTGTAATCAATAACCATTGACAATAATCAATGACAATTGATTCTGACTTTTAGTCAATAAACATAGAAAATAAAATTGACAGAATACGAAATTGTGACAAAACGCACTATTATGACCGATTAGAATTTGTAAATCTTGCCAGAATATGGCTATTAAATTAGATTATGACTATTAAAGCACGATGTCAGATTTTCGGGCGTGACACGAAAAATGCACGGCATGCGCCCATCTCTACTGTGAACATCATCATAATAAATTTAAACAAAATCTCATCCAGAAAGTATTCGTGCCAAAATATATATTTTGTAGGGTTTATTTTTTGTAAAAACTATTTGACATGATGTTGCATTGTTGTCGTTCAGCCGTCCGTCCGTCCGTTCATCCGTCCATCCGTCCGTTCCGAACGTCATGGCACTTACAGCTGAAGTTCATTTATGAGCACAAAAGTGACAACAAAACAACGAAATATTTAAAAATCGCTGTTCGCTGTTTTAGTTTGAAGAAGTTTCTGTGCCAAAAATCGCCAGCAGCAGCCAAACAAAAATATTTCTAGCGTGTTAATTTTTAGATCAGTTAATTTTAGATTTTTTTTTTTCAAAAATATTTTTTTATTTTAGTTTTTTTTTTCATTTCATTTCTAATTATTTCGCAACCGCCGGCGCTGCAGCTTTGTATGTATTTGTGCTAAGTGCCTGTGTGTCGACGTCTGTCTCTCTGTCTGTCTGTCCATTGTCTGTCTGTATTTGTTGATTTGCCAGTGTGTGTGTGTGTGTTTGCGTGCAAAGCAAATAATTTTGCATGGGCAGAAATAATAATAAATTGAAAACCATTGAATTCTGAAATCATTTCAGCGCTCATCTCGCATGAAAATCTTCTATTTGTTGCTGCTGCTGTTGTTGTTCATTTGCTTGTTGTTGTTGCTGCTGCTGCTGCTGTTGTTGGCCCAGACTGACGGCTGCTGCATGTTGGCGCGAATTGTGTGTAAAATGTTGTCAGTGTTTCGACGGTTTTATTTTCATGAGGTTTTATTTATTTTTCTTTTGTTAGCTTCGTGTTTTTCTTTTATTTCTTTTTGTTTTTTCTTCTTTTTATTTTTCTTTTGTGTTTTGTTAGCTGACTTTTATGATTTTTTCCTGCTTTTATAGAGTCGTTTATATCGGCGGCGCGCAACTTTGTAGCTACTTTGAATTGTTTAACAAAAGTCTCAGAATTATGAGATCAATTTTTGGCTTGTAACAGTCTTTTGTTTGGGCACACCAAAAGTTAGTTGACTCTTGTTGCTCATACGACTGCGGTACCAATTATTCCATGCAGCCATGCAATAAATGTCAATCATACGTCGTGTGGTGTTGCCTTATGTCGGTTCGATTTCTTATGTTATTTGCTATGATTTTAATAAATTAAATATTTCGTATTCTTTTATTGAACATGAAATATTTAGTTTAAAGTTTTCTTTATATAAAAATTAAATTTTTGCAAAAAAATAAAAATCAATTTTTACTGTTTCTATGTTGACTAAAAATTTGTATTTGTACAAAAAATTCGTATTTTTAGGGAAATTCGTAATTTTTACGCAAAATTCGTATTTTAACGAAAAATTCGTAATATTACAAAAAATTCGTAATATTACAAAAAAATCGTAATTTTTTAATTTTTTTTTTTTACTAAAATATAGTATTTTTAGTAAATTATGTAATTTTTACGCAAAATTCATCCTTTACGAATAATGCAAAATTTTACGAAAAATTCGTAGTATTACAAAAAATCGTTATTCAAGGAAAAATTTCTAAATTTTCACTATAAATTCGTATTTTTATTAAATTTTTGTTATTTTTTACGCAAAATTCGTCCTTCACGAATAATTCGAAATTTTACGAAAAATTCGTTATATTACAAAAAAATCGTTATTTTAGGAAACACTCAAAAAAATTCGTAATATTACAAAAAATTCGTAATTTTAGGAAGCATTGTTATTTTTTACTAAAATTTTGTATTTTTACTAAATTATGTAATTTTTACGCAAAATTTGTCCTTCACGAATAAGTCGAAATTTTACGAAAAATTTGTAATGTTACAAAAAAAATTAGTAATTTTAGGAAACATTCCAGTTTTTACTAAAAATTTGTATTTTTACTTAAAATTTGTATTTTTAGTAAAATTTTCAAAAAAAAAAAAGTTGTAAAATTACAAAAAATCGATTTTTACAATTTGTTTCCTATTATTACTAAAAACTCGTATTTCTACAACAGATTCATATTTTTTTACAAACAAATTCATAGATTTAAAAAAAAATCGTATTTCTACAACAAAAATTCATATTTATCAAAAAATTCGTATTTTTAATCAAAAAAAAATAAATACTGCAAATTCGTATTTCTACTAACAATTCATATTTCTACTAAAATTCGTATTTTACTCAAACTTCGTATTTTTACTAAAAATTTTCTGTTATTACAAAAAAAAAATGTTTACAATAAAAATCCAAAGATTCGTATTTTTACAAAAATTTTGTATTTTTACTAAAAATTTTAATTTCTAAAAAAATCGTATTTCTACAACAAAAAATCATATTACCACAAAAAATTCACATTTTTACAAAACAAAATATTATAACAGAAAATTCGTATTTTTACCATAATTTTGTATTTTAACAAAATAATTCGTATTTACAAAAAAAAAGTTTAAAAAAAAAAAAAAAAAAGGAATTACTAAAAATTTTTATTTTTTAATAATAAAAATGTTCACTAAAAAAGGAAATTTTCATTTCTAAAAACATTAGAATCAAAATGTTCACAAATAATATTCAAATATGTTGTATTTATTTCATATGAATGACCTGTTGACACCTTTCATTTGTTCTTTTTTATCGCCTGTGTACAGGTCACTTATTAAATGCCTGTAAAAATAAATGCGCGGCACTCAACGAACATCGGTCGCGTGCTGTAATCGTGGCAAGGGATCAAATGTACACTTTATGCTGTAATGAGGCTCATTAAGCCAGGCCACACCGTTCGTACATTAGTCCTTGCGACGCTTCATCCTTTTAACCAACCAACCATCCGACCAAACCTTCAACCAAACAACCATTCATCCAACCAACCAACCATCCATGCATTCATTCATTCATTCGTTAATGCGTCTGTCTACATGTCGCTGACTTATTGTTTGATTGTCTGACTACCGTTTGAGCCGATTGTGTTGCCTGATTTAATGTCGTTCATTGTTTTCACTAATTTATTGTCGCACTAAATAATTGAATTTCTGCAGTTAACGCATTCAATGCCACATATTGATGAGGTCAAGATCGCAAATGGCTGATAAAAGTGACGCTTAACAAAACCATGACGTTAGCACAAAACAAAAAAACACCCAACTGATTAGAAAACTGAACACGTTATTAATTCTGACAGCGCTTATCGCAAAATAAAATTGGAAATAATTAAAAAAAAAAATTAAAAATACTCTGCATTACGCAAGTGAACATCAGATCAAGATACAAATTGATTACAAAAGAAATAATGACGACAGCAATAAATAAGCGCAAAATGGCTAAGACTGATAAGGTTAAAATGAAAAAAACAACACCAAAAAAATGGATGGTATTTTTAAAATATTATAACATTTTATAATCAACATCTTAAAATACATTGTACAGCATTTTGCAATCAATTTGGTAACTTCAAATCCATCTCTCAAGTGGCTAATGGTGTTGGCAAGGCGAGGTTTTTTCTTTCTTCTTGGTTTTTTTGTACTTTATGTCGTGTGCGATTGAGCAGCAGTCACTCTATGGTTTCTTTAGGGGAAAAATTGTATATTATTTGTACATTAATATTATGAATATTGTGCAGTTTGTTCTCAAGTATTAAAAGAAATACATACATCAATTTGCCATCAGTGTTACATAATAAATTTTAAATTAGTTTTACATCAATGTTACATATTTGGCATATCTGAAATATTTTCTAAATTTTTCATATAATGTATATTTTTCTGATTGTCATCAATACAAAATATTGTACATCAAAATTACGTATTTTTATATAGAGTTTATGTTATTAAGAAATTTTTATAAGTGCTTAAGCAATAGTGTGCATAGTGACCATTCATATTCTATGCACATCTATTTTATATATTTGTACATAACATTGAGAATATGAATAATAGTAAACATCAATATTATGAACATTTACATCATGGTACAAATGTTAATAGGGACCTTTAATATGATGTATATGTAAATGTTTAATATAATGAATAATTTTTATTTGAACAATCAATTATTCATTACACAATATTTTACATCAATATCCTGAACTTGTACATCAATATCACGAATTTGTACATATAGCTGATTATAATTGCAACTTCTCGTAAATGTTTAAAATAATGAATATTAAATTTAAATTAAACTTTTAACAAAAATATTCAATGTGCACAGCAATAATACATTAGATTATGATAAATACTTCATTTTACGAATTTTGATCTATTAACTAAAGCATGATAAATAGTATACATCAATATTATTAACTTTTACATCAATATTAAAAATGTTGATGTTAATGAATATTTTACATTTGGACCACCAATTATTCATTCTATAAGGGTTTATCTTTTTAATTTAATCAGTATCATTAAATTGCACATTAAAGTTATGAATTTGTACATTGAATTGGTATGCTGAATTTTTCATAATTATTTACATAATTATTTTTTTTTGTATTTTGTCACCAACTACACAATGATAAATATTATACATCAATATTATGAACTTGCACATCAAAGTTATGAATTTGTAGAGAGAGTTGAGGTTATGATGATTTTATAAAAGTAATTCAATGTGCAGCCTATTTATTGCCTATGTAAATTTGAAGAATTTTAAATTTAAAGTTATTTTAATATGTATCAATTAATTTCTCTTAGATTTGTAGCATAATGTTGAATTTGCATTTTATCAAACAGCTATAAAATGAAGAATATTGTACATCAATGTTATGAACTTGTACATCATATTAAAAATTGTACATGAAATTAAAGATATGTTCAATTTTTTAAAAATATATAACAAAGTGAATAATTTGGATATAAACAACAACTATACATTGAAAATTGTGTACATCAATAAACTGATACATCAATGAACTTGTACATCTAAATTATGAATATTATAAATTCGCGAATGAGAATAATATATATATTTTTCTACAATATTCAAATTTTTCAGTATGTTTTTCCCTTTTTGTATTATTTTTTCTTGTACATAAATATTATGTATTTTTACTTCAATATTATGAATTTGTTCATCAATATTATGAATGTTTACATAGAATGGAAGATATGGTGATTCTCTCATATATTTTGTTTTTATGTGAATGATTGACATTTTATACACACAGAAAAAAAATTTACATCATATTGATGAATTTCGTTCTTCAAACCATGATTCATTGTATTGAAGAACCATTCATAATATTAATGACTAACGCCATTATTGTTATGAATGCTATCATAAATATGAAGAACGCTTGGTAGCTTCCGAAAAAGTGTTCTTCAATATGATCATCTGTATGTGAAGAATATTTTTTATTAATGAACTAAAATATAAAATGCAACATATATGTTCATCATATTGAAGAACGCTGTTCATTAAACCAAATTTGTATCAAATTTTTTGTTTGTTCTCTTTTTTCCGTACTTCTCAGTTCTCAAGTAGTTCTTGTATGTTATTTCTTATATAATGCTTGCTCGACATGCATACATTAGTAAAATGTTTTATAATATATTTATTATAATTACTACTTTTTATTAATAAAAAGTTATATTTACGAAAAATATATTTTTGAAAAAAAACTTATTTTTCGTTTTTTTTTTGAAAATTTTTTTTTTCGAACAAAATTTTGTTTTGAAAAAAAAATTTTTCTTTTTGAACAATATTTTTTTTTCGAATAAATTTTTTTTTTAACAAAATTTTTGTTGTTTGAAAAAATATTATGAACAAATTCATCAAAATGACAATTCATTGTATTGAATATTTTGTTCATATATATAATGAATGCATTCATTAATGTTATTTTTTTAAACGGTGGTATCAATATGATGAATATGGTAATTGGTGAAAAAATTCATTATATTTATGAATAAATAAATCTGTGCAACAACAGTACAATAAAAAATATTTTACATCAATGAACTTGTACATCAAAAGCTTTTTACAGATTTAAAATTTTCGAAAGAAAATTTATAATGATGCTCACAAAATAATGCATCATTGTTTTATATACGAAATTCGCGAGTGTTTTTCTTTGTTTTTTCCACGTCTACTAATCTAATAAACGAACTAAAACTTATGCTGTCGACTCAAATTTTCGCGCCACTAATGTATTGACCAAGTAAATAAATTGAATCTGCGTTGCTGCAGCAACTAAAACTAACATTCCAAAAACTTACTTTTTCATGTTGTTTGCCGTATTTCATTTCTTTGAAAGTCAACATAAAATATGCTGTTAATTAAATTTAGCTGCTTTTGCTTCATTAGCTGCATAATTAATGTGTTGGCCTAGCCCAAAAGGACCAATTATTATTTAGCCAACTTCGCTTTTGCTTTTAATGCCTTCGCTATACGTTGTGCATTTCCACTAAATCGGTATCTATTTAGCAGTAAAATCGATAAATCAAATTTGAAATAAAAATAAACGATTTGCTAAGAAAGAAAAGTGGAAAAACAAGGATATCGCTTGCATCAGGATATCGATATGCAAATTCCTCGTCCTTCCGAGAACATGTGCTTGTGAATGAATGCGTCTACGTGTGCTTTATACATTTGCATATCCTTGCACAGGGGGATTTTTCACTTTTTAATTTAATAAAATTAATTTTTAAAACATTTAAGATAACGAAAATCCACCTAATACCGACACGCTATAACGATTTCAGCTTTGAATCCATTTAAAATAATGGACAAGGTCCCAGAACCATCAACTGTGCGTAAAGGGTTTTTCAACAGGGACAGCAAACGACGCCATATTTCTTGCCGCTCTTTTGACATTTCTCTTCAGTAAGGTTTGCCATTTCATGATGGAAAGATTATGAATTAGAATTTCGGTAGTAAATTTTAATAATTTTGACTCGTTGTTGGCTCGTATATCCTTCCATCATGAAATGGTAAACCTTACTGAAGAGAAATGTCAAAAGAGCGGCAAGAAATATGGTGTCGTTTGCTGTCCCTGTCGCTCTAATTTTGTAGTGTCCTCGTTGAAAAACCATTGAAAAAACTTTTGTAGGGCTCTTTTTGAAAAACCCTTTAGTTCCGACACAAAAACCGATTTGAACTTAATTCCGTCACCACTTGTACATAATACCGATATCAACTTTTTCGTTTTTACGATTTTATTTAATTTATACTAAGGGTATTCATTTCACTTCGCATCTACTGCGTATAAGCGTATGTCGTAAAAATTATAAGCTTTATTGTGTAGAATTCTTACGAAATACGGATATACGTAAGCGATACGAAGTGAAATGAATACCCTTACTATGTTTAATGTAGTGTTTAGTATTCGACTGAAACCCGAAAAATTTTGTTTAGTCTTAAAATTTAGACACAGTTTTAGTTTTCAAGATTCAAAATTCCCCAAAAACTTATTTAGTATTTAGTGTTTAAAAAAACCAATGGTTTATGATTAATCAGAACGTTCTACATCTGGTTCGAAACATCTGGTATAAAATTGCCAAAATCAGCAAAACAAACTAATTTTTAAAAATACCCACGTAGTACATTTAAATTCGAAACACAATAAAATAAATTTTGCATTTTATGTAGTATTTTAAATAAAATTCTAATTTATGTGTAAATGTTATTTAATGAAAAAAACCTGTTCCTTTCATATGCGTTTTACGCATTAGAAACGCATTTACGCGTAATGAGCTCGTCCGTCCTTCAAATAAATATTTGGAGAATGCGACTAATTTTCGTCTCATTAGTGTTTAATGTACGTCTGAAATAACAGTATTTGGTACAAACGAAAACGTGCTTATTTCACTGGTCGGGGCCACTCGTTTGTTTTCTTAACGAATGGCTTTACTCGCTAATCTTGGAAAATGAAATGGACGTGGAATGGGGGGGTTGTTAAAGAAAAGTACGGTTAAAATAAGAAAATAACCTTAAATTAAATAGAAAATTGCGAACAATTTTCTCGTTCCATTAAATTTGTTCCAATAAATTGTGAGCAAAACACCCTGTGCACACACAAACAATAAACAATACAGAGAGAAAGAGAGAGAGATACAAATTGTTCGCAGTGTTAAGGCCAACGATTAGGCGGTTTTTTTTTTTGTTCTGTGTCTTTGTCATATTCTGTTGTTTCTTGAAATTGTTTTTATTGTTGTTGTTGGTGGTGGTGCCACCATCAAATTGTAAAAATCAATAGACAACAGTTAGCAAAATTAACTATTTTTCGAAAATTGCCCACTTTGTCCTTCGCGACGGACAGCGGCATAGTGGACTGTGCACTCAAAACCAAATACTACACTCAAAATAATTTCTAGGACATTTTACGAAATATTTTTTCGTAATTTCCTAAAATACACGAATAATTCGTAGAATACACAAAACATTTGTAATTTCTATTTTTTCCCAAATTATTTTTACGAACGAATCGTTTATATTACGAATCAATATTCGTAAAATTAAAACAAAAACAAAATTACGTAGATTTCCGTTAAATTACGAAACTGTCGTTATATTAATTTCTATTACAATTTTTGTACCAAAGAATAACATATTTTACGAATGAGCTTTACATTTTACGAATAAATTACTAAACTTTCGTAAATTGTGCGGCTATATGTAGAGTTTTCGAAACATTCGTGTTTTTTACGAATCCTTAGTAAGAACAGAAATCAGATGCGTTAAATAGCAACTTGGAGCTGCATTTAATTAAAATTGGTATCAGGGTCGTAAGCAGATAGTTATAAAATACAAACGGTTTTAAAAAGTGTACTGTGTGAGTTCTGTTTGTGGTACAAAATTATTATTAGTGCATAATATTTCGAATTTTTATGAATGAATCGTCATTTTCATCTAGAGTTTTTTAAACAATATATTTGATTTAATTGATATCGCTACTTTTCAATGCAAAAAGGTTTAAAATGTGTTCTGTGTTAGTTCTGTTTGTGTCAAAAGTATCATATTTCATATTTTTCATTTTTTTTAAAGAAGTATTAGTGTATTTTACGAAAGATTTGTAAAATGTTTCATGTGATCCGTAAATGAACGAATGCTATCGTCAAAAGTACGAATACTTTCGTAAAATGTAGAAATATATTCGTAAAAAGGTACATAAATATTAAATAAATTACGAAAGGCTTTCGTAGATAAAATCTACGAATAGTTTCGTAAAAAAAAACAAAAAAAATTTGTAATTTTATCATACATTTACAAAAGTTCGAGTATTTTACGAAATATTTCGGGGATAAATTTCACGAATTTTTTCGTAAAATACACGAACGATTTCGTGTATTTTAAACAGATTTTATTTTGACTGTTATAATAAATTTTTTTTTTATACTTTTTTTAAGGATAACGAAGTAATTTGCACTCGCACTTCTTCACCGAGATTAATTCTTCCCCTGACATTTCTTTTCTTACACAATTCTTCCACGGAACAATTCCTCACCAATTATTTTCCAGACAATTCTTACCCGATATAATTTGTCCCGACAAAATTTCTCAGACACAATTCTTCGCCGAGACTATTGTTTCCCAGATAACTTTTACCCAATACAATTCGTTTGCGAGAATTCTTCTTCAAAATAATTCTGCACCGAGATTATACGCCCCCTGACATTTTTACCACCAGATTATGCTTCCCCTGACATTTATCACCCCCACACAATTCTTCCCCGAGACAATTTGTATCCAACAGAAATCATCTCTGAAACAACTCAAATTCAAACAATTTTTACCCGAAACAATTCTTTCCCGATAATTCTTCCCCGACAATTCTTCCCCGAGATAACTCTTCGCCAGACAGTTCTATTCTGAATATTTTCCCGTACAATTCCTCCCTTGATAATTATTTATTGGGAAATTTCTACCCTGACGATTCTTATCCCGGAACTATTTTTCCCGTATATACTTCCCCGAGCTAATTCGTCCCCGAAACCGTGTTTAACCGCTAAATACCATTAAATACTACGAAATGCAATTTTTAATACTATTCAATCTATAAATTAAATCTGTAAATACAGCACCAACTTCCCGAGAAAAAAATTTTGGCATTTTTCTGGAATATTTCGGGCATGTTTCCGGCAAACGCTCAGATAAATAGAATATTTTGGGAAGGGTATAGCAGGTTTTATGACAGATTCACGCCATATTTGGGGAACGGACTGAAAACAGACAACTTTTAATACAAACTCCACCTTTGTTTGAAATATGTCGAAGAAATGTTTCTGAACTGCTTCGATTCTGCCAAAAATGTTGTCTGGAGTTATTAGATTTTTTTCTGAGTGTGTTTGACAGTAGTATTGTGGTCAGCAGGTGCCAGACTATGAATTAGTCATCAGGTTACCGCTATCACACAAAACCTTGCAAATATTATAAATGACAAGAATTTTTTATAAATAAACTTAAAATTAATATTTCAACATTTTTACCATACTTCTATCTACTATGTTTATGATAAGCTATTGAAATGTTTTGATAGTTGGTTGCATTTCAAATGCACATCCTTCCGGCATGCTGCCTGTCCATTTGGTCGTCCGTCCATGCTGTCAAGTGTCACTGCTGACGTTCCAAAGGAAAACAAATCTTATATGAGTTCTGTCGCCATATCGTGTCTGCAGTCAATATGTTATTATGTCTGTCCGACTGGCTGTCGTGCAGTCCGGCAGTCACTAAGTCAAGCAGTCAACTTACTGACGACTGATTCAATTTCAACCCACTATAAAAGCCTCGCGTTCCGTGACGCATACGTGACCTAAATAAATAACGTCCGTCAGTGGGTGTCTGTTGGGGTGTTTTGTGTTTGCCGACGTAAGTTGGTCTGCTGCGCCAAGAAAGCGGTCATAAATGGTACACGCAACGGTCGCAAACCCTGCAATTATGACCAACACCCAACCCGACTCTCTGAGCAGCAGCAGCTGATTTGCCGTTTATGTCCTGATTTACATAGTATGTAGTATGCGAAAAATTTAAAACTTCGGAAATTACCATCCATGCAGCTATATTTCCTTCAATTCAATTCAGCTCGACTTCACTACTACCTCGAATCGTAGATTTAATTGCTGCACTTTAGGTCAAAAGTGTAGTGAGTCGACATTTTTATGATACACGTTGAGAAATGAAATTTGAAAAAACTAATTTTTACTAACAATAAAACGTTAATAGTTTGAACTTACCACAGACAAAATTATTGGCAGGGTCGAGGCAGTTTAGAAACATTTTTCCGACATATTTCAAACAGACAAAGGCGGAGTTTGTATCAAAAGCTGTCTGTTTTCTGCACATTCCCAAAATATGGCGTGAAATTGCCTTTGTGGATTTTTTACGGCAGATTCACGCCGCAGGAGGAGCGCGCAGAAAACAAACAGTTTTTGATACAAACTCCACCTTTGTCTGTTTGACCTCGACCCTGCCAACAATTTTGTCTGTGGGAGTTTCAAATTTGAGAATTAGATATCATTCGAAAATGTTTGGACATGGGTCTCAATGTGGGAATACCTGCTGATTATTTTTTATTCGAAATTATTCTCTCCAGAAAATAGCATTCGTTTTTTAAACCATGACATTCGTTCGATTCTCCAGATCTCCTAAAAATGACAAATTTATTTTTTTATTGGTAAATTAGTGATACATTTTCCTAATTGTCGCATGGCAATATTTAAAATGAAATCGAAATATACTGAAATTCATTTTCAATCAAAATTCAAGTATTTTATAGCCAGAATTCGTTCCGTGGAACTTCTCTGTTTAAATTCGGTAGAAATCTTTTAATTTCAGATAAAGGGTTTTTCAATAAGAGCGCTACAAAAGTTTTTTTCAAGGGTTTTTCAACAGGGACGCAACAAAAGTAGAGGGACAGGGACAGCAAAAGGTTTGCCATTTCATGATGAAAAGATATATGAATTCGAATTTCGGTAGTAAATTTTAATAATTCCGAGTCGTTGTTGGCTCGTATATCATTCCATCATGAAATGGCAAACCTTACTGAAGAGAAATGTAAAAAGAGCTGCAAGAAATATGGCGTCGTTTGCTGTCCCTGTCGCTCTACTTTTGTAGTGTCCCTGTTGAAAAACCCTTTATTTTTGCAATATACGTTTGAACGAAATTGAAATGTGGTTGTTAAATATTTGAGTTTCGTTCGAAATAAATTTATTTCGCAGAGTCTTTAAACATTTATTTCCAAAATTGATCTAAAATTCACGTTTGATCCAAATTAAAATTAAATCTAATTAAGTAAAATTGAAAAAAAAAATTTTAGAACAGCAGAAAACAAATTTGATCGAAATTTAAATACGATTTCGATCATATTTTGAGACATACCATATTAGACTAAAAAAAATTAAAACATCCTGACAATTTTAAATTTTATAGAAGAATCAGTTAAACTTTTGCAATATTTCTGAAGAAATAAAGAATTGTGTTTTAGTTCTGAAATTCAATTTCAATCAAAAGTCAAATATGTGACAACTAGAATCGAATTGAATTTGTTTCGTAGAGCCTAAATGGCTCAAATTGATTAGAAAACTTTCATTATTGGGTTTGAGCTGAAATTAGCTTTCAAACGAATTTATAATATTTGACAACAAAATCGAATTGAATTCATTGATATTCTTTTATTCAAAAATCAAATTCTATAACAGTAGAAAACGAATTTGCTTGGAGTGAAATAATTCCAATTTTTTATCGAATTATACTAAAAAAATTCGAACAGCTTCATGAAATGTTCCCTATAATTTGTATGAGTTTGTCTAAATTTGAAGACTAAACCAAATTGTCGGCTTTCAGTCGATCGCTATTCGGATTTCGATAATCGACATAGTCGGTAATCAGTCGTATAAATTGAAAACTTGCTAAACTGCGTTACCGACAAGTTTAGTTTAGTCTTAAAATTTAAACAAACTCCAACAGAACCTAAATGTTTTATTAATTAAGTTTCTGTGCGAGTTTGTTTAAATTTTACTTTTAGTTTTTTTTTTACGTGTAGTAAGCCAACTCTTATATTTTATTGCCTTCACCTGATTTTTGCAGCAACATTGCATGTTGTCGCACCCACTCTGGGTAATATGTAGGTGTTTTCTTGACCAGCAACATGTAAGACGTCCCATTTTGAAGTCATAAAATTACAGTGAAGAATTTACATACTGTTGAAAACCTTAGGTTAATGCATTTTTTAATTAGTATTTCCTCAGTTCAAAATAATAAAAATAAAAAAAAAGAAAACAAGTTATTTAGCGATTTATTTTTGTTTTGCGTTTAATTACATTTCATAAACAAAATTGTTCGTTAAATTAAATTTGTGCATGTTCAACGATATTGAAAAATGCAAAAGACTCTGCCAAGTTTTCTTGCCCCCAGAATAAACACAATACCACGCTTCCTAACGCACGCATACACGCACGGACATACACACGCAGACGCATACCCAGCAGGAAACGCCTTCGACTACATAGTACATTCCTTACACCTTACATTGCATGCGTGCAGAAGGTCAACATTGCTGGCACGATTAATTACTTTTTGTGACATATTTGTTATCGTATTGACATCAAACGGAATCTCGGTCCCATTATGTTCGACATGCAGTCAGGTGTAAAGCTCTATAGCACAGTCGGAAAATCTTATAAATGAATTAGTGAAATACGAATAATAAATATATATTCTTCATTTCTATTGTAATCTAATAAATCTTCAATGCGTTATCATTAGGGAAGCAAAGTTTTGTTGATTTCTCAAATTGTCACCTCAGAATTTATTTGGCGCAAACGCCATTGAGTCGATTTTACTTTGTTTTTTTTTTATATGTTTAAGCCCATCAGATAGAAATCAGTAGACTAAATAAAATAAAATGAAATGGAATAAATAATGCCAATCTTTGCGACATGTTTCAAATTTCAAATCGATAAATTTGTTATTTTTCTGAAATATTTTCGATGTTTCTATACAAAATATACGCATTTTAAGCGTTAATATTATATGCAACAAATTCAATTCAATGTTTTTAACAATATATCGTCACTGACATACAAAAGGGGCGAATGTGCATTTTTAAAAATGTTGGCAAATTAAATTATAAAGTTTGAATTCTTTTAAAAATTAGTAAAAAATATTTTTAATTTTTTTAAATTTTTTAATTTGGTTTATTCATCAATTAGCATAACGTAAATAAAATATCTTTTGATTTGGACAACTTACTGAATTATAAATACGGATTTTGTGTGACTATATTCTGACCAAAACGCAAATATTTTTGTTTTTTTTGCCATAACATTTCATGGGTATGAGATCAAATATTGCTGTAAAGGCATTAATTGTTTGTTTTTAAAGCAGCTATCGATTGGCATCATTATTTTAAAAACAAATTTTCTTGCAAATAATAAAAATTGTAAAAAATATATTTTAAAATAATGATGCCATTTGATAGGCGCGTTAAAAACAAACAATAAGTGCCTTTACATAACTATTTTATCTTGTATCAATAAGAAGTTATCGCTTTCAAATAGCTAAATTCGAATTATTGAAAACCTCGTCATGCCAAAAGGGCGAATCTATTCGTTTTTTTGAAATAAGTTATTATTGGCACAAAACAAAATAGTAGTGTAATGCAATTAATTGTTGGTTTTTAAAGCACCTATCAATGAGCATCATTATTTAAATTTATATATTTTAATTTTTTTTTCTCAAATTTTTGTTATTTGCGAGAAAAATGTGTGGCAAATTATTTTAAATAATGATAAGTGCTTTAAAAACAAACAATTTATGCCTTCACACCACTATTTTATCTTGTACCAGTAAAAAGTTATGGCAAAAAAACGAAAAGATTCGCCCTTTTGGCATGACAAGATTTTCAATTTTTAAAATTCGCCCTTTTGGTTTTGTCTTTTGTGGCTAGAAATATCCAACAAAACCAGAAACTATTTTGGTACAGTATACTTGAGGAACAACTACATTTAAAATTGTAAAAAAATGCAAATGTCAAATGTCTCATTCGCCCCTTTTCATGGTAGTGACGATCTGCCTTTCAATCGAATGTCAATTGAAAATCTTTTATTAAAATATTAAGTGTGCTGATTGACTAAAATAAAGGCTTTGTTTAATTCAATTAATATCAAAAAATGAAAAGAATACTTGTTTTATATTTCGATAAATTTCGATAACTTCTCAGCCACTTTTTGGAATACAAAATATAGAACTCTTGAAAAATAATTTATCAAAAAAATGTAAACGCAATTTTTCTTTAAATTGTCAAGACTAATTATAATATATCAGTAAACGCTAATATTATGAAATTCTTTTAAGATTTTCAAATATAAACTCAAAACATTTTAATTTCTTTAGACTATTTTTGGATGATTTTTTTTAGTATTTCAGTTCTAATGATAAATAAGAAAATGCTTCATGGTAATGCTGAGCATAGTCCAAAATAATAATCAGAGTTCCTAACTTTTTTTCCATCGGATCTAATATTATAAAAAGAGGCCATATCTACACAGTTTCCGTCAAAAAATGCTAAAGTTGAAATCAGTTAAGATTTTCTAAAAAATGCTACATGATTCAAAAAACTGAGTATACTATATGAATAAGCATAAGCATATTCATATAACATGCATAAGTATTTTTATTTAAAATTGATTTTATTAAATCGTACCAAAATTAAGTGCATATTTTAAAAAGTAGATCAATTTGAAAAGTTTTAGTAATTTTGATTAAAAATCTTTTCAAAAAAAAATGTAATCTTTTAATAGTATAAATAATTAGTTTACAGTGTACTTTACTAACTAGCGAGTAACGCAACTCGTTGTGCGTATAACACAAACGAGTCAATGATCAACGAGTCACTCGTACGTCACAGTACTCGCTTTTAATACACCGGACACTCTAATTTCCAACTGGCAGCATTCCTGAATTACGATATTTAAAAAGAATTTCGAATATATCATTGCGTCTGCCAATGAAGAATTATTTTCTCCAAAATTTACGATACATTTTTTTTTTCAATTTCTTAATGCTGTTGCTGTCTGCATGTAGAACGTGTTGTGTTAGATACGTAAAAGTAATAAATAGATGGTGGCAATGGCTGAATTTTTTGGTTTGGACCCTGGCCAAAATCAGAGTAGACAGTTTACGTAGGTACAGACCATACCACATACATACTATATATATATTGTGCATGTTTCCATGTGTGACTGTGACTGAGACTGTGGAGCTGTGTTTGTCATGTGGCAAAACTGTCGAATTCACTCACTCACTCACTTCACTGACGACTGATGAAACGCGCCAAAACGCAAATATTATAAAATATCTGAAATTACTTCAAAAACACACACAAATTTATGCAAATTTATATGTGTAGCAAATTTTTCCTTTTGTTTTCTTTGATTTTATTTTTTTATATTTATTTATTTAATTTTTTGTTGTTGTTGTTGTTCTACCTTACAATAGCAATTTTAATATGTTTTCTTTTATCTGCTAGAATTTCGCTAGCAGTTCATTTAAATTGGATTTGTTAAAAATACAAATTGGAAAAATAAATTGCAGCGCATTTTCATTCATTATTCGCGCAAATATTCATGGCGTGATTCATGGAGCATGGACCAACTTTATGGTTGTGCCGAATAATGGAAAATGCTATATTTTACTTAATTACTGTCTAAATTCAGAATTTCCAAATTAATATTTATGCGCTGCAAACATTTTCGTCTTGAATAATCCAATTAATTCAGTTTTTAGCATTAATATTTATGTATTACCGTCCCTAAAATCGTGTCTGTGATTTTTTATTCTTATTATTTTCATTTTCCTATGTCTTGCGCTAATTACAACGTCCTTTTTCCGTTACAGAAAAAGCATAACTCTTGGTATCATCGAGGAGGGCAGCTACGAGAAGGATGTGCTGTTCTATGTGAACATCGGCGAACCCGTGATGTCAGCAGGTAAATTAGAACCACCGACCCAACTCATTTTTAAATTTTTTGTTTAATCTCAACAAATTTTTTATATCAACCAATTCTCCAGTTACGAACTGTGCATTTAATGATGAATTGTATCTTCTTATCTATTTGTTTGCTTCTTCTAGTATCCACCACAAATTTCAGTAAAAATTAAATTTTTATTATTGATTTTGCATACATATCGTAAGAGTTAAGCGAACGACGCAAGTCGTCCGACGTAGTATATTCCATTACAAAGAACGAATGTTTTTAAATAATCGCACACAATCACACAGCATTTGAATTTCTGTAATTGAAATGAAACAAAAATAATTAAAATTTCTCACGATTTATGTCAGTCGATATGAATCAGTCGATTGAAAAATACCAAATCAAAAAGTCGAAAAACAAAAAGTGCAACTAGTTGATTTATGTCCTTTGTGCTTGTTTTGCATCTATTAACCACACACTCAGAATAAAATACCATACAATTAATAGTAAAGGGTTTTTCAATAAGAGCGCTACAAAAGTTTTTTTCAACAGGGACGCTACAAAAGTAGAGCGACAGGGACAGCAAACGACGCTATATTTCTTGCCGCTCTTTTGACATTTCTCTTCGAATTCGTATATCTTTCCATCATGAAATGGCAAACCTTACTGAAGAGAAATGTCAAAAGAGCGGCAAAAAATATGGCGTCGTTTGCTGTCCCTGTCGCTCTACTTTTGTAGCGTCCCTGTTAAAAAAACCCTTTACATTTTTGATATTATTTCAATAGTACAAAATACTATTAATCATATTTAGTTATACTAATCAACTTGATTTTTTCTATGGACATTCGATACATTATTTCTGTATAATTTTATAATCGTATAAAATTGATTGTTAAATTGTGTTTCTTAAGTAAAGTTTTTAGCAAAATTTAAATTTTTCATTTACCTTTTTCTTTACCCGAAAAAAATACCATATCGTCGTTGTAGAACGATAAATCACCAAATACATTTTCAAAATGCCAAATATTCATTTACAAAAATCTTTATATATCTGTCAATTTTTTATCGATGATCTCAATTTTTTTACCACATGATAAGAAAATGTTAATTTATCAATTGATATTTTAACTTTATAAATGCATCAATTACTTTTTGTAATATTAGTCAACAAACTCGAAATTTAGGTTTTTCATAAAAAAGTATTTGGTGACTTTTCGTTCTACAAAGACGATATTAAAAAAAAAGAAAAATGTAACGGAGGAAAAAACTTCTAAAACTCCGAAGGAATTAAGAAATATACGGAGAGATATACAGATAAACGGAAACATTCTGTATTTTAAGAAACAAATCCACTTAGTTATCAAAAATGTAACTAAGAGCAATTATTTCTGATAATGCAGATGTGAATGTCTTAGATTTTAAAGATGTTGTTGTTTCTGTTTTCTCCCCAATATTTAAAGAACACGTGTTCGCATAAATGTGGTTTTGCGATCTTGCTTTGTCTGTAATATTCGCTATTGAGCTTTGTTTTGGGTTGTCCGTCTGTCATCGCCATCTGTTTGTTAGTTAGTGAGTCTGTCGATACTCTGAAAGTAACTAAGAGCAATTATTCTTGAGCAGAAAAAAGAATAAAAACCTCTGTGTTCTTGATATGCAGAGATTAAGTTCTTAGGTAACTAAAAGCAATTATTCTTGATTTACCAAAGTTTATCTTCTGTTTTCTTCTCAAGAATAATTATTCTTAGTTACATGTAGAAAACGACGGGGAGGCGATCACAGACGGACATCGCTAAACAAAGCACACGAGCGAATATTACAGACAAACCTTTTCGTTTATGAATAGTTAAACAGTTAACTTCTCAAAATCCAGAAGAATAAATCTTGTTTACTTTTTGTGACAACTAAGTAATTTGCTTTCTTAATGTTCAGCTAATAAATTCTAAAATTTTATTGATATTAGAAAAATCACAAATGATGTTTTGCATGTTTATACAAATAACTCTATTATGACTTTATATTAAATAAATCCAAAATTGTTCTATTAATGGACGTTTTTGTTCTGAGTGCTGTAGTCGTTTAGTCTTTAATTTTTTGACCCACGTATTTGTGCCGTTGTAGTTTCCTAAAAATCTATAGTAGATTCGTTCTTTTTTTTTTTTGGTTTGTTTCATTCATTTTTTTTAATACTTATCTCACTTTTAGTTTGATTGTTTGTTTCAACCACGCCAGGCATATTACCCCAGTAGTAGTTACTCCTCGTAGGCCATGTGCGTGGCCACCTGCTGTGATTGTGTCTCCTGATTTTTTTTTTTTCATATTATTTTTGCAAAATCTCCTCACTTTTAGAAGTATTAGATTGTGGCTATAATTGTTCTCATGCCAGCTCAACAGCAAAGTGTTTGCCATTTTACTAACCATAGTAGTTGTTTTAACAAATTATCGACTGCTGACGCAATGAAAGTTGTCAACTCTTTGTACAAAAAAAAAAATAGTATGTGGCGCAAAGACAATTTTCAGGCTTGCAATCTTCAGGCTTTAATTTTAAGTTATCCATGCATAGTTTTTATTTATTTTATTTTACAAATAACATCTAACGATTCATATTAAACCTTAACAGATTTTTTTTGTAAAAATTTATTTAGCAATAATTTGTTTTATTTCTTAATTATTAGATACAATTTAACTATAATTATTTTTAGTATTATATCAAAAACTTTTATTTATTATTATTACAACCAAGAATTTAAACCCAAACAAAGTTCGGATTCGGCATCGGTGTTCTTACGTTGGATATTTATAGCCACAAAAGGCAAAACCAAAAAGTCGAATTTCTCGATTTCTTTTTTTTTTTTATATATTAAGGGTATTCATTTCACTTGGTATCGCCTGCGTATATGCATATTTCGTAGAATTCTACACTATAATGCTTATAATTATACGACATACGCATACAGGCAGTAGATACGAAGTGAACTGAATACCCTTATTATATTTCACTTCGTTTCGCGTGCGTATTTCGTAAAAGTTCTACACTATAAAGCTTATAAACTTTACGACTTACGCATACACGCAGTAGATACGAAGTGAAATGAATACCCTTATTATTTTTTTAATATTATTTTTCAACTAAATTTATTTTCTATTCATTATTGCTCTACAAGTTTTTGATACTATTTATTAGTACTCAGATATTTTTGCTTTATTCTTAAGTTCTTCATATTTATTTCAAAAATTGAATTTATTTGTAAAACTATTACCAATCTCGCCTTATTATAGCTTATTTTAAATTCATCATTGATTTTATTAAACCCCGCAGATAACTCCCATAGCACCAAAAGGGATGCATTTAAATTTCTGAACAAATTTTTCGGTATGTAAAAATGTTACGTCTTGATCAACTCTTCTGTCTGTCCTCAAAAACTCAACAAATAAACAAAAAAAAATCTATTTAATTCACTAAATTCTGTCACTTTGTGTACATGTCTATGTTGTCCTTGCTATAAACTACGCCAAGGTTATATCTAATATCATTAAAAAATAAATAAAAATAAAAACCACTTGTTACATTCTAAAACACATGGTTTTTATGAGTCCCACCAGTAGCTGTTTTATTAAAATTTATATCGAAATTTACAGAAAAATAATTACATCACTGCGCTTTTATTGTATGTTGTCACACGTCATTCACACATGTAGCTGCTCATTGGCATCATTAGTGTTTTTACTACATAATAAACCACCTTTACAAGTCCTCAAAAGTCTATAAATTATTTTATTCCACAAAACATTATAATGAAATTAATTTATAGTCAACTATATTTCTAATAATAAATCATAAGTAACTCGTATTTGAAAATAAATAATATTTTGTAATATGCACAAAATTGTGCACATATGGCTTTAACATTTTTGATTTACAGTATTCTTTAGCATTTTTATTTTTTTCAATTACCAACAATTTATATTCCTCTTAAAACATAAACATTTCCAAACGTAATATATAAGAGATATCTTTTTCCATTATTTATACAACCCATTAACAAATCAACAACATCTACTCATTAGGGGGAAATCATCATCAATGAATAATTTTTCCAAGTACCTACTCAAATTCGCATTATTCAATGAAATAATGTATAGAATCGAAAAAAAAAATAAAACATAACACATTTTTTACACATCAAAATTTAAGTAATAAATGTTTATGTTGAGTAATAAATGTTTCAAATAAATATTACTAATTTGAATAATTCGTATTTTTATGTTGAGTATTATTTAGAACATCTGGGGAATATTTTTTTTTTAATGTTTCAAATATTTTTAATAATTGTGAATTTGAATAGTTCACTTTAGAGAATTATTTTATTGGCGATCTGTTTATGTTTAAGTAATATCATCGTTCTGTAGATAAAACTAACTAATTTTTTTCAAAACACACAAATTTAGAGTACATGAATTAATCGTGTAATAAGTATTTGCTGGATTTATAAATCTCATTAACTATTTAATATATTCAGACCTATCGGAATAAATATTCCAACGGATAGATTTCTCCCGAGCGAAAATTTGTTTTAAACTCTACAACGATTTTTATCATGAAATGAACCAAGTAAGCAGTCCCTAAAATATTCAAACAGTATAATCAAGCAGAGACATTCATGTATACTAAGTTTTTTCGAAGTACTTATTTGAAATTTTAAAAGTACACTCAGAAAAAAATCTCATAAAATCCCATTGAAATTTATCAATGGGACAGTTATTGATTTAATAGTATACAAAAAATAAATATTTTCATACAAATTCAAAAATAATTTTACATTATTATGTAGTATTTAATGGAATTTACTAATTGAATTAATAGTTTATCCTATTGACTAATTTCAATAGTAAAAACTATCAATTTAATGGTATCTTTTTTCTGAGTGTATTTAACAGGTTTTACATATAGAACGACGATATAAAAAAGAGAAATATAAATTGTTTGTATTTTTGTGATCCGTATCAACAACCCTAATCAAAATATGCCCTATTAGATCATAAAAGAAAAATGTCACAATATCGTCGTTGTAGTCACCAAATACCTTTTCAAAATGCCAAATATTCATTTACAAAAATCTTTAAAAATCTGTCAATTTTAAATAGATGTTCTCAATTTTTTTACCACATAATAAGAAAATGTAAATCTATCAATTGATATTTCAACTTTAAAAATGCAACAATTATTTTTTATAATACTCATCAAAAAAACTCGAAAATTAAGTTTTTCATAAAAATGAATTTGGTGACTTTTCGTTCTACAACGACGACAAAAAGTATATTTGGATTATAACAAATTTCAATCGAAAATTTACTTTAAAACATGCGCGCTAAATAGTTTGCTCTTCTATATATTTTATAACTTATTAATACAGTCTACAATATATTGCTCATTTTTACTATAACCATTTAATATTTGTACATTGCTCATATTTTTATATATTCTCATATTTTTATTGTAAATCTCATTTAATTGATGTATACTGCACCTAATAGTAGTATTTGTTGTCTATTATATGTTAAAAGCGCACACTGAGATTCTAAAAACTTTTTATGTGATTCAAAAAGCACTTTTTTGAATTTCTCTGCTGCACTTTAATTGTTTTTCTAAGTGTTTTTTCTCACTGTCTCTCTATTTAAATATAATTGCGCTTTTTGTCTCTTCCTCTCTTTTAATCTCTCTCTCTCTCTGTGTGTGTCACACATTCGAGACATCTGAAAAGTTCTGAAATAATTGAAATTCAATTTGGAAATTTAGTAATTTATTTGTATATAACTCGTTAACTTTTACATTGTATATAATAATACTTTTTAAAAAAGGGCGACCAACTATGTTCGCTAATTAAAAACCAAAAAAAAGTAAAACTTTTAATTTTTTAACTGAAATTTAACATACTTTTTGGAACATTTTTGGACTGTGAATGCTTCTTGTATCTCGCTTGTATTATATTGATTGGGCTTCAACTACTGCTACCTACGAATTGCTACCTACGAATTATATCCATCTGTATGCGCCATCATCACTTCACCAACAACAACAACAAAAACTACAACAACACCACGACCACTATTACTACTACTACTATTATATAAAATAATAAAAATAAAAAACAACCGCTACTGCTTCTACTCGTTTTCGTATTCGTACTCGTTCGTTGGTACGTACGTTTGTTGTACTCGTACTCGTACTTCAACTGCAAACCGCATACTGTACAAATGTAACGATTAATGTTGTATGGTTATCGATTACTCTGTATTATAACAACTCGCACGAAATTGAAATCAAATGAATTGAATTGAATTAAAATTGAATTGAATTGAAAATTAAACAAACCTTACAAAATTCAAAATTAATGCAATAAAAAAATAAAAAAATCTACATATTAAAAACAAACAAAACGTTTCGTTAAATTCTTCATCGCTTCTATTTCGAATAAAATACAAATTTGTAAGTAAAATTCATCGTGTGCAACAATATTTGTTTTTTTTTTTGTTTTTTTTTTCATGTAGTGTTTGAATAATAAAAATGTGTCAATGCATCATCAGTTGAAAGGCTGTGTATGGTGGTGTGGTGGGCTAGAAACGAACCATGAGCCATAAATAAGGTGGCGGCAAGGCCTACATGACATATAGAGCTACTCAAGTATGAGCCCGTTAAATGTTCCTAAATATGTCACCAACAAAAAATTCTTCCACACAGCCGTTCAATTGATTTCAATTATAAGTTTTTTTTTTCGATTGTTCGTTCGTTGTTTGATTTGAATTAAAGCACTATTTAACGTAATTAATTATATGATTTGAATTTAGTTTCATTTAGTTTCTGTGAATCTCGCTAATTTATTAGACATATCTATGCGTGATTTCAATTTATGTTTATGAATGTTGTACACAATATTTGTGACTAAAAATAATTTATCCCAAAAATAATAAATACACTAAAGTACAAATTATGAAATTAAATTTTTCATAATCTATGAAAAAAAACAGTTAATTAATTTGGTATTTGCTAAAAGCTATGTTTCAATGATATTTCCGAACTAAGTAGAATCAATACAGAACCAGCAAGTGTCTGGTACGATAGGTCGAAATTTAAAATATCGAAATTAAAAATACCGAAGGCAAAAATGTAGAAAATAGAAATGCCGAAAACAAAAATGTCGAAAACAAAAATATTAAAAACTAAAATGTTGAAAAATAAAATGTCGAAAACTAAAAATGTCGATATTTAAAATGCCGAAATCATTTTTAACCGAAAAATGTCGAAATAAATGCATAGTAACAAAAATTGCGTTTCTTGTGTAAGAAAAATATTTTAGTAAGCAACAAATTTAAATAAATATAATAAAATACGAAGATAAAGATTTTAAAAAATAAAATATTCGTAACACAGACACCAATATTCTGAGTCCGGTCGTAGCAAAAATCCAAATCTTCGCTACGAATTCAAATTTTTAGCTACTTTAGGACCGTGCGTAATGGAATTCAGGATAAATATGTCCGAATATGTTCCATTCCGCATGGATCCTAGAGTAGCTAAAAATTTGTATTCGTACGAAGATTTATATTTCCGCTACAACGGGACTCATAATTGAGGTGAGAACATACAAAATCAACAAAAATTTTGAATTAAGTACTTGAAATCTGAAGTGCTGGAATAATGATCACGAAGTTAACGAAGTTACAAAAAATTATCTTTCTAATTTGAACAATATCATTATCTCTAGAAATTACGCATATCTCGAAACCCAAAATTCCATTAATATCGCAGAAGGTGAGTTGCAATCCCTATCGATTTGGTGTGATTCAAATAAGAAATGAAATTTGTATTTCAACAGTTTGATATTTCGATATTTTAATTTTCGAAATTTTTTTGCTGTTTATTTTTAAATTTTTGTTCGAAATTTTCTAGTTTTAAAATATTTTTTCGACAATTTTTGTTTCGGCCAAAAATGGTTTCGGAATTTTAAGGCTTTTAAAATTTCAACTTTTTTCGGTTTCGACATTTGTTTTTGTTCGACGGATCCCAACCAGCAAACCAATCGTTTTGGTTCAAATTATCGTTTTCGATCTAATCTAGTGTAATCTTCTTAAAACGACAAGTTTTTTTATTATATCTAACCCCTATATTTCTATTATAGAATTCGAATTTATTTTTTTTAGAATTTTTATTTTCCAAAAAACCTATAAAATTGTGAAAAAAAGGAGCCAAAACAAAAATCATCTTATTTAAACAATATTAAAAATAACCGTCGTGTTTGTAGGGATTTTTTAAAATTAAATAAATGCTTTATTTAAGCGAGAATATTTTTAACGGCTTTTAGATTTTTATTACTCAAATCAAATATAAATTCTGTGTACAGCAATAACAAAAATGTTCTACTCCACAATAATATACTTAGCGTATTCACAGTTCATCGTATTTTAGTATGGTATTCGTATTCGTACCCATTAAGCAATTTAGGAGCGCTCTGAAATTGGAGTCATATAGGTCTCCTTTGAGTGTTTTATGAGCCCTCAGAAAAATGACTCTTCTCATTTAAGACGGTTTACGGAGCTCTCAAAAATATTACTCATAAATTAGACTACTAAAAGCATCAAAAATAAAATTGTTTCTGAGCGCTCAGAAAATAGACTCATAAAAGTTCTATATTTTAGAATGTTTTAGGAACGCTCCAAAATTTGACTCATAAAAGAGTCTCATTCATGAGCGTTTTAGGAGCCGCCTCAAATCAAACTCAAACTGAATCAAATGAAAATTAATACAATATTAGTGTAAATTCAACAGACAAACCAACATATTTTCTCACGGATGTCTGGACTAAGATGAACATGTACTATGTTCGATTCATTTCAGACACATTCTATATTTCTGAAGAAAGAAGAACTCCAAACATAAAGTATTGTGGTGTCTGGAAATTCTCAAAAATGTGAATGTTTTAAAAATATTTTAAAATTATCAAAAGTACGCTTTAAAGCGCAGTTTCTGTAGATTTTTTGGGGTCTTTATATGGCTCAAATATGAGTGTTTTAGAAGTAAAAAAAGTGTCAGAAATACGAGGGTTTGTGGGCTCATAAAATGGTGCCCTCTACCCAGGGGTTGAGCTCTTTTTAGAGCTCAAATATGAGTGTTTTAGGAGTAATAAAAGTGTCAGAAATATGAGAATTTTTGGGCTCATAAAATGGTAGGGGTTGGGAGTCTTTTTGGGCTATTTTAAGTGCTCATATATGAGTATTTTAGGAGTAATAAAAGTGTCAGAAATATGAGGGGTTTTGGGCTCAAAAAATGGTGCCATCTACCCAGGGGTTGGGTCCTTTTTGGGCACTTTTTAGTGCTCAAATATGTGGGTAACACTCATAAATATGAGGAGTCTTAAAAGACTCAAAATGTTTTCTGGGTAGTATATACACGTTACAATAACACTGAAACGTCAATATGTTGTTGCAGCCCTAATAAAATTGAAATACCACAAGTGTTGTATTTGAGAGTAGCCCTGAGGTATGTTTTTCGGTGTCGTATTTTGTGAAATAAAGAAAAATCGTGGAATTGAAGACAAATAGTGCACATAAAATGTTAATTTATTTGTTTATGTTTTGAAATCGAAGAATATTTATGATAATTTAAAAAAAATCCGATTTTATTAGAAGCAGCTGCATTTATTTGAAGAAATATTTTAACAAGCAGAAAAGTGGTGCTCACAGTTCAATTGCCGTTCTGTCGTATTCGTACAATGCCGTATCAATACCATGAAACTGTGAATACGCTAACTATATTTAACACTCTGAAGAAAATACCATACAATGAAAAAATGTTTACTATCAAAATTAGTCAATAGGATAGATTCATATTTTAATCGTCAAATACCATTAATATACAATTATGTTTGAGTTTATACATGTCAATAATTTATGAGGCAATTCAAAGATAAAAAAATAAGGAAATATAAAATAAAAAAATGTTTAATTTTGCACACATTTTAAAATACAGGGTGTTTAAGAAATGCTTATTACTGACATAACCTAGTCAAGAAAATTTTGTATAAAGTATAATCTGTGTATAAATGAATACCAATTTTATACTCGTGTTTTAGACAAATCAATTACCTTTATAATGGTATAGCACATCTTCAAACCCCACGATTTCTTCCTCTTCTAAAATATACTAAAGTGGAAATTTATAAAAATAAAAATACAAATTTTAACTTTAACTTTATCATTGAAAAATACCATTGAAAGCATTAATTTTTACAATGCCTGCTGTATTTAATTGTATTGTGTTCATAAATATCTGTATTTTACCATATAAATTTTAATTATTATTTTTTTATAGTTATTGTAAACTGAACATTTTTCTGTTGTATCTAAAATGTGCATGTGCTTGAGTCCAGTCCAATTTTTGAACGCATTCAGTCATTTGTGTAAATGAATGTTTTTATATGTTTATTTAATTATTATATTGAATAACAATTATTATTTTCTTTGTACTGTCTGATTTGTAAATATATTCTGCATAAAATGCTAGAAATTCTATGCTAGACTAATTTTTTACAAATGAATTTATATAAAATATCAAAATTTCTGAATATTTTTTTAAACATTTGCACTAATTTCGAAACATTTATTCATTTAATTGTGCCAACTTGCATAGACGATGAATTGGCAGGACTCATACAGGCGGCTGAATCCAAGGCGCCAGAGGAATTAACGGAGGAGGATAAAATGGCTCTGCTTGGAAGGCCCAAGAATGGTGATCTGGTGCGCGCACAATTGCGAGTCAAAGAAAGTAATGAATTTAAGGTGAGTTCAACTAATTAATAAAACACATTAATTTTGATTTTTAGTGAAAAATTATTTTTTAAGTGAAAAATTTAATTATGAGTTAAAAACTGATTTTTTAGTGAAAAAATTAATATTCAGTTAAAAAATGTTTTTTTTTAGAAAAAAAAAAAATTTTAGTTAAAAATATGATTTTTAAGTTAAAAATTTAATTTTTAGTTAAAAATGTAAATTTTAATTAAGAATTGAATTTTTAGTTAAAAATTGAATTTTTAGTTAAAAACTGAATTTTTAGTTAAAAATTGAATTTTTAGTTAAAAATTTAATTTTTAGTTAAAAATTAAATTTTTAGTTAAAAATTGAATTTTTAGTTAACAATTGAATTTTTAGTTAAATTTGAATTTTTTTGAATTGAATTTTTAGTGAAAAGTTGAATATTGAGTTAGAAATTAAATTTTTAGTTTAAAATTGAATTTTTAGTTAAATTTAATTTTTATTTAATTTATTATTAAATTTAATTTTTATTAAAATTGAATTTTTAGTTAAAAATTGAATTTTTAGTTAAAAATTGAATTTTTAGTTAAAAATTGAATTTTTAGTTAAATTTGAATTTTTTGTTTTGAATTGAATTTTTAGTTAAAATTGAATTTTTGCTTAAAATTAAATTTTTAATTAAAAATTGAATTTTTAGTTAAAAATTGAATTTTTATTTAAATTTGAATTTTTAATTAAAAATTGAATTTTTATTTAAATTTGAATTTTTAGTTAAAAATTGAATTTTTAGTTAAAATTGAATTTTTAGTTAAAAATTGAATTTTTAGTTAAAATTTAATTTTAAGTTAAAATTCAATTTTTAGTTAAAAACTTAATTGTTAGTTAAAAATTGAATTTTTTGTTAAAAATTGAATTATCAGTTAAAAATTGAATTATTAGTTAAAAATTTAATTTTTAGTTAAAAATTGAATTTTTAGTTAAAAATTGAATTTTTAGTTAAAAATTGAATTTTTAGTTAAAAATTAAATTTTTAGTTAAAAATTAAATTTTTAGTTAAAAATTGAATTTGTAGTTAAAATTTAATTTTTAGTCAAAATTGAATATTTATTAAAAAATTTAATTTTTAATTAAAAATTTAATTTATTATTAAAATTGAATTTTTAGTTAAAAATTGAACTTTTAGTTAAATTTGAATTTTTTGTTTTGAATTGAATTTTTAGTTAAAATTGAATTTTTATTTAAATTTGAATTTTTAGTTAAAAATTGAATTTTTAGTTAAAATTGAATTTTTAGTTAAAAATTTATTGTTAGTTAAAAACTTAATTTTTAGTTAAAATTGAATTTTTAGTTAAAAATTGAATTTTTAGTTAAAATTGAATTTTTAGTTAAAAATTTAATTGTTAGTTAAAAACTTAATTTTTAGTTAAAATTGAATTTTTAGTTAAAAATTTAGTTGTGAGTTAAAAATTAAATATTTAGTTAACATTGAATTTTTAGTTAAAAATTGAATTGTTAGTTAAAAACTTAATTTTTAGTTAAAATTGAATTTTTAGTTAAAATTCAAATTTTGGTGAAAAATTGAATGTTTAGTGAAAACATTGAATTTTCAGGTAAAATTAATTTTAAAAACTTTTAATATTTAGAAAAAATAATATAAAAATATATTTAAAAAAATATTTTTTTATGAAAAATTGAATATACTTATGTGAAAAGTTAAATATTCAGACCTTTTAAAAATTCTGCACAATAATGATACCTCATAGTATATGCTCACTTAAATATGCATGTGTTTGTGCACATGTGCGTGAGCCTGTGTGTTTGCGTCTGTGTGCTTTTGTCTGCATGTGTAAATCCTTTATTTCATTAACTCAAACCCACTACGGCATAAACAATATGCAAACATGTTAACAGCAGCTTTTATTGCATTAATGAAGACTCGAGCTCCACCCGCCGCTTAACAGCGAACCAAAGTCTAGGGACAGAGAGAGCGAGAGAGGAAACGATGTCGACAACAACGACGACGACAATGACAACAATAATAGCAACAACACTTCATTGTTTGCACTGTGCATGGAGGACACTTGGGCACTTCTGACGATGACGATGCCGTCGTCGTCTATAGTCTACGTCAACGACGACACTTCGCTGTCACTTGACAGCCGCCTCGAGTGTGTCCCGGGCGTGACGTTGACTTTGCAATCACGTTGATGACTTTATTGTCGTCTGTCGTCGGTCGCCGGTCGATGAGGAGACGGCATCGGCGTCGGCGGCGACTCTTTGCATTTATTGCCGTTTTGCCCCTTCTTGTGCCACCCGCCGCACTCTGAGCTGTTGCGTTTATATCACTCGTGGGACAACTTGAGAGTGTGGCGTCTGCGACCGAGTGAAGCCGAACCGAGTCCAATTATACACAGCTTAGTATTTTAATTACAAATCATTGGGCAAAAAGTTTTGCCAAGCTTCAACGCAACAGCAATGCGCTCGTGAGTGGCTAAGGGAGATACTTGAGAGGCTCTAATTTCAGCACTCGAAAAAATATTTTGACAACAACAAACTTACATTTTTATATATTTCGATTACAAAAAAAGAACTATGAACTATAAATAAAAATAAAAATGTGGTTAATTCCGTCCTATCCGTTTGAAGCTTGAAAAAGAAAAATAGCGGGAATTTTCGAAGTAAAAATTTAATTTTCAAGAAAAGAAAACTATGATGCATTTATTAATATTCAGAAATATTGTTACGAAAATTCAGTCTACGGAAAACTGTCCTACAAGTTCGTATCTCTGGATTGTGTACAAAATAAAAACACTCTTATGTTTGGTTTAAATTATAACAAATAACTTTATTAATTCACTTTAATAAACAACTTTACTAATAACAAATTCTAACAACTGCAATTTGCCTTGACATTTATCACACGAAATGCACTCGACCACTTTACAATCACTACTGAAATGCTGTGCCTCAGATGAGGCGTCCTTATATACTACATGCATCAGTTCGTAACGTTTCGACAATCTTCGAAATGCTTCGAGAACCTTCTAATCGCTTCGTGAATGACGCATGCTATTGGCATCTCATTCGCACTCATGTGTTTCAATGTGCTGATCTTCCATCTCTTTCTCGCACATTGCTTAGTGCGCTGAATGATCATCCGTCTCTTTCTAACACATTGCTTAGTGCGCTGAATTGTCTTGCGTCTCATTAATTATTGTTGATTGCTTGCACGGTGGAGCAAATTATCTCTTTTCGTAACAATATATATATATTTATATATTTTGCATATATATTATTATTTTTAAGCTTTAAACCAAATCAGGCGGAATTAGGGCGTTTTACCTTAATAGGAAAAAATATATTTTTCGAGTTTACATTTTTTTCAAGACATGTTATTTTTTTAATTCGCATTTTAAGAGTTCAATATTTTTTAAAGATGATAGACTACCCAACAAGAATTTCACCATAGACATCCCATTTCAATTCTATATAATTCTCTGGTGCTGATTCTGACTGCATATTCAGTTTTTTCCTATTACGTAACGTTTATTAAAAAATCTCAATCGTAATTTTAAGCCGTTCTCAATGACTATTTAGAATAAAAAAACAACTACATAAATAATAGAGATTTGTTGCGCCAACCAACTTATTCAGTTCTCTCAACCGCTTAGTCGGTTCTTATAGTCAAAACTAAAAGAGTTGTAATTTTGACTACAACCCAACTCGAACAATTTTTCAAGCGCTAACCGATTATGCAGTTCCGCCAACAGATTTGTAGAAAATTCGTTTTATCCGAATGAATTTGGTTGTTACAACTAACTTTTTCGTTCTTTCAACCTCATGCCAAAAGACGATTTTCTGTATGTATTAAGTATCCATAGATTTTATGAATAATTGAATAATTTATATTATAAACTAAACAAAAAAAACGTTTGCCATTTTGCAGAATACTGTGGACAAACTTGTGAAACGTGCCAATGCATCCCTGCTGATTGGCACCTCATCGTGGAAGGAGCAATTCACGGAGGCGCTCACGATTAGCCCTGGTAAGTTAATAAAAATTGCTAACATTAAAATAGCTCTTCACATTTGTTTCTTCTTCTTCCTCTACAGGAGGTGATGATGATGGCGATGGCAATGCCGAAGACTACGAGATGGGCTCACCCTCCTGCCTGGACTACATCATGCATTTCATAACGCTCTTCTGGAAAATACTCTTTGCGTTTATCCCACCAACAGGTGAGTTTTGAATTGCCTCTGTCATATTTAATATATTCAATAACTTATTTTTAATTTGTAGATATCGCCGGCGGATATCTGTGTTTCGTCGTCTCGATAATAGCCATCGGCCTAGTTACAGCGGTCATCGGTGACGTAGCCTCACACTTTGGCTGCACGTTGGGCATCAAAGATGCTGTCACTGCCATTGTCTTCGTAGCGCTCGGCACCAGTATTCCAGGTTAGAGACTCATAGCCCGCCCTCCCTATGGGTCTATTTAAAAATGAAAGGAATTTTTTTTGTAAATGTTTAAAAAAATTGTTTACACTATAGTGACAGAAATGTGCGCGTCGGGTTTTTAATTATACGTCCCATCCGGTTGCTGCTTTTGAAACGAAGAACGAAGTTGAAAATTCTTTGAATTATACACACTATGTGTATGTAAACATTTGAAACATGAGCGGCGAAATATAAATACTTGAAAATAACCAAAACACGGCTAAACAAACGATCACTTTTGAATGTCGATAAAATAAATATCGAACGTTATAGATTTGAAAATTTACGATATATTAATCTATATATATTGTTTACACTTTTGTATAATCAATGCAGATATTTCTATTTGAAGGCTATTTTTTCTCGGTAAAATCATATACAATTTTAATAATTAATATGTAAGACAGACGAGGTAAATTGAAATCCCTCGACAACATTTTTGACAGACTCAAGGCAGTTTAGAAGCATTTGCTTCGAATTGATTTTAAGCAGACAAAGGGGAGAGTTTGTTGTATATTTGCTGTCCGTTCCAAATATGCCGGGAGTCTGCCTGTAAAATTCAACAACATTTTATTACGCTTCTCATAAACTTCCATTTATCTGTACGTTTGCCGGGAATATGATGGAAATATACCGGAAAATTTTTATCGCAGAATAATCTACACAAAACTTTTAGCAAACTCAATGCTGCCACCTGCATCGATAGATTTTAAGCAGGAGGAGTTTGTATCAAATTTTGCCTAATTTCTGTCTGTTCTCAAAATATGCCGGTGATCTCATATAAAGCATTTCTGGAGTATTTCAGTAATATTTCTGGCATATTTCTGATAAACACATATACAACAATATATGTTTGTGAGAAGCGTACGGCAGATTAACAGATTTTATAGAATTTAAAGACAGATTCACAGCATATTTTCGAAATGGGAAGAAAACAGACAGCTTTTGATACAAATGATTGAAATATGCAGAAAAATGTTTATAAACTACTTTGACGGTGCCTAAAATATTGTCTGTGGATTTAATAATTTGTTTCAAGCTACCCATAAACATCCATTTATCTGTGAGTTTTCCCAAAATATTTTTAAAAATTTCAAAAATATGGCATCTGGTATTTTCTAAATATTAATATCTAGTATATTAATATTAAAGCTGCATATTGTCGTCTCATCACCAAAATATTCAGGAAATCTACTTTTAAACTGCCTCAAAATTTGATAACCATCCCGAGACAAAATTCCTGGCATTTTTCGGCATTATTTCTAGCATATTTCCAGCAAATACAGTGATAAATGGAATGGTACGTTTCGAAATCAATGTAAACTAATTAAAACATTTGAGAGACTATTATTATTATTTCGACTGATCTATTAAAAAATAACTATTCTTTGACCTAATGTCTATGGCTTAGTCATCGATCTTGCTCGGTCAAGAAATCGTCGGCCCAGAATTCAAATGATTCACAATAGCTGCGTTCCCGTAATTTTTGATCCTGATCCGTAGATCATTTTCATATACAAAACCAAAACAAACAATTAGAACCAGGTTTGTTTTTGGATCAATTACTGATCTGGTACTGTATGTACCAAAAGTAAATTTGTTTGTGGTGATGTTATGCTATTGTGAATAGCACTTAAAAAGAAGAAGAATTCGCGTTGAAAAAGAAAGGGCAAAAGAAAACAGTGCTGCCAAATTTATTAAAATAGAACCGATGACGTTCCCGTGAAACAGATCTGGTTCAAGTACCACGGGAACGCAGCTAATGTTAAAGAAATCGTCCAAAAATAGTCCATTAAAATCCATATTTTTTTAGTTTAGATTCAAATATATTAAAAACCTATCGGAAAAATTGTATTTCTCGATATATTGTAATTAGACTTGATAATTAAAAGAAAAATTGTGTTTATAGTTTTTTGGAAAACTGATTTTGTAAGGGACTGTATTTTTTAAATTCTAAAAAGTGTCTGAAAAGGGCCTGAAAATTCGAAAGTTTATTTTGGCACAAAATATAGTTAAAAATGGAAGGCAAAATGGCACAAAAAAACAGTAAAAATGGCACAAAAATGGGAAAAAAATGGCACAAATATAGTCAAAAAATGGCACAAAATAGTCAAAACTGGCACAAAATAGTCAAAAAATGGCAAACAAGAATTTATAAAATTTTTCAATGAACTATTTTTGTTGACAATCATAGATATATCTTTTACATGGTCTAATATTTATTTCGTTAATTTCATTCACAAAATTAAGAACAAACAAAAATAAGTACACAGAAAAAGGACATCATATATTTTTTTAATACAACCAGAAAATCGAAAATAATATTTAAAAAAAGGTTTGCAGAAAAAAGGCATTTTTAGGCAAAGTATATCAAAATTGTCAAATATACAAAATAATTGAAAAAATGGCAAAAATGTCATTTTTTGGCAAAAGCCAAAAAAAACTTCCCCTGCTAATGATATAAAAAAATGATGTATGGTAATGCAGAGCATAGTTCAAACTAGCGATGAAAAATACTAACTTTTTTGTATCGGTTCTCATTTTTTAAATATGGTCTATCAACCCAGTTTCCGTCGTATACAGTAAAATTGATCTGTAGATGTAAATTTTATATGAGTTATTTGAATATAAATGGTCAGATCACAGGTCACATAGGACCGATCTCGCCAATTTTATCGCACATACAGCGTTGGTATATAAGTAATCTAAATTATGAGCTTCATTCATCTAACTCTTTAAGTAGTAGGGATTTCAACAGACACACGGATATCGCTAAATCGACTCAGGAGGTCAGGCTGATCAAGAATATATATAATTTTCAATACCGGAGATGCATCCTTCTGGGTGTTACAAACGGCGTACCAAACTGAATATACCCTTTCACTCTTAGTGTTGGCTATAAAAATATAATACTGTTGAAAAATAGTTTCCCCGAAAATCTTAAACGCAGTTTTTCTTCAAATTGTCAAAACTAATTTTAATATACTAAGGGCCAGTTTTTCAGTGCTAGTTTAAACGTAGTTTAAACTCCGTTTAATTAATCTTCTCATTAAATTAGACGGCGTTTAATTTTGTTAGAAGTTTTTCAGTGATAGTTTAAAAATAACACACACCAAGACAATACATATGGCACCACGGGCTAATGACAAATAATTCTCTCGATTTTGACTTCTGATAAATGTCATTCAAAATTAAATAAATATAAATATTGTTTCAGAAAAATAAAATTAATGTAATTTTAAATTTTAGCAACAGATCGAGCAACTATAGTGCACTTGAGAGATTTTGTTTAATGCATGGTGTGCAAAAATACAAAAATTAGTAATAATTTGTGAAACAACGCAGCGACAGAAAATAGTGAAAAGTGTTGTGAGAAAAAATCATGTCAAAAACTTTGAAAGTTTAAACGTAGTTTAAACCATCAGCATCGGTCGTTTAAACTAAGTTTAAACGACGGTTAAAGTTCACTGAAAAAATCGATTCTAATTTTAAACGAAGTTTAAACCACAAACAAAGTTCAACTAGCACTGAAAAACTGGCCCTAAGAAATGATAATATTTTTAAAATATTTGTATATAAACTCGGACATATTTATTTTGATTTTAACAACTTTTTAATTATTTATAAAGAATTTAGGATGTAATGTTAAACAAGAAAATGATACATGGTTATCTAAAACATAGTATAGACTGAATATCAAAAATACGGTTCTAACTAGTTTCGTACCTTAATTATATTTATAAAAAGAAGTATTAAAAAACCATGTTTGTCCCTAATACGATGACCACCAATGTATTTAGAGTTTAGTGGACTATTCTTCTCGACTACACTTTTTATAATTTTTTCTCGACAATTATTCCCCGGACCATGCTTACCTAAGACAATATTTTCCTAAAGAATTCTTTCGCGAACACATGTTGAGTTAGGGAATACATTTCATCCACGGACAATTCGTCAGTATATATATGAAATTAATTCATTTTTCCGAATTTTAATTCAACAATTTTACACAGTTCAAACGAGAATCTAAAATAAATTAAATTTAAAACAAATTGACCCCCGGTAAAAATTAAAGTTGGCGTGATATTCCTGTTACTATTTTTTGTGGGAAGAATTGTTTTGGAAAATTTGTGTCGAAAAGCATTTGTATCGGGCAAGAATTGCCTGGAGTAGAGGTGTATAGGAGAAACCCCGATATTTTTATATGACATTTTAGAAATTTCTCCTCTAATTCTGATTCAAAAAATCATACTTAAGTTTTATGTTTTATAAATAAAAAAAAAACGAATTCGTGCTAAATTCTTTTTGTTCCATTCGAAAAAAACAGTATTTATTGCTAAATCGATATTTCGTACGTCAATTTTCAAAATTCTCACAGAACTGAAGATAAACTATTTTATGTTTAAGTCATATTCGAGTTCTATAAGGGTTATTGTGCAAAATTTCGATTTGTCGTTTATTGGTTAGATTTACTACACCCAGAAAGAAATACAATATAAATAATGGTTTTTTTACTATTAAAAATAGTCAAAGGATAAATTATTATTTTAATCGGAAAATACCATTAAATACTAAAAAATACCATGACAATGCCATTGAGTTTATATGAAAAGATTTATTTTTTGTATACTATTAAATTAATAATTGTCCTATTGACCAATTTTATTGGGATTGTTGGGAATTTTTTTCTGGATGTGGTTAGAAAAAATTCAAATGAAGCAGAGGCGAACAAAATAAATGTATTAATGATATTGAATATTTCAACTGAATGTTTTTTCCCAATTATTTATGAATTGAATAAAATTAGGTAATCGAAAATCAGTAAAATTAGGATTTGCTATAACTCAAAATCGAATTGCTTTTCTATAGATTTTTTTTTAATAAATTAAAAAGTTTTGAAATAACACAATTTTTCATCCATCCCCACGCTAGATACTTTTGCCAGTAAAGTCGCTGCCATTCAGGATAAATACGCCGACGCCAGTGTTGGCAATGTCACCGGAAGTAACGCCGTCAATGTCTTCCTGGGTATTGGTGTTGCGTGGACGATCGCCGCCATTTATCACGAGTCCAATGGACGTGAGTTCAATGTACATCCGGGAACGTGAGTAACATCAATTATAAGAGCTACCAGAATTATTTATGTTGTTTTTTTTTTTATTTTTAATTTATAGATTGGCATTTTCGGTGACACTCTTTTGTTCGGAGGCACTGATCGCCATAGTAGTGCTGCTGCTACGTCGCAGTAAAAAAGTGGGCGGAGAGCTGGGCGGTCCAGTGGCCATCAAATACTTGAGCGGCGCCTTTCTGTTCGGTTTGTGGGTGACTTACTTGGTTATGAGCAGTTTAGAGGCGTACGGCATCATCAAGGGCTTCTAAGGAGGCGCTCGACTAATGCAAACACAAAAATACACACACACACACGCACTCATACTACTACATCAGTTAGACACACACATACAATCACACACACAGTCACACACATGCAGCAGACACAAGCAATACTAGAAGATGAAGAACAACTACTTTAAAACCATATAGAAAACTTTGTTATAAATATTTAAAGATATAAAAATCAAAACCAAAATAGGTTAATACTACTAAACACCAAAAAAAAAAAACAACCAACCCAACAAACAAAAATACTACCTTGCAAATACTGAGAATCTAGTAATTAGTGGGGGAATCAGTGGCAAGATTGTTTTTGGAACCTAATATAAATATTTCAAAAACCTATAAAACCAAAAAAACCAAAACCCATGCTAAACAAATGAAGCTACGCGGTACAGAATTCAATATTCTCTAACGTGGTGTATTATTAAATCTATGTATAAATTAATGAACTATTCTATATGCATATACTATATATACTATATATACATGTAGACATACTCTACATTTACAAATACTGTTAATTTAAGTAATAGTAAATTTTTCTGTTTTCTGTTGTTTCTAATTTATAATAAATAATTATTTTTGTTATTGCCCTTGTTTTCACTCGGTGGCGTTTCTTAAGAACAACAAGAACAACACAAAAAAAAACGAAACTGTTCAACTAACTTTTAGTCAATTTTATTATTTTTCTACAAACCAAAACAAAAAAAAAACAAAAATTCAACTAGTCGTTGAGGCTCAACTGTTAAAACTCATTTGTGAGCATATTGTGTAACTCGAATGGTGTTGGTGGAGCAGATTTTCATCGAATCTAAAATGGCAGTCAACTCTTTAATTACAAGATTTACGACTTTTATTTTACCAACAAAACTATTTTTAATATGTGTTATTCATTCCATATTAAGTCAAACAAAAATATTTAAAGGTTGCATTTTAAGATATCGTCACTATCATGCCAAAGGGGTGAATGTGCAATTTTTGACATTTGCGTTTTTTTACATTTTTGAATGTATGCTGTGCCAAAATCGCGTGTCATTTTGTTGGATATGTCTAGCCACAAAAGACAAAACCAAGAGGACGAATTTGAAAAATTGAAAATCTTGTCATGCCAAAAGGGCGAATCTTTTCGTTTTTTCGCCATAACTTTTTATTGGTATAAAATAAAATAGTGTTGTAAAGGCATTTATTGATTGTTTTCAAAGCACCTATCGATCTGCATCATTAATTAAAAATGTTTTGTTATTTGCAGAATATTTTTTTTGTCAAAATATTTTTAATTAATGATGCATATCAATATGTGCTTTAAAAATAAACAATTAATACCCCTACATCACTATTTTATCTTGTACCATTAAAGAGTTATAAAAAACGAAAATATTCGCCTTTTTGGCATGACAAGATTTTCAATATTTCCAATTTCTTCGTTTTTTTGCTATAATTTTTTATTGGTGCAAGATAAAATAGTGGTGTAAAGGTATTAATTAATATATTAAAGCACCTATACATTGGCATCATTATTTAAAAATATTTTCCCAACATTTTTTCCTGCAAATAAAAAATGGCAAATTAATGTTTGGAAAAATATTTTTAAATAATGATGCCAATAGATAGGTGCTATAAAATCAAACAATTAATGCCTTTACATTACTATTTTATCTTGCGCTAATATAAAGCATAGCATAAAAAACAAAAATATTTGCCGTTTGATCAGGATATAGTCTCACAAAATCCGTATTTATAATTTAGTAGGTTGTCCAAATCTAAAGATATTTTACATACGTTATAATAATTGACAAATAAACCAAAATAACAGAAAAAATTGAGCACTTCAAACTTTAAAATTCGATTTCCCAACATTTTTAAAAATGCACATTCGCCCCTTTGGTATGACAGTGACGATATGTCCTTATGAAATACACTTTGTTTATGATATCTCTTTTTGGCAATTTTAATATCTCTAAAATGAGACCTTAGTATTTCACATCGCTTGACAATTGCTTAAGTTAAATTCAATTGACTGACAGCACTTTTGTCTTTTTTATACAGTTTTTTTTAATTTTTAAAGCACCAAATCTCTGAAACCACACCATCTGTGAAGCTGAAATTTTCCCAATATTTTATATTTGTGTTATATTTTAGCATACCTCCAAATTTCATCAAATTCTGATGTTGATTCTTGGTCGATTTGATATGAAACGAATGACTTATATTAAGTACTAGGTCTTAAATTTAATGACATCCAAAATTAAATATTATTTCGTATTTTCCATGCATATATCGACGTTGTAGAACGAAAAGTCACCAAATACATTTTTATGAAAAACTTAAATTTCGAGTTTGTTGATTAATACTATAAAAAGTAATTGATGCATTTTTAAAGTTGAAATATCTATTGTTAGATTTACATTTTCTTAACATGTGATAAAAAAAATTGAGATCACCGATTAACAATTGACAGATATATACAGATTTTTGTAAATGAATATTTGGCATTTTGAAAATGTATTTGGTGACTTTTCGTTCTACAACGACGTTATTAATTTGTATTGGTTATCAAATAAGTACATTTAATTATCTTTTACTAATCATCTAATTTTTATTATAATTGACGTTAAAAAAAATTTATTACATATTCGAACTTTCATTCTAAATCGTATAAAAATTTCGATTTTATTGAATTTGAGTTTGCTTGCCTAGCATTCGATTTGTCAATAATAATTTCAATAGAATTCAATTACTTAAAGCTCTTTGGAGCAAATTCAATTCGATTTTTTATTGTCAAATATATGAATTTCAAATAAATTAAATTTTAGAAAATAACCGAGACACGTATTTGTTCAGAATACTCATCAAACTACAAAATTTATCATATTTATAAATCATTCATAAAATTGATGAAGTATATTCATAGATTTGATAAGTAGTCATAGTATTTATGATGTTCGTTCATAGTAATTATGAATTATTCGCATTATTTATGCAGAGTATTCATAGTATTTATGAAATATTCATTGTTTCTATGAAGTGTTCATAGTACTTATGAAGTATTCTTAGTATTCATGATGTCAGTTAATAGTAATTATGAATTTTCGTAGTATTTATGAAGTTTCATATTAATTATTCGTAGTATTTATGAAGAGTATTCATGGTATTTATAATGTGTTTATAGTACTTTAAAAAGAGTATTTAAAAAGACTATTCGTAGTATTTATGAATTTTTCGTAGTAATCATGAATTATTCATTGAATTTATGAAGAGTATTCATAGTATTTATGAATTATTCATAGTACGTATGAGTTATTCGTAGCATATATGAAGAGTATTCATAGTATTTATGAAGAGTATTGATAGTATTCGTAGTTTTTATGATGTATATTCACAATTTTCGAATCATCAAAATATTTATGAAATATTCATAGTAATTATGAATTTGTTCGTAGTATTTATTAAGAGTATTCATAGGTTTATGAAGTACTTATGAAAGTGTTTATGAATTAATAATCGTATTTATGACTTAATCATCGTTATTACGAACTATTCATAGAATTTATAACGTACTCTTAGTATTTATGAAATTCTTCATCAATATAATGAACATTTTAATGAGTCGAATTAAATATTTTGAACCACTTATGAACTTTTATAGTACTTATTCAGAGTTTTATGAAGTTTTATAATACTGTTGATGAATATTCATAGTATTTATGAAGTATTCCTGAAATTTATGAAATATTCATAGTCCTTAAATATTATAGATAGTATTTATGAAGGAATATTCATAGATTTATGAAGTATTTATATTACTTATGAAAACAGTATTCATAGTACTTATGAATGAATCATCGTATTTATGAATTTATCATCGTTATTATGAATTATTCATAAAATTTATGATAGTGCACATTGAATTTATAAAATACGGTTAGTATCTATGAATTGGTTCATCAATATAATGAAATTTTGAATTCGTTAAATAGGAATTTTTTTAACCATATTTTGATTATGAAATGATTTAAACAATGACACGACTTCCCCACTAAGTTTACAGCTGACTTTTATCCATCACCTCTACAATTCGAGATACATAATATGCTTCCCAAAAAGAATTACCTTGTGTAAAAGATCGATTATACTTTGAGCTTTTATGTAAATGGCAATATAATTGAAAAAATTATATTTTGCGCATTTTACATAAATATTACAACTATGCATATTATTTGTATGAGTCTAAAATCAATCAACATACAAATCGAATATGTTTTAATTTAGTTATTTTAAACAAAAAACAAACAAACTTTAGTTACCGCAAGCAACGTGACTGTGGTCTGATGCCTTAACTTGCCTGAAACCTATGCATTGCAATTATTTTGATGTGTTGAAAAATGATGCAACAAAATAAATTGCAATGCAATTGTTTTAGAAATAGAATTTATTTATTTTATATTGAGCTATATTATTGCATGTATTTTATACATAAAACGTAATGTAAACAAACATTTTTTTACAAAATAATTTAAAATAAGTGAATCCGAAAAAAAAAGAAGCTTAGCTAAAATTAAAAGCCAAAAAATAATTAATTTTTAAACGAAAATGTTACTTTTAAATATTTTATTTATATTTACATATATAATACACATATATTGCTGTTCGTGTTTTGCTTTTTTACTAGGTCATCGTAATGTGTTACTCGGGGTATTCATAGCATGTTCAAATGTTGTAAGTTTAACACATATTTCAAACGAACGAACGATCGAATGAGCGTGCATTGTGTTACCCCCAACTGTTAATGTTAATTAAAACATATAATTACTGTTAAACAATTAAATAATTTTACGCATTGCGATAACTTTACACATATACATTATTTAATTATATAATTATTTAAGTAAATCGTATGTAAAACAAAACAAGAGAAAATTGTGTGCATTAATTTTAACATTTAATCCAGTTTCTTCCTGCCTGAAGTCCCGACATAGTGTAATTTTAACTGAAACACCAAACAACAAGAACAACAAAAAAATGAATAATACGCAAAGTACGCAGACAGACTTCAAATTGTTAAACTTAAGTTTCAAAAAAAAAAAAAAAGAATAAAGCTGCAAATGCCTAAAAAAACTAAAAACACAACTGTTATTTATATATTTTAAGTATTTTTATGGACATCATTTTTAGTAAATCTAATCAAGTTTAAATTTACCCTATTCGGCAAATACATGACCATGGCCAGACCATGTTTATTATGTAATTTTAGTTAAATTCTTAACTTCCTTGTATGAAAATAATGTTGATTAGGGATTGAAAACCGATAAAATTTTTAAACGGTTTCATTTTTAAAGTCATTAATTTTTAAAGTTCTACGAAAAGAATATAATTATTTGTTAATTGCTTGTAAAACTTATCTGAATTGAAGTTGGATATATATTAGATATCTTGACCTAACCTATTAAAAAAATAATAAAAGTGAAAAGCGAAAAGTAAATCGTACAGTAAAGTAACGGCTTTTGTACAGAATCGACAGATATTTTGAATATTGAAATATAATGAATTCAGAATAAAACTTTTTGTGTTATTTATGGGGCTACCATACATTTTTTCCAAAATAATGTTTTATATGTAGTAGGTATCTCTTGGATGAAATCTACCTACACAGAAAAAAAATCGTAAATATAGCCAAAAACGTTCATCAACACAATCAAATTATTGCTAAAACTGCGCCGACTAAATTATTAATTGTATTAGCGTACACATTCATCATATTAGCAATCGCATTTGCTGGCAACAGCTATGTGTATTCGCATACCGCCTTGATGTTATAGCAGTGCGTGGTCGCTATAGCTGTGCGTGGTGTGTGTTCGTGTACTCACTTACAGCACTGGTGAATTTAGTGGAATTCATGAAATTGGTGGAATTCGCTTAGAATTAGAATTTTGAGTTGGTGGTTGGCGCGCATATCAGTTCACATTTGGTTCATGTCAAAAGAAACACTTATAGAGTTTGATTTTCTCTATTGGTTCGTTGAAAATGATGATGATGGCAATAGTTGCATATTTAATTATGCTTCATCATCAGAAAAGTATATTTGTTATATACTTTCACAAAAATTTATATTATTCTTTTTTAATAAACTTAAAAAGAATTATAAGAATACTGTGAAAATACAAAATTGCTTTTAAAACGTCGACTATACCAATTAAATAATTTGCTACTTAAGCAAAATCATTTATTGGCATATTTTTGGACGCAAATAACATTTTTAGCGAATGTGTTTGCTCAATACATGAAAAAGGCAAAAATATCACTGCTAGACCAATGAATGGTGTACAATTAATTTTGATTGCTGTATTTACGTCGATTATTTTTTCTGTGTACTAGGTATCTAAAATTTAAAACGTTTTTGGCAACCTAGAAATTATTACTTAATGTTCATGATTTTTTTTCTGATTTTTGGTAAATTTTGAAATTTTTAGCATATATTTATTGCATTAAAGTACAGTAAAATACCGGCTTCATTCCCTGATTTTGTGTAATTTTTTAATCAATTAATTTGAATTTAAAAATAAAATAAAAAAATACGTAATAAATCAAAAAGATTAAATATAATGAATTTACATTAAATACATTGAGTCCTTACTCAAAAAAAAAATAATCGACGTAAATATAGCAACCGATATTAATTGCATTTTTTAATCAATCAAGCAATGAAATTCACTAATTTATTGAAAACATTTGTTATTGTTCGTTATATATTCAATTGCGTTCGTAAATATGAATATTTGTACGTCTATGCAAATAATTTAGTTGCCGCAGTTTTAGCTAATATAATTGCTGAAACTGCGCCCACTAATTAATTCGCTGCATTGACGTACAAATATTCATATTAGCAAACGGAATTGCTGATTTAACGAAGAATAGCGAATGTTTTTATTAAATTAGTGAATTTAATTGCTGGGTTGATTAATGAATGCAATTAATATCGGTTGCTATATTTACGTCGATTTTTTTCTGTGTACGAATTTCGCGTTTAATAATATGGATCATTACAAAAAAAAGGCATGCGACCATTTTGAGCAAACTCGCAGAATGACGTACAAAACAAACATGTTTCTATTCGTATTTATGTTTTTATGCAACGTTTATTATTATTATAGAAGGTAACCATTAAAAGAATAGTATTTATACCATTAAAATTAATAATATTGAATTATTTAAATTAATGATACTGAATTTTTCGAATACTATCAAATTAATTAGAAAACTTTTGAATTAATATGTAAAAAACTATTAATACATAAACCATAAAATCAATGGTGGTACCATGTGTGACATTTTCTTCTGAGTGTACTTCATTTTTACAAATTTATTAAAATGAATAATTGATAAAATATGAATATATTGAATTAATTTTTAGGTAATTCCAAAAAACTTTTTTTATCATTTTTTTATTAATTTTAAAATCAACATACAAAAACATTAAACTTCAATTTATAAAATAAGTATCGAAATCATAATGACCACTCGCGATATATATTTTCCACGAATTGTTGTTCTCGAATATACATTTTTTTTATATGGAAATATATTTAATTCAGTACAAATTTATGATAGGGTTAAATATCCCTATTTTGAAGCCCGTCGCACAGTGGTCTGAAAATGGCATCTGACGGTCAAAAATCTGCAATTTTTGATCGGAATTAAACAGAGAAATTTCAGTTTCTGAAAGAAGATGAATGGTACTACAAACGCATAACTGAAAAAATACCTAAACCCATTTCAAAAAAATGTTTTAAAAAATTGAAAAACAGAAAATTCATTTTTCCATAATCATGTTTTATTTTGGACAAAAATTGTATTACACGTATATATTTCTTTTAAACAACAAATTTATTGTTGACGCGAATTCAACGCGACATTCACGTACGAAAATTTAACTCAAAATCAGCTGTTTTATGTCAAACCAGTGGACAAATCAGTCAAAATTGCGTTTCGAACAGATTCTATGATGCCGTACATCCGATTTGAATTCGGAACATAGAATAACTTAAAACGTATCCAAACGAAAATGTCCGCTACGACGGGCTTCTAAATATGAGTGAATATATTCATTGGATTTCTGAAGGATATACGACATTCTTATTTACAAAATCTTTTAATTAACTAAAATGTTCACGATGTTTATTCGTTTGTAAAATAATTGATTGCAATCATAAAATGTTTGCTTCAAACAAATTTTTCTTATTGTGAATGATCAAAACGTTTTAAATTTTCTCTGGAATGTTTAATGTTGGCAAATTAGTTTGTGGGTTACTTAATTTGTGTGAATTACGTGTTTTCAAAATTTTATATTTCTTCAATTTATTGTTTCAAAAAATAAAAGTATTTTCGAAGCAAATATATATTTTGGAACTTAACTAGACGTTCTGCTTTTAAGCAATACTACAAAAAATAATAATAATTTCTACTTTGTCCGTATGAATTAGGTTTCCAAAGCATTCTTAATTAAAATTTGCAACTTTTTAAAATGTCATTATGAATATATTAATATTAGCAATGAGTACAGTGATTATGAGATTATCATATGTTTAGCATACTTAAGAGTGTGAACAAAATGAGTACTTTGAAACCAACACAATATAAAAAATAAAATCCTTAAATATTAAACTATTACTAAATTTATAAAATGACAATATAGAGCAGAACTTGGCACGGCATTATTAAAATAGTTTCTGAAGAATGCAGAAAAAATTATAAAGTGTAATACTTTTAAAATCGAAAATAAAAGTATTTAAAATATTTAATTTCTACCAAATTTCATTTAAATTACACTATACCAAAAAGAGCTTCCAGTTGGGAAATGATCTTTTATTTTTTTTTAAGTCATACATTAGGTTTTCAATACTATTAGGCATATTATGTACTGAAAATATTAAGGGCTATATAATCGCCATTTCAAATAAACAAATACAATTTGATCAAAGATTTTTCTTTTAATTGAAAAAAAAAAAATAAGAATACTTGAAAGAATAGTTTCGAAATATATATGTTTTAATTAACAGTGGAGCAATTTATACAAACAATTTATATTAATTGATATCTGAACTGCAGATAACTACCTATTAACTACTTACACTATATAACATTTAAATCTATAATGAAAATCAGGCTTACAACAAATAACATTTTTATACTAGATAAAATTTATACTATACATATTACTTGACATCTTCGAAATAGAAAAATTGTAAGAAATTTAAGAAAGTTATGCAGAATTAAAGTTCATAATATAAATGAAAATATTCACTCAAACTTAATCTATCCATAAATTCATAATATTGATGAAGTAATTCATAATATTGATGAAATAATTCATAATATTGATGAAATAATTCATAATAATTATAGATTTAGTAATTGCTTGAATTTTAATTAATAAATTCATATATATTATGTATAATTTTTTTGCTGTGTACGTTCATCATTCAATTTTAGGCTTGGACATTAAACGCATTCTGATGTTTAATTAAAAACAACTGATGAATAAAATTTGTAAACGCAGTTTCTATGACTAAAAACAAATAACATTTAAATACTATATACTGGAATTTATACAATACGCAAGCAAGAATTATGGATGTTGCTATTATTAGTATACAAAATAGATATTCGCGGAATATAGAAATTCATCATATTGATGAATAATTATTTAAAAATCAAACAACCACAAAATGTTGCATAATAACGAATAATTCATCATACTAAAGAATATTATTCATAGTATTTATGAAATACACATAGTAATGACGAATAGTATGCATAGTATTTATGAAATATTCATAGAGTCTTGAAGTATGCATAAAATTTATGAAGTATACATCTATCTTCTGAGGTATTCATACAATATATGCGATATTCATACTACTTACAAAGTATTCATAGCAATTATGATTAATTCAAAGTATTTATGAAGTATTTGTTGTGTTTATGACGAATTCATAATATTAATGAAATTATTCATATATATATATATATATATATATATATATATATATATATATATATATATATATATATATATATATATATATATATATACTAGTTGCTTGAATTTCAATGAATATTTTCATCACTACGATGAACTTTTTTTTCCGTGTATATCTTCATATGTACAACACCAAAAATTACAATAAATATATGTATGTTTCAAATTATAGATATATATATAGATTATATATGCATTAACAAAATATAAAACATTTATATAAAATTTATAACTAAATAATTTGTGTCTTAATTGTACGTCCTCAACACACACGTCCTAGATATTTTAATGTGTAAAATGATGAACATTTTTTTTTATTGTTAACTTTCATTATCAAAAATAAAAAAAGTAAAAAATGCATATTCAACCAATATATATTATACAAATGATTTATTTAATATGAATAGTTTAATTATAAATTTGTAAGAGATCTAGACAAATTAGGCTTAAAAATTCTTGTATTTGTATAGAAGGAAATATGTAAAGAAATCATAAATAAATCAAATAAATATAATAAAAATTTAAAAAATATATTTTTTGATTTTCTAATTAAAAATACAATTTAAAAAAAAATTGGATTTTTTGTGAACAATTGAATTTTTAGTGAACAATTAAATAGTGAAATTTTTAATGAAAAATTGAATTTTTAGTGAACATTTGAAGTTTAAGAGAACATTTAAATTTTAGTAAAATTTTTAATTTTAAGTAAAAAAAAAAATAAATTTTTAGTAAAAACTGAATTTTTGAGTGAAAATTTTATTTTTAGTGATACATTTAGTTTTAGTGAAAATTTTAATTTTAATGAAAATTATAATTTTAGTGAAAATTATAATTTTAAGTGGAAAATTGAATTTTAAGAGAATATTTGAAGTTTAAGAGAATATTTAAATTTTAATGAAATATTACATTTTTATTGAAAAACTGAATTTTAGTGCAAATTTGAATTTTTAGTGAAAAAATGAATTTTGTAGTTAAAAATTAAATTTTAGTGAAAAATTGAATTTTTAGTTAAAAATTGAATTTTGAGTTAAAAATTATATTTTTGTTAGAAATTGAATTTTAGTTATATAATTGAATTTTTAGTGAAAAATTGAATTTTTAGTTAAAAATTGAATTTTGAGTTAAAAATTATATTTTTGTTAGAAATTGAATTTTTAGTTAAAAATTGAATTTTTAGTGAAATAATTTATTTTGAAGTTTGAAGTTTTAGAGAACATTTAAATTTTAGTGAAATTTTTAATTTCAAGTAAAAAAAATGAATTTTTAGTAAAAACTGAATTTTTAGTGAAAATTTTAATTTAAGTAAAAATTTTAATTTTAGTGAAAATTATAATTTTAGTGAAAATTATAATTTTAGTGAAAATTATAATTTTAGTGAAAATTATAATTTTAGTGAAAATTAAGTGGAAAAGTGGAAAATTGAATTTTTAGTGAATATTTGAAGTTTAAGAGAATATTTAAATTTTAGTGAAATATTTCATTTTTATTGAAAAATTGAATTTTAGTGCAAATTTGAATTTTTAGTGAAAAATTGAATTTTTAGTTAAAAATTGAATTTTTAGTTAAAAATTTAATTTTTAGTTAAAAATTAAATTTTTGTTAGAAATTGAATTTTAGTTATAAAATTGAATGTTTAGTTAAAAATTGAATTTTTAGTTAAAAATGGAATTTTTAGTGAAAAAATTAATTTTCAGTCAAATTTGAATTTTTAGTGAACAATTTAATTTCAAATTAAAAACTTAATTTTTAGTGAAAAATTTAATTTATATTAATTAAAAATTTAATTGTTAATGAAAAATTAATTTTAAGTGAAACGTTTTAGTTTAAAAATTATTTTTGAGTTAAATAATTATTTTTTAGTTTAAAATTAATTTTTTAGTTAAAAATTGTATTTTTATTTTAAATTAATTTTTTTGGGTGAACATTTTTAGTGACAAATTGAATTTTTAGTTAACATTTAATTAACCAAAAATTAAATTTTAGTTAAAAAAATACATATGTGTAGTGAAAAAATAATATATTTAGAAATAAAAGAAAACTCTAAATTTTAGTAAACATTAAACTGCTTTTTAAAAATGTAATTTAAAATTTATTTTTAACAAACATAGGTTTTTTGGTGCCGTGTAATTATTCTGAAAGATTAAATGCTTATCACCTCAATTTTCCTCTACAGATGTCGCCCAAACGAGATAAGGTTGTTGACAGGAATTCATAAGCTGGCTGCCATGGCTTCGTGATAAAATAATTAATAAAAATCTCTTAGTTTCCCTTTAGGCGGCGACGAGAAACATATGTTTCAGTCACAAGACGAGCATCGTCTCATACAGTCTCCGACCAGAATCGTGTAACAGACATCAATACTGACTTAAAACCCCGCTCCATAGACAAAAGTCGAAACTTTTGTAGTGTGACAGAAGTTTAAGGAAGCAGGAAATTAGCAACGCACAAGGGCACATTCGAAAATGGCGGCAAATGAGCGAACTGCTCTCTTGAACGGCGGCGCCTACAGAAATGGCGGCACACATATTATTGAAGTGACGCCGCTGGAGCGCTCAGACTCCGATGAAATATTCAGCGATTACCAGTAATGCATACCAGTAATGATATTCAATTTTAAAATACCATATGAGTCTGTCTATCTTTATAGAAGTTCCTCGGGCCTTAGCCTAGACGAGTTGTTGCTGTACAAAGAAGATCCCTGGTGGCGAAATTTACGACGCGCTCTGTTTTGCTCCTTCTGGTTGACGTTGTTGTTGACGTTCTTGGCTGCCTGTGGCCTGTCCTATCTGCAAATAGACAAATGCACCGCTGGAAGTTCCGCCGTCTCCGCTGCATTTCCGGGTGCAAAAATCGCCAGCAAAATAGTGGCGGGCAGAACGTAACTGGGTGGTAAAGATTGGGAGAGAGATAGAGCGAGAGAGAAGTGGATCGCTGCATCCAACGACTGTAGTTTGTAAAACATTTAATCGAATTTAATCGAATTAACAATAAATATTAATATTTGTTACACTTTTATTGCATTCTGAACAAAAAAAAAAGAGGTTGCAATGTGTCCCACAAACACGACATCTTGAGACAACAAGATGACACGCTCAAAGTTATTGCATCATCCAAGTGCTTTATCTGAAATGTTGTTTGTTTTAACACGGAGAACAAAATATTTTTGGAAAGTTGAATTTTTATGGTACCCTATAAATTGAATTTTTCTAAATATAATTTTTAATGAAAATTTGAATTTAAAGTGAAAATTTTAATTTTAGTGAAATTTGTATATTTTAATAAAAATTTAAATTTTTAGTGAAAATTTAAATTTTTAGTGAAAATTTGAATTTTTAGTGAAAATTTAAATTTTTAGTGAAAATTTGAATTTTTAGTGAACATTTAAATTATTAGTGAAAATTAGAATTTGAGTGAAAAATTAAATTTTTAGTGAAAAATTCGTTGTACCTCCTATCTGGTACATGCCTGTTTTCGTCCACTGGATATAATTTTGAATGATGTGCAGGTCCGAACTGTTGGAACACCCTTTTGCGTTCAAGTAATGTCAGTGTCCGCAAGAGTTAGGTCAATTTCATTATTATAAAAGCAACGATTTTCGTTTCTTTGTTAATAAATGTTAAAATTCCTGATTAAAATGGAATAATATACGACAAATTAATACAGAGTACCCAGTAGGAGCAAATGACACAAAATAAAATACAATAGAAAATGATGATGGTTAAGTAATTGTGTTACGAAATTGAATTCAATAGAATAAAAAAAAATATTAATAGAAAAAAATAGACATAAAAAGTAATTTCTTTTTCTGTTATTTTATTGTTATTGCGGGTGACATATATAGATGACGCATTTATTTAAACCAATCATAAAGCCCCATTCTGTCGTCAAGAACTTCTAGAACGCTCCGATTCTGAAATAATTCTCGTAACGAGAAACCTTCATTATCTCGGTTCGATATCGGCCGACCGTTTTGGTAGAAATTTTCCTATATTATCATTGCGAGAAATGGCATCGATATCGCAAAAATTCTTCGACATTTCGCAACATTTTCGTTGCGATTTCGAAACAGTTTGGTATACTGAGAATTATTATAAGAAACATTTGAATTTTCAGTATAAAATTGAATGTTTAATAAAAATTTTAATATTTGATGATATTTAGACATTTTTTACTCTTTGAATTTGTATTCAATTCCATTTGAACATTGATTCTTAGCTGATACATTCATCAGTTCCATATTAACTTTGAATTCTTAAAAAATGTTTGTTTATGTATACAGTTTTTGCTTATCCCAGTCTGCCTTGTCTCGGAGACCTTCGATGTCTCGAATTTTATCGAATATCTTCGAGCAAATGCGTAGGTATATTAGTAATCTAAGTTATAAGTTTCATTTATCTAGCTCTTCAGTTTTAAAAGTAGTAGGGATTTCAACAGACAGACAGACAGACAGACGTACATCGCTAAATCGACTCAGGAGGTCATGCTGATCAAGAATATATATACTTTTCCATACCGGAGATGCTTCCTTCTGGGTGTTACAAACGGCGTACCAAACTGAATATACCCTTTCACTCTTAGTGTAGTGTATAAAAATGTTCGTACCGAGAAAACTCCGACAAAACTCATCGATATCTACTTACATGGTAGGTCCAATTTGACGCTCGATATCGGTACGAGAAAGTTTCCGATATCGTGTGATTTTTCCATATTCTCGCATTGATCTCGTAACGATTTCGAAACGAATGGCATACTGGGAAATTTAAAATTAACTTTATTTAACCTAATATGCGCCGTTTTGATCATTAACCTTTTATCATTATTTCTGGTATAACCATTATACAATCACTGTAGAAATTCTGGGCGAAAAATTGAAACAACTGATTTTAACAGGCCACTTTTTAAGTCTTATCTAAACCATTAATAGAATTCTGCTGAGAGCAAAATAAATAGTAGTCGAACGCAGCAAGATTCGGACTATACGGAAAATTTTTGATTCATTTTCCGTATAGTCCGGATCTTGCTTCTCAGACGTGCTCTCTAAATTTTTGCCGAGTCATTAAAGATGCGTGTATTCGTGTGGAAGAGATGGACCAGTTGGAGCATTACCTAATGAGGCGTTAAACCGGGCTATTTCACCATTTTTGCAGCTTCATCCTTCTTGGATCACCATCTTTTTCTCATATTATTGTCGTATGTAATCCACTTTTCATCGCCAGTTATCAAACTCAACAAAAATGGCTCAATTATATATTGTTTTAGCAGCGATTCCCAAATGAAAATTGAAAATTTTTATTTTTCCAATCTCATCTAAATAAAATATATATAATATGCAAAAAATATGCAAAATCTTTCACGAATTGATGAAATTTTAATTAATCTCATTTCATTAACATTTTTTGTCACAGTGTAACATCACCCACGACTGGACCCCAGTGGCTTTATCTCTGAAACGTACGATAAGAAGAGCAGACGGAAATAAACGACGAATTTTTAATTTGGCATAATTACAAGATTAAATAAATTTTATTACATAAACATTTCAATTACAGTTTAAAATACACAATTCAATGAAATAATGGAACTTACAAAAATATGCAGACACTCAGACAGCCCTGTCCGATGTCTTTACTATATAGTACTATTGCCCTTTTGTTTCGTTGGCTTTGCCACCATTCGGCGGTGGTGTCGGCGGCAACGACTTCTGCATGATATGCACCCTACTACCCGACTGACTAATGGGGCTACTATGTAGACGCACTGGATGTTGGGGCTGCTGCCAAGTCGTAAAATTAAATGCCATAATATCTGGGCAATCCAGCAAAGGGTTGGCCCCGTCTCGACGTTGTTCCATCACATATTTGGGCGCTTGAGTTATAGCATCGGAGTTGCGACAAATTATGCCGGCCAGTGTGGTTTTATAGATTTCGCGCAATTGGTCTGAGAATAATTTTGATGAACTCCATTAAAAACGATTACAAAAAAATCACTGCGAATATTTGAATTTTTAAAAATAGCATTTTGTACCTTTCGTAAATCGTTGTGGTCCAAATTTTCGTTCATACCAATGCGCATCGCCGCGTTTCAGTCGCAAGAATTGATCGGACACCATGCAGGTTAACAATGGGCCGAATATAGCGCCCTCCAGCGGCGGTTCACTCAAGGCGCCCGTGTAGACATCGACATCGTAGGGAGTACTGTGGGGGGAGGCGTAGTCAAAATTATGATATTTAATTTTTAGTCAAAAATAGGATTTTTAATGAAAAATTTAATTTTTTGTGGAAAATTTAATTTTGAGTATTTAATTGAATTTTAGTGAAAATTTGAATTTTTATTGAAAAAAAATTGAATTTTAGTGAAAAATTGAATTTTGAATGAAACATTGAATTTTGAGTGAAAAATTGAATTTATAATGAAAGTATTGAATTTTTACTGAAAATTTTAATTCTGAGTGAAAAATATAATTTTATTAAAAATTTAATTTTTGAATTTTCAGTGAAAAATTAAAATTTTACTCACGCATATATCTCCCTAATTGACTGAAGTGACGATGGCTCTACCGCCTGCGCCATATCTTCCCAAGTGTCAACCGGCTGCAGACCGCAGTGCCGCCGAAACACTGGGTACGCGGGTAATCCATGGTCACGGCCACGCTGTATATTAAGTGAGACAAGATCCAAGCCGCAAATAGGCAGCTTATCACCGGCTGTGCCCTCGAACAGCTTCTGCGTGACTTCCAGCGAGAAGAAACGATCGACGCGCATCACGGGCGTATTTGCCGCTGCCATTATCGCATAATCGACGCCCTGCTGCGACCACAACGAGAACGGATTAAACAGCATCTTGTGCAGCTCCATCGAGGCGGGTGAGTGACGATCGCGCGTCATGTTGAAGAGACCCTTTGAGAAAATAATTAAATTATTTATCATTAATTTATATCGTAGCAGAACACTTCCCCGAAAGCCATTACCCCGAAATATATTTCAACCAAAGCCATTTCCCCGATAGACATTTCCCTGAAATATGGGTGTGCAAAAGTGGGCGGAAAACGAAAAAATACCGAAAAAAGTTTTATTGCAGAAATCGATAGCAGAAATCGCCGGAAATCGAATGGTACCCTTTTCAGTGGTCCATGACCGGTCTTTTTGTTCGGACTTTTTTTCACTTTCCGCCCACTTTTTCCTACCCAAATTTCAGGGAAATGTTCAGTTCGGGGTAATGTCCATTTCAGGGAAATGTCCATGTCGGGGAAATGTCCATTCGTGGGAGTGTACATTTCAGGGAAATGTCCATGTCGGGGAAATGTCTTTCGGGAAAATGTCCATTCGGGGAAATATCTTTCGGGAAAATGTCAATTTCGGTGAATTTTTTTTTCCATTCGGAAAATGTCCATTTCGGGTAATGTCTATTTCGGCGAAATGTCCAGTTCGGGGTAATGTCCATTTCGGGGAATGTCCATTTTGGTGAAATGTCCATTCGGGCAAGTGTTCATTCGGGGAAGTGGCCGTTCGGAGAAAATGTTAATTTCGGGGAAATGGCTTCGAGGAAATGTCTTTCGGGGTAATGGCTTTCGGGGAAATGTACACCTACCGGCAGCAACGTGTGCGCAAATCTAAAAGCAGCCGCCGCAAAACAGTTCGCAATCGCCGGATCCACATCGCGTTCATACGTATCCGAGGTCTGCGCTTCATCCACATCAGACAGCAGCCCCTTCTGCGTTGCCAATGTTTTACCCAGCAAAATCGGCAGAAACTCATTGTAGGTTATGTGCGCCAACTGAGCGCCAAGAATTTTACGTGCCTCCTGAAACAGTCGCTCATCGTCCCAGCGCGGATTTTGTAGCTGCTGCAGCCCCTGTGCCAGAAAGTTATGCTGCCGCGCGAACAACAAATGCATCGAGGTCAACAGCAGATTCTCGTTGGCGCGATCGTCACCCGACTCAAAGCAGTATTTGCCCGCGCGACTCATTTGCTCTCGATTGCAGCCATCATCTGCGTTCGTTGAGATCGGCAGCAACTGGCGACCGTCTGCGGTCGCGTACATCCTCAAAGTACCGTTAACATGTGAACGTAGCTGAGTTTGGCGCTGCACGCTACTACCATAGACGACGGAGCCATCAATGAATGCAGTTGCCTGATTTAGCTGTTGTCGCGGCCCAAAGTGCCCCGTGGGTGCTGGCGCCGATCGCACAAAGTTCATACAGCTCACATTGAAACGTCTGTAATATGGATCGTCAGCGGCTATAGGAACCGCAAAGCATTCCGGATGTGCGTTAGCTTCTGCTGTTACCGGTTTCTGGCAACAGTCGATAGACTCGCCCTCCTGCGAGGTGGTCAACGAGGTGGCAGTGATATCATGATCGAGAAATTGTCCGAAAACCGCCAGCATTACGGTGAAATTCGAGTCCGTTTCATAAGCGGCACGATGTATGCGCAGTGAGACATCGCGCGCTGTTGGTAACGCGGCTCCCGAATGCGAGACACGCGGCTTGGAAATTCCATCTTCATAATCGGGTGCCACCATGCGACGATACGATGTGAGTGCAGCGCCGCGCATGCCACCCTCCAATCGGCTATTGCAGCGTCCATCGGCCAGGCGAAATCGTGCATTATAGTCGCAGGCATCCAGCGGCGCATGTGTCGGTATCAGAATACTGGGACCGCTGCCGATGTTGCTGCGTTCACCCGCCGGTTTCGTATAGTTGTAGAGCTGCGCTATGCGTAACGTCGCATGATTCTCGACATAACCGCGACGCGCAAGTTTGCGCGCCTCTGGATTGGTGTTGAGCGACCGATAGTGACGAAAGGCAGCACTATTCACAGGCGTCATCTGGGAGCTCTCCTCCAGCAGCTCACGATCACCAAGTGCCTTAAGACCGACACCAACAGCCGCCTCGTTGTCCATGCGGGGCAACGATTTTTTGTGCAACG